>JALIGW010000001.1:115218367-115818367 GCA_023053685.1 Diadophis punctatus similis | reverse complement strand
CACATGACCCCCCATCCCCTGCTCCCCCATTTCCTGACTTCTGGTGGGCCCGGTAGGCCCATTTTTCACCCTCCCCAAGCTCCAGAGGCTTTCTTGGAGCCTGGGGAGGGCAAAAACATCCTCCCCCACCCCCTGGAGGCCCCCGGAGGCCAAACACACCCTCCCAGAGCCTCTGCACAAGCCAAAAATCAGCTCACCAGCGTGCTGGAGCTAAGCTAGGACAACGGCTTGCGTGCTGGCAGATATAGATCCATGAGCCACCTGTGGCACGCGTGCCATAGGTTCGCCATCACGGGTCTAGACCTTAACATTTCAAAGAAAATTATACTAGCAAAGTCTTGTAACCAGTTTAACATGCTCTATATGTGAATTGCTGCTCAAAATATTGTGACATTCAAGTACCTTCATTCCAAAGGGAGCAAGATTATCTTTTCCTACAATTACATAGTAATAATAAGTACTATAAATATAAGATATTTACAAATGAAAAGCTTGAAATAAAATGTGGTAGAGTTGCCATGAAGGCTTTGGAAAAGATATTCAGGTGCTGGGAGGTATTTCTAACCTACAAATATCAGAATCATGCAGGCAATGGTTTTCCCTATAACCAGTGATGGGTTGCTACCGGTTCGCCCGTACCAGTGGCGGAAATTTGCCCCACTCGCCGAACCGGTAGAGAGGGTTGGCTGGCCATACCCCCGAACCGGTCCTCCGGTCGCCGCTCCTTGAAAGTGGCTGGCAAAGAACCATCTATGCATGCGCAGAGGCTTCTATGCATGTGCAGAGGGTCATTTCTACATTGTGACGCACTTCCGATGCGATGCAAACCAGTAGGGAAGGGAAGTAGAACTCACCCCTGCCTATAACACTCCATGGAAGTGGAAGTTGGACTTTGAAAAAGAAGGATAGTAAGAATATGGACATTTTTTAACTCCGGCATTGGAAATATTATATTCCTGAGAATATTATAGATTGTCAAAAAAAACCCCACCCCAATAAATGGGTCATCAAACAAATCTATTTAGAGTTCTTGCTTGAGACACAAATAACCAGACTCAAATTATCATACTTTGAACACGTTATATGGAAACTCAGCTGCTTTGAAAAGTCTATAGTTCTGGGAAAGGTGGAAGGAAAGAGAAGAAGGAAACAACTCACAACTAGATAACTAGACTCATTTATGCAGTGATAGGTTCTCCTTGGGAAAACCTGAAGGGGACAGAGTGTCATGGAAAAGAACTATATAGAATCTAGATGAAGTCACTAAGAGTCAATTGAATGGCACATTTTCTGTTTGTTTCACAACTCCATAAAAAAATAAAGATTTTCTCAGGTCAAGTTCAATTTCTAGGGCACGCACTGTTGTTTTCTTGGTGATAGTATAGACATGGTTTATCTTTTTTTTTCTTCCAGGATATTTGGAGAACAGAGGTGTCATTTCTCATTCTAGTCTACACATCTGCTCTCTCCATGTGGTTCCCCATTCAAGTACTAATCATTAGAACCCTACGAATCAGTAATATTTTATGGTATCAGAGCACACAGTATTTTCTAATGAATACACCTCCCCCCTAATATTCTTACTTATTTGCTACACTAAATGAAGTACAAGCACTTAATTATTTAAGGAGCTTTTTGATCTAAGCACACAAATGCATGGGTGCACACTCAAAAGGATAAAAGATGAAGCTAACACTTTTTCTACATCTGTCAGCACCATCTCTGATTACGTTTGATCACTTTTAAAGTGACTGCAAGCATATGGCATCGTTTACAGTTATGAAAGTGGATTCAGTTCATCAGCTTCTTTACTTTTATCTATTCTTTGTATCACTCATCACAGATAATCACTATGTAAGTGAGACAGTGTTTTATAATTCATCCTTGGCAGGACTGTATATTCTTCTTGTCAGCCTAGTATAGCATGAACTCTCCCCAGTTTATTGCCAAAGGTAATGAACTAGCATTCATATATATTTTCAGAACAAGCAAAATCCAGTCTGATCAATATGTAATATAGCACTTTATTTTAAATTGGAATGAGAAAAGCAGACCAAACATGCACCTTTTTCCAATTATTTAGGAAGTAAAACTGGGCTTTGAAAGGAGAAAAAGCAGTGGTGTGGTTTGTTTTCCTTTGTATATAAGGAAGTGTTGCAGCTCTCTGATCTAAATGATTTGACAATTCTGTCCCTTTCTTGTCCCAAATCCTCTGGTGGGAATGACATGGGTCATTCCCTTTCAGTTTGTTACCTCCCTATTTGAATGCCAAGAGTGACCTAATCATTCTTTTTTTCTGGACTATCAGTTTATAAGGATTGAAAAATACATAGTTATTGTTTAGGTGTTATATGAGATTCAGATTTCAATTTCAAATTCAGAATAGAGCTGGAGGTCTTCTGGTCCAATTCCTTGCTCAAGCAGGAGACCCTATACCAGGGGTGGCCAAACTATGCATGCATGGCTAGCTCAGGAATTCTGGGAGTTGAAGTCCACAGGTCCTCAAAGAACCATAATTTGGCCACCCCTGCCCTATACCAATGATGGCGAACCTTTTTTCCCTCGGGTGCCGAAAGTGTGTGTGCGCGCGCTATCACACACATGCGAGTGCCCACACCTGTAATTCAATGCCTGGGGAGGGGGAAAACGGCCTCCCCCGCCCCCGCAGAGGTCCTCTGGAGGCCGGAAACAGCCCATTTCCCGACTTCCGGTGGGCCCGGTGGGCCCCTTTTTCTCCCTCCACAGGCTCCAGAGGCTTTCCTGGAGCCTGGGGAGGGCAAAAATGCCCCCCACCCCCCGGAGGCCCTCTGGAAGCCTAAAATGCTCTCCCAGAGCCTCTGCATGAGCAAAAAGTCAGCTGGCCGACACGCACATGCACGCCGGAGCTGAGCTTGGGCAACGGCTCGCATGCCAGCAGATATGGCTCCGCGTGCCACCTGTGGCACATGTGCCATAGGTTCGCCATCACTGTCCTATACCATTTCAGACAAGTGGCAGTCCAGCCTCTTCTTAAAAACCTCCACCCACAATGAAGCCCCGACAACTTCTGAAAGCAAACTGTTCCACTGGTTAATTGTCTTCCCTGTTAGGAAGTTTCTCCTTCATTCCAGGTTGCTTCTCTCCTTGATTAGTTTCCATCCATTGTTTCTTGCCCTGCCCCTCTGATGCTTTGCAGATAAGTTGACCCCCATTTCTATGTGGCAACCCCTCAAATACTGGAACACTGCTATCATGTCACCCCCTAGTCCTTCTCTTCTCCAGGCTAGCCATACCAAAATCCTGCAACCATTCTAAAACCATGTTTTAGTCTCTAGGCCTTTAATCATATCAGTTGCTCTTCTCCGCACTTTTTTCTTTCTATAGTTTTCTTTCTTTCTTTCCATACCCTGTATTTCTTTACATATTCAATCACACTATTGTTTAAACAAAGTTCTGGTACTTTGGGAATAGGTCACCACTGTTTTCTTCCATCTGTAAGGTAAGATGGGAAAATTCTGAAGCAAGTGGGGTTACTTTTTTCTTCCATGATAGAGCCAGTACAGAAATGCTGTACAGTATGTAGCTACCAATATTTGATGATGCCTTCAAGTCTTTATTTGATTCAGATTAACATCAATAAGAAAAGCTTTGATGCTACTAACTGAACAATGTTTTCATCCTTAATTTAAATTAGAGTCAACAATACTACTTTACACTACAAGGCTTAGCGACTGCTTATCTAAGCACTAACTCATAAATGTCAGTTCTGCAGAAACCCCAGACATTCTTAATAGCTGAGCAATTAGTTTTGTTTAGATGAATAATCTGATCATCTGCGATCAAAGGAAATCTACATTCCTTTTTTTGTTTTCATCCTTAGAATTCTGGTTGTTTAGCTTGGAATGCAGAAAATGTTAAATACACATTCAAACTCTTATCAGTCTGTGCAGTTGTCATTTAAAAATACAGATTGGTATAAGAATCAACTGTCCATTTCTTTATGTAACTAAAGTTTGCTTTAAAATATTATCTAAAGCTCTTTAAAGATAATTTGAGCCCTGAAACTATCACTGTCTAATCAGAAGGACCCAACACCACACGTGGCACAAGAGGCACATCAGTTTCTAAATGTCCAATTCTTATCATAGCCACTGTGAATAAAAAGAAGCAAGGTAATATCACAGTCAGCTAAAAGATAGTTGCGGGAGGCCCAGAGCTCCATTTTCCTATGGGGAATTTTTGTTTCTTCCTCTGTAGCTGTGCATCTTGTTGAAATTGTTAATGTCACTGGAATTAAATGTTTCCCTAATGTAAAGATTATTTACGATTTGTAAAAATTCACACTATCTTCATAAACAGAAAAAGGAAGAATGTGAGGCTAAACAAATTTTAAAATGGGGAATTACAAAACTGTGGGTCAGCCGTGTTTGTGATGGTGAATTGGGACTTCAAATCATGCAGTAATCCTGATGACCACACGAGAACAGCCATGCAGTTTTCGTGGCAGCAGTAAAATAATTATTTGCAATTACGTTCTTGTTTTATAAATATGTCCTGAAGTCTTGTGATTTCCTGATGGTCTTCTTAACCAGGTGTTTGAAATTAGAGTTCCTTCCTTCCTTCCTTCCTTCCTTCCTTCCTTCCTTCCTTCCTTCCTTCCTTCCTTCCTTCCTTCCTCTCCCCTTAACAAGATATCACATGCACATACTTTGTTGCTTAAAAAAGCAAAAGGACTATGGTGGAAACAAATCATTTCAAGATTGCTTTTTTGGGATTTTTGAATGTGTGTCAGAAAAGAATTGTTTGAACAGTCCCAAAGGGACTGGAAGGACAAATGAGCCTAATCCTGTAAAACTGATGCCAGCACAGCTCAGAAAGGCAGGGAAAGGTTCTGTATATTTCTTGAAAGCCAGTCATTGGGTCTGTTTAATGAATATAGAAAGATCAAAGTAGAAATGCAAACATGGGCTGTCCTTTGTCATTCTTCAATAATACTTCTGAGGTCATTAATTGGCTTTGATCTGTTGCCTGTCCAATTGTCAGCGTACATACTGGTTATCATCTACCCATGAAGTTATCCTGCTTTTTTTTAAAAAAAAAGTTGATCCTTTCAAGTTTAACTTCTGTTTCGCTTGTTTAAGATTGCATGAAAGTTGTCTTCCCACCAACTGTGTTTAATTGTGTGAAGTGATATGTATGTATGGGGTAGAATAAGGCATAGGAGCCGAAAGCTGTATCACATTGCATGTTATAGCTGCAATTATACCTGCAGTTCATAACTACCTAGAGTTTGTTTAAATATTTTTTTAAAAAACCCTTCCTGATGGTAAGATCTGTACAACAATGAAATAGTCTGCCTATGGAAGATGTTCTTCATCTCTGCAGCTTTTTAGAAAGAGAATGGATAACCTTCCTCATGGGTAACTAATTACTTAGTTACCAATTAGTTAAATTGATTTCCTGTACATTGTAAAGGTTTGAATCAGATTATTCTTGTGTTCCTTCCAATTCTACAATTCTATGATTTTACAATAACACAGAACAAGATCAAGACTTCATGATCCAAGTAACCATCTTGGAACAATTCAGAAACCTCCTTAAATTCCTCAGTTTTACTTTTCCCACAAATATTTTTTTTTAATTAATGAAGCTTGAAAAAAAATGTAAGTTGCTAACAAAAACTAACCAGATAAAATTCTTACCAATTAGTTTCTTAGCATAAAGTTGCTAAATTTGCTAAAGAAGTTATTAAAGATGAAAAACTCCTCAGAATAAAGAGACATATCTAATTCACCATCACAAACATAACTAACCACAGTTTTGCAATTCCTTGTTTTTAAATTTGTTTAGTCTCACATTCTTCCGTTTTCTATTTATGAAGATATTGTGAATTTGTATAAATCATAAATAAACAAACCAGGCATTTTTCACTATTAATATCATAAATACTTTAACAATTATAGGAATATGAGACTTTTTTTTCAGAGCACAGATTTGTACAGTTGTTATATATCTTCTCAGCAGATTGGACAGCCAATGTTGTGTGAATGTTTTTGTGAAATAGAGGTATAAACTGAAATCTTCTATTTAACTCATAGATTCTAACAGCCTCATCTCTCTGCAAGGAAGGAGTTGGGGTTTTTTTAAAATAAAAATGCACAACTGTTTAAGCAGGGGTGGCCAAACTATGGTTCTTTGAGGACCTGTGGACTTCAACTCCCAGAATTCCTGAGCCAGACCTGCATGCATGGCTAGCTCAGGAATTCTGGGAGTTGAAGTCCACAGGTCCTCAAAGAATCATAGTTTGGCCACCCCTGGTTTAAAGTAACAGTGAGTGTTAGATAATGCAATATTTTTCATACCTACCGGTGATTGTTTTCTCTCAACACCTGTCTCATACACCACTTGAAAATATTCCAAGACTTTAAAGTGCATGCATCCCTTCACACTGATAGATTTTGCAATGTATTAAGCAAATTGAGTTTCTACATCTTAAGTCATGTGATTTCTTATTTTTCTAGACAATTGTATTAAAATATTTTCATTAAAATCTACATTTTCTTTGTAGACTTAAGTTCTAGTCTCTTCTTCAAAGAATAAAAAATGTTTGCTAAAAAATTTTCCGTTGATTCAAAAAAGGAAGTGCAGATTCTGGACACCAAATTCAATTAAGTCTAAGGCTTAACCAAAAAAATGCCCAAGACCTTATCTACCATAACTGTTACTGGAGATACGAATTTGATCAAAAGTTGCAGATTCTAAGCAGACAGCATTCATGATGTATGCTAAACCAATTTTTCTCTTTCAGAGCAAGGATTTGGGCAGATGTGGGATTTTGTAAGCATGGGTGTGCTGTGACTACTATGGCAAAGTCAAGAAACAGCAAAGGCAAACTGGAAGGGTTCTCTTCCATTATCTTTCTACATTAAGATTTTTCTACCACCCTATTTTACCTTTGACTTCTTTTTTCCATGGGAAGGTAGACACATTTGTAAACAAAGGACTGGAATGTAACCATCACACATTTTATTTTCTAAGAAACTATATTCATTGTCTTAGTATTTTCACATTCTGTAGTTTTTATGGAACCAAACACATTCTTGTAAATAAAGGTGATGCTGCCTGCTCATACTTTGCTATGTAAGCACACCAAGATTCTGTCTAATGTACTGTATACCTTAATTAATGAACCTTTTCTTTAAAAGAGAGAGAAAAAGAAAATGTCATGCTGAGCACCATAGAAATATTGACAGATGTAGTGGATGCCTTCTCCCAATTTAGAATTTTCCAGCTGTTAAAAATGAAATGAAACTTTCTAACTAAATATGATATAAGGTAATTGTTCACTTTACACAATGGCATAATTGCCCCTACTTTATCCTGCTTTGGATATGTCATTGGAGTGTGAGAGTTCTTGCAGCCTAACTACCTCCAATACCATGTTTCCCCAAAAATAAGACCCTGTCTTATATTTTTTTGAACCCTGAAATAAGTGCTTGGTCTTATTGCCATGCACTCAAAAGCCCAATTGGGCTTATTATCAGGGGATGTCTTATTTTGGGGGAAACAGGGTAATTGGCCAGCACCCAAGAACGCACTGAGATGATTTTCTAATTCTTATAGATTTCAAAGCATACTCAGACAAAGGAGGAACATTAATTCCAAGCATAAAGGTGAGTAAAAATTACCACTAAAAGTTATTGATTGCTCCATTACCATGAAGTAGATAGCAATAGCAACAGCAATGGCACTTAGATTTATATACCACTTCATAGTGCTTTATAGCCCTCTCTAAGCGGTTTACAGAGTCAGCATATTGACCCCATCAATCTGGGTCCTCATTTTACCAATCTCAGAAGGATGGAAGGCTGTGTCAACTTTGAGCTGGTCAGAATCGAACTCCTGACAGTGAGCAGTGAGTTAGCCTGCTATACTGCATTCTAACCACTGTGCCACCATGGCTCTTTGGATGATTATGCTTTGCTGCCAATACAGCAGGGAATGAATCAACTTGAGTCAAAGATATCCATATATTGTAAATTGCAATGATTAAAAAGAAATATTTTAAAAAAACTAAACAGGTGTTGCTATGGTGCATCCCCATATCACAATAAACATTTCAACTTTGTTCCAACCCTCTTGCCCTCCTGGGGATGTCTGTGGCTGCAGCGAGAATGTTGCAAAAGAGAGGAAAACAACGAAGCTTATCTTTCTCTACGGGTTGCGGCTTAAGACTCTGCTTCCATACTACTAATGACAATGAGAAAGTAGCATCACTGAGTAGGGTTATTGAGAGTTACATCCCCCCTCCTTTCCAGTGGTACAGTATAAGATTCTCCTCTGCCATTTGCTATTAGGCAGAAGTGACTTGTTTTCTGCTACCCAGCTGATAACTGATTAGCTGAATGAGAAAACAACTGGGTCATGTTTGCCTTTGATTGGAATACAGCAACTATTCAAGAGTTTCCAAGACTATTGCCAGGTCCAAACTAAGCGGGTTTCAATTCCATTGATTTCAGGGGAGAGAATTAAGAATATTCTTGAGAGAAGTAAGAAGTAAATATTCTTCAGTCTGGATGAATTTGTCATGCGTGTTTTATGTACCTTTTGGTGACTGGAATATAAGTCACCAAAATAAGTCACTATTGTTCTGACCCGCCAAATCGAGGTGATTTGTAAAAGAAATCAACTAAAAGACTTAAGCAAATAGTATTGTTGTGTTTTACCCCATGAATGGGCACACATGTGGGAAAGTGCAGGGAACAATAAACCTAACTTTACAAGGCTCTAGTTGATAACAGATGCAACAACACACATCTGCCAAAGCCAACTTTCTGTGCTGTAGGAGGCAGCCACATTGCATCACAGGAAGCATAACAAGATGAAAAGTGTGAGTTTCAGGAGAATTTCAAAGGATCTTTAAATGGAGAAAGGACATACGGTACATTCCTAAGAGAACACAGTGACCTACCCTTCAGGACTAACCATTAACTGAAATCCATGTGTTAATGCAGAGCTTTTTACATCTTTTATGGGTCACAGTGACTTCAAAAGATTTACAATAATTAGACGGTAATGGCTCACTAACAATGCATTTTGGTATTTATGCAAAGAGAAAGAAATGGGCTGTGCGAATCTTTAAGGCTTCATCCCACCAAAGTGCTTTGAAGGGCCTAGGGATACAAACATCTCACTTGTCTTAAAGTACTCTTTTGGGGTAACTTGGTGACCCAATTTCCTCTCAATTGTTGGAGCTCTCACAACCTCTGAAGGCAAGCTGTTCCACTGGTTGATTGCTCTCACTGTCAGAAATTTTCTCCTTATTTCCAGGTTGACTCTCTCCTTGGTCAGTTTCCATCCATTATTCCTTGTCTGACTTCCTGGTGCCTTGGAAAATAGCCTGACCCCCTCCTCTCTGTGGCAGCCCCTCAAGTATCGGAACACTGCTATCATGTCTCCCCTGGTCCTCCTCTTCACTAGATTAGCCATGCCCAGTTCTTGTAACCGTTCTTCGTATGTTTTAGTTTCCAGCCCCCTAATAATTCTGGTTGCTCTCCTCTGCACTTTTTCTAGAGTCTCAATATCTTTTTCATAGTGTGGTGACCAAAACTGGATGCAGTACTCTAGGTGTGGTCTAACTAGGGTTTTATAGAGTGGTATTAGTACCTCCCTAGACCTAGATTGTATCCCTCTATTAATGCATCTTAGGATTGTATTGGCTTTTTTGGTTTCTACTAAGACTCCAAGATCCCTCTCACAGTCACTGGTTGTGGTTGTGGCCATTCTTACTCAAGCTGCAATATCAGTAAAAGGTAAAGGTTCCCCTGCACATGCGTGCTAGTCGTTTCCGGCTCTAGGGGCGGTGCTCATCTCCATTTCTAAGCCGAAGAGCCAGGGCTGTCCAAAGACATCTCCGTGGTCATGTGGCCAGCATGACTAAACACTGAAGGTGCACGGAGCGCTGTTACCTTCCCACCAAAGTGGTCCCTATTTTTCTACTTGCATTTTTACATGCTTTCGAACTGCTAGGTTGGCAGAAGCTGGGACAAGTAACGGGAGCTCACTCTGTTACGCGGCGCTAGGGATTCAAACTGCTGAACTGCTGACCTTTTGATCAACAAGCTCAGCGTCTTAGCCACTGCGCCACCACGTCCCATACAGTATCAGTATCTAATATCAGCAATATCTAATGCAATTATAATTTTAGAAGGCACTTTTTGATCTGTGTCCTTGCACGTTTCTCCCATAATCAGAACCTGTCAGACGAATCACTTTCAGAGATAAGGTCAATGAAAACAGGGTAGAGTTTGCATATCCATTGGTATATTTCTGAATGAGAGTTTTCAAAGTAAGAAGCAAACCTAACACTTTTTAAAAAAATTAGACCCACTGATATACCATTATTGGATATTTCAATTCTTGGTTCCATAAGTCATAAATATAATTAATTTTAACTTTTATTTTCAATTTCTGGTATAATTTTGATTTTAATTAAAGAAATAATTTAATCAAAATGGATAGTATCAGGCTTCTATGAGGCAACTAAAGCATTGGGTCCATATTGAGAAACCAAGACATGCTTAAGCTGACTTTATTGCCACTGTTGTGTATTTGGCAAAGACATTTCTATCTGCAGTTCTTGAAAATCCTTAAAATAATAATCACACAGTACAGTACTTGCTTTAAAAAAACTATTTCAGACTTTGTCCATATAACATGCCTTCCTACTATCCAGCATGTCTTCCACCTATTTTTAAAGTAGGGTTTTCCATAAAGTTAAATATTCATGAGACTTAACAACAAAACTAATCTACAGAACCCAAATATGTCCAATTGCATGTAAGCCAGAAAGTGAAAAACTTTTTTTGTTATTTGTTGACCTGTCATTGCCATGATCTTAACGGGAATAACAGGGATATGCAATATATTTCTAATAAAGCCCATATTCAATCAAATTCTCATATCACATAAATTCAGATGATAAAATATATTAAAATCTCCTTCTTCAAGAGTACTCCTAACTTAGCCAATTAAATATTTGGTAGTCTGTTTTGCCATATAAATTTAATAAAAATTTATTGAGTTGAATGAAATACCTACTTGAAATTAACATTGGAGTATCTCTTAAAATGTATATTAATCAAGGGGTAATATTTATTTTAGCAATATTAATCTTACCTCTCCAACTTAATGTAATTTTAATCCACTTATTAATATCCAGAAATCTTATCTTTGACATTTGACATACTAATTTCCACATATTTGGAAATATTTTTGATATATCTAAATATAAATCTTTAATATGTTCTATGTGTATGACAAAACCCAAACTTTTTGATCTATCAGTTCCCAAAGAAGTAAATTAGCTTTTAAAAAATTTTTTAACAGATAACAGTAGAATAACTATTTAGCATTGCCAAAATATTATGAACATACAACAATATCACATATTATGAATTCACCAATACAATAGTGGTGAAATCACTGAGAAAAATATCAATTCCCAACTGGACTGTAACTTTTTTTTTACATATAATGAAGGGGTGAATTTGCAAGAAAGTTAAACTATTATGAAGTTATTAAAAATGGCAAATTTCATTGAAATCGGATTTTGATTATTTGGTTTATTAAAATAACTATCCATTTTGTTTGTAAACAGAATAGGTTAAAGCTTAAAGTAAAACTAAATTATGAGGGATGAAGTATGCCACATTTCAGATCAAACTATTTCAATACTGTTTGACCAAGTACCGGTATCTTCTACAGTTAGCTGTAGAAGATACTTGGTCAAATAGTATTCAGAATGTTTTCAGTAAACCTTTCCTAGCACAATTTAACTAAGACATACAACTGTGCCCATTTACAAATTTCTCTGATGATACCACTTAATATACAAATAAAACTGACATGAGGTGGGGTGAAAGAGATACTGCTTACAATGATAAAATGCAAGAAGATAGACTCTAAAGATAAATTATGTATCAGGGCTGTGCATGGTTTGAGATTAACTCAGAAGAAGCTCTTTAGATCTCATATGAGTGCAACATTTCTCTTTGCTATTCATTAAAGCAGCCCATCTTTCCTTAGAAGTTGAGAAAAAGTTCTGCTGCTTTATTTTATTCATTTGATCAATTTATAAGCAATCTTAATCATTTTGAAAACTCTAGGCGACATACAGCCATGTTATGAATACATTTTAAAAAGGAAAACAGAAGAAAAATCAGTCACCAACAGTAACATTCACCTTAGGGAAACTATAATCCAAACACACACACACATACACAAATGGGGTTGCCAATTGCCCTACTCAAGGATCTAATGAAATAAACAGAGCAACAGAGATTTTCTAAAGGCCAACAGAGTCATGGCTATGAAAACTCTGAAAGGGAAAGCTGTTCCAGAGAACAAATCACAGAGATGTTAAGCAAGGTTCAGGTTTTACAAGTTTAATTCAAAAGGAAGAGAGGCACATAGGCAAAATGAGGCGCATCCATAATGACTCACACAACTGCATTCTGGATCAGCAATAGTACCTACAGTATGTACTATATAGTCCTCAAGGGCAGTTCCATGTACAGTGAATTACAGTTATTCAGGCAACAGTTGACTGAGGTGTGAGTGACCACAAGAAGGACCTCCTGATAGGGAGTAATTGATACATAGGTCAATCTGTGGCCCTCTTAATCATGACTGCTGTCATCTGCTCCTTCAAACAGAAGTCACAGTTCTAGAAGGACTCCAAATTATGCTTCAGTTCCCAGTGACTAAGAGAAGATGGAAAAAGCTCAGAAACAAGGTCCTTGAATCTACAGTTCAGTTTTGCTAGGGTTGAGCCTGAACCTGTTTCTCCCCATCCAGTTTATAAAAGCCTTCAAGCACTGGAACAGAATATTGATATCATCAATATCAATATCAATATTGATATCTGATTGTCTAGTCAAGATAAACTTGGGTATCATCCAAGTATTAATCAGTCCTTATCCATACCATTAGATGACTATATCCAGCAGCTTCACGTAGATGTTTAATCAGAATGGGCAAGCATCAAACTCTATAAAGCAGGAGAGTTCATTCAAGGTTGTACTCTACACTATGGAGACTTTCCAGATTGTATCAAAACCCATTGAAATATCCAACTGCATTGTTGTCCTGGTCCCACCAGAGATCTCATCCGAGGCCCAAAGTCCATGGTTCAGTGGTTAAGGCACCAGATTAGAAATTGGAAGACCATGTGTTCTATTCCTGCTTTAGGCATGAAAGCTGGCTGGTGAATTTGGGCCAGCCTCATGGTGCGACCGGAACAATCTGGAACTGAACACACTCAAAACCGTAGAAGTGGTGGTAGACTTTAGGAGAAACCCATTCTACCACCTCTTACGATACTAGACAACACAGTATCAACAGTAGAGACCTTCAAATTTCTAGGTTCTATCATATCTCAAGACCTAAAATGGTCACCTAACATCAAAAATGTCATCAAAAAAGCACAAAAAAGAATGTTCTTTCTGCGCCAACTCAGGAAGCTCAAACTGCCCAAGGAGCTGCTGATACAGTTCTACAGAGGAATTAATGAGTCTGTCATCTGCACCTCTATAACTGTCTGGTTCAGTTCTGCAACCCAACAAGACAGACACAGACTTCAGAGGATAATCAGAACTGCATAAAAAAAACAATTACTGACAACCTGCCTTCCATTAAGGACCTGTATACTGCACGAGTCAAAAAGAGAGCCTTGAAAATACTTACTGACCCCTCGCATCCTGGACATAAATTGTTTCAACTCCTGCCCTCAAAACGACGCTATAGAGCACTGCATACAAAGACAACTAGACACAAGAACAGTTTTTTCCCGAATGCCATCACTCTGCTAAACAAATAATTCCCTCACCACTGTCAAACTATTCACTAAGGCTGCATTACTATTACTATTAGTCTTCTCATTGTTCCTATCACCCATCTCCTCCAACTTATGACTGTATGACTGTAACTTGTTGCTTGTATCCTTATATTAATGTTGATTGTTTCCTGATTGCTTATTTGTACCCTATGACAATCATTAAGTATTGTACCTCATGATTTTTGACAAATGTATCTTTTCTTTTATGTACATTGAGAGCATATGCACCAAAGACAAATTCCTTGTGTGTCCAATCACACTTGGCCAATAAAGAATTATATTCTATTCTATATCAGTATTCCAGTGTGTGAGAGGCTGCCACAAGAGGAGGGGGTCAATTTATTTTCCAAAGCACCAGAGGGCAGGACAAGAAACAATGGATGGAAACTAATCAAGGAGAAAAGCAACCTGGAATTACGGAGAAACTTCCCAACAGTTAGGACAATTAACCAGTGGAATAGCTTGCCTTCAGAAGTTGTGAGTGCTTCATCATTGGGGGGGGGGGGTTAAGAAGAGACTGAACAGTCACTTGTCTGAAATGTTATAGGGTCTCCTGCTTAAGCAAGGGGCTGGACTAGAAGACATGCAAGGTCACTTCCGGTTCTATTCTGATTGATTCGCTCTCTCAGTCCAACCCATTTCACAGAGTTATTTTTGTGGGGAAAATAGAAGGAGGAAAGAATACTAGGTATGTTCACTACCTTGAGTTATAAAGACAGGATAAAAATAAATAAATAAAATTAATAAGCAAATTTAAAAAGTTTAATATTATCTTCTACAGCCTTACTATTTTCTCCATACTACCGTACAATACTGGAATTATTTTAAGAGTCATATTCTTGTTAAAAAGTTGCTTCCTTAAACAGCCACATCTTTTTCTAGGCTTGATAGAAAGCTAATTCATTATAAATTTCTGTTTCAAAGTCAGTTCTGTAATACAATTTAATCTTCTTTCATGAGTGGGATAGCCCCAAACATTAAGCGCAGACAAGAGAACTAGGAATTGTATTCATTAATGGCAGTAGAAAAATTAAATAGTGTATTATTACATAAAAGGTGGGCAAACCATAGCCCCAAAGCTGCACATGTCCTTTCTGATGGAAACCTGAGAGCTTGGCTTTCCAGCATTTTGAGGTAGGCAGCATATACAAGCTACAGAATGGTCTAAAGTTGGTTTAACATTATATAAAAAACAATAATAGGCTTAAAATCTCCGTTTCAATGACATATGTAATTATAGAACAGTGCAGTACTGATCTCCCTCAACTTAAAATATTGTCAGATGAGTCCCTTCCTGTTACAAATAAAAAATGAAATGAAATAATATCCGAGAAAATACACAGTATGTCCTTCGTAAATTTTAAAAGTGTAGCACATTGGGTTCAGAATAGTATCAAATCTTAATTGGCATTGCAAACTCCTTTATGTTTTGTTACTGGCATCATACTTGTGGGGGGGGTGAGGGAGGGAGGAGAGAGGAGGAGGAGGAGGAGGAGGAGGAGGAGGAGGAGGAAGAAGAAGAAGAAGAAGAAGAAGAAGAAGAAGAAGAAGAAGAAGAAGAAGAAGAAGAAGAAGAAGAAGAAATAATAATAATAATAATAACAACAACAACAACAACAACAATAATAATAATAATAATAACAACAATAACAACAACAACAACAACAACAACAACAACAACAACAATAGCAAGGTCGATGAAAAGGAACACGAAAAAAATCGCAAAATACCAGGACTTAAAAATCGAAATTCAACGATTATGGCACAAACCAGCAGTGGTAATTCCAGTGGTGATTGGAACACTGGGTGCTATCCCAAAAGCACTGGAATTACATTTAAAACAGCTCAAAATTGACAAAATCACCATCAGTCAAATGCAGAAAGCCGCACTGCTCGGTTCCGCACATATACTTCGAAAATACATTATGACGTCCTAGGCCCCTGGGTGGGGCTTGACTAGTAATCAATGCCAAATCTGGCGAAACAACTGGCCGCTGTAATACAATTGTATAATAATAATAATAATAATAATAATAATAATAATAATAATAATAATAATAATAATAATAATAATAATAATAATAATAATAATAATAATAATAATAATAATAATAATAATAATAATAATAAGTGGAAATTAACTTTCTGATTTCAATTATTTTCATTGCAGCAAGAGTTCACATTTACGTTTCTGGTATGTTATCTTGCATTTTTATAGTGAAGCAGGTACTGTACTTCAAGATATCTGGCCAAGAGTATCAGCTCAAACCTTAATCATCAATACATCAATATGTCATTGGCAATATTTGTTATAATAGAGATGTTGCCTGGTCACCAATATATGGCTGTTTGGGCTGACCCATTTAAGAAATCAGTTGCTACCTGATGGATGAGTTGTTATTGCCATGTGGATTTGCAGTCAGCACCAAAATAAGGTCACTGCAACAGAACAGCCTGAAGGTGACAGAAGGTGGACCATCATCATGAAGTTCTTGTCTGGCAAAGAAGGACAAATTTATCCTGCTAACAAAGATAAAAGACCAAGTTGTTCAAGTGCTACATTTTTATCCCCATAACATCTTGTGGTGAAAATATACAGTTACACCTTTGCAGGAGACTTCTGATTTATTTGTTGCCCGAGTGCCATTAACTCTTATTAATTTTAGCCCAGCTGCTCCAAAATACTACAGCCAGATGGTTTCCTGTGGTGTGCTTTTATATCATCTTACATCGTCCTACATCAGTAACACTTTCTGCCAGTTTGGTTCTGGCCCAGTTCAAGCATATGATTTTTTTTGTTTGTGTTTTTTTTTTTACTCATCAGTATCTAAATAATTTCAGGCTAGAATAAATTGTGGACCTCCTCCACCCATGTTGACCTGCTTAATATGAAGCTCTGTTATTCTCTTCCCCAAAGTACTACGGCTATAAAAAATATAGGGCCCAGGCTTTTCAACAGCAGGACCCTGTTACAGGGGTCCCTCTCAAGTCCCTTTTACTTCCCAGGTGTATCTTAGGTTCGACATCGAATGGTACAGAGCGCAGGAAATTGGGTTGGCAAATCCTGTGAACTGAGCAGTTGTTGTGGCCCGCCAGCAGCCTGTGCAGCTGATAGCGGATCCCGTTCAGGATGAGATCGACTTAGTGTTGTGCCAGTGGCCTGTGCAGTTGGCACCTAAGTCAGACAGCGAGGAGGCTGGCGAGGACTCGGTGCCAGAGGCTGAGGTTCAGCCAGGGCCTTCGGAACCTCCAGCACCTCATAGCAGTGATGAGGGAGAAGAGGCTTCTCCTCTCCTGAATGCAAGGGCACACAGAACTACTAAGAGGCAGGAATGGTTACTCCAGAGGAGATCTCCTCGGGAGTAAGACTTGGGGCTAATTTGCCACTCCCCTAGTCTACTTAAGAACATCAGAGGCAGCTGAAAAGCTGCAGGAAACAACATTTGGAAATCCATCTGATCATCATGTGTCTCCGTGTCTGAAAAAACTTCTGCTTTGTTTTCCCTGCTTCAGTTATCAAGAACTACCTCTAGGCATTTTGCCAACTCTCTGAAGCTATGTAAGATAGCAAGACCTAATTGCTCTTCTTGGCTTTAAGACTCTATGAACTGATACCAGCTATTAATGAAGATTAATTAGCAGCTGGTTGCTTGTAGATTGGTGTGTGCATTTTCACTGCTAAGACATTTATTAGTAGTGGTTAATTGTATTAAATAACTGCGTACAAACTGGGTGTTGTATTACGTTCATAGCTGGGGAAGAACAGCAGTGTAGGTGCAATTTAGTCCATGTTAATATGATTCCTTCCCCAAATGATCTTCTAAGACAGTGATCCCCAACCTTTCCAGTTCTGTGGACTGCTGGTGGCAGGAGGGGTGGGAATGTTTTATGTCATGCGCCACTTGTACAAATGCAGCTTTGTGTGCTTGTGTGCTCATCTGCTTTGCACAGCCTGCCCAGTACCGGGCCGCAGACCAGGGGTTGGAGACCCCTGTTTAAGAGGTCTAGTGCTATGCTACCCTTCCCTCCTAGTCTAATTTATTATAATGGTGTTTGTAGCTCTTCTATCAACCACTAGGACTTGGGTTGGCTAAAAGTCTATTGAGACTAACTAGGCCTAGTGGGATATAACTTGGGGTTTTCTTGCTATCTACTCTCTCCTACTTCTCTCCTCCAGAAAGCCAATTGACATAGTCTCAGCTTAATCACTGCTGGCAGCATTGGACCTCCACAGTGAATTACCAGCTTCTGTTGCCTTTTCAGCACAATTTCCTGCTCCTTGGTATGTATTGTCATAGATTCTCTTGATAAGCCATACACTTCCCCATCCAGCCTTCTGCAGGACTTTCCAGTGGCCTCATTTACTGTCCCACCTATGGTTGCAGAACCTCTTGCTAGGCCTCTCCCACTTGGCCTCCCATACCAAGTCCTAACTAGCAATGGCAATAGCACTTAGACTTATATACCGCTTCATAGTGCTTTTACAGCCCTCGCTAAGTGGTTTACAGAGTCAGCATATCGCTCCCAACAATCTGAGTCCTCATTTTACCCACCTCGGAAGGATGGAAGGCTGAGTCAACCTTGAGCCTGGTGGGATTTGAACTGCCAAATTGCAGGCAGCCGGCAGTCAGCAGAAGTAGCCTGCAGTACTGCACTCTAACCTCTGAGGCTCTTTAAATGTTTGCTCTTATTGGATCATCTTGGTCTTCCAGATCTATTCTTGGACTTAACGTGGCTTTGTCTGTCCCTGCTCCAAATGCTATGCTTAGCTAGTTGCTGTTTGCCTTCTAGACTTAGCTGGTCAATTCCAGCTCTTCTGATAAGAAACTTTGATGTGTCAGGCCAGCAAGATCCAAACTGTGTGAAAACTACCTTACTCAACCAATTGCCCCCACCATTTTTTCTCATGTCGCTTAACTATTCCCACGCATTCGCATCTAAATTAAAAATTCCATCTTTTATTCCACATAGCAGCATCAGTACAGGTAGACTCGTTGAAAAGCTACAATGAAGGGAAGGGTGGCAAGGCCTTCCTTTTCACGCTGAGCCAATTTCTTTCTTTCTACAGGTGCTTTTCAATATGTGTTGGTTTACCGCACAGATAAGGAACCTGGTGCCTCCAGATATTTTGTATGCATATAATCTCTGATAGTCAAACAGTTCAGAGTTGCAGTTCAAAACATCTAGAAGGCACCATTTTGCTCCTCCCTGATTTAAGTGTTAATAGCTGGTTATATTATAATGTTTTTGTAAAAAAAGAAAAATATGAAGGCACAGCCATCCTGAGTTGCAATGTGCATTTCTCTGAACTTTTTGCAACATGAGAGAAAAGCTTAAAAACAAACTTCCTTAAGATAGTAGACATGATTCAGTAAATAATGCAATTAATTGTTTTAATCAACAAGTGTTTACATAGTTTTCAGTGAACTAAATTTTATCTAACATTTATTTCAACTCCTAGGTTAAAAAATGCAGATAGGTAGAGCTAAGAGGCCGTACTATCAACTTTGCAAATTAGTTATCTTAATGCTCTTTTCTGCTTTTTGGTGATGATAAAGCTATCAGGCTCATTTCCTTTATGACTTGAAAAGAAGAAACCAAGCATGATGGAAAATTGAAAGCAATCCCTCAACAGAATTAGTCAAAGACATGTTGCATGAGAAGAATCAAAGAAAGTATTCCACAAACACACACTCTATATATGCAGAAGCTACCTAAGTTGGCAACTTTTTTATTATTTCAGTGAGAGAGTAGACCCTTCTGTATCTCAAGACAGATGCTAGTATTGTTCTCCAGACTTTCTTATCCCTTCACTGTTCTACTTGGCACTTGCTTCCTTTCTCCAGATATAAATGCTGCTTTGTAGCAGGATCAATGTTAGCATGTAAAAGGTAAAGATAAAGGAATCCCTGTGGATTTTATTCCATTAGTCATTGCCAACTATAGGGGGCATCTCAATTTCAAGGCCATTGAGCCAGCGGTGACCAAAGACGTTTCCACAGTCATGTGGCCAGCATGACATCATGGAGCACTGTTATCTTCCCACCAAAGTGGTATCCATTTATCTACTTCCATTTGCAAGCTTTCAAACTACAGGTTGGCAGGATCTGGTGGGAGGATGGGAGTTCTCCCTGTTGCATGGTGTTCGGATCTTGAACCTGGGCTGCCAGCTTTCTAGTTGACAAGCCCAGCATCCTAGCCACTGAGCAACCGTGCTACCTCTAACATTAGCATGTACCACGTTAATATTTATGTTCATGTACAGTGCCTGTGTTGGACATGTATTGAACTGGACTAGCAGGCTCTCTGTTTATTTGCCCACAAAGGGATTTTTTTCTAACAATGATGCATTAGAAGAAGGCAAAGAAATGCAACAATCAGCAACTAAGGCAGCCACAAATAAATATAGATACCGCTAAAACTGTAGCCCAGGGGGGCAGAAATTATTGAGTTTGGATGGTTCATCTTGACACAACTGCCCGCTAGCATTTTGTGTTTTAGGTGGCCGTGCCATTCTAACAAATGGTAGGGCCAAGCCAACCATTATATACCATTAGGGTTGACTATAAGAGGAATAATCAAACGCAAAAGTATGATTTCTCTTTTAAAATATATAGAAGCATAACTAGATCTCTGACATTGGTACTCATTTCTACTACTACCAAGTCACCTTTCTACTTTCCTATAGATTTGCATTTGAATTCTGTACCTTAAGTGAAAGAAGTTTATATTTGTCTTTGCTAAATTTCATTGTGGGTGGGTGTGGCCAGCCCATTTCCTTATGTACTAAGAACATTCTGTGCAATGTTTCAGTCTTCTCAAGTATTATCTATTCCACCCTAAACTATTTCATCTGTAAATCTACCACAATGTCCTTCCTGTCAATGATTACTTCAGCTTCAACCGCAACAATACACGAGCACACAATAGATTCAAACTTAATGTAAACCGCTCCAAACTCGACTGCAGAAAATACGACTCCAGCAACAGAGTGATCAATGCCTGGAATGCACTACCTGACTCTGTGGTTTCTTCCCCAAACCCCCAAAAACTTTAACCTTAGACTGTCTACAGTCGACTTCACCCCATTCCTAAGAGGTCTGTAAGGGGCGTGCCTAAGCGCACCATTGTGCCTACTGTCCCTGTCCTACTGTCCTATTGCCTAATTTACCTGCACCTACTTTGCTAATGTTTATGTTTATACCAATACCTACTATCTTGTACATGTTTGACAAACAAATAAATAAAAAAATAAATAAAATAAATCTGATAAGCAGTCTTTCTACCATTTCATTCAAATCATAATGTTAAAGAATGCGGGGCCAAGAACTGGAATTTCTGGACCCTATTTAATCCATGGGCCTTGAGGGCAGGCATTGGGAAAAGATGAAACAAGTCTTATGATCAAGATACAAACTTCCATTCCTTTTGTTATATGTATTGTAAGGGGAACAGCTTGCATTGCAACTTTGCAGCACCTGTTTTGTCATTTTGATGACACTTATTCTGCCACTGCCTTGATGAGCGCTCTTCGAATACATTTTTGAGCTAGTTACGTACACATCTAATTGATCCACCATCCATTCCGCATTTAGCTAGCTTGTTAATCACAGTGCTGTGGGGTTCGTCATCAAATGCTTTGCTTAAAAACAAAATGTGTGATGTCACTGCATCCCTCTAATTTTTTAAAAAGTTACCAGAACAAAAGTAAAGTAATACTAGTTTGGCAAGACGTATTCTTGGCAAATCTATGCTGGCCTATTGTTTTTAAGGTACTTACATATTCATAAATCATGTATCAACTTTATTTTACTCCATTCAAATGCTGTGATGTTTCTATACCTACAAAGATCAGATTTGCATAGCTCTATGACACTCTATGTAAAAGAAACTTGGAGTTTAAAGAAGCAGGATAGAAAGAGTATTGATTGCTTTGAATGTTTGTGTTGGGAAAGACTCCTGAGACCATGGACAGCCAAGATAACAAGCTGATACAGTAAATCCTCAAGCAAATCAATCCAGAGTTCGCCCTCAAAGCACAAATGATTAGACTCAAACTATCTTTATTCAGACACATTATGTGAAGACCCAGCTCGCTGGAAAAGGCTCTAATGCTGGGAAAAGTGGAAGGAAAGAGGAGAAGAGGATGACCAAAAGCAAGGTGGACTGAAACAGTTACAGTAGCAACTAGGATACTGTTGGGAGACTCGAAACAACAGGTTACGGATATATTGTCATGGAGAAAAAAATCTATGTCATCACTAAGAGTTGAAAATGATAATCAGTCAATCAACTGATATTGGATTGACTAGATGGGTCACTCTTTTTCCTTTTTTAAACATATGGAAAATGTTTGCCCTTTTCAAGTTGCTTGACACTCCACTAGTTCTCTAGAACAGGGGTGTCTAACTCGATTTCATTGAGGGCCACATCAGGGTTGTGTTTGACCTTGGGGGCCACAGTGGGCATGGCCAGGGTGGGTGTGGCCAGCTTGTCATCACTCATGTCGGGGGTGTCTGTGGTGGCCCAAGCGCTCTGCCAGCAAAAACAGGCTCCCAAGCTCTGTTTTCGGTCGCAGCGGCCTCCTGCCACCCTTTGCCAGCAAAAAGAGAGCCTGGGGGGGCTGTGCATGGCCCTCCCAAGCTCCATTTTCACTAGTAGAGGCACCGTGGGCTGGTCCTTCACTGTTTCCTGGGTGGCCTTGCGGGCCAGATTTAAGCACCCTGTAGGCCGGATCCAGCCCATGGGCCTTGAGTTTGACTAGAGATGTAAAATTTCCGGAAATTTTGAAGCTCGGGAAAAAACCTGGTTTTTTCTGTTTTTTTCGGGGGGGAAACGGAAATTTTCAGAAAAATTGAAAAAAATGCTACATTAGCACTTTTTTGTCTTTTTAAGATTGAAAGTCATTCTGTTACTTTAGGAACATAAAATATGACTATGGACAATTTGACTTGGCATAAAATTATCACAACTAGCATATTAAAAATATAGTGTAGCCAAACAATTATCACAAACAGAATTTACTTTTTTATAATATTTATTTGTAACAAAGGGAGCAACAATCTCCTGAACTGCTTACTAGTTCTGTTCTTGCATTGGAGGGTTCAGTTTGTTACTTAGGACATGCTTGTCCTCACTCAGTGCACAGAAATTAGAATAATCTGATATCACACATTTTTTTAAGAAATGATTTGAAAAATATTTGAACACCCTATCTTAAAATATTGTATTCATCATGTTAAAATAAAATATTCCACAATATTTTTTTTCTTTTTTCAATTTTTCAATTTTTTTTTTAAACAACAAAAAAGCCTTCAGAAAAAAAACTGGAAAAAACAGGTTTTTTTCTAAATTTTTCCGATTTTTTTTCTGGGCCTTCACATCTCTAAGTTTGACACCCCTGCTCTAGAATTTCTAAAATGCAAATATGTTTGGCCAGACCATCAAGTTACTTTAGAGTAGATGAATTCTAATTTATAGGTTTAAACTCAATCAAAATACAGAGGGTATTTCCTGTTCATATTTCTATCAATTTTAAAGTTCAATCCTTCTCCTCATCCTGCTCTTCAGAGCTGCATAGTGGAATACACGTCCTTTTGTTGGAGGAGTCTATAAAAAGAGTTTAGTAGTTCTGCCTTGTGTTTGTTATCTGTTAATGTTTTGCTGCCTTCACTGAACAGCTGTCATGCTGATTCTTTTTCTCTTCTGTTCATGCTGAACATATCTGAAGATATCCTTTTCACATTTTTCACCAATCCTTAGATCATTCTGAGTGTTAGCTTTTCTTGACACAAGCTCTACAAATCCCAAGTACCTACATATGTGCAGTCTTTTTTGGTGACCGATCAATAGTGGGTTTCACTTACCTTCGCTACTGGTTCGGAACTGTGAACGCGCATGCGCAGATAATCCGTGATGACGTCTGGGCGGGTGGGTGGAGCCTCCCACTGCCACCACTACCAGTTCACCTGAACCGGGGCGAACCGGTAGCAACCCAACACTGTGACCAATCCTCTTTGTACCTCCATATGAGTCCTTTAAAAAAACAAATATCTTCAGTAACCTTTTAGGGATTTTTGTCTACAATTATGTTTTCAATATACCTTCATTAGGAACTTTACCTTTATTTCCTTTTACCATTGGCTTCTTCCTGCATGAAATCCTACTTATTCAATTTGGATTTATTAAAATCTATATTTTAGAAGTTTAGGCTTTAATTTCCATTAAAATGAATATTAATATAATTAGCTTTCATTTACCTCTAGCTTGCTTTAATTACTTATCACTTCCACTAAAAAATGTCACCTGGCAGGACCTGTTGCAGTGGCAACCCTTTGACAAATGATTGCTCTAAAAGTTTGGGTAGTCAAAATCGCACTGGCCTTTCTGTAAAACTGTGCTTATCTGATTCTTCCCCAGATACTGAACTTGAGAATGAATTGAATCCACACAGAATAAAAAGTTTCAGAATGGGCTGTACAATAGTTGATTTCATTGCTCTGCCAGCTCTTCATCATGCTATTCTGCTATACTTTTATTCTATATATTCTGCTATATGCTATAACAAGCAAGTACTGGTGCGTATAACACCAGACATGTCACTGTAAGGCAGAATCACAAAACTGGGTCTCACTTATTTTGGCCATATCATGTGGGGGAATTCACTGGAGGAAACAATTATGTCTGGAAAAGTTAGTGCTAAAAAATGAAACCAGATCCACAAAGAACACAGTGGCTGGACACCATCAAAGTTGACACCAACAGGAGCATAGAACTCAAAGAAGTAGTGCAAGATCAGAAGATGTGGAGAGACTTGGCACATAGAATCACTAAGAGTCAGATATGACTGAATGGATATCATTATCATTATTATCATCATCATCATCATCATCATCATCCTGCTATTCGAATTCTTTTTAGTTCTCTGTGTTTGTTGGGTTTTGGGTTTTAGTTCCTTTGTTTTTTATATTCCTCTTCAACTGTAAGCTACCAACAGTTTTTTGCAACAAGTTTGATAATTAGATAGGTAGGTATAGATAAATAAAGTTGCATGTGCTAAATCTGTAGAAAATTCATATAGCTGGAAGCTGTATAGGTATAACGTTTTTTTTCCTGTTAATACTGTTTCTGCATAATTTGCAACTTTTTCCCCCTCCTACAGTATTTTAACTTATTGAATTGCTTTGCTATGTGAATTAAGAGTTAATTAAAAAAATACAATGATTTATTGTAACCATTTTTCAGAATATTTTTCCCAAGTAACATTCCAGTAATGCAATATCTGTCAAATAATTGTAAATAGCTTGGAAAATTCCAAATTGCACTACAGCAGCAGATCAATTCTTGTAATGAAGGACCATAATAAAGTTGAAAGGTTTTTTGTTAAGAGTCTGCGCTTTATATTGTGATAACAGTAAACCATGCTAGTTTCTGAAAAATTACATGGGTTGTATTGTCTCTGAAAACTAATTTCCAGAAGACCCAAAATTTGGAAGACTGTGTTAATATTCCTTTAAATAAATACAGTATAATAAAAAGTGACAGCAATTCAGTTGGAATATCAGTTTAGGTTAACGTTATTATTTATTTAGTTATTATTTATTAATTATTTATTAAATTTATATGCTGCCCATTTTACCAACAATCAACTCTAGGTGGCTTACAACAATTATAGTCAGGATAATGCAGCAAATGGCTAAAGCCAGTAGTGCCTACAAGTACTCCATGGAATTGGCAATGTTGCATAGGAGTATGTAAAATGGTGGTCCAAGTAATAAAAGCAGGGGGGGGAGAGGGAAAAATAGCTATGCAAACCACCTGTTGTCTAAAGCAACATACATCCTGTGTTATAGTTATTTGTGATATAACTAGCAATATGCTACTGATGTGTGTTGGTTATGTTTTCTTTGTAGGTTGAATATCTGTGCATCTAGTACTCTTAGGAAAGAGTATGAAACTACTGTACATATATATGGAGCCTGCATAAAACTGGACAATTCTTCTAGAAAGTGCTAGTTAAAAAGTGTTAGTTGGGCATTATGCAGGGAATGACTTTGTGGAATCTCAGTGTATGCTTTCCTCTACCGACGAAGCCAAAATAGTTAAGAAATTTGTTGCCCAAAAAACTGGAGGGAAGGGTAGCCTAAGGTGACCAACAAGAGTTAAGCATATCTGTCAGTCTCTCTGTTGATGAATCAGATTCTTGGAGCAACATTATGATAGGACAAGTAGAAAAATGTTACTTCAAAACAGGAACAGCTAAGACAATTTTAAGCTTTTTCAGCTGATTAGGGATGAAGCATAGGTGATGTCATGAGTTGTGTCATATAAAAATGGATACTAGGACATATGCATGCTGCAGTTAAAGAGACATGAAGATGAGCCCTTAATGTGAGCCCTGGGCAGGTTCTCCCTTGAGCTGCTGCATAAAAACATTGCTGGCCGCTTTCTTTCAAGTCAGAATCAGAACAGACCTGGAAATGACCTTGGAGGTCTTATAGTCCAGCCCCCTGCTCAAGCAGGAGATCCTATACCATTTCAGACAAGTGATTGTCCAGTCTCTTCTTTAAAAACCCCAGTGATGAAGCACCCACAACTTCTGAAGGCAAACTGTTCCAGTGGTTAATTGTCCTCACTGTTAAGAAGTTTCTCCTTAATTCCGGGTTGCTTCTCTCCTTGATTAGTTTCCATCCATTGTTTCTTGTCCTGCCCTCTGGTGCTTTGGAAAATAAATTGACCCCCCCTCCTCTTTGTGGCAGCCTTTCAAATCCTGGAATACTGCTCTGATGTCCCCCGCAAGTCCTTCTTTTCTCAAGACTAGCCAAACCCAAATCCTGCAACCGTTCTTCATATGTTTTAGTCTCCAGGCCTTTAATCATCCTAGTTGCTCTTCTTTGCACTTTTTCCGAAGTCTCAACATCATTTTTGTAATGTGGTGACCAACGTTGACCAACCAAAGTCAATGTTTCTTTAATTAAATCTTGTATTTTCACATGAGCAAATGTTTAACTCAGTTGCCTAAAGTGTATTGGTATATGCCCGTGGTGGCGAACCTATGGCACGTGTGCCAGAGGTGGCACGCGGAGCCATAGAAGCCGGCACGCGAGGGTTGCCCACCGGCAAATCGGAAGTGCGAAAAAACGCACTTCCGGTTTGCCGGTGTGCTGTTTTTTGCACTCCGGAGGGTTCAGGGAAGCTCCCTGAAGCTCCGGAATGCAAAAAACTACAAAACGGACAAAACGGAAGTGCACTTTTCCTCACTTCCGGTTTGTCCGTTTTGTAGTTTTTTGCATTCCGGAGCTTCAGGGAGCTTCCCTGAACCCTCCGGAGTGCAAAAAACAGCATACCGGCAAACCGGAAGTGTGTTTTTTCGCACTTCCAGTTTGCCGGTTTCGTCGTCCCAGGCTCCGGTAAGCCTTTGCGCGGGGGTGGGGGGGTGTGCGCATGCGCAGGGGGCAGCATGGGGTGGTGTTGTGCGCATGCGTGGGGGGGAGGGAATGGGTGTGGGCATGCGAGCGCGCGCGAGCGCGCCCCCCCCTTTTTGGCACGCGAGCCGAAAAAGGTTCGCCACCACTGGTATATGCTGTGATCCTGAAGCTCATTAAATGGGTACGAATCTTGTCTTCATCTCGTAAAACAAAGCCTTTGAAAATAGATCCCCTTTCCCATTGCATACCTGTTTAAAAACTAAGAAGAAACTTTCAAGTGGCTTGTAAAGCAAAAGCCTGGATGAATGCAGGAAGCTAAGTATAGCAGTTGTTGAAGACTTGCTGTATCATTTGTATACAGTAGTCCTCACTCTTCTGAAAAAGCAATTAAAGTTGGATAATGCCGAGCAATTGGCTCAAATAAGTGTAGCAAAAGCAACTATATCAAGCATACTGAAATGAGCATTTGAAATGCATTTGAAATGGAAAGTCTTACTTCTGCAGACAAGAGCACAGTATACTTCAATAATACGAGGTAATTTCAAATCAAGTAGTGTGTAAGAAAAAAAGATTAATCCTCAGGAACTATAAAACCAGTATGAAATTTTTCTTTAAATATATCAATCAGTATGATATTCTGTATTTTTTTTACAAGAAACTATACTGGGAATCCTGTAACATGGGATTTACTATTGAATTAACTTCAGTAATATCAAGCAGAAAATGATTTCAGTCTTTGTATCAAAATGTAGATCACAAAATGTAAAAATAAAGTCTTGCATTTGAACTAAAGTTTACACATGTTTTAACCTGAGTTTCTACTTAAATTAAGCATGTACACTTTGTTAAATCTGGCTCAGGATTGCACAGTTTATAAGCCACCCAAAAGAGCTCAATAACTCTGATAACATCTTGGAGATCACAGTATTGTGGTTAATTGTAAAAACAAGCCAAAAGCACATTAGTTAATATATATATTAATATCATTACTTATCAACAGTTTGGAGCACATAACTGGTGGAGAATGGACTCTTCAGTTTCTTATAGAGACATGAAATGATGCAAGTATTAAACACTGATCCTTTATCAGCAACATGGGGCTGTGTGATGCAATTTCATGTTTAAGTCAATGTGCTAGTTATTACATTTCAAACCCTAAATGTCTTAGAAAGGGCAATTGAATGATTACTTGCACCCAAATCTACCTGTTCATTTATAACTAACCCCCCCCAAAATTCCTTCTTGTATGCCTGCAGTTAACCTGGATTGTCAGCCATATAGACAGATGTGTAAGCATATTTCCATACTTTCACAGATATCATGCTTACATTCTGAAGAAAAGTATGCTTTGGTTGATATATTTGTATTTATTGAACTTAGGGTAGAGCATTCCATTGAAGGGGATGCCAAGTATTGTTGAATCATGTAGCAGAAATACCTAAGACTTATCTACCAAAAGTCCAATTGGTTGGGGAAGTTTGTTTGTTTGTTTCTATATAGCATAACGATTGCCTAAAAAACATACATTGTTAAAAATCCAGGGGAAGACAGGAAAATCTGAAGACAATACCAATAAAAACTGCTATAGCAACATGACATGCTGTAATTTATGGTGTTGCTTCATTTGCATTATAACTAGATTAAAATGTTTATCCATTTATATCTAAACCCTTACTTGTATAGAGTTTATATGAATATGACCTAAATGATGTAGAAGGTAATGAATGCCAAGTTTAACCATCAGAGTGCTTTATCATTCAGTATTCATATTTAGCCTTTTAAAAGCACATCCCTATATTCAGTACATTTCTCATTCATGATTATCTTAGAATTCCTTAAAATAGTCCTATAATGCAGACCAATATTATGTCTTACATTGCTGATGGAAGGCAGAGAAGAGAATAAGTGGGTCTTGAAGGAAAACATTATGAATTCTGTGTTCAAAAAGGCTAAGGCTGAAGTTTAATGCAGTGGTCACCAACTGGTGGTCCGTGGACCACTGGTGGTCCGTGAGGAAATTTTGGTGGTCTGCAGAAAAATTATTTGCATTTTTTATATTGCACTAAATCACGGGTCCTCAAACTACAGCCCCTGGGCCGGATACGTGCAATGAACATTTGTGTTGCTGCAAAGAGTCTCCCTCTTTGGGGTCTTTTTATGCAGGTCGGAGGGGGGCAGAAATTCCGACTTCAGGTCTGCTTCAGCCTCCTGGTGTAGGACTTTGGGTGAAGGCTGGAGGGAAGCGCCACTGGTGGCAAAGAGCCAGAGGACCTTGTTCTAGTGGGACTGCATCATGGCCTGGAATTGGCTGACTATCTCAGCCCGCTGAGCCTCCAGGCGCCAATACCTGCCCTTGCAGTCCTGCAGGTCTTCCCTCTGCTTGGAAAGCCTATGGTCATAGTCCTCAATGAGATGCTTCTGCTGAGCCTCCTTCTCCGTCAGATCCAATTTGAACTGAGCCAGCTGTTTTGCCAAATCTTTCTCATGGTGGCTGCTTAGCTCCAACAACTGCTTCCTGTTGGGGCACTAAGGAGCCCGGGCGGGGAGGCGAGGAGTGGCTAGCGAGGAGTGGCTGGGAGGGGAGAGGGGAGTAGAGGCCGGCGAGGCACCCCTCGATGTGAATGACATTGAGTTGGCCATGCCCACCCATTCACATGACCACCTAGCCACACCCACCCAGCCGGTCATTAGGCAGATCATATTAGTGGTCTGCGGGATTTAAAATTATGAATTTAGTGGTCCCTGAGGTCTGAAAGGTTGGTGACCCCTGGTTTAATGTACCTTATGCAGCATAGTTTCTGCTTAATTAGATTAGTAGTCAGTGTTAACATGCAAAAGGGATAGAAAAGTAATAGATTGAATGTAAGCAAAATGAGATCTTCAGAATCAACAGAGGCTACATTTGGATAATTTAGAAATAACCTATAACATGCTAGGGGCTGAAAATGACTTGATGGCAGAAAACCAATCCACTCAATATTTGGACAGTAGAGCAACACTGTACAATATTGTCATCTATTTTAAACCGGGGGATTTTTCTTTTGTAGATGAACATCATATCCACTTCATACATAACATGTTGTGTCACATGTTTCTGCTTCGCAAAGCAGTAGCTTCTGAAGGACTTCTGCTCGTCTTCAGATTTTTTATTAGTTTACCAAAGTATGAAATACAAAGAAAAGAAGTAGTGGAAAACTAAGGAAAGGGGAGGGAAGAGAAAAGAGATATAGTGTAAAGGGAGAAAAGGAAGAAAAAGACTCAGACTTTCGACTCTCTTTAGCACAGTAGAAGATAACAACATTACAACCACAACTTTTTGCTTTTACACAACCATATGTACAACTAGCCTATCTAACAAAAACTTCGAAGAGACGTTTTGAGTCCATTTAAACCAGAGATCAACATATCTTATTGAAGCACACATTGGTTTATTGATCAGTGCAGGAGGACAAGACAAGCCTAAAGAGGAGAGTTTACAGTCTCTTCTTTTTATAGAGTTATGCAAATTGCAATACATAATCAGGGCCACAAACAATTCCATTGAGTTCCAGCAAAACGTGTATTAGTGAGGTCAGGAGGGAGAGATAGTGGGGTGCATACAAGGGGTTTACTTGAGCTAAACAAAGGAGTTTTGGAACAAGTTTTGGTAAGACGTTACTTTCCTTTGGTATCCTTGCTTCTCAGTGCCTCATCAGCATTCCTTGTGTCTTGGTGTTTTAAGGCTGAGCTAGCAGTTTATTTTCCTTTGCAAAAGTGCATGTAAATAGAGAGTGTGAGTGCCTTTGAGGAAGGGGCAATTTATTTGCCTACCCCAGGGGTAGGCAAAGTTGGCTCTTCTATGACTCATGGACTTCAACTCCCAGACTTTCTGAGCCAATCATGCTAGCTCAGGAATTCTGGAAGTTGAAGTCCATCAGTCATAGAAGAGCCAACTTTGCCTACCCCTGGCCTACCCTAATCTCATTTTCTCCTTCAATCAAGTGTTTCTTGCATCTAATTGATTTATAGTTCAGCTAGCATTTTGTTTTCTCTGAGAAGTTATATCTAGGTTAGAGACTTTTTCAGCATGAACCCCCTGCGCCCCCCCCCAAATTCTAGTTCAGACTCAATTATTCAATTGTTCCTTTATAATTCTCCGAATGAAAAAGAAAGAATAATAACTACATGTAGTCCTGAACTTACAACTTTAGTGACCGTTTAAAGTTACAACATCACTGAAAAAAGTAACTTATGGCCATTTTTCACACCATTGCAGCATCCCCATGGTCATGTGATCAAAACTCTAACCGTTGGCAACTGTCTCACATTTATAACGGTTGCAATATCCCAGGATCATGTGATCCCCTTTTGTGACCTTCTGACAAGCAAAGTCAATGGATAAACCAGATTCACTTAACAGTTGTGTTACTAACTTAACAACTGCAATGATTCACTTAACAACTGTGGCAAGCAAGGTCGTAAAATGGGGCAAAGCTCACTTAACAAATGTTTTGCTTAGCGACATAAATTTTGGGCTCAATTGTGGTTGTAAGTCAAGGACTACCTACCCTTCTTACCTATCCTTTAACAATACAAATGGGCTTCAATAGGATAATGAATGCACCTTAGGATGGCACAAGATATGTTACAGCTTTCAGAATGGATAGAGTCCAAAATCCTTGAAGTCCAACTTGACTACATGTAAATCCTGGTTGAGCTCTATATTCATATAAATATTCAGTTCATATTATCTGTCAGCAACAATCAGAAACATGAGTGTAGTCTTAAAGTTTTCTTTCCAAATAAATCTTTAAAATATGATTTCAATTCTTGCTTGTTGAATTTGGTTAAAGCAGGGGTGGGCAAACTATGGCTCTTTGAGGACCTGTGGACTTCAACTCCCAGAATTCCTGAGCCAGCCATGCTCAGGAATTCTGGGAGTTGAAGTCCACAGGTCCTCAAAGAGCCATAGTTTGCCCACCCCTGGGTTAAGGGTAGTGAGCAGATCAAGATTGTCATCTATAAGTAAGATGTTGGGTCTGGCTAACATTGTGAACTGTGCAGCAAGTAAGAAGAGCTGCAGTACCCCCACAAGAGCTTGGATCAGAGATTCCTAACTGTATTCTTAGTCCCTCTCATATCCATCTAGAGGACTTTTCATCAACGAATGAAGCACTACCCTTGGATGTGTTTTAGACATTTATGGCCACTATTTGTGCTATATTGGAATTAAGAATATGTTTTTGTATGCAGCATGTTGAATATGATTTCATAATCTACAACTAAGATACCACATGGGGTACCACCAGTATTTCTGTAGCATCAGAGGGATTGCTATAATCGTGGCTGCCCAATCCCTGATTCTTTCCAAAGACAGCCAAATATTGCCTCTACCTGGAATGTCCACAAAAGAATATTGGAGCACATCATGTACTAGAGTGAGAACACTATGCAATCTAGTGCAAAAAGTAAGTGAGTAGCCATAGAGCAAAAAAGTCTATGGAAACTATGGAAACAGAATGTCTATGGAGATTCTCAATCATCCAGGTCATGGTTGTCCCAAACGTGAAATGGAACAACTTGCAACAGCCAACTCGCCACAGCCAACTCGCCATGACCAACTCGCCACAGCCAACTCACTGCAACCAACTCACTATGGGATAACACACAATGGCTGTTGTGGCCCGCCAGTAGCCTGTGCAGCCAGGGCCTTTGGAACCTCCACCATCTCTTGGCAGTGAGGAGAAAGGAGGGGCTACTCCTTTCCTGAATGCAAGAGCATGCAGGGCTGCCAAGTGGCAGGAAGGGTTACTCCGGAGGAGGTCTCCTCGGGAGTATGACTGGGGGCTAATTGGCCACTCCCCTAGTCTATCTAAGAACCGTAGAGGCAGCTGGAAAGCTGCAGGAAACAATAGTTCAGACTCGGATATCTGTCATGCCTTTGTATCGTGACGTCCTGTTTCCCTGCTTTGGATTTCTTATCAAGAAAGCCTCCTGGACATTTGGCCAAGCCTTCAGACATTACGTGAGATAACCAGAACTAATTGCCTTTGTTTTGAGCTAAGACTGATTGAACTTACACCAGCTGCTAATGAAGCAGAATTAGCAGCTGACTGATGCAAGAACGGATTGCTTCTTTTGATTTGTGTGTTTGCCACTGCTAAGCCACTTATTAGCAGTGGTTTATTAATTAAACTAAGTTCGTTCAAACAGTGTGTGTTTTTATTTTTGACGTTCGTAACTGGGGACCGAACAATGGGCAACTCATTGCGGGACAACTCGCTGTGGGACAATTTAACAATTCAATATAATTATTTAAAATAAATAAATAAAATATTTTAATTTTTGTCATTTGCATTTCATTTTGTCTCTCCTTTTGCATCCTTTCTTTAATAATTCTATTCCATTTCTTTGATATTAGTCCTTCAGCAAGTTGGCCATGGCGAGTTGTCGTGCAGTGAGTTGGCCGTGGCAAATTGACTGTGGCAAGTTAGCTGTTGTGAGTTGACCGTGGTGAGTTGGCCATGTGAATTGTCATAGATTCCCTCAAAGGTGCTTTTTCCAAAAAGGCAACTGGACTTTCTTGGGTTTTTTTCTATGAAAATGTTTCACTTCTCATCCAAGAAGCTACTTCAGTTCAGTACACACCTTTGGGATATGGAAACAGAAATGCAAAGTTAAATTTGCATGACAATGTGTGTGTGTGTGTGTGTGTGTGTGTGTGTGTGTGCGTGTGTGTTCCACTTACCTTTGCCACTGGTTCGGATTGCGATGTTTCACGCACGCGCGTCCCCTCATGCAATTTGGCTTCCATATATGCTCAGAAGCAGGAATTAGCCTGAAACACAGCTGAGGAGCTCATCAGCTGTGCTTCGGGCGATGAAATAAAGGTCAGAATTCACCCACGGGCAGGCAGGAGAGCCCTTTTTCAAGCCGCGGAAGGGGAAAAATTCACACAAAATCCCCAAAAAAGATGGCGGTGCACACAGAACAGCACTGACAGTGATGTCACCAGTAGGTCGCTACCAGTTCAGGCAATCCAGTCCAAACCGAAGGAACCCACCCTGGTACGCGTGCGTGGGTCTGTCTGCATATTTTGTTCTTTAAAGCCTTAAATATTGAGAGATTGTGAATATTACTCATCTCAGAAAACAAAATATGATTGACAAATTTCACTGCATTATCACATCCACAGAAACAGCTGAACATGTCTGAAGTGACCAATATCAACTGAATTTGTTCTGTTTTGCTACATCTACATTCAGTTTAAGAAACAACAAAACAAAACAGGGAAAGGGCAAGATTAATAGCAACATATCCCTTTTATTTTGTGAGCTAATGTGTTCATCTGACTTTCAGAAGATAGATGGTATTAAACCTCATTTAAAAAAAAAAAGGCCAGGCATCTTCTTAGCATGGTTTCACAGAAGAGCCCAATGCAGAACATTTTAGAGAAACCAACTTGCACATCAAAACAAAATTTATAACAGTAAAGCTTCCCATCTTTTCTTATTTCTTCATAAAAAAAGAGCCATTTCTAATGCTTTTAGGCTCTCTATTTGTGGTTTCCGGAATTCAAGCCAGCATGAATCACAAAAAGCCAATTACTGCAAACTGTTGCCATGCCGGCAATGGCATTCACATTTCTTTAATATTTCCTTGAACCTTATTTCTCCCGTGAGTGAGAATAGCTACTGCTTCTTGTTCAAACTTGGTAGCCATGATAGGAGTAGCTGTCAGACAGCCATAGTTCCCCTTGCTAATTTCAAGGTCTATTGAACAGTACTGCTGTGGAAGAACTATCCTTCAGCATTTAGCAATGGACTCAGCAGGGCGGGTGGAAGGGGAAAAACACCTAAGGAAATATATAGATAATACTGATGTAGGGGAAGAGGGGGGGATGTTTTTATGGAAGTATCTACTGTTACTCACTTCATTACGATAAGCAAAACAAGTGTCAGCAATGAAATCTGAGACTTTGAAACTTAATCAGCTGCCAGCACTCATTAATATAAAGTAGTCAATTGGAAAGGCTCAGCACTATTACACATTTGTAAAGGCTCCAGTAAAGGGGAATTGTTCCATTTATCACCATTATGCATGCTTGTAATTTCTTGACCTGTTTGAATAATGCTATTTGGGAAGGTCCTTAAAGATAGTAGCAGACTAAAGAAGAAGAAGAAGACTCTATTCAGAATGTTTTGCAGAGCGTACTCTCCTTTTAGGAACCAAATCCTGAAAATAAATGAAATATACTTTAAAAACCTTGGTTTTATAGGATGCTGAGATCAGCAACAGCCATGCACCTTCTGGGTTAATATTGCTTCATCAAATGGCATTAGACTCCATTATCTGTGATTTGTTACTGTAGAAGCATCATTTAAATAATGATCCAACTTCCAGATCATAGCAATAGTTTTATTAAGTCAGAGGGTTTGGGGATCATAAAATTGTATGCAAATGGTAAAGTTCTCAAGAACTGTTTAAATAGGCAAGACAGGAAGTAAAACAGAAAGGGGAGAAAAACAGAAAAATGTTTAAACTCTGAATTTAATTACAGTTGTGAGGTAATGTGGGTCTAGTTACGGATATTAAGATTAGCTTCGATGAAATGCTATGGTCTGGGAAGATGCTCACAAGGTTTGCTTACTGTATTTTTCAGAGTATAAGACGCACCTTTTTACCCTCAAAAAGAGGGTGAAAACCTGGGTGCGTCTTATACACCGAATGCAGCTCCATCCAGCCACCCCCACCCTTTGGCCTCTGCCTGCCAGCAATTTACCTCTTTGCAGCAAACAGGGCAAAGCACAAGAAGAGATAAACTGCCTCCCGATCTACAGCTGATAGGCTTGCAAGCCACATGGTAAAATGAAACTAACTACGGTGGCTGCAATGAGACAAAATGCTGGGAGATAAACTGCTGGCAATATTAGACTGCTGAAATCAAATGGAGGCAAGCTATAGCTGCTATGGCTCAGAGCTAGAGCTCTTGCCTCACAATCAGGAGGTTGTGAGTTCTATCCTAGGTAGAGGCAGATTCTGTTAATATGTTATTTTGTTAAATGTTTGTAGAGTGTTCAAATTATTAGACTTATTTTTTAAAGACTGCTTTATTATTGTTCTAGACAACTTAACAAAATGAAGAAGCTTTTTAAAATAAATGCTTGCTCTGAAGAGGCCCAGTGCTATTGTATCTTCTTTTAAATAGCAGAGAATACTTCCAGAAAGCCACATCAATTTTAAAGATCTGTAAAAGTATAATCTGAAATGTCCTGTTTTAGTATTAAGTATTAGTATTAAGTATTAGTATTAAAAGAAGGCAGCTGAGAAACCCTGACTAGTCATATTTGGAGTAGATCTATTTAAATAATTGGGAGGAGTTAGTGTGATTACATTTAAGAAAACTTTCTGGGATTAATATACTGCCATAAATGTACATTTCTCCAATTCTTTGCCATTTCTATGGGTCAGGCACACATACACAGAAATACACAGCAAACAGTGTATATCATCTGTACTGTTTGCTGTTTGCTGTTTGGCAAATTGCTTGGAGGCAGAGGCCTTTTTTCCTTGTTTTCCTCCCCCAAAACTAAGGTGCGTCTTATACTCCGAAAAATATGGTAATTATGAACAAAAGTAGTGGACATTCAGTGTTGAAGCCCAGTATTTGCAGCCAGAAATCAAACCAAGTTCCTACAAATCTTTCAACCCATTGTTCTTAGATTGGGAGAGAAGAAATCTTCTATTTGCCAAATCACTATGAATCCTCAGAGACCTGAGAAGAGAAGAGAAGAGAAGAGAAGAGAAGAGAAGAGAAGAGAAGAGTTGGAAGGGACCTTGGAGGTCTTCTAGTCCAACCCCCTGCTTAGGCAGGAAACCCTACACCTACCAGTACATCCTGATCTATCACATGTTCATACCTGAACTATCTGTCTACAGTCTTTCCAAACACCCTTGCAAAGTGAGCAACCATGATTTCAACAACAAAATTTTATTTCTGGATTGTCAAGAATATTGTTAACACCATTGACTTTCAGAAAGACACCAAATACTTTTCTTTTGGTGGGGATTTACCACTTAAATTGAGTGGCATTGGAGCAGCAACTTTTGGTTATGCTTTGATATTTTTGTGCTGGTTTTGGTGGTGGTAAACCTATTCTTTGTTGGGAGACTACCTGTAGTTATGAAGGGATGAATGCAGTGGTGGGATTCAAATTTTTTACTACCGGTTCTGTGGGCGTGGTTTGGTGGGCATGGTGTAGCGTGGCTTGGTGGGCGTGGCAGGGGAAGGATACTATAAAATCTCCATTCCCTCCCCACTCCAGGGGAAGGATACTGTAAAATCGCCATTCCCTCCCCACTCCAGAGGAAGGTTACTGCAAAATCCCCATTTCCTCCCAATCAGCTGGGACTCAGGAGGCAGAGAATAGATGGGGGTGGGGCCAGTCAGAAGTGGTATTTACCATTCTTGAACTACTCAAAATTTCCGCTACGGCTTCTCTAGAACTGGTCCGAACCTGCTGAAACCCACCTCTGGATGAATGTTTTAATGTTTCCGTGTGAAGTACCACTCAGAGTCATTTTTAAAAAGTAGCATAGAAGTTATGTAAAATACATACATCTTGTAAGAATACAGATATTTCTATTTTTGAAAAGATTATATTAATTGAAACACTCTACAGTTAATTTCTTTCAAAACTGATTGGATGCTGCTATCCAGTTCTATTCCTTTCACCATGATGACTGGTAAAACTAAACTGAATTCCAAGATAAAGTCCATTGTTTGCTTGAAAGTTATGTTAACATGTGGTCACCTAAACTAAATTAATTTAAATCTCCAAAATAAAGAAATTGCAAACAAGATTCCAGAGAAAATTCATAAGCCACTTTCAAGTCATGGAGTTTTAAGTTACATTATGCACCCAGTATAATTAACTGTGCTGTGTTACATCATAAGTAGCAGGTTAAGAGCAGGGGTGAAATGGTCCCGGTTCGCACCGGCTCTTGGGGACCGGTAGGACTTGGCACATGGCTTGCTGGCCACGCCCCCGTACCGGTCCGGGCCCCGGGCCCCAGGCCCCAGGCCCCCAGCCCAAGCCCTGGCCACCCATGTGTACCCCGGCCACCCATGTGTACCTAACTGCCCACCCGCCGCTTTGCCTGCTCCCGGCTTTTTCCTTTTGTTAAATAAAAATGGCCGCTGCTTTTCCCACCTATCAGCTGGGCTCTTCCCGACACCCACCCCCCACTCCCGGGCCCCAGCCTATATAACCTGGCTGTTCCAGCCTAGCAAACCACCCACCTTCCCACCCAGCCTCCAGAGTCCAGCTTGCTTACCTTAGCTCTTTGGACCCAATTCTGAGCCGTTTGTAGCCAGCCACGCCTGCCTTTCTTTTTGTCTGAATTGCAAACTGCAATCCATCTGATCTGCAAGCCACTTAATCTGCCTGCTTGAAACCAGCAATCCATCCATCTGCTCTGCAAGCAACTTATTCTGTCTGCCTTATTCCTTCCATAGGGTAAGTAACCTTTTTTATTTTATTTTTTGCTTTTAAAAAATAGTAGCCATATAGCCATTTAAAACTTTTGCAATGCTTTTGTGTTGTGTGTTTTGCATGGTGTGTGAGTCAGTACAGCTGCTTTTAAATGGTGTGTGAGCCATTTGTGTTGTTGTGCTGTTGTGTAAAGTTGTGTTTTCAGTTCTGTTGCTCTGTGAGGCTCCTACTTAAGGCAGGGGCCATTTTGCGTGCTTTTGCAATGCTGCAAAAGGCAGGGGGTTGGACTAGATGACCACACAAGGTCCCTTCTTCCAACTCTTTAAATCTGTTAAAATTTAACAGCTGCTTTTTCATGGTGTGTGAGCCATTTGGCAGGGGGTTGGTCTAGATGACCACACAAGGTCCCTTCTTCCAACTCTTTAAATCTGTTAAAATTTAACAGCTGCTTTTTCATGGTGTGTGAGCCATTTGGCAGGGGGTTGGTCTAGATGACCACACAAGGTCCCTTCTTCCAACTCTTTAAATCTGTTAAAATTTAACAGCTGCTTTTTCATGGTGTGTGAGCCATTTGGCAGGGGGTTGGACTAGATGACCACACAAGGTCCCTTCTTCCAACTGTTTAAATCTGTTAAAATTTAACAGCTGCTTTTTCATGGTGTGTGAGCCATTTGGCAGGGGGTTGGACTAGATGACCACACAAGGTCCCTTCTTCCAACTCTTTAAATCTGTTAAAATTTAACAGCTGCTTTTTCATGGTGTGTGAGCCATTTGGCAGGGGGTTGGACTAGATGACCACACAAGGTCCCTTCTTCCAACTCTTTAAATCTGTTAAAATTTAACAGCTGCTTTTTCATGGTGTGTGAGCCATTTGGCAGGGGGTTGGACTAGATGACCACACAAGGTCCCTTCTTCCAACTCTTAAATCTGTTAAAATTTAACAGCTGCTTTTTCATGGTGTGTGAGCCATTTGGCAGGGGGTTGGTCTAGATGACCACACAAGGTCCCTTCTTCCAACTCTTTAAATCTGTTAAAATTTAACAACTGCTTTTTCATGGTGTGTGAGCCATTTGGCAGGGGGTTGGACTAGATGACCACACAAGGTCCCTTCTTCCAACTCTTTAAATCTGTTAAAATTTAACAGCTGCTTTTTCATGGTGTGTGAGCCATTTGGCAGGGGGTTGGACTAGATGACCACACAAGGTCCCTTCTTCCAACTCTTTAAATCTGTTTAACATGAATAAAATTTAACATGAAGCCACGCCCACCAGACATCAAGCCACACCCACAAAATAAGCCACGCCCACAGAACCGGTAGGGAAAATTTTCACATTTCACCCCTGGTTAAGAGTTTAAGAACCATCTGTCATCGTAAGCAGACATAGTACAACAACTTGTAGTAAGATAAATAAAACCTTAGCAGACATTGAGTTACAAGGTAAGAATCTGGGAGGAAAAATCCATCCAGTCATATCACTATAATCGAAACCACAAAATAGATGTTAGGGAGAGAATTTGAAAAGATGAAAACAGCATGAAAAGCTGAGCTTGAGATGAGGCTTATTTATAAGTGACAAGGTATCTATGGGATAACACAATTCCAAGACTTACAAAGAGTAACAACATGAAAGAAGAAAACTCTCTTACTGTATTATAACAGAAGGATTGACACATATTGTTTATCTATATAAAATTAAAGAATTCAGATTCGTAGAACAAAATATTAACACAATTCTTCTGCTCCACTCTAGAACTGCCAACCCTCTTCATGAATATTTGCTCCAGTAACACCCTTGCCACCCTTGTTACTGGGTGACAAGTGCTTCCTCTTGCTCCTGCAGATTCTTCTCGATGAAATCAAAATAAAAAAAACATTTTGATGGTATATGGGGAAAAACAGGGCAAATGTTAATTGAACACTTTTCATTTCTACAAGAAGAAGGAATTAATTGTAAACTATTTCTTCATTATTTGCCTAAAGATCAAGTTTGCAATATATGGACAAAGAGTTTTAAAGAAATAATTTGCCTGCATCAGAATATTTCCATGCTGAATTGTCCCATCATTTCCTATCCATTCGTGATATGAGCATAGACTTCCTTCAATCAAATATCCAGGATTGCATGATGTAAAAACATATTTTGCAAGTACATAATTAATGTGTAATGTGTAAATTAACTGGGGAAGTAAAAATTCAACATGGAAGCATTATTGACACCTGACATCAAAGGCAAACAATAGTGTGATTGATACCCTATGGAATTTATTCTAACCTGTTAATCTTGAGAATGTGTATAAAGTTCTCTGTGACATTAGTTCTGCCATTTGTAGACTTGACATTAGTACCGCCTGTTCGATGTGCATCCTACCTGTTTGATGAAAATCAGAGACATGAGAGGAAGATGAGTATGGATCATAATTTATACTTTGGACAGTGGGCCGTGGCACTGCTTGAAGTTGGTAAAGGTGTGCCCCAGGCTCAACAAGCCATCCTTCAACCTCGTCTGTTTCCAATCTTCCCTTCTGGCAGGAAGGTTGTTGAGAAGGTTTGAGGCTACAGCTGCAGAAATACAGGATGAATTTGATTATCTGGACCTTCTTCAATCATGATTCATTGAAGTCATTATACAGAGGCTAGGTTGGCTGTTCTTGTAGTGACCAGTAGCAGAACTGAGGCAAGGGAAGTATTTCTCAGCTTCCTTTAATACTGTAAGTCATGATATCCTGGACCACCTATAAAATCTGGGACTGGAAGATGCAGTGTGTTACCATAGTTCTCTGCCTTCCTGAGTATGCAGTTCCAGTCAGTTGTGCAGAAGAAAGAAGTCAAGACCCCAGGCTCTTTGATTTAAGATGCCACAAAATTTGGCCATCTTATTCTTTGATATCTACTTGATGTCACTGGGAGCATGTCATTAATTGACATGGGGTAAAATTTCAACAATATGCTGGTGATAGTTGTATATTTCCATACAATGCTGAACATAAGCTGCAGTCAAAATTCCATCTTGGCATCTGGAGGCTCTTAAGATGTGTTTGGGGTCAAACATGCTAAAACGTAATGCCAGCAAGATGAAGTTGATGTGAATTTGGAAGCCTTGCGATTGTGGAGGAAGACCTTATTTAGTTAAATGTCTATGGAGATTCTCAGTCATCCAGGTCATGGTTGTCTCAAAGGTCCTTTTTTTCAAGAGGCACCTGGACTTTCTGGTTTTTCTTTGAAGACGTTTTGCTTCTCATCCGAGAAGCTAAACATCTTCAAAGAAAAACCAGAGAGTCCAGTTGCCTCTTGAAAAAAACACCTTTGGAACCTTCTTTAGTTCTGAAGGAATTGTGCATTCCTCCAGAACACACAGTCCATGGATCTTTCTGGACTGCCAATTCCAATATGACCAGGAGACCTTTTGCATAACTTACCTTATGTGCCTATTGTAGTATAATGGGAAGCTTCTCATGTTCTTACATTTGGCCCCGTTCATGTTATTTTATATAAAGTGGCTCTTGGAAGCTATTTGGCAGCTGCAGCCCAGGTAATGGTGAGCTTCATTTGCCTATATAATGACGCTACTACACACCTTCCTTTAACTGGAAACTTATGGGCATATTTCAAAATGGTGGTGGTAATCTTTAAAGCCCTTCATGGCTTAGGAACCAGGAACTGTAACATGACCTAGGAACTAGAGTAGGCAACTAGATTGCCTATCCTATGTGGAATCTGCCCATCCAATGATATCAAGGAGGAGTGGCATGTTATGGTCCCTTCCCCAGAAAATGTTGATATACAGGGAAGCAGAAGTGAACTTTTTTTATTAGAGTTAAGCTGTCCCACCTCTGGGACAGCTTAACCCTAGAAATAAGGATAACCTGTCCCTTTTATTTTCCAAAAAGTCAGTTAAGATCTGGCTTCCCTTCTGTGCCTTTAGAAATGGAATAGAGGTATGATTATTTGTTCCTGAGATGGAACATGTTTTAATGAGTATTACAATCTGAGATGTCTTATGAGGATCATACTGTCATTTTTTAATTAGATTATGTGTTGCTATATAATTTATGCTTTAATCCTAATTAGTGGAAAGAGCAATTTTAAGCTGTGCAGAATCTGATCAATCGGAGCTTCACAGATGCCTAAAAGTGTGTGTCTAAGAGGGAGAGACAGTAAATATTAGCTATTTTTATCCCCACATTACGTAGACATAATAACATGCTCATTCAACATGGATTTGTGATGATCAAATACAGTTTTTGGTTATTGGGGTTTAACTAATGAAATTCTTGCTTCAATTTTCAGAAGTTCTTAACTATTTTTTATAGTCTATGGATGTTATCCAAACAATGGATTGTTAAGAACTGCCATTAAGAAAATAAGAAATGTCATTTGAGAAAATTAAGAAAATAACAGTTCTTATGTAAAGAAGGTAGTGCCTTATCTGTCATAGTCTCTCCCGTTTGAAACAGCTTGCTCCAAAATTAAAATGGCTCTGACCATTTTTGGCCTTGAAAACCTGTTTTTTTTCCCTCAGCCCTCTATGCACTGAATGAACCTGCCCTAAAAAAGTGGGGAATGTTAATATAATTGCAATTTTGATCTTGGTTGTACTGAATAGTATTGTGCATTATGATGTCTGTATATGTTACATTTCTTATTTTATTTTGTGTTTTTAATTCTATGCCACCCACCTAGGGTCACAATTTATGAGTTAGGTGGCCACATACATAACGTCAATCGATTAATCAATTACTCTGAATTTTAATTAAACTTCCTTCAGTTTCATATGATTTTAAATATAATAAGTCATTAAATTTAAAAAGTATGCAACTTTTTAAATTCTACTGTCTACTTACCTGAGTATCTTTGATATAAGAAATGTCTATGAAGATTCTCAGTCATCCAGGACATGGTTGTCCCAAAGGTGCTTTTTCAAGAGGCAACTGGACTTTCTGTTTTTTCTTTGAAGACATTTCACTTCTCACCCAATAAGCTTCTTCGGCTCTGACTGGATGGTGGGAAATGGAAGGATTTATACTCCTTGCAGACAGCTGGTCATTTGCCTTGATTTAGTGAGTCGTTAAGGCCACCTGGAGGTTTATCTGTTTCGTCAGGGTCACCTGAGTTGTGCAAATGGGTGTGGAGCCTTCTTGGAACTGCTGAAAGGACTGTGTTGTAGACTGGAGATAGATGATGTTGTATCCCTCCCCTTCTGTTGAGAGAGGGCTGTTCAATTTTGACATAGATGGCCTCTTTGACCCCTCTTTCAAACCAGCGGTCCTCTCTGTCCAAAATGTGGACTTTGCTGTCTTCAAAGGAGTGGCCGTGTCTTTTAAATACAGATGGACTGCTGAATCTAGTCCTGATGGGTTTGTTTTCCTATGTTGTGCCATTGGATGAGAAGCGAAATGTCTTCAAAAACAAACAAACAAACCCCAGAAAGTCCAGTTGTCTCTTGAAAAAGCACCTTTGGTATAAGAAATGTGGGGGGGGGGTTGGTCTTTATAATGCATCTTAACCTTCAGTTACTGTTTTTCAATATATCTGGTATATGATAACAGATACCTAGATGACGGAGTCTTCAAGCTAATCTTGTTATAATTGATTGGAAAATAATAGCAAGAAATATTAATGTATTTCACCCAAAACACCAAGGAATTATCTTTCTTGAAATAAACTTGAGCACAACATATTAAAAAAGATATTCCACCTCTGTTTGCAATGACATTTTTAAAAGGATAATTATTATCCCTGAACGTAAAATTGCATAATTTAACTTAACTTAAATCAAACTTTTAAATTGATTTAAAAGTGGAAATACTTGCCGTATAGATGGTACCACTAAGGGAACAGAATCTTAGATCTTTACCGTCATTACAATCCAAATGCACTCTCAACCTCTTTGATTGCATTACAAAATTACTAAAATATTAGATATTGCTAAAACTTTTTATTAAGAACTTTATGCAGCTGTTCTTTTTGTGAAAGATGTGCGTGGGGGGGGGTGATTCTTGGCTTCTGGTATTCTTGGCTTCTGGTGATTTCATAGAGATACCCATGAAGTTTTCTTGGACAGTATTTCTCAGACATGGTTTGGCCTTGCTCTGTTTCCTAAGCCTGAGAAAAAGTCTCTGGACCAAGGTTACCCAGCTGGTTTTGTCCCTAAGGCAGAGTAGAACTCATGTTCTTTGGATTTTTTTTTAGCATAGTGCCTTTATAGAATTCAGATACTTGGGGAATATTAACTATAATTAACATTTTCCAAGTTTTTAGATTCTGTGAGTATTTGTTCATTTCCTTCGCTTTGTACTTTCTTTTGTACTGACAGCAGCAAACTCAATCCACAGGAAACGAAGTCCAATAATCTACATGTTTATAGAGCATCTAAATGATCAAGAACGTTTGGAGCCTGAAAAAAATTATGTATGTTAATGCCACCATCAGCCGTGAATTGTTACAATCAGTCGCCATTTGTGAAACTCAAATCAGCAGCATCCATCTTTCAAGATTAAATATACATTTAAAGTAATCATCTCTCTGTAGCTGATGTATAGACAGATGCAAATTACTTGGTTAAACCTCAGACAGGCCTAAGTCTAAATACTTGTGAAGCATTCCAGATCCCTAGATCATCAAGTTAAGTCTTTGTATTTTATTACATGGAAGTCAGATAGACAAAAGTGACTTAACCTCTAATAACTCATTCTAATCATTGCATTAGGACAGGAAATAGCTGAATGATATCCTAAACTTACTTTTCTGGAATTCCTTTGGTTTTGGCCTAGAAGTACTGTACATTATAGATCATTACAGCCAGATAATATACTTGAATTAATTATGTGCAGTCCCAGTTAGAAGACCTCATGTGCATGCGCGTGCGCACATGCACACACAGAGGGGGGGAGTAGTGGAGACTAAATTCAGTTGATCTATTGAGAGTTATTTGCTGGATTTCATGTATTGCAGTAGACTTCCACTTAATTATATATTCTAAGGGCAGAATTTTCCCCCAAGAAATAACATTATGAAGACCCTAATGCAAAAAGCTAATTTGTACAATTGGAAGAGCTTCTTCCATCCTTGTTTACATAACCATTGATCCACCTAACCTTTTATTTTTAGAGCAGTGACCCACTGGGATTCTACTACATTTATTGCAGCTCTGTTTTCACTAGCCTAGCCGATATACAATTTCCTTTCTTTAAAACAAAAAAACAAGATCAAGAAAAACCTTACAGGGCGTGGAAACAACCACTGGAAAGGAAGAAATAAAAGCAGAGAGAACTCAAATAGCCCAACTACAAATTCTTGACCTACCCTTAGCTATTTGTCGTAATGTGAACATGGTGTACTTCATGAACTGCAAATACATAAAACTTCAAGTTCAAAAACCAATCCTCTATCTACTTAATTGGTAGCCTTGGGCAACTTACTCAAGCAAGTTTCAAGCAATCTATGTTCAGCTTAGTGTTTCAAGCAATCTATGTTCAGCTTCATTCAGTGTTTCAAGCAATCTATGTTCAGCTTAGTGTTTCAAGCAATCTATGTTCAGCTTCATTCATGATAGAAACCAGAGAAGGTCTGGTTCTTTTTCCTTGTTTTATTTAAAGTACTTTCCTCTGTGTCAGTAATGGTACTACATTTACTCCTTTCTAGGGTCATATATCCCACAGCTTTAACTGAAGGGTGTGGAAAAATTGTGTGCATTTTTTTTCATGTCTAAGAATAGGATGTGAGACCTGGGTAGCACTTTCTAAGCCAGTGATGGCGAACCTTTTTGGCACCGAGTGCCCAAACCGGAACACGTGTGCATGTGCATGCATGTGCGCATGCCGGAGCACCGGAAACCCAAAGACCAGCTGGCTAGCGTGTGCATGGCTGCTTTTTGGGCATTTTGGGGGATGTTTTCAGGCTGTTTTTTCAGGCTGTTTCAGGCCTGAAAACGGCCCTGAAAATGGCTCCCAAAAAAGGCCTGAAAACAGCCCTGAAAATGGCTCCCAAAAAAGGCCTGAAAACAGCCCTGAAAATGGCTCCCAAAAAAGGCCTGAAAACAGCCCTGAAAATAGCTCCCAAAAAAGGCCTGAAAACAGCCCTGAAAATAGCTCCCAAAAAAGGCCTGAAAACAGCCCTGAAAATAGCTCCCAAAAAAGGCCTGAAAACGGCCCTGAAAATGGCTCCCAAAAAAGGCCTGAAAACGGCCCTGAAAATGGCTCCCAAAAAAGGCCTGAAAACAGCCCTGAAAATGGCTCCCAAAAAAGGCCTGAAAACAGCCCTGAAAATAGCTCCCAAAAAAGGCCTGAAAACAGCCCTGAAAATAGCTCCCAAAAAAGGCCTGAAAACAGCCCAAAAAATGGCCCCAAAAATGGCCTGAAAAAGGCCCGGAAAACAGCCTGGAAATGGCCCGAGAAATGACATGGTTTTTGGCAGTTTTCAGGCCGTTTTCCGGTGGTCTGGCGCCTGCGAAGGCCAGCTGGCCAGTCCGGCGCCAGTGAAGACCATGTGTGCCGGAAACCAGAAGAGCAGCTGGCAATGCATGCGTGCCCACAGAAAGGGCTCTGTGTGCCACCTCTGGCACGCGTGCCATAGATTCGCCATCACGGCTCTAAGCTATTCTAGTTGGAAGAGGAATCAGTATACAATATTACTTTAATAGTGTTGCAAGAATATAGTTTGTCAGTTGGTCTACAACCAACACAAGGCAAAACAAAAATATGACTGATTTTGTCATGTTCCAATAAAGGCCGTTGCCTAATACAGCTCTTTAAAGTCTTCAAAAGAGCTGTTTTATGATAGAATAGAATAGAATAGAATAGAATAGAATAGAATAGAATAGAATAGAATAGAATAGAATAGAATAGAATAGAATAGAATAGAATAGAATAGAATAGAATTCTTTATTGGCCAAGTGTGATTGGACACACAAGGAATTGGCCTTTGGTGCATATGCTCTCAGTGTACATAAAAGAAAAGATACATTTGTCAAGAATCATGAGACTTCCGGTTCCGGATCGCTGCATCGCGGACGCTCCTCGTTGAGCGCCTTTCCTTTTCCCCGTTAAAGCCGCCAGAACAGCTGTCTGGCGGCTTGAAAGTCTCTGCCCCGGGCAAAGGGGAGAGATGAGAGCCGGACAGGTGGGGTAGAGCCCCCCCTAGTGCCCCAAGTGTCAGCTAGGGGCGCGAAAGGTGAGGGCTCCCCAGCCAGCCTGTCTCTTGCTCCGGGGACTTGGTAACCTCCGCTTTTGCGGAGCAAGATGCTGTGACCACCCGCTGCTTCGTGAATGGGATTACAACTACTTAATTGTTTAAACAAGCAGACAGAGAGAGACAGGATTTTAAAGGGCAAGTACAGATTTTTTTTTCTTTCAACTCCACTGCTGATTTTCACTTCAGAAGAAACTAAGTAACAGTTATTAGGCTACAACATGGCGATCGGAGAAAGTGGGAGGAGAAGTGAAAGTAACTTTCGTTTCCCTAGCAGCTTTTTTTCTTATGGAAATTTTTGATTTTGAAAGTTGGCTTTACCCTCTCTGTCTCCCGATTCTGGATTAAATAATAACTGACAATTTTTTAAAAATAAAATTCTATCTGGCTTTGGAATTTGAAAGAATTTTAAAAGAAATTTAAAAGAACTTTAACTAGAGGCTTGGCTTTTTCTTTGTTCACCACTGGAAATACTAAAATGGCTTCAAAATCTGGAAAGATTGTTTTGAATAAAAGAATGGATTATTCATCTGGTTATATTTCTAAAATGCAACTTACCACTGAGTTAACACCCCCAAAGTCTTTAACACCTGAAAATTTAATAAGTACCTTAAAGATTATGAAAGATGAACTTATTGTTGAATTTAACCAAAAAATTAGTGAAATAGATAATAAAATGCAGGCTGCTTTAAAGAATATTGACCAACAAATTAGAAATGATGTGTTGGAGGTATGTAAAGGTCTAGCAACAAATATTGAAGTTTTGGCAAACCGCATTGAAGAAAACAAACAAGTTTTGACAACTTCAGTAGAATATATAGATAAAATACAAAATGACATTGCAAATTTTGAAACAGAGGTGTTAATGACGCAATTCAGATCCATGGAATTTGCCATAAGGGTCAGGGGGTTGAAAGAAGGATTATATGAAGATTTGAAAGGAAGGATGGTGGAAGCTTTGGAGCAGGTGTCTGGACTGTCTAAAGAAGAACTAGCCAGGCAAATTGATAAAATATATAGAATCAACTCCTGGTATGCAAAACAAAAACACCTACCAAGGGATATTGTAATATACTTTACTACAAGAGCCTTACGGAATAGGATTATACAGGCGACGTTTAAAAATAACCTGCAGGTGAATGGCCAGGAACTGATGATATGGAAAGAAATTCCCTCTAAAATGCTCAAAGCCAGAAAAGATTATACCTTTCTGATTGATGAATTTAAAAGGTTAAATTTACATTACAAATGGGAAGCACCAACAGGAGTTGCAGTGAAATTTCTGGGAAAAAGATATCGGCTTAATACAACAAAGAAAGCTACTGAATTTTATGTCAACGTCTTAAAGGCTGATATATCCAAGATTCCAGAGGAAAGATGTATGAAAACAAAAGAGGAGGAGGAGGGAAAGCCATCCCTTCCTCTTCAAATCAAAACAGATTTACAAAATTTAAATGATTGGCAGAGCCAGACAGATGTCTACAGTCTGGAAAAGGAGATGGAAGATCGGGGTCAGATGGGAGGCGAGCTGACAACTACAAAATTATCAAGTTACAAAAAGATGCAACCATCATCAAGATACAACAAGATGCAGTGTTGAAGTTTATTGGACAGATGGTTGCCATTATGACTGTACTTTTCTTTTTCCCTTCTTTCCTTAATTTTTTTTTCTTTTCTTTACTTCTTGCATTCTTTTTTTTTTCTTTTGTTTTTTTTGGGGGGCTTATTCAAAGTATTATTAATTCTTTTTAAAGATTTAGAACTTTTTTGAACCTAATAATTTAATACATAGTAACATTTTGTTACTAATAGAGTGGTAGAATTTATGATGAAGTTTAAGGTTTTTGTATTATTATTTAGTTATTTTTTGTGTAATATCAATTTAAGTTTTATTTAATTGTGAGAAAGATTTGGAATTGTTATCTATCCAGTTATAAAATATTACAATTAGATTTAACATTTTTTTGGGGGGGAGGAAGGTTATTTAAAGTTTGGAATTAGTGCTTACTAATATAGTAATAGTAAGTTATTTATATACTGATTGATTTTATGATGAAGTTTAAGGTTTTTGTATTTAATACTTAGTCATCATTTATGTAATAATCATTTAATTCTTAGTTAACAGTGAAGAAATGTTGTGAAGGGTAGATGATTGAAAGGAGGAGGAAGGAATTTTTATTAGTGTACAATTTGGAGTTGAAGTTTTAAAAAAATAAGGTGGAAGTCAAAATTTTTTAATTTAATTTAAATTTATTTTATTGATATTATGCCCTGTACTCTCTCTGGGAAGTCCGGGGGGGAGGGGGGAGGGAAAGGGGTGGGTTAGGGGGGAGAAAAATTAAAAAAAATGTTTGTACTTTCTATTTAATGTTTAGCTATTATCTATGTAATTTTGTACTAATAAAACTTTTTGGAAAAAAAAAAAAAGAATCATGAGGTACAACACTTAATGATTGTCATAGGGTACAAAATAAGCAATCAGGAAACAATCAATATTAATATAATTCGTAAGGATACAAGCAACAAGTTACAGTCATACAGTCATAAGTGGGAGGAGATGGGTGATAGGAATGATGAGAAGACTAATAGTAATAGTAATGCAGCCTTGGTGAATAGTTAGACAATGGTGAGGGAATTATTTGTTTAGCAGAGTGATGGCGTTCGGGGGAAAACTGTTCTTGTGTCTAGTTGTCTTTGTGTGCAGTGCTCTATAGCGTCGTTTTGAGGGTGGGAGTTGAAACAATTTATGTCCAGGAGGAGAGGGGTCTGTAAATATTTCCACGGCCCTCTTTTTGACTCGTGCAGTATACAGGTCCTCAATGGAAGGCAGGTTGGCAGTAATTGTTTTTTCCGCAGTTCTGATGCATGGGAGCATAGATTTAGCACCTTCTGTTGAATCATTCAGAAAACCAAAGCTCTGCAAAAACCTGCATACTAGGTGGATGCTTCTTCTGATGTGGCTTTGCCTATATGTGCATGTGCAGACAGGCAGGACCAGCTTACAAGGTAACTGGATAAGCTTTGCAAAAGACATGGCAGCTTTAATTTCCTAAAGAGAGGTTCCTACATACTGTGAAATTCCATTTCAAAGTATTTACACAGCACCATTACAGGCCCAAGAGTACAGGAAGTCCTTGACTTAAGATCACAACTGGTTTCACAGTTTCCACTGCTAAACAAAGAGGCTGTTAAATGAGTCACATATGATTTTACAAACTTCTTTTTTTTGCCATAGTTGTTCAGCAAATCACATGGTCATTAAACAAATCTGGCTTCCCTCATTGACTTTGCTTGTTAGAACCAGCCGGGAAGGTTGCAAATGGCAATCATATGACCCTGCAATCATCTGTGATGACCCAGGGCATGGCATAGAGCAGGGATGGCCAAACTATGGTTCTTTAAGGATCTGTGGACTTCAACTCCCAGAATTCCTGAGCCAGCCATGCATGCATGGCTAGCTCAGGAATTCTGGGAGTTGAAGTCCACAGGTCCTCAAAGAACCATAGTTTGGCCACCCCTGGCATAGAGGCAACAAAGGAAGCTGACAGTTCAAACCACTGCTTTATTGCTCCAAGTTTCTCCAAATGCTCCCATGTTTCTGGCAAATCCCAGACCAAAGTGATATATCACACACACACACACACACACACACACACACACACACACACATACACACACACACTTCCAGCAGCCTCTGGCTGCAAGTAGTCCAACACAATGCTGTGAGCACAATGGCTGAAAAGCAAGAAATCCAACAGAGCAAATCGAGGAGTCCAGGAAGCAAAGGAGCAAGACAATTAATGCAGAAAGCCAGAAAGAATGCAAAGAATCCAGGAAAGTTCAAACGTCAGCAAGCAAAACTCCATGAATTCAGTGCTTGTTCCCGACAAATGCCCCTCCCCACAGCATCTCCTTAAGTCTCAATCCCCATGTGTGCCTTGTGAAGAGGGGCAGGGTGCTCTCCTCCTGAGTAGTTGGATCAGTCTGCGCTGTTCTCACCTTCTCTCCACTCTCCATGCTCGAGGATCAGGAGAGGGTGGTCCTTGCTCATCGCCTGAGCTCTGTCTCTCATGTTCACTGCTTAGCCTCTCTTGGTCATCCTGCCCCCCTTCCTCCCTGCCTTACAAGCTGTCCCAATCCTGAAAGGCCCTGGCCTGACTGGGCCTGCTCCTCCCCATTTTCCTCCAAAGCCAACGAAGCCGCTCCCTCAATCTCCATTGGCTCCGGTTATGGCTCATCTTCCTCCGCAGATCCAGGCTCCGATGGGGACATGACATTATCATAAATACATGCCGGTTGCCAAGAGCCAGGATTTTGATCATGTGATTTTGAGGATGCTGCAAAGGTTGTAAGTGCAAGGACTTCTCGTAAGTCATTTTTTTCAGTGCCTTTGTAACTTCAAAAGGTCACAATGAGCAGTTGCAAATCGAGAACTACCTGTGGCCAACAAATAGACTCAGTGCCATAGACTTGCTGACAGGAGGACTTAATTCATTTCCCATATAAATCCAATGCCGTGACATTTGGCACCTCAAGTTAGCAACACGAACAGGAAAGGAACAAATAACAATGCATGAGTATCTTCTTATTTTCACCCGGTAATCAATAAGTATAATGACCACAATATCCTTTATTAAAGGAGAGCATTGATTGGGAGTATACCAATTTAATGCAGCAATTTACAGACGCAATTCTAGTGCATAATACATACAAAGATGAAATTATTCAAACTAACAAAATCCTTATTTTGTCTAACATTCTGAATGATCACGATCTGGTGGGGGTTTTTTTTAGTAATTCCTTTTATGTACAACCTATAAAATGATGAAAGAGAAAAGGAATGAACAAGAAATAGAAAACAAATAGCTTTTTCCTGGTGATCCTATAAAATTCAAAAGTCGTCTTTGTTCCTCTGCCAGAACCAAATGTAGTTCAAGTATCATGGATGGTGGCTTAAATATCCTTTTATTCATTCCCTTTGGTATTAAACCAAGTCCCAGTCCAGAAATTATCAGAGCCTTTGTAGATTGGAAGAAGACTGCACATCTTTCCTCTGCCAGAGAGATGACATCATGCATGAACTGAAGATTCCATTTAAGGATCTAATCTTGCAAGGGCAATCTTGTACGCTTGTAGTCTCTCAACCAGGGGATTTTATTTATTTACTTATTTTGCCGCTCATCTTGTCTCCAATGACTCTGGGAGGCTTACGACATAAAAACATTGAAAAACATTAAAATAATCCATTGTAAAAAGAAAAAGAAAGAAAAACCACAGCGGATCAAAACCTTAACAGATGTTTTTTTAAAAACCACCCAGCAAGAGATCTGCACAATCATATGTTCTTATGCAGGAGCTAGCATATATGGAATTCCACTGGGAATTCCAGCTATATGCTAGTTGGATTTCCAACCTTTGCAGCATCCTCAAATTCACATGATCAAAATTCTGGCTCTTGGCAACCGGCATGAATTTATGATAATGTCATGCCTCTATCGGAGCCTGAATCTCCGGAGGAAGATGAGCCGTAACTGGAGCGAATGGAGATCGAGGGAGCAGCTTCCTTGGCTTTGGAGGAAAATGGGCAGGAGCAGGTCCAGTCAGGCCAGGGCCTTTCTAGTGGTACTGAAGATGGTACCGCTAGAACAGTGGTTCCCAACCTGTGGTACGTGTACCACTAGTGGTACGCGAGGGCCTTCCAGGTGGTACGTGAACACTTTCGGGGTCATGAACGATTTTTAGTTAGTTATTTTTTACTTCACAAAAATGTTTACTGCCTAACACAAGATAATCTGGCAACGATTTGCAACTGTTGCCACACGCCACCCACCTGGTCCCAGCGGCCCGAGAATCCAGTTGCTGGATGTGCGGGGCCAAAAAAGGAACGGTACAATTATGGAAATAAAGTGATATCTGATCAAATTTAGTTTCTCTGGAGCCAGGTGGTACGCGGCGACTGTATGGGACCTCCAAGTGGTACTCGATCACAAAAAGGTTGGGAACCACTGCGCTAGAAGAAGATATTTGTAACTCAGGGTTGAACTGTGGGGTCCTTGATGCTCTCCCAAGTCTGATTGTTTTCTTGCAGACATTCCATTGCCCAATTAGATAACATCACGCACTGACAATATTACCTACTTGGGTAATTAAATATCTTCAAGAAAACAACCAACCTCAGAGAGCACCAAGGATCCACTGAGGATTGTGCCCTGTTTTTCTCTGTTTGTAAGGGCCTGGGCAACTGTTTGAAGAAACAGGAGACTCCACGAAGATGTAGTTAATATCTCTTCTTAACTAGTTTGTATAACCAGTTGGTTGCACCTACTGGTTATACAAAATGTGACTCAAATCTAACCTTCTAATTGAGCCTTACCATATGAACATTTCTCTGAACATTGATTTATTTTAAATATTAAGGCTACAGCCCCTTATTATTGCTGCACTTCTCCTGCACTGTAGGAAACCTCTTGCTGGCAGGCACTGGAAAAGTTGGAATCTTCTATGATTCTGGCCTCCAAGGGTTTGATGGAATGCTAATATTTCTCCATCCAGGTTTCGTCTCATATGCACACAGTTCAGTGGAGCATGAAGTAACTGTTGCTCAAAGTTGGATTTGGTTTAGGAGAAGGTCTGTGGGAAGAGGCTGACCTCTGCTGCTGATGGAATGATATGGACAATTATTTCCTGGAAATCCAAGCCAACTTTAGATATCTCCAACTGCGATGTTAATCACAATGGCATTTTATGGCTACAGAAGCTGCTGTTTCTCAGAAAAATCTCTGCTGTTTACAATAGGATTATAATTGCAGTGTGGTTGGTGTGCACTATTTTGCATATCCTACAGGCTGGGGTTTTGTTGGTTTTTTTGTAAGCTTCTTTTTCAGATTTACTCCAATCTGCAAGGACAATATTGGGTCCAAGTTTGCTTGTTTTGATAATGAAGGAAAATAATAAGTAAAATAAAAGCAAAGGAAAACAGACGGAGAGACAAACTAACTGCTTTCTTCTGCTCTCATAACTTTATCTATCTTCTGTGCACTTTTTGACTAGGGCATTTTTCCCTTCACATGTACAGATACGGAGATACACTGAAACTGCTGATAGTTGCTTGTCCCTCATTACTGTATTACATAGTTAAGTGCTACACTCATCTCACAAGAATACCAGGATTATGCCTTCATCTAGAAGGCTCTCTTAACTGAGATGTCTTCAATGTCCATCTGAACAATGGCTAATGGGTACAGTTCTGAAGTGATTCAAAGCTATTTAACCATGCCAGTTCCTTCCATTCTACCCTTTTATTCTATTCCCCCAAATCAACCCCTTCCAAAAATTCTGGTGTTTTGTAAGCTTCATGTTCCATGCATGCTAACATTCACAGAAATAGTTCTTCCACTTCCTTATATTCTTTCTTTCTTTCTCCTCCCTCTGTCTCCTAGATCTGTGCTTCTGCAAAGCATAAGACTTCCCCAAGTTGATGAAGATTTTCTCCTTGTGTGGATAGTACATATATACATATTACATCATCACTAGCATGTTACCTAGGTGGGTAATGAAACATCTGCAAAAAAACAACCAAGCTCCAAGAGCAACAAGGACCCTTCATTTCAACCCTGAGCTACAAATATTTTCCTTTAACAGTACATACAGGTTAGCATTCAATGCTGAAGTCTGCAGATGAATTGAATTATGCTAATTACTATGAGCCATCTTAAATTGTCAGACCGAAGATATTCTTATATAGGCACACAAAATTTTAATTAAGATCCATCTGCTGTATACAAACTGTAAAAGAAGCTATTCTCTAATAAAAAATGTTTTATATTTATTTAAGAAAAAATGTGCCTTTAAAACTGGTTCACTTGATACTATTCTTTTATCATTTATATTGGTGAAATAACAAGTACCGGTTGCATAGAATAACTCTGTGTCTGAAGGACAGCGATATGCATCTTGAAACCCTGTTGATCTACTGCATGTATTCATATTATCAACTAATTAATCTATGAAAATATTTTTGGATTCCATCTGGAAACAAGAATAATAATTATTTTACTATCTGGCAAAGGAAATAAGGGAATTGTATCCTCTATGATTTTATACATCCGAGCACACATTTGTAATCTATCCTTATGTCCAGATGTGTTTTTTTCTACATAATAGAAGCTAGAATTATTTGCACAATACACTAAATGATACAAAGATGTATCGTATATAAATATGAAAACCATGTGCCCACTGGTCCATGAAGAAATTGTAGAAGGATTCTAGTTAACTGGCTCTCTGCTTTCTGGGGTCAACTCTATCACTGGAAAGAAATAATGACGGAGAAGGCACCAGTGTTGGAAAAAGTGCCAAGATATTTAAACAGAGCTATATCTAAGATATTGAAACAACTCTGTTCAGAGATGTGTGTTTAGGGCTGACTCACTGTCTCTTGAACTTTAGTTCATGTACAAACACCATTATATTTACCATACAGTTTGCTGGTACAATTCAGAATTCATTGTTCTATGAATGCTCACAAGCCATCCTGTCCAGAGACAACAAAGCAGCCCAAATCATAAACTGTTTCACAGATGGGATAAGATTCTTTTTCTGGAATGCCAAGTTTGCCTTTCACCAAACCTCTGAGGAAGGTAATGTTGTGCTGAATTGCCTCCATTTGTGACAGTGGACTTTTAAATCCAAACTCTGGAAATAGTTTTGTAACCTTTTCCAGCCTGGTGAGCATGAACGGTTTATCAGAAGTCCTCAGAAATCTTCCATGACATGCTTCCATAGGCCTATGTTGTGAGGATCAGACTTTGATAGTGAATATCCAAAATCCTGCCCTTTAAAAAATGCAGGACCTCTCACACTTACCCCTGATTATTATCCCTTTAACTGAAACTCCTGACTCCAATTTCTTCTTCAAATGAACTGATAATCATAAAGGTTTGCATACGTTTGCCATAAACAAACACATGGCTTTAGATTATTTCCCACATAAATAAATGAAAAAGTATCATGTTTTGGACTCATTTGTTTAACTGTGTCCTCATTATCTAGTTATAGGACAACTACCTGTGTGGAGAACAGATCAAATTTTAGATCATATTTATGCTGAAGTCTAAATACAAAATGGTTCATAAACTTTTAAGCACCAATGTAAAGCGTGCTAAGGTTGGTGCTGTGCAGAGTTTAGGGATAATATAAATACCTCCCTTATCTTAGAAAGAGGCCTTATTACATCAAGAACATAATTGGCCTTCCAGATCTTGGCCACATTGCTTAAGCTGAAGCAACAGTAATAGCCCATATTTTAAAATGCCTCCCTCTTTTGTCCTCCTTTTTAAAAATTCTTTTTTAATACTATTATGATGATAAATTCTGAGGCGATATTATATTGTCACTACTGCTTATGTATACCGCTTCTTTTTCATTAGTTTGATAATTATTATTATTATAAATATACTATGCAGCATGAGGTTCTCTGTGAGGATGGCAGTCATTATTCATTCATTCATTCATTCATTTATTTATTTATTTATTTATTTATTTATTTATTTATTTATTTATTTATTTATTTATTTATTTATTTATTTATTTATTTATTTATTTATTTATTTATTTATTTGTGAGATTTGTATACCGCCTCACTGTGCAAGCACTCTCTAAGCGGTTTACACCAGTAAGCAATGTATATTTATATTGTCCCCAACAATCTGGGTCCTCATTTTACCTACCTCGGAAGGATGGAAGGCTGAGTCAACCTTGAGCCAGTGAGATTTGAACCGCTGACCTGCTGATCACAGCTAAAGTGGCCTGCAGTACTGCCTCTAACTGCTGCGCCACCTCGGCTCATGAAGAAACAATTGGGGGCGAAAGAACAGAAAGACTTGCAACAACAACAACATGCATTAAAAATAAAGTTTGAGGGACTGAAATGAAAGTGTGCGAGAAGGGGGGCAAATTGATTGAAAAGCCAGAATGGAAGCAGCAAAACAGGAAATGGGAAATGGAAGGAATGGTGGATAAGTGGTATAGACTGTACTGTATTTGGGAATTAGAGTGACTGAATTAGATCACTATGAAATGAACTTTATGTGGGGTTTTTTAAAAATTATTATTCTTATGGTTGGTCATATAGTCAGACAGATATTTAGACTGGATTTGGCATTTCTGTTCATTTAGCAAGTCCTTCCCAAAGATTTGGGATAGGAAGATGTTGTTTGATATTATTAAAGGTATTGTTGCAGGATGTAAGCTGTTTGTTGATTTAAGAAAATTTGTATGGTGCCCAACTCACTCTCTGTGAATCTGGGCGGCTTATAAAGATAAAAACCCAATACAAAAAGCTGTTCCAAGGAATCTACTTTTTGCAATTGACTGGTGGTAATTTTGTCAATGCTGATGGTGTTCAAGTGGTGCTCCAGATGTTTTGGGATTGCACCCAAAGCATCTATTACTATTATTGTTATTGTTTTATGGGACCTAGAGAAATGCAAATCCAATAGGGAAAAAAAGAATTCTATTGCACTCGAAAGTGATTAACACAGATTTTCTCCATGTTCTTGTATGACTATTCAGTTCCAGCTTTTACTGATGTGACTATATACAGAAATCATGCCAGCATTACTGTGACATAAAACATAAGTGCTTATCATGGATAACTATATCACAATGTTTTATAAGGTATCCTTCCAGACCTAATTTCCCCGCCATTGGTTCTACTTGTTACTTCTTCTGTTGCTCCCCTCTGGGAGGAGGCTTCAAAGTATTTCTAGCCGGACTACCAGATTCTGTAACAGTTTTTGTCTCTATGCCATCCGCCTGGTAAACTCTCAAGATTCATTTTTCTCGCCATGTACTTGTATACATCCCAAATAGACTGTGTTGTTTTCTCTGTGTCATATAAGATATGTATAATTTTGTATTTATTTATTTATTTATTTATTTATCTATTCTGTCATGGTTATATAGTGCATATTTTTTTAATAAATTTTATTGATTTTCAACCTTTTTCTTTAAAATAACAATTTCCATATTTCCTAAAGCATTTCTACAATCATATACAATGTTTTCATTTTCACATATTCCTTATTACAGTTAGATTCTATATCACTTATCTTAATTACACATATAATTTAATTTACATATTTACATTTTACGGTCTATAATTTCACTGTTTCTTTTCTTCCCTTCTTAATTTAATCCATTTGTACCATTTTTCCCAGATATTGTAGTAATCCGAATCACTTTGGCCCCTTAAGTGCATTGTTAGTCTTTCCATTTCTGCACACTCGTAGATTTTTTAACTATTACATTTTCCGGAGGTATTTCTGTATTCTTCCAAAATTACAATATAGTGCATATTGGAGGTGGTGACCCTTTGAGAACTGTATGTAATGAAATTTCATTTTAATGTATGCCGATTAGTGTACATTCAAAGTAACAATAAAGTTATTCTATTCTATTCTATTCTATTCTATTCTATTCTATTCTATTCTATTCTATTCTATTCTATTCTATTCTATTCTATTCTATTCTATTCTATTCTATCCTGTCTGTCCTGTCCTGTTGAATACTGGCTTGTCTAACCAAGGATTACATCTTATAAACTGGCAGATACTTTCAGTGTATCAATCAGAGGAGTATTAAATTTTCACATGACAAACAAAACCTTCTGTATCTGATTTGGTATGATACGTAGCACAGGCACAAACTAGAGAGGAAGCATCAAAACATCTTCTTGGAGCCAGCTTCCAAACAAACTGGGAGCATGTCAAACGAGAATTGGAAAGTAGAAGCACTAGGAGGAGATATCATCTTGAATGGCACACTCTTGGATGTGCCATCCTGTACCTGTTAGTCCTGCCTCATTGACATACCATAAACTAAACCATAGTCAAATACATTGCTGTGAAGTTATTTATAAAGAGATAAGCGTCTGTTAGATACTGAAGAGAAATGCTTGTATGGAATGACAATTTTATAATAGAATACTCAAGACAATAGTACCATCGAGGCAAATTGATTGGACAAAATACATTTTTTTAAAAGAGCGCAAAACAATTTTTATGACAATTTTTAGCAATCTGTTCTTGTTTTCAGTTCACAATTACATTCAGTAACTGGCTTAGATCAATATTTATGGTTATAGAGTTGATTTACAATTTTATTTTTGAAATGTACTGAGGAAGAATGTGTGATGGATGGTGCTCCAGTCTAATCAATTAATTATAAACAAAGATAAAGAGGCAATGTTATTAACCTGAATATGGTAACAGATTACATATCTGAACATGTGCCTCCCAATACAGCAGCAAAACTAATTCAGAAAATCTGTAAAGTAGAGTTTCTGATCTCACTACCTAATTATATTCAGAGACAAAGATGAAACCCTTGAAGATCAGGGATGGTTGTCTTCTCACATAGCATTTATCTTATACTAGCACAAGGCTGGGATAATAAGTACTTTGGTGACATTTCCAGATCGTTGCAGAAATGCTTTAAGGTATAAAATGTTATAGATTCATATATGTACTTTAGTACAGGGGTCTCCAACCTTAGCAACTTTAAGACTTATGGACTTCAACTCCCAGAATTCCTCAGCCAGAAAAGCTGGCTGAGGAATTCTGGGAGTTGAAGTCCACAAGTCTTAAAGTTGCCAAGGTTGGAAACCCCTGCTTAGTCATAGTTATCTAATCAGCATCCTGTTTCAATGTCCACAAGTTGGAAATTAGGACAATATTATTGCTGTGGAACCTGGAGATAGCTTATAATTAATGATTTTATTTAATCCTCCTTTAAAGCCCTTCATATTAGTGACTATTATCCATTTCATAGAAAAATTAATATATCATTGTATGCTGTATGAATAAGTGCTTCATTTTGTCCCAAATTTCTTAACATTTCATTTGACTAGTTTCTAGTATTATGAGAAAAGAAAGCAGCATTCTCAACATCCATTTTCTCCAAACTACATATAATTTATTAAACTCCTAACATGTTCCTTCGTTTCTTCCTTCCTTCCTTTCTTTCTTTCTTTCTTCCTTCCTTTCTTTCTTTTTTACTATATAACTATGACCTCTTTGACTTACTTACTCTTACTTACTCTTTCAGTTTCTCATAACATTCATTTTGAAATCTGGTAACCAAAACGGTATACACTACACTATACTGTATAATAAAAATAGAATGGAACAGAATGGTTTATTTGACCAAGTGTGACACAAGGAATTCGTCTCCAGTGCAGAAGCTCTTAGCGTACATGCAAAACAACAGAGTAATAATAATCATAATAATGATACCAATAAGAAAAGGTAATAGAAAAGATGATACATACATACATACATACATACATACATACATACATACATACATACATACACACATACATACATACATACATACATACATCTCATACTTCACATAATTACAGCAGCCAGAATCCTGTATGCACAGCACTGGAAAACTGACATAACACCTTCTAACACAATGTTAACAACCAAGATATTAGACTGTGCAGAAATGTGCAAACTAACAATGAAACTACATGATAAAGAAGATTCAGAATACTACAAAATCTGGGAAAACTGGTATAAATGGTTGGAAAACAAACAAACAAAACAAACAAACTTAACATGTTAAGGGTGATGAATAGAATAATAAGTTAAAATAGATTGATGATAAATTAAGAAAATAACTTAGATATCGAAATGATAACGATACGCAAAAGCTGTACTATATATTTATAACTACTATTTCTCATTTTAAAGTATGAACTCCTTTTTTTCTTCTTTTTTTCTCTTTTCATATATATATATATATGAACTTAGACTATACTGTTTATGAAATTATATATTGCTATATATGTTTGATTTGTATATATATATATATATATATATATATATATATATATATATATATATAGCAATAGCACTTAGACTTATATACCGCTTCATAGTGCTTTACAGCCCTCTCTAAGCGGTTTACAGAGTTCAGCATATTGCCCCCAACAATCTGGGTCCTCATTTTACCGACCTCAGAAGGATGGAAGGCTGAGTCAACCTTGAGCCGGTGAGATTTGAACAGCTGAACTGCTGAACTAGCAGTAGCCTGCAGTGCTGTATTTAACCACTGCGCCATCTCGGCTCATATATATATTTTCTTTTTTGTTTGTCTCTTTTATATGTCTTTTTTGTATTATGTGTTTTTGTATATTTTAAAACAACTTAATAAAAATTATTTTTAAAAAAAGAAAAAGAAAAGATGATACAGCCATATTACATTGGTAAATATACATAAGACAGTACTGTGGAGATTAGTTCAGCAGATTGATGGCATGAATGGGGAAAAAAACTCTCTCTGTGTCTAGTTATTTTGGCATACAGTGTCCTGTAGAAGTGTCCCGAAGTTAGGAGTTGAAACAGTTTATGTCCAGAATGTGAGAGGTCTGCAGAATAACTTCTCAGCCTTCCTTCTGACCAGTGCAATAAACAGGTCCTCAATGGAAGGAAGGTTGGTTGCAATTGTTTTTTCTGCAATAAAAAGAGCCGAGGGGGCGCAATGGTTAGAGTGCAGCACTGCAGGCTACTTCAGCTGACTGCTAGCTGCAGTTCAGCTGTTCAAATCTCACCAGGCTCAAGGTTGACTCAGCCTTCCATCCTTCTGAGGTCAGTAAAATGAGGACCCAGATTGTTGGGGGCAATATGCTGAACTCTGTAAACCGCTTAGAGAGGGCTGTAAAGCGCTATGAAGCGGTATATAAGTCTAAGTGCTATTGCTATTGCAGTCTTAACTATCTGTTGCACCTATCCTGTTTGGTTGCTGTATTAAATAAGCAAGCATTACTATGTGGTATCTGATTTTCACACCCTTGTACAGAGGTGGGTTCCTCCTGGCTCGAACAGTTCGCTTGAACCGGTAGCAAACCGCTGGTGATGTCACGATGATGTCATGGAACTGGTTCAGTCGATGCCGGTCCTTGGAGGCCGCCATCTTTTTTTTTTAAATTTTTTTTTAATTTTTGAGGGAGGGATTTTTTTCGGGTTTTTTTCTTCTGCACATGTGCAGAAGCTGAGTTTCCGGCACTGTGCATGCATTGCCATCTTGTTTTTGGCTTTTTTTAAAATTTTAGATTTTTTGCCACTGCTTATGCATGCATGTGCCCACAAGGTGCAGCCATGCGGCGCGGGAGGAAGCGAACCAGAAGTGAGGTAAGTTAGAACCCACCCCTGGCTTCAAGGCAGAGAGCTGGCAGAGGGGTGATACCAGCAGCGGGTGGACTGATGTGTGTGGGGAGGAAGGCAGAGAGGGAGGGGAGTGTGCGGGAGATCATCACAAGTAAACTGCAGCTAGGAAGGAAGGAAGGAAGGTGAAAGGACGGGGAAGGAAGGAAGGTAAAAACAGAGGGGGGAAGGAAGGAAGGTAAAATCAGAGGAGGGGGAAGGAAGGAAGGTGAAATCAGAGGAGGGGGAAGGAAGGAAGGTAAAATCAGGAGGGAGGATGGAAGGAAGGAAGGAATAAGGATGTGAAGGGGGTTCGTGTGATTGGGTGGGAGTATGCGATGTCGGGTTGGCCATGCCCACCCAGGTTTTGTGGCTCTCGGTGTTTTGTTTTCTGTGGAAAATGGGTCCAAATGGCTCTTTGAGTGTTTAAGGTTGCTGACTCCTGACCTAAACTAACAAAAAAACCAAAAACAAATGATGCCTCCTGCATTTTTTATTACCTCCATGATATTAACCATTCAATTGCTAAGGTAGCCAAGACTTCTGATGATACCCAGTTGTACATCTCCACCCCGTCTCAGTTCAGGGAAGCAGTGGATGTAATGTGCCGATGCCTGGACGACGTCAGGGTCTGGATGGGAATGAACAGGCTCAAGCTCAACCCTGACAAGACTGAGTGGCTATGGATATTGCCCCCTAGGGACTATGTCGATCATCCCTCCTTGGTTCTTGGGGGAGAGAAATTAACTCCCTCGAAACGGGTTCGCAATTTGGGTGTTCTCCTAGATTCACAGCTAAAATTGGATCAACATCTGTCAGCTGTGGCTAGGGGAACGTTTGCACAGGTTCGCCTGGTGCACCAATTGCAACCATACTTGGAGAAGGAGGTTTTACTCATGGTCACTCACGGCCTCATCACCTCCCGGCTGGACTACTGTAACATGCTCTACATGGGGCTACCCTTAAAGAGTGTCCGGAGACTGCAACTGGTGCAAAATGCAGCTGCGTGAGCTGTGGTGGGTGTTCCAAAATACACCCACGTAACACCTATTCTCTGCCAGCTGCATTGGCTGCCCATTAGTCTCCAGACGCAATTTAAGGTGTTGGTTATAACCTTTAAAGCCCTACATGGCTCAGGGCCAGGATGCATTCGGGACCACATCCTACCACATACCTCCCTACGACTGGTTAGGTCCCACAGAGTTGGTCTCCTCCAGGTCCCATCAACCAAGCAATGCCGGTTGGTGGGACCACGGGGGAGAGCTTTCTCTGTGGGAGCTCCACTCTCTGGAACCAACTACCCCCAGAGATCCGGACAATCCCTGCCCTGCTGGCCTTCTGTAAAGCTGTTAAAACATGGCTCTTCCAGCAGGCGGGGTGAAATAGACACCAATGAGAACACCTGTAGTCTCCCCATAGACGAATGATGGTACATGTTTTGTTTTAACCTGTATAACTATTTTAATTATTATTATCGTTTTTATAAATTGTTCCTCTTTTATGTTGTACACCGCCCAGAGTCCCATGGTAGTTGGGCGGTCTATAAGAATGATTAAATAAATAAATAAATAAATAAATAAATAAATAAATAAATCCTTTGCTGGCATACTCCTTATAGCAGAGGTAACAGATCACATGAAGATACATATGAATAAAATCCACTTATATCAATCAGTAGGGCTCATATAGGGTATTAAGAAAGAGAAAGAGACAAAGTAACCCACCCAGTCACATGACCATGAAGTCACGCCTGCCAAGTCACATGACCACGAAGCCACGCCCACCCCAGTCACATGACCACGAAGCCTCGCCCGCCCAGTCACATGACCATCAAGCCACGCCCACCACCACATGACCATCAAGCCACACCCACAAAATAAGCCACACCCACCAGTAGCAAAAATATTTAGAACCCACCCCTGCCCTTGTACCATGATCAGCCCAGGTCTTATGAAGTGCATATATGTGGGCACCCTTTCAATCTGGAATAAGAAGTTGAATATTTAGCAAGCTTCAAGAAGAGTAGTTCAGAAGATCCAATCGCTTTTGGTTTTTAAATTTACCATGTCTAGACTGGATCATTATTTGCCCCTTAATCCTGGTTTTATATCATTTGTATGGCTGAAATCTGAGTAGCAGTCATATTATCCCAACTCATTTATTATTCCTACTTGGAAAGCTGTCCATTTATCCAATGAAGAGAAATGTTTGTTTCAATATCTAAAAAAATTAATAATCATCTTATTTACAAAAAAAAGAGGGAGGGAGGGTTCAGTATTAAACTTGGAAAGTAGAGAGAGAAAATCAAGAAAAATAATCAAATTAAAGAGAGAGATAAGGTGCAAGGCATGTATATGTTAGAACTATTGCATTTACTGGAACCGAAAGATCATAGAACACAATTTAATATTGCAGCCCTAGCATGTGTTAGAAAGTGCTCAGAAGATAAACATTAGAAAACTTGAACTGTGTAAGACACAAATCTTCTAAACTTCCATGCTCAAATTTTGGCAATTTTTTCGCAAATGCAGGAGTTCTTTCCAAGATACATCTGACCATCTTTGCATTACATAGATATGCACCTTCCAGCTGCTTCCTGGGAAATTTCTTAAATGCATGTGGAGAGAAGAAGTATTAAAAAACTGTCCTTAATTTGTGGGTATAAATATGTCCTTAGTGATTCATCACATTTTATGAGTTGATATATAAAGAAGTTTAAAAAAATAAATGCTCAAATAAATAGTCATGCTGTGTCTTAGTATTCTAAATGTGTGATTATTGTTCACATACTGATTGGTGCTCTGAATTCATGTTTATCATATAACTCTTTGATAACCTCTACTTGATTATGAAAAAAGAAAAACAAATTGCAAAGAATATTTCAGGTAACATGTAATGCTTTATTTTTTTACACATTCAAGGGCTTATGTTCTTCTATACTAATGAAGAAGAAAAATCACATGGATTAGCAAAGCTAGATTTGATCACAATATGAAAAGAATTTCATTTTCCTTAATTGGATTTGTAATGCATTTGCAAATGGAACGGTACTTTTCACTCTGCTTCAAGAAGATGCCAAGATTTAAAGACAATACAGTTGAAAACATTTACAGAATTCACTGAATTCCATCAGGGGACATTTAAGAATTTCCTATGGATAATGTTAAACAGGGTAGGAGGCCTAAAGAGGTGGACAATAACTTGAATAAAAAGGTAAAGGTAAAGGTTCCCCTCACACATATGTGCTAGTCATTCCCAATTCCAGGGGGCGGTGCTCATCTCCGTTTTAAAGCCAAAGGCCCAGGGCTGTCCAAAGACGTCTCCATGGTCATGTGGACAACATGACTAAACGCCAAAGGCGCACGGAGTGCTGTTACCTTCCCACCAAAAATGGTCCCTATTTTTCTACTTGCATTTTTTATGTGCTTTCGAACTGCTAGGTTGGCAGAAGCTGGGACAAGAAACGGGAGCTCACCCCATTACGCAGCACTAGGGATTCGAGTTAAATGTAGACCAGGGTGATACAATATACCAACAGCCTGAAATATTTCCAAGAATTATGAAATTGTATTGAAGGATGATTCAGATGGAGCCTTGAAGGATGAATTCTCTTTCAGCTCAATGGGGAAAAGATCCCACTTGTACAAACATTGTAAAGTGTTTGGAATAAAATAGTGTTAACCATGAAATTAATGTTTAACACTTAAAAAAAACCTTAGAGTAAATAAGAATGTAGTGCTGTTGATTAAAAAAAAGTTGAAATGCATGCAGGATACCAGTATGAGCCCTGGTGGTGCAGTGGTTAGAGTATAGTATTGCAGATAACTCTGTGCCCAGTCTGGAGTTCGATCCTGACCAGCTCAAGGTTGACTCTGCCTTCCATCCTTCTGTGGTCATTAAAATGAGGATCTAGATTGTTGGGGGCAATATGTTGATGTTGTAAACTATCCAGAGAGTGCTGTAAAATGCTATGCGGATGGTATATAAGTCTTAAGTGCTACTGCTGTTGCTAAGATTGAACAATGAAACAAGAGGGCTGAAGAATCTTTTGGTCGGAAAGAAATCAGTTATATATGCTTTTTTATATATGCTTTCAAAGTGAACTCTCACAACCAGGCACAAGCTGCCACCCTCATCTGGAGACCTAGTCAAAGATCCTGGAGCACCGAGGAACTGCCAGAGGACTGGAAAAGAGCTGATGTAGTTCCCATCTTCAAAAAAGGGAAAAAATAGATCCAGGAAACTACAGACCTATCAGCCTGACCTCAATACCAGGGAAGATTTTGGAAAAGATAATCAAGCAACGAATCAACGAACACCTAGAAGCAAACAAAGTAATAACCAAAAGCCAACATGGGTTTGTCAAAAACAGATCATGCCAAACTAATCTTATTGCATTCTTTGACAAAGTGACAAAATTAGTGGACCAGGGGAATGCTGTTGATATAGTTTACTTGGACTTCAGTAAGGCATTTGATAAAGTAGACCATAACCTATTACTAGATAAAGTAGAAAAATGTGGGTTAGACAGCAACACCATCAGATGGATTCAAAACTGGCTGACCAACCGCACTCAATGAGTAGTGCTCAATGGAACTGCATCTACATGAAAGGAAGTATGCAGTGGAGTACCCCAAGGCTCTGTTTTAGGCCCAGTACTCTTCAACATCTTCATCAATGACTTGGACAAGGGGATAGATGGGGAACTCATCAAATTTGCAGATGACACCAAACTGGCATGAATAGCCAACTCTCCAGAAGATAAGTTCAAGATTCAGAAGGATCTTGACAGACTTGAACATTGGGCGCTATCAAACAAAATGAAATTCAATGGTGAAAAAAGTAAGGTTCTACTTTTAGGCAAGAAAAACTAAATGCACAGGTACAGCATATGTGGTACCTTGCTCAACAGTAGTAACTGTGAGAGGGATCTTGGAGTCCTAGTGGACAACCATTTAAATATGAGCCAGCAGTGTGCAGCAGCTGCCAAAAAAGCCAACACAGTTCTAGGCTGCATTAACAGAGGGATAGAATCAAGATCACGTGAAGTAATAATACCACTTTACAATGCCTTGGTAAGGCCACACTTGGAATACTGCATTCAGTTTTGGTCGCCACAATGTAGAAGGGATGTTGAGACTCTGGAAAGAGTGCAGAGAAGAGCAACAAAGATGATTAGGGGACTGGAGGCTAAAACATATGAAGAACGGTTGCAGCAACTGGGTATGTCTAGCTTAATGAAAAGAAGGACTAGGGGAGATGTGATAGCAGTGTTCCAATATCTCAGGGGTTGCCACAAAGAAGAGAGAGTCAAACTATTCTTCAAAGCACCTGAGGGTAGAACAAGAAGCAATGGGTGGAAACTAAACAAGGAGAGAAGCAACTTAGAACTAAGGAGAAATTTCCTGACAGTTAGAACAATTAATCAGTGGAACAGCTTGCCTCCAGAAGTTGTGAATGCTCCAACACTGGACGTTTTTAAGAAGATGTTGGATAACCATTTGTCTGAAGTAGTGTAGGGTTTCCTGCCTAAGCAGGGGGTTGGACTAGAAGACCTCCAAGGTCCCTTCCAACTCTGTTATTATTATTATTATTATTATTATTATTATTATTATTATTATTATTATTATTATTATTATTATTATTATTATTATTATTATTATTATTATTATTATTATTGGTGAGATTCATTTTTTTACTACTGGTTCTGTGGGTGTGGTGTGGTGGCTTGGTGGGCGTGGCTTGGTGGGCGTGGCTTGGTGGACGTGGCAGGGGAAGGATACTGTAAAATCTCCATTCCCACCCCACTCCAGGGGAAGGTTACTGCAAAATCCCCATTTCCTCCCAATCAGCTGGGACTCAGGAGGCATAGAATATATGGGGGGTGGGGCCAGTCAGAGGTGGTATTTACTGGTTCTCCGAACTACTCAAAATTTCCGTTACCGGTTCTCCAGAACTGGTCAGAACCTGTTGAAACCCACCTCTGCTTCAGACATAGCACAAGAAGCAAAGTACTGTGTTTAAGGCAGAAATCAGTATCACCAAATCAAAATGGAAGGAAAGAGCTGCAATGTTTGTAAACAATAATACCTCTTCATGTGCAAATGCATATTTTCCTCCCTATCTGCCCTCCTTCCCCCACACACACTTGTAACCAATTGTTTATTATAGAAAAAGGAGAGCATCTAACACAATATTAAGTTACCCTTTTGGGGAGTGGTGGGGGGGGAGAAAGGCAGGGTTTTTGCCATAGCAACTACACCACAATGAGCTTCAAAGTCTTTGCCACAATAAAGCAGGCCACATCATTTAGCTTCCTTATAGCAATAGCAATAGCACTTAGACTTATATACCGCTTCATAGTGCTTTACAGCCCTCTCTAAGCGGTTTACAGAGTTCAGCATATTGCCCCCAACAATCTGGGTGCTCATTTTACTGACCTCAGAAGGATGGAAGGTTGAGTCAACCTTGAGCCAGTGAGATTTGAACAGCTGAACTGCTGAACTAGCAGCCTGCAGTGCTGCATTTAACCACAGCGCCACCTTGGCACCTTATCCCTATCCTTTTCTGAGTGAAGGTAAAGTAGTTGTCATTCTTTGCCCTCACTCACATCGTCATCTCTGAGATACGTTCCGATATTTATTTATTTATTTATTTATTTATTTATTTATTTATTTATTTATTTATTTATTTATTTATTTATTTATTTATTTATTTATTTATTTATTTATTTATTTATTTATTTATTTATTTATTTATTTAAAGTTCTTATAGGCCGCCCAATCCCATAGGACTCAGGGCGGCGTACAATGGGAATAAGAACAATACAGTAAAAAAGACATGACAATATAAAGCACAGCAACATTCATTCAGGGGGAATCCGATCTTCTACTTCTTCACCCTGCCTGCTGGAAGAGCCATGTCTTCACGGCTTTGCAGAAGGCCAGCAGGGTGGGGATATTCCGGATCTCCGGGGGGGAGTTGGTTCCAGAGAACAGGGACCCCTACAGAGAAGGCCCTCCCCCTAGGCCCCGCCAGTCGGCATTGTTTGGCTGATGGGACCTGGAGGAGGCCCACTCTGTGGGACCTCACCGGTCGAAGGGAAGTGTGTGGGAGGATGCGGTCCCGGAGGAGGTAGCCTGGTCCTAAGCCATGTAGGGCTTTAAAGATGATGATCAACACCTTGAATTGCACCCCGAGACCAATGGGCAACCAATGCAGCTGGCAGAGTATCGGTGTTACGTGGGTGTATCATGAAACACCCACCACAGCACACGCAGCCGCATTTTGCACCAATTGGAGTCTCCGGATACTCTTCAAGCGTAGGCCCATGTAGAGCGCGTTACAGTAATCCAGTCTAGAAAGTTGATATGACTTTCATGTCCTAAAAAAGAAAAAAGATAAACCCACATCCTGCTGAAAAATAAACAAGGCTGAAGCAGAGTAGCTGATCGGGGAATTATGGCTGTTGGAGAGGGGACAACCTTAACCTTTCTGAAAGTCTTTAGCTACTGCATGAATTTATCAAAGGATGTTATCCATTTATTTTTATGCTGCATAACTGGACTTAAAACTTTGTCCTCCCAAGAAATGCAAATAAGCATCTAAAATTCACCTTGCTGTTGTTATCAGGAATAAGAAGGTGGAGATTATTTACTTGACATCCTTGTAGTCCATAGAATTTACTAATAGGCTGAACGTCATCATTTTGTCATTAACTAATGAGCAGGAGCCATGTATCCTGCTTATTATCTGCAACATCTTCAGCAAGCTAGGAGGACATCAAATTGATAAACTTTAAGCCGTGGTGCCATGATGCAACTGTCACCAATGTCTAATATCAGCACCTAAGTCAGTGATGGCGAACCTTTTTTTCCTTGGGTGCCAAAAGTGCATGCGCACGCGCTATCGCACATGCGTGAGTGCCCACACCCATAATTCAATGCCTGGGAAGGGAGAAAACGGCCTCACCTGTCCTCCCAGAGGCCCTCTGGAGGCCGGAAATGGCCCATTTCCCAACTTCTGGTGGGCCCGGTAGGCCCATTTTTCGCCCTCCCTAGGCTCCAGAGGCTTCCCTGGAGCCTGGGGAGGGCAAAAACGCCCTCTCCCATCCCACCAGAGGCCCTCCGGAAGCTGAAAATGCCCTCCCAGAGCCTCTGTGCGAACCAAAAATCAGCTGGCCGGTGCGCACATGCGCACTGGAGCTGAGCTAGGCAACGGCTCGCGTGCCGGCAGATATGGCTCTGCGTGCCACCTGTGGCACGCGTGCCATAGGTTCGCCATCACTGACCTAAGTCTTGACATTTGCATGATGATGTCAAATGTTTTGTCACTTGCTCCTCCTTCTGTCCCTCCTTCAGATAATAATGGTTGTTATGGAAAGTCAAATTGTGGATTTTGGTTTAGCAGAACATATATTCTTGCATTCATATCATACCTTATAAATGCTAGTCTAGATGGTCATGGAGGAATTCTATATCAATTAAACGGGCATTTATTTATGCTTGAGATGCAATCTTTGTTCACATTATTTACATTGTCATGCTGCATATTAAACTGCATTTAATTTTTATCACATTCACACATGTGAAATATGTGTGAATGTGATGAAATATTTCAACCCTCAGTGTTTCTGGTTTCATGAAGCTGCTTTTCAGTTGCACAACAACTTCTGGAAATATATGATGGCTCAGCCAGTAAAGTGCTGCACTATTCTCAAAAAATTGAATTCAATTTCTTCAGCTTAGGCTCAGGATCTGCGATTTACTGTAAGTTAACTAGATCTTAGAGGCATCTATAGAACTCAAAATGACAAGAGCAGCCTCGTGCCATATGCCCCACACTTTTGGTACCAGCAGGTGATGTTATGACCCAAACGGAAGGGGCGAAGTTTGCATCATGTGATGTTGCTGTCATCATTTGCCCCTTTCCCCCCATTCTGTGACCCCTGCTGTCTCTACTTGAAAACTCTGGGTATTTAGGCCAGAAAGAACTGGGCCAACTTCTTTAAAAAGATTTTCTTTCCAATCTGTCCTGCAAATATTCAGACATCCACTAAATAAAAAAAGGCACAAAAAACTAGAACTCAAAGTTCTCTTTTCTTTCTTTCTTTCTTTCTTTCTTTCTTTCTTTCTTTCTTTCTTTCTTTCTTTCTTTCTTTCTTTCTTTCTCATTCCTTCCTTCCTTCCTTCCTTCCTTCCTTTTTTCATTCCTCCCTTTCCTTTCCTTTCCTTTCTTCCTTCCCTTTTATCTCACCTTTACTATTGTTTATTAATAACTCAAGGCGGCAATCATACCTAATACTTCTTCCTCCTCCTATTTTCCCCACAACAACAACCCTATGAAGTGGATTGGACTGAGAGAGTGATTGGTCCAAAATCAGCCAGCCAGTTTTTCATGTCTAAAGCGAGACTAGAACTCATGGTGTCCTGGTTCCTAGCCTGCTGCCTTCACTGCTAGACCAAGCTGGCTCCCCTAATATGAAATGAATGTATAAGACCCCCACACACACCTTTCTTCTTCTTCCTAGAGTATTCCCACAAGTGCAGGCTCCGCTTTTTGGATCATTGAATGTATAAGATTCCCTTATCCCAATTACCGTATTTTTTTGGAGTATAAGACACACCGGAGTATAAGACGCACCTTAGTTTTGGGGGAGGAAAATAGGCGGAAAAATCTACCTACCAGGTAATCATCTGGCTAGCGTCCATAGTCTGTTCAGCCTCAGCACATTATTTTATCCTCTGGTTAGGGCTGAAAAAGCCTTTTTCAGAGGGAGTAGGAATGAAAGCAAGCCTGCAAAGACTTAGGGCAGGAAAAACTGCTTCGGAGGGAGTAGGAATAAAAATAAATGCAGCAAGCCAGGAAGATCGTTAGCACTGCGTTAGGGCTGAAAAGCACTGCTTTTTCAGAGGGAATAGGAATGAAAAGAAGCCCCCAAAGACTTAGGGCTGGAAAAAACCTCCTTTGGAGGGAATAGGAAGCCGGGAAGATAGTTAGTTCCTTGTTAGGGCTGGGGAAAAAAGCTTCAAAAAAGCTACATTCGAAGTATAAGACACATCCAAATTTTCAGCCTCTTTTAGGGAGGAAAAAGGTGTGTCTTATACTCCGAAAAATACAGTAATAAAACAAATTATTGAATTAGAACAAGGGTTAAGCAATGAAAAAGATATGCCATCTCCAAATTTAAACTGATCAAATAAAACAATGATACATTCTTGCAATTTGATAAAATAAAACTACTTCATTGGAATTAAGCAATATCCCATCTAATCAATGAAATGTTCTATATTTTAGTGGAAGATATGGCCATTTATTATTACATAAATTCACATAGCAATCTGCCTTTCATTTTGAAGGCAACCACTTGCAGTCACTAAAATCAGGAAATAAGGAAATTATATGCCATTGATTTACATCAGCTTCTCTTAAAAGGCTGCAGCTAGCAAATCGCTGGCACCTGAAAGCTGCTTTTTGTGTTTTCTCTTAACTCCTCTTTTACTTCCATCTCTCCTGCTCTTGTATTTTCCTCCTTGTTGCAACTTATCTCCCCTCTTCCTTTCTCTTCTCTCACTATTCCCTCTGCAGACTGAATCAACCATGATCAAGTGATCAGTTTTGCATATCAAAGTCTTGCGTTCTCCAGGCGTGATGTATCTTGTTTAAAAGGCATACACCGGGAGTGTCAAACTCGCAGCATCACATTGTCATCATGTGACATATCGCGACTTTCTCTCCCTTCGCTAAACCAGGGTGGGCGTGGCCAGCACGTGACGCATCCGGCCCGCAGGCCGCGAGTTTGACAGCCCTGGCATATACCATGGATCAAAATACAGATGGGGGAAAAAGAGCATTGCATAATTTGCACAGCCTGTGGCTTTGAATTCGGGCCCCGGGAAAGGACTAGCAAGGAAAATTTTCTCAGTTGCTCTTCCTCTATCTTCTCTTGACTTTGAGAAACATTGATCTAACTCTTTGTCGCCCTCTAGCTTTCAACTACAGTGGTACCTTGGTACTCAACTGCTTTGAAACTCATTGAATTTGGTATGCAATGCATTCTGATGTGCAAATTTTGTCCCAGTATTCATCCTTTCTTTGGTACTCAATGCACAAGCTAGAACTTGTCAGTGTCGGCTGTCTTGTGATACATTATTCCTTACAGGAAAAATTTGTTTGGTACTCATCATTTTTGGTACTCATCATGCTTCCCAGAACCAAGGTACCACTGTAGAGTTTCGCTGCTCAAATGTGGTACATGTGAGTTCTAATTCTGGGAAATTTGATGTGATTGAAATTCAAGGAACCCACAGTTGAAAGTGGTCACCAAATATTAACAATGCATTTTTCCTTAAAGCCATCTATCTAATCTGAAGTACACACTCTTTCTTGCCAAGTTAGTACTTAATATTTTCCCATCTATATTCCAAAATATATTATGAAAGGTTTTATTTGAGATAAGCCATGCAAGTTAATATCATTCAAAAATTCTAATTTCATCAACATTATTAAGCCTATTCCTGGCATCAGTTATTTTAGGTGCCCAGCCAAACATTTATTCCAAAAAACAGACACAAAATAAATTCCATCTCATAGGCTGATAACATTTTGCAGGAAATGGTTGCAAAAAACTTGAAATATACATTCAGTTTATTACTGGGGCCAGGATGTTAATGTAATTTTATCATGCTTGAGCCTAATCCATAGTGTTGAGATTTTTATTAGAGCCTTGGCATTGTTCTTTATTATTTCTTTATTATTTCTTATTATTGTTTATTTATTATTTTTTTCTCTTTTTCCCAATTAATTTTGATAATTATATTTTTATATTTGTTTACCACTCAGAGTTTCAGTGGTAGATGGGCATCCATATAAATGCATTTAATAGGTAGATAAAAGCATTCAGATGCTGAGATTATAGCTAAGATCTAAAAGATGTTTAGAAGTTTCAGTTTCATAGATCTAGAGGGTGATATTACATTGGAAGTAAACACAGCTCAAAATATTTAATATTTGGAAGATATGCCAAGCTAGAAAAACTGGACGGTTAAAAGAGTAACATCTTTTAATGTTTAAGATTAATATCTATGGGATCTAACGCGCAAGGACATTACAAGTGAATTAAGCCTTGAATGCTTTTAATTTGTGCAGAATTTTCATTAGAGGAGGAATTAGTATGAAGGAAATGAGCTAACAGATTTTTGTGGCCTCCTTCTTGAAGTCCTGGTTTCCGAATAATATTTATTAGTATCCAATAACATGATAACCTGGATAATGTGGAATCCTTATTAAAATTCAAACCAATACAGAGGTAAATATAATGGTGTTATGCAGATACAGATGTGTTATTGTAAGAATACCCATTCTGGTGAGACATGTTCAAAGGGACTGGTAATGTTGAACATCAGTTCCATATTTGGTTCCATAAGTACAGTATTGTTATTGGTGAGCTTTGGGGAGAAATAAAATATGAAATATTTCAAAAGTTCCCTTGTTGGGAAACTTCCTACTGGTTTGAAAATTGCTTTCAAAATAAACAAGGCAATAAAATTCCGAGTAGGTTAGATCAGGAATCTGAAATGTTAAGTTTCAGTAGCTGGATATCTATTTAATTTCTTAGGTTCCAAGAAGCCATTGGATTTCTCAGAAATTCAATACTATATCTAGTGCTATATCTTGAACATGTATAATGGAGAGAAAGCATACAAAGACTACCAGTGAATCAAAAACAAGTGATCAATTTAATACTTATAGCCAGCCATCAGTCTACAAAAAATGTCTCCCCAAGATAATGAACTCTGAATCTTCATTCTATCAGAAGACCACCAGCATCCTGTGAAAGCCTATGAGTTTGCTAAAAGCCTAATTTGCTTTAAGGCCATAATGGGACAGAAATATAGATGCTTTTTATTTTATTTATGGAACAGAAAAAACAGCTTCTGCTTGCCTATGATTCATTAACTTGTCCAAATATACAGCTCGGTTCTAGCATTGCCCTTTAAACTGTCTTTTAGGTAGAAGACTCCATCCATCCTCATCAATAAATTCTTGCAAAATTAATTTCAGTCTTTCAGCTAAAATAATTGTAAATCACTTATAATCATTATTCAATAATGATATTGCTCTGCAGCTTCTTGCTAAAATCAAATCTTGCCCCCACTTTAGGTATTAATGTTATTTTAGGATCTTTCCAAGTCTATGGCAACTTTCCTCCCTGTAAAATAGAGTTCATTATGCTTTGTAGTGGTTGTAAGAGTGCATCTTCAAAAGACTTACAATGCAGACTTCATAACCCATCTGATCCAGGCACTTGTCCAGATTTACTCTTATTAATAGCTTTTGAAGCTTCTCTTATTGTTATGGCCTCGTTCATAATTTGACTTTCTTCTATAATCCTCAATAGATTTTATTTTCTGAGATATTGTTCTATTTTCTTTATAGAAATATCATGTCCTGTATACAAATCAAAGTATTATTGATAACATGTTTTTGTATAGCCACATTATCCATTAATACTGTATCTCCCTCTTGTAATTTCAATATCATTTTCTTTTCTCTTTATCTTCATGAGCTAACCATTTCTCTGGTTTATTCACAAATTTAAATTTTGTTTGTTTCACATAATTCTACTTTATTTCTATTTACATATTGTTAACATGGATACTTGTTGATATAAAATTTTAATTTGTTGTTAAATATTTATATTCTCTCAGGAACTCTTTATATTTAACTCATATCTTTTCTTGAAAAAGATCAATATTTTTCTTAAAATTTGATATACTCACTTGAATTATCATTCTTCTGTCTCCATATATCAACCAACACTAAATTTTCCATCAAATCAAAAAAGACTTTTAGTAGTTTACCATGAGTAATTTTAATATTTGAATGCCTTGAATGCCAATTTTCATAAGAGAAATCTATTATTTATATCTATATCTATATCTATATCTATATCTATATCTATATCTATCTATCTATCTATCTATCTATCTATCTATCTATCTATCTATCTATCTATCTATCTATCTATCTATCTATCTCTATCTATCTCTATATCTATCTATCTCTATATCTATCTATCTATCTATCTATCTATCTATCTATCTATCTATCTCTATCTATCTCTATATCTATCTATCTATCTATCTATCTATCTATCTATCTATCTATCTATCTATCTATCTATCTATCTCTATCTCTATCTCTATCTCTATCTCTATCTCTATCTATCTATCTATCTATCTATCTATCTATCTATCTATCTATCTATCTATCTATCTATCTATCTATCTATCTATCTATATCTATATCTATATCTATATCATCTATATCATCTATATCTATATCTATATCTATCTATCTATCTATCTATCTATCTATCTATCTATCTATCTATCTATCTATCTATACATACTGTAGATTCTAGTGTCTCTTGCTTTATGTGTTTTTTTAAAATAGTGATTGCTTCTTCATTCATTCATTCATTCATTCATTCATTCATTCATTCATTCATTCATTCCATAGTAAACAGTAATTCAACTTAAGTCTGTTCCATGACCCCAGATAGATACTAGACTGTTGAAAAAAATATGAGAAAAGGGGGGAAAGGGGGATAGGACAGAATGGTGGAATAGTAAAAATCAGTACCTAGCATTTTATGTTTCACTTATTTCTTTCACTTATTTCTTGAGAGCTGAATATAGCACTCTTGTACAAACTACCGTATTTTTCGGAGTATAAGACGCACCTTTTACCCCCAAAAAGAGGGTAAAAACTTGGGTGCGTCTTATACACCGAATGCAGCCCCACCCACCCCCACCCTTTGGCCTCTGTCTTCCAGCAATTTACCTGCTTGCAGGAAAGAGGGAAGAGCCTGTACAAGCAAGTCAGTAGCAGTTTCCCGATCTACAGCTGATTAGGTTTGCCACATGGGAAAATGAAAGTGAAACTAACTACAAAGAGGCAAATAGCTGGGAGAGACAGGCAGATTTTTATTTTTTGCTGAACTAGATGGAAGGGGGTAAGTGAATAACTATAAATGTCTGTAGAATGTTCAAATTATTAGACTTATTTTTTAAAGACTGCTTTATTATTGTTCTAGAGCAGTGTTTCCCAAGCTTGGCAACTTGAAGATGTCTGGACTTCAACTCCCAGAATTCCCCAGCCAGCATTCACTGGCTGGGGATTTCTGGGAGTTGAAGTCCAGACATCTTCAAGTTGCCAAGTTTGGGAAACACTGTTCTAGAGCCAGGGGTCTCCAACCTTGGCAACTTTAAGACTTGTGGACTTCAACTCCCAGAATTCCACAGCCAGCTTTGTTAGCTTTGCTGGCTGTGGAATTCTGGGAGTTGAAGTCCACAAGTCTTAAAGTTGCCAAGGTTGGAGATCCCTGTAAATCTAGACAACTTAACAAAATAAAGAAGCTTTTTAAAATAAATGCTTGCTCTGAAGAGGCCCAGTGCTATTGTATCTTCTTTTAAATAATAGAGAATAATGTATACTTCCAGAAATTTTAATTAATTTTAACAGCTCTGTACAAGTATAGTATGAAATGTAACAGTGTCCCTTTTAGTATTAGAGTTCAGTTACCTTGGAATAGATCTATTTAAATAATTGGGAAGAGTTAGTGTGATTACATTTAAGAAAACTTTCTGGCATAATGTACATTTCTCCAATTCTTTGCTATTTCTATGGGTCAGGCACACATAGCAATAGCACTTAGACTTATATACCGCTTCATAGTGCTTTACAGCCCTCTCTAAGCGGTTTACAGAGTTTTAGCCTATTGCCCCCAACAATCTGGGTCCCCATTTTACCGACCTCAGAAGGATGGAAGGCTGAGTCAACCTTGAGCTGGTGAGACATGCACAGAAATATACAACAAACAGTGTATATCATCTGTGCTGTTTGCTGTTTGGCAAATTGCTTGGAGGCAGAGGCCTTTTTCCCTTGTTTTCCTCCCCCAAAACTAAGGTGCGTCTTATACTCTGAAAAATACGGTAATTTATCAGAAAGTTTAGAAGTAACCTCAAGTTTTGCTAAGGGGAATGAATCAATGTGTGAATTTATCTATAGGGACTGAATATGCATCATAGTCCCAGAATATTCTCTGGATTTGGATGGGAAAAATGAGATAAAATGGCATAGAAAAGAACAGGGCTGATTGACTAAAACAGTCAACCATTACATTATCAGAAATCATACCATGTTTCCCCGAAAATAAGACCCTGTCTTATATTTTTTTGAACCCCGAAATAAGCGCTTGGCCTTATTGCCATGCATTCAAAAGCCCAATTGGGCTTATTATCAGGGGATGTCTTATTTTGGGGGAAACAGGGTATTTATTGAAATTTTAATGTGATATGTGATCAAATAACCTGGTCAATCCTGGAAAAATTTAAAATATCTATAATAATTGGTTTTAGCACCTACTACATATACTGAACACTGATCATTTAGAGCAGGGGTGGGGAACTATGGCACTTTTACGATCTGTGAACTTTTACTCCCAGAATTCCTGAGCCAACATGGCTGGCTCCCCACTGCATTAACAGTGGGCAGTACATGAACTAACTAACTAACTAAGAAATATGAATTGTTACATCAATCTTATTCCTGCATTTTCATTTAAAATATTTTCATTTTTTTAAAAGGGGGGCATACTGCTTTTATTATGAGCTACTGAGATATAAGTGCTGTAATATTATTTTAGCTGCAGTTAAAAATCTAGCCTATCAACAAAATTCACTCAATAAATAAGTACCGATTTATGAAAAACATACAATGGACTTTTCATCAGGCATCAGGTACTCAGGAATGAGAAAAATAGAAAATGTACTTGAAGGTACAAGGTGAAATCTATAGTGTGCATTGTGTAACAAAGCAAAGGAAAAGAGGAATATCACAGCCTGAACAGAAATCCTGAGCTGAATGCACAATCAGAATGTGATACCTAGTGACCTTCTACTATGTGATGAGTAAAGCGGAGCAGGCAATGCATTGCGCATTCTAATCTTTGCCTTTAGACAACTTCTTCTAAATGTCTATCAACCGTGAAAAATAAAAGTACATTACAATGATTTGAAAAGCTGATGGACAGACTCTTGGAAGTTTATTTTAACTTGCTAAATTCTTTGTATATCACATTTTAAGCAAATTTAAGCAAAATCTTCAGAAATATGAACTGTTGTCTCCTACGACAACCACTGCCCTTTCCTTCTATTTATTACCCAGCCAGGGAAGGGCCATTCAGCATCCACGTGTGCTTTGCTTCCCGAGTTGACTCCTTGTCCTCCATTGTTCACCTCTCCTAACTGCTCTGTGCATACGTGCATCTGGAACAGGTCCCAGCTGTTCTTCCTCCTCACTCATATCAGCCTCCAAAGGCAGCTGCCTCTCTGGTGGCTAGGAAATGTCGGACGGCCCTGGCTCTCTCTGTGTGTGTCTGATGCAGAGCATCCATCAGAGCCTTCTCCAGACTCCAGAACTGGCCCAAGTTCCTCCCCCACCTCCTCATCATTCGAGCTACTGCCAGGTCCGCTGGCAGCTGGCAGGCCACAACAATAACATTGCTCTTTATTCATTCCCTGCCATTGCAAATGTGACCTCTAGAACTATTTTCTTGCTCCATTTTTTTTAACTTTTTTATTAAACACACAAAACAACACCAACATTAAACATTCAAAAAATAGAGCATATAACAAACAAACGGGGCATTTGTGGCCCCCTATCCATCATAAGCTATTATCGGATATATTCTTTTTACGTATCATTTCCTTAAGTATTCATATTGCTCTCAAACATATTTTCCTATTATACCATATACATTTAAAATCTTCACATAATTACTTGAGTATACAACATTAAATTTTTCTTTTATTTATTGCTTCTTTCTTTCAACCAATTATAAATTTTGTTCCAGGCTTTATAGAAATCAGATTCCTCTTTTTCTTTTAATTCTCTAGTTAACATTTCTTGCTCCATTTTAAAAGTAGTTTTTTCTCCCTTATGCCACCTCAAATGCTTTGGACAATTCTGGAGGGAACATTTTCCTTCATTACAATATAACTTCAGCCATTCTCAAGCTATACCAGTCACTTAGTCTTAGGTCTGTGATATAGCATGTGGCCTAAACATTTGTTGTTGGGGATGTTTCAAAGCTATTACTTGCTCTTTTGCTTTTCATTTTGAACAGTGCTCACTGAAGAATTTGATTGTGCTTGTGGCTTGCAATGACAAAATATTTCCCATTAGTTCCATACTTCCCCTCAAGGCTAAGCTGCTTTCAGATTTATGTTTTTATCTTGTGCTCATTGTCATCCATAAACAACTCATGGGGTATTACAGTACTATTGTCTGTTTATTTTCAGATCTGCCATTCAGCTCATTCCCTGAGTCTTTGTCTCTTAACATTTTAATATATTTGTTGTTCTGAATTGTCTATTATGTGCCTGGGCGTTAAAATTCATTTAGACAGTATCTCAAGCATATTGTATATTAGGGAATCCCAATGTTGGAGCCAGAAAAAAAAATCTTTTAAGGATATTGTAGAAGTGAGAATTGGAATACATTGTTTTATTGGCACGTTTTAAATTAACAATTTAGTATAAAATATAAAATAATATCACTCAGATATACATGGGGCAACTGGGAACAAATAATTGCTATTGGCTATGGTACACAGAAATGATAGATGATTTATTCAACAATCATAGAATAGCAAAGTTTTAAAACAGTTTATGCTGACTTTTTACATTTTGGGGACAAATGACTAAATCTTTGGATATTGGGTGTAATATTCTTAAGTATACTACTATAATTTGTGATGCATTGAAATCATTGTGCATTTCTTTTTCTTTTTATAACTCTGTAATTCCTTGCTTCAGGATGGGGTCAGGACTACTGAATGGAGCTAAGCATTTACTGGTCAGATGCCCTTCCTGACACCTACACAGAGTTCACAGCAGATATTTTCTCTTTGCGCCCTTATAGAGAAATATCTGTCTCTGCCTAGGATTGAACTCTCAATCTTCCACGCCATTCACTGTGTATTTAATTTTTCTTTTTAAAAAAATTACTCCTAATTATACATGAGTCATATGAAATGTGAATGCTCTTCTTGATGTCACTTAGAGGAATGCTTCCTCAAGTAAAAGGAGCTAAATGTTAGTTAGTTGCTCTCCGAAAAGCAACGTCATTCTAGGCATTTGAGAAAACTATCTATAAAGCTTTTCCTAGGATTTGATATCTAAATGGTGCCTAATCCGATGCTGTATCCAATAATACAAAACTCTATAGTTTTGTACTGTGGCAAATTTGAAGTCTAAGAAAGAATCTCATTTTATAAGTGAAAAGGCTTTTATTATTTTTTCACTTTTCCTGCATCAGCACTTCTTCTAAACAATGATTTGTATTGATTTTATTGTGTTTTTTTTTACTCTATTTTCAAAATCACAGTGAAGAAAGATCAAGAGAATTATGGATCAACAGGCAATCTCATATTAGCACTGGGACATTTTCTAAGGAGACCATAAATAATTGAATTGGTAAGTATATTTAATAGAGGGAATATTTAAATTTGCAGATGAAACAACATTAGACAACTAGACAACTCATGCCCTATTGGATGATTGATTCAGAAATATTTTCTTACCTAAACAGAGAAATAGAATCACCAAGGGTGGGCAAAAAATAGTGGGGCAGGAGCAATTTCCAATTTCCTGCCAGTTTCTCCATTGAGTTTTCTTATGCGAAGCTGGCAAGGAGTATTAAAAATCTTCCTCCTTCCTTCCTTCCTTCCTTCTTTCTTTCTTTCCTTCTTTCCTTCTTTCCTTCTTTCCTCCATCCCTCCCTCCATCCCCTCCATCCCCTCTCTTACTCCCTTAGAAAAATGGGCTGAAATAATATGATAAAATACAATAAATAATATAATAAATACAATTAAATCTAGGAAATAGATTTAAAGCTCAGGAAAGGAAATCAAATATAGATCTAATTGTTGGTTTTACATGAGAAAAAGATAATGAAATAATAGTTGATTACAAAGCATTATTTGTATGAGTTAACTGTCTGAAAATAGTGACAAAAAAAGGCAAATACAGTTTTGGACTGCATCAACAGATGTACCTTTTCCAGATCATGGGAAACAACAGTTCTGTTTTTATTCTGTTTTGTCTTATGCTGAACATCACATTTTAAGAAAGTTTCATGGAAACTGGTTCAGATTCAGAGATGTGTCAGGAGGATAATCTGGATGGTAGATAATAAGTTCTTTGAAGACAGATTTAAAGTGCTGGGCATGTTTAGCCTTGAGAAGAACAGGCTGAGGAGGAATACAATACCACCTTTCACATACCTAAAAGGACATCACAACAAAGTAGTTCAAGACCTGTTTCCTATCATTCTAGAGAGCAGGACATAGAAGAATTAATTTAAAGTAACATCTCCTTTGAGACAAGTTTGGCTTCTGATGACTTGATAGACAAGAACTACGTTGTTCCCTTGGCAATCATACAGACATGGATTAACAGATACTTGAACTTTACATTTTAGGAAAAAAGTGCAGCAGTTTTAAAGAGTTCTGGAAATATATATATATATTCATTCTATATTCAAACTCAGGTTGCTCCCAGATTATCCAAAGCACTTTTTAAAAATAAAATTCAAAATGCTACACGATCTGAATAAATATTCCAAAGTACACCATTACGTATGATGCAAAACAATATATTTCTATTTAGAAATTAGCCCCATTTATTTATTTATTAGTGACATTTATATACCGCCTCACAGTGCAAGCATTCTCTAAGCGCTTTACACCAGTAAGCAATGTATATTTACATTGACCCCAACAATCTGGGTCCTCATTTTACCTACCTCGGAAGGATGGAAGGCTGAGTCAACCTTGAGCCGGTGAGATTTGAACCGCTGACCTGCAGATCACAGTCAGCTAAAGTGGCTTGCAGTACCCCACTCTAACTGCTGCGCCACCTCAGCTCCTTGCTTGCGTGAAATGGCACTCATTTCCAGTGAAGTATTGGCTGCACTGTAAGATTACCATCTATCCATGTTTACCTAGAAGTATAAATCTATTCAATAGTGATTGCTTCATATTAAATATATGGCTGGCTTTGCAACTTTAAACTGTAATTAGTTGTCCCTAATATATCTTTAATCCTTGAAAGTTGATGGAACATTGCTTCTCAACTTTAATCTTTTCTCTAAAGCAGTGATGGCGAACCTTTTTTGGTTCGTGTGCCAAAAGGGCGGGGAGTGCAGGGCAGTCGCGCGTGCATGTGCCAACACCCATAATTCCATGACCCCCCCCCCCCATGCATGCGCATGTGACAACCCCCCCCCGCTCCCAGCACGTGATGGCATACCCGTTTTTCACTCTTCCCAGGCTTCAGAGCCTTTCTAGGAGCCTGGGGAGAGCGAAAACATCCTTCCCCACCCCACCACCCCGGAGGCTCTCCGGAGGCAGAAAATGGCCCATTTGCCAACTTCTGGTTGGACCGGAAGGCCCATTTTTTTTTTGCTCTCCCCAGGCTTCAGAGCCTTTCTAGGAGCCTGGGGAGGGCGAAAATGGCCTTCCCTACCCCCACCCCGGAGGCCCTCTGAAGGCCAGAAATGGCCCATTTCCTAACTTCCAAACGGGCCATTTCTGGCTCCGGAGGACCTCCAGGGGGTGAGGAAGGCTGTTTTTTGCCCTCCCCAGGCTCTTAGAAAGGTTCTGGAGCTTGGGGAGAGCAAAAAATGGGCCTTCCCCACCCCCTCTGGAGCCTGGAAACAGCCTGTTTCCTAACTCCCAGTGGGCCCAGAAGACCCAAAAATCAACTGGTCAGCGTGCGCATGCACTCCAGACCTGAACTCGCGTGCCCACCGATATGGCTCCACCTTCCACTTGTGGCACGCATGCCATAGGTTCGTCATCACTGCTCTAAAGCATTGTCATAGGTATACTGTATCAAATTAGGAGCCCTCTGATGACAGAAATTAAAATGACTATCTCAAGTGCTTGTTTATTTTGCTTTTTTATTGATTATGATGCGGTGACACACAGTAAATTTATTTTTACCAACACCTCTGACTATATATTAACAATATTGATTTCTTATTTCTCTTCTATATTAAGAAGACTTATATTCACAACGATTCTCAATACAAGGAATTCTCATCACGTGATAAATTACCTGTTAGCATTTCTGATGTACTTAAAGCTTGCCAATGCTTCATTTTTAAGTTTCAATGCTAGAAGACAATCATCCTTGTCTTTCTCCAAGTGGTGTAACAACTGGCAATAAACCAAACTGTGATTAAGTCATTGCACATTGTGAGAGATCGCTGGTAAAGTTTAAGCCATTGTTTTACTAGTTAGAGTAGAACAGAATGTATTGTTAGATAACATATAATGTAGCTGCCTAGCTAGAAAGACCAATGCAAGCTTTTATTAATAGGATCCATTTTTAGATCCATTTTAATTAGATTCAGAACCAGTTTTGTAAGTAAACCAGCCAAATTGCTTTATGGACTTTATTGCTAGAAATGAGCTTTGTGACTCAAACTGCTTTTCTCATTTTTTAGATTTAAAACCGGTAGAAAGCTTCTCTGGGTATAGATAAGTATTAAAAAATTATTCCCATTGTAGCAATACCTCATATGGACATGATAGTGCGATGCAACATTAAGCAAATGTCTTGGCACGTGAACTGGCTTCCAGGCATTTCAGGGTCCAATGTAAAATTTTACTGTTAACTTTTTACAACCCTTAATGGCTTGAAGAATTGTCTACTTTGATGCATACTCACTTGGACCTTAAGGTCATCTTCTTTCTCTTGCCGTCTCCACCAAAGTGTAATGGATGCCATTGGCAAAGTGAGTCTTACAAAAGCTTCCAGAAATAATATGAAATGACCTTCCAAGTGTCATATCTTATGAAGATTATTTCCCCCCCTAGGCTTTTTAATCTTAAACTCTTTGGGTAATCAATAGGCCCTTTTGGTATTTTTAGAGTGTTAAGATCTTTAAAGATGAGTCATTTTATTCTCTACTGCTTTTACTAAAATGTGGGGTTTAATGGTTCTGTTCTTTATGGAATTGTTTTTATTTTTATCATAAGCTGCTAAGAAAACTTTTATTTATATTGCTGGTCAGCATATAAATTTCTTCTGAGTGTATGTGCGTGTACATCAAACATCTGTCAAGTGAAACCATAACTGTTAGGTTCTCATACTGAAGAGTCAGGAGACGAACATAGCAACAACAGCTCTTTATTAAGTGCAGTAAAACTCCAGCAACGACTAGGCAGTCGGCTCCTGTTTATATAGGGAGCCCTGGGTTGCAAGGACCAATCAGATTCAAATTGAAGAGCGGACCTGGTTGGAAACATCCTGCTAATATTCAAATCCCAAGACATAACAATAACATTTCTTGGAATGTTTTTAATTGTCTTATAAAATGAAGTGTCTGCATAGCAGTTCCTCCTCTTTCCATGCTCACACATATACACACTGGATATTCACACTCTGCATTGAAAGGCAGCTTATTAACCATTTTGTATCCAACAGAACAATATGTCTTTTTTCCCCTACTACAAGAAATACAAGTCCAAATGCAGGCAATTCTCGATTTATGACCATAATTGAGCCCAAAATTCGTTCTGATAAGTGAGACATTTGTTAAGTGAGTTTTGCCCCCTTTTCTTGCCACAGTTGTTAAGTGAATCACTGCAGCTGTTAAGTTAGTAACAAGGTTGTTAAATGAATCTGGCTTCTCCATTGACTTGGCTCGTCAGAAGGTCACAAAAGGTGATCACAGGACCCCAGGACACTGCAACCGTCATAAATATGAACCAGTTTCCAAGCAACTGAATTTTGATCATGTGCCCATGGGGATGCTTCAATAGTCGTAAGTGTGAAAAACGGTCATAAGACACTGTTTTCAGTGCTGTTGTAACTTTGAACAGTCACTAAACAAACTTTGCAATAGTGGTGAATATCTGTAGGTCGGGTATAGGATGAGGGTAAAGGTTTGTTCTCCGAACTTGTGGGTTGGTTTCTGAACATTTCGTTACCAGGCTAGGTAACATCTGCTGAAGATGAACACAGTTCTAGGCTGCATTAACAGAGAGATAGAATCACGTGAAGGCTATATAATGCCTTGGTAAAGCCACACTTGGAATACTGCATTCAGTTTTGGTCACCACAATGTAAAAAGGATGTGGAGACTTTAGAAAGAGTGCAGAGAAGAGCAACAAAGATAATTAGGGGACTGGAGGCTAAGACATATGAAGAATGGTTACAGGAACTGGGCATGGCTAGTCTAGTGAAGAGAAGGACTAGGGGAGACATGATAGCACTCTTCCAATATCTCAGGGGCTGCCACAAACAAGAGGGAGCGAAGCTATTCTCCAAAGCACCTGAGAGTAGGACAAGAAGCAATGGGTGGAAACTAATCAAGGAGAGAAGCAACTTGGAACTAAGGAGAAATTTCCTGACAGTTAGAACAATTAATCAGTGGAACAGCTTGCCTCCAGAAGTTGTGAATGCTCCAACACTGGAAATTTTTAAGATAACCATCTTCAGACAAATGGTTGGATAACCATTTGTCTGAAGTGGTGTAAGGTTTCCTACCTAAGCAGGGGGTTGGACTAGAAGACTGCCAAGGTCCCTTCCAACTAATGTTATGTTATGTTATGTTATGTTATGTTATGTTATGTTATGTTATGTTATGTTATGTTATGTTATGTCATGTCATGTCATGTCATGTCATGTCATGTCATGTCATGTCATGTCATGTTATGTTTATAATTTATATTAATTATATTAATTATATTAATTATATTATATTATATTATATTATATTATATTATATTATATTATATTATATTATATTATATTATATTATATTATATTATATTATATTATATTATATTATATTATATTATATTATATTATATTATATTATATTATATTATATTATATTATATTATATTATATTATACTATACTATACTATATTATATTATATTATATTATTATATTATTATTAATTATATGTTCGGAAACCAACCCAGAAGCTTGGAGAACAAACCTTTACCTCATTAAACAAACTGTTGTAAGTCAAGGACTACCTGTTTAAGCCCAACTTTCCTAAAAGGGCCTTGACAAAAACATTTTAATTTGGTAAGCAATTCAGTCCTTGGCAGATTCTCTGGAAGTAATGTGATATTTCTTTCACTGATGATTGTCTTCTACTGGAAACACTCAGGAGACATTTATCAGGGAGAATTTAGATATTCTTCTCAGCCAGGGAAAATTGGTATAGCTAGAATGAACGTTAGGCTTTTCCCAGATTGAATAAGTGGTGGATATTCCATGGATACCCTTGACTATCCTCTTACATCAGTTAAATCTTCAGCCATTTTATTCCTAGGGAGAAATTACAGGATGAGGAGGGAGAGAAATCTGTGATGCTTCCTGACAGTTCAGAAATAAAATCACAAAAGAAGAGAACATAGCAGAAATGCAGCCATGACAGCCAATAATGGTTATTTTTCAAAGACACCACATGTGGAACAGTCCGAAAACACCAAGTCAAGCTCTTGTTGAAATTGATACTTTATATAGGAAGATGTAGGAGGTGAAAATTAACTACTGCTCAAAGCCTTGAAATAGGTATGGGAATTATTACTGCCATTCTCGGTGATTTCCTGCCCACTCCTATTTTCCAATGACTTCAGTTTCATTAAGGGCTTTTATTATTTGGCAGTATTTGTGACATGAAAGCCTACAGCTTTCTGTGACCTAAAATATATACTACCACAAATAAAAGGCAACAGCAGAAACGGCAGCTCTCTTTTAAACTAGCATTGGCAAGAAGCCATAAACCTGAATGGATTTGTTACCTTTTATTTATTAAGGTACAGAGGCTGCAGATTAACTTCCCTTGTGCCTTATTTATTGTTGTTTGATCTACCTGAAGTAGAAACTGTGCAGACTGAGGCTGGCTGCTGAGTTCAATCAAAAAGCGACAGGTTTTCTGATATTTAATTTTATTATTTGTTGATACCAATTCTAATTTCTGTGGTTCTAAACTCTCAATATTAACTTCAAACAAACTGTATTTTAATGGTAATTCTTACTTCTTACAGTAAAACAAGTGTATTTCCCTTCTGCCTGGTGGAAGTATAGATTCCAGGCTTATGCGTGCATGTGGTCCACTACTATCTGGTAAATTATTAATAATTTGGCTCTTATGTCCCACTTCATACAAAGAGTGATCCCATTCCATATGACCATTTTTCTCTATATTCTGCTTCTCCGTGTAGCTATCTCTGGCAGTTCTTATTAATGCTCCTGAGCAGATTGAAAGGTATGGATGCAAAGGGAGAAGTGGGGGGGGGAGAGGAATCAGCAGAATCTGTTCCATTGGCAGAAGGAAACAATGAAATACAATTGTAAGCACCATGGTTCTTCTAGTTCTTTCATTCAATCTGTTGGTTATAAATGATGTAGATGGTATGATGGAGAGAATTCTTATCCAGTGGATAAAAGCCATATATTTAGTGGAATAGCATTCAGACTATTTTAAGTCTGAACCAATTCAGAATGTTCTTATTTGTTGGGTAAACTGAAAATAATGTGAAAAAATTATCTAGTAAGGTGATGTTGACATGGGTTCAAGGGGAAGCTGAATATCAGCTTCTCGTGGATGCTTTAACTGGATGTTTGCACTGAGCAGGATGTTGGATTTAATAGCCTAAATGATTCCTTCCAAGCCTATGCTTTTATTGTTCGTTTTCCAACGGGAATCTGCATTGCAGTTTATAATTTTAGGATTAAGTATATGGAGATACAATGTGGAATTTAGATAGTCGGGCACTGAGAAGCATGACTCTGAATCAAGTGTGAGATTTCCTTATCCTTTACTTGAGGTTTGATTTGTATTATTATAAAAACAGAGAAAGTTCTTTGTAGACTATGCAATGTCTAAGACCAAGATGCCCAATCTTGTCATCTTTAAGACTAAACATGGCTGGTTGGGGAATTCTGGGAGTTGAAGCCCATAAGACTTAATGTTGCCAAGGATGCACCCCTGGCCTAGGACAAAGAGGCCTAGATATGTGATGTATCCAGTAAAAACTAATAGGATATTATTATTATATCTACTGTATATGCAGAAAACTGATGCCTGTCAAATAATCCAGCTGGACCTCACTGTTCTATTCAAAGACAATTCAATTGCAAATATTAAAGCTAGAAGAAAACTGGCTTCATTTCTATCAAAGCCAAATACAGCTACAATGATTAATTTTAAATTTTATTTCATGCCAAATTTAAGACATTGCTATTTCATCAACACAAGTATTTCAAAACTGCACGCAAGCAAAACAAGAGACCAAGAGAAACCAACTTTTCACTGTTGTTTAGAACACCTCCAACGAATTGCCTTCAATGATTGACTAAACAATTTTCATTACAGATAAGAGTAATTTTCCTAGAATTCTGTCATTCTTGACAGTTATTCCCTCTAGATTTACATACCCTTTTTTAGATTATAGACCATTTTTTAAAATATACACACACAGAGAAAGGGGGGAGAGAGAAGGACTTCTCTAAAACTTTGCCTTTCCTTGTTGTTTTAATAAAAGTAAATGCATTTCCTGGTTTTTCTCAGAATAGGGGATCTAAAGTCCAGCACCTACAAAATATGTAAATAAATAATTATTATTGAATGTATTTAGGCTTTTTAGCAGGAATTTATTTTCTGTTGAACTTTAGTAGATTTGTTGTCTTAGTTGATCACTGTACTTTAAATATGATTTTCCAAGGCTTTGCTTCTCAAGGCCACTTGTCACAATGGAAAGTTCCAGGTGGTGAGGGAAAAGAGATCTTCAGTGTAGGATACCATAGGTCATAGTTTTCCCCTTCTTACTATTTAGTATCTGTCTGAAACTAGGGGAGGTTATTAATGACATAAGATGAGATATGATCAATATACTGTTGGAAGAATTATCCAGGTCCAGGTCCAAGCTGGGAGAGAGATGCTGAAAACAACATGGAGGCTGATTGGAAAGAGAGGTTTATTGATGAAGCAGAACCACCAACCACATGTGATTCAGGGACAGCTGACAAAATGGTTGAATGAGTGGATGGATCTTTATAGGTTTCTGTGACTTTGAAGTTTGGACTATTCTGGGGGTGGTGCAATGAAGGGCTAGTGTTCTGAAAGGGTATTGGGCAATTCCTATTGTGGCTAATGGCTTTCGGCCTGTGTTGGCTCTTGGGTGAGAGGCTGCTTTCTAATCCTACCATTCTGCCTTTGTTAGCTGGAGTTTCGAAATATCCTATCTTTAATGGATTACCAAATCTTCATTTCTAAAAGCTGGCTTCCTCAGTTTCAGCTCGGGGACAGGGACTCTGGTGCTGGTTTCTGTCTCCCTTTAAGAGTATGTTTCTCCATTTCTCCCTTTGGGGAAATATAATATCCTGTCTTTTTAATATTTCCTCAAAATGTTTCATTCTTCTATGGGAGGGGGGCTTCCCACAATACTGATGATGTTCAGCTTTGTATATCTATATGCTGGGTGAAAGAGAAGCTGAAGAGATGAAGCCTGCGTGGAGAAAATCAGGTTTATTAAAGTTGAGAAAAACAGAGTGACTGTGGCTTTAGAGCCCCTTTGATTCTGGAGTAAGTCCAATTTGGGCTTTAGATGGGAGTACAGAAGAAACTCAGAATCTGAGGGTTCTTTTGGGTGTACCACTGCTGCTGAACAGGAAAAGGCTATGGCCAGGAGAATCTTTACCATTGCAGTCTCTCGTATAATGGAAAGATTTATCATTCATGTTTGGACTATTGCAGCTCACTATACATGTGAAGATCATTTGGAAACTGCAGCTTATCCAAAATGAGGTAGCCTGGATAGATGAGCTCTGTTAAGTTTGTTCATGCAACACCTCTACGTCAAGAACTACACTGGTTATTAATAAGGATGCAAATAATGTCTTTTTTTTTCTTGCTACTTTTAAAGTCCTTCTTGGTTTAGGACCTTGATATCTTAGAGAATGCTTACTCCATCAGGAATCTGCCCAGCCAGTGAATGCTAAGAGGAAACAGATATTACAGGTAGTCCTCAACTTACGACCACGATTGAGCCCAAAATGTAGGTTGTTAAGTGAGAAACTTGTTAAGTGAGTTTGGCCCCATTTTACAACTTTTCTCACCACCTTTGTTAAGTGAATCACTGCAGTTCTTAAACTAGTAACATGGTTGTTAAGTGAATCTGTTTTCCCCATTGGCTTTGCTTATCAGAAGGTCGCAAAAGGGGATCACATGACTCCAGGACACTGCAACCTTCATAAATGTGAGTCAGTAGTCAAGCGTCCTGTTGAGTTCTGGGACTGAAGAGGCTTGAGACAGGCTTAATGCAACAGCTCTTTATTAACTATGTACAAAGATCCAGCAGAGAGCCAGTCTGACAGCTAGCCCTTTTATAGGGAGCTGTCAGATGGCTTAACCCATCAGTAGTCTTCATTTTCCTGCTTGAATGGAAGACCTGGTTGTAACCATGCAGTCTGGATATCTAACACATCCCAATGCCAATCACATGATCATGGGGATGCTGCAATGGTCATAAGTGTGAAAAATGGTCATAAGTCACTTTTTTCAGCGCCGTTGTAACTTCGAATGGTCACTAAGTGAACTGTTGTAAGTCGAGGACTACCTGTATAAGTCTCTTCTTCAGGGTACACTGATGAAGGGAACAGGAGATGAGCTTTCTCAGCTGTGTCCCCTCCTCTGGAACAAAGAGGTAAAGATAGTCCTCTGAGCCAGGGATGAAATCCAGCAGGTTTTGACAGTTTCTGGAGAACGGGTAGTGAAAATTTTGAGTAGTTCGGAGAACTGGCAAATACCACCTCTGGCTGGCCCCAAAGTGGGGTGGGAATGGAGATTCTGCAATAGTCTTCCCCCAGGAGTGGGGATTTTGCAGTATTCTTTCCCTGGAGTGGGGTGGGAATGGAGATTTTGCAGTATCCTTCCCCTGCCACGCCCACCAAGCCACACCATGCCCACCAAGCCACACCCACAGAACCGGTAGTAAAAAAATTGGATTTCACCACTCTCCCTGTTAAAGGACTAAAGTGCCACAGAAGTCTAAGTAAATAAAATAATAAAAACAATATTGTTTTTTGGAATAGATTAGTAAAAGAAATGGTCCATTCAGTGAAGTTGCCACCTTCTTAGTGACCACTGTGCATTGTAGTGATGGTAGATTCCTTGGTATTGATGTAGCTGAGCTCTTTTTATATTCAAAAATGCACAAATTTTATCTATCTGTATTATAGTGAAATGTATTGATTGATTTTGAAACAGTCTCTAAATGCACTTGCATCTTAATCATTCTTGCTTCTTTCAGGCTTAACAAGAACCATCCTAACTTAATTACTGATACTTTGCACTGCAACCCATATCAGCCCTAACCAGTATGGCCAAGAGTAATAAATCTGTAAAAAAAGTTGTTGGGTCAAGTTATGATAAATGTTTTGAGATGGGTAACAAAAACCCTGTGACTGCATTGTGGAAATGTGTTCATTAAACTTAAAACTCATGCCTGTTGACTATTACTGGAGTTCATCTCTTTTAGATGGCCTTCTTCCAAAATATTATTTAATGTTGATTAATTAGCTAGTAACTTCAGCAATAAATATAGGTACAATATATTAACCTGGATTCTTTACAGTTAGTTTCATATGTGCTTCATAGTTTTCAGTGTATATTTGGTACATAATAATTACGGTATATATTTCAACAGTCCAATAAAACATTGCAGGAAGCAATTGGTGTCCAGTGTAGAATGGCATTCTGTCTCTCCCAAGGTCTATCCACTCTTTCTCATTTTGTTCATTTCTCCAAGTTCCTATCCTCAAATAACCTCGTAGATTTATTTAATAAAAGAAAGAAAATCCCAAACATAACATATAACCTGCCAATGCATATTCTCCATATTAACACACTAAACTGTCTACCTCTCTCCAAGGATGACTAATAATTGTTATTTATTTTCCTTTGAAAGTATTGCATTCCAATGAAACCACTGGCTCTCCATCTTGGGCATTATCTGTGCAGTTGTTGCTTTCTTTATCAAGCACTATCTTTCATTTTTATGACTTGCATTGTCCTGCGAAACAAACAGAATGAGTTGGAATGACATCTTGAATTATGTACTCATCTCTTCTAAGGTAGAGTGGTCAGAAAATTCAAAGGGTTTGAAAAGGTCACTGGAAAAAAAATTAATGACGTTAGTCATTTCCGCCCCCCCCCCCCAAACCTGGTACTTAGCAATGTCTACTCCACTCAAAATGTAAAATTGCAAAGTAATACCCTGATCACATCAAAAGACATAAAATGTAGATTACAAAAGGGTCTGATTAATGATGGGCTTCTAGAAGAAGAAGAAGAATCAAATAACAAACTCCCTCTGTGAAGAGCACAGCATGTTCCATTGCCAAGCTAATCAAAATGCATAGTGCATATTTCAGCAGATTGAAATCAATTGCAACATGAGATAGCCTTTTATTTTATTCATCTTGACGTTACTGAGTGATTACTTTACCTTCTGCTGCTCAGCAACTTTCAGGATAGTGCACAACTCTGGAGGCTAGCTTAATATTAGGTGCTGCGCCTCTATTTAATTTATTTTGCCCAGTTTACCAGCAGAGAGGGCTACAGCCTCCAAATGCCTCCTTGAAGAGCAGTCAGGTCAGAAACTTGCTTATGAAAACAATTTGAGGTTTGTGGGTTTGAAGCTATGCCTAGCATTTTCAAGTGAGAATCCAAAATGTGTAAACAACTCTAAAGGTTAAACGACTTAAAATTGTAAATTGGCCTCAGCCTTCCCCCAATTCCGATTCTATGTTTTTGTCTTCATTCCAGCAGATATTTTTGTTGTTACGTGATAAATTATCTAAATGACATGGACTTCCTTGTCACTTGATTTTCACTTGAAAATGCTAAGCATAGCTTGAAACCCGCAAACCTTAAATTGTTTTCATAAGCAGGTTTCCAACTTGACTGCTTTTATAGTTCCTGCCTTATAGTTCTTCTGTGTTGTTTGTATGCGATAAATCCCACAGCCGCGTTCACAGGTTACAGTCCATCCTTAGAGGGGTTGAGTTACAGTTCAGCACAGAACCTACCGTATGTTTTGTTTCTGAAGTATTTTTTAAAATAACAATTGATTTTATACATAAATAAAATGTACATCTGTGTAGAAGGGAAGCTGTAATCTGGTTGGCATTGCATTACTGAAAGTCTGTTCTTTCCTAATTTGTTTCTTAAACTTTTTGTATATAGCATAGTTACTAGAGTTTTAAAGAAAAAAACTCCCATAAAAATAGTATTTAGGGAAATAAAAGAATCCCAAAGCATAGCCTTCATCTATTTTACAGTCAAGTTATAAAAAGGGGAAATGAAGAAGTTCAAAAAGGAGTGTTTGTTAAAATCTGTTCAGAAACTTAATTAAATGCTTAAAAAACAGAAAGAGGTTGCATAATATTTCTAGTGTCTGAATTAGAAATGTTTTTGTGCTGAAAAAAAAAGCTAAATGCTTATCTGTAGCACCACAGTGGAGTGAGCAGCAAAACATTTGGGCAGGACAAAAACCTTGTTCTATCCACACCAGTATGCTGCAGAGGTAATTTCCTGTTAAAGTCAGTGCTTACTTGTTTATCATTATTAGATTCTTATCATAACTGCAATCAAGCTCACCCAGAAAAAGGACCAAAAAAAAAGAGCGTACATAAATGGGAAGGTAGAGTTATAGAGCTCAGAATGGCTGTGACATTTCAGTTTATAGGACAAAATCTAATAATTCATCAAGTCCTTCTTTCTCGTTTCTCCTGATGGACATTTGTTTTGATGGATAAACAGCATACATTGGATCAGTTCAGTTAATGTTAGCATTTAGCAAGATCTACATAATAATCTTTATTACTTTTTATATGTATTTGCTTTTTTTCTCCTCCAAGTTCCATCTAATTTTACCTTCAGATAACAAGCTTAGAAGGTAGTGTAGAATAGTATAGGTCAGTGATGGCGAACGGCACGCGGAGCCATATATGCCGGCATGCGAGCCGTTGCCCTACTTCAGCTCCAGCGTGCATGTGCACTCTGGCCATCTAATTTTTGGCTTGCACAGAGACTCTGAGAGGGTGTTTTTGGCTTCCGGCGGGCGGGGGAGGGCGTTTTCACCCTCCCCAAGCTCCAGGGAAGCCTCTGGTGCCTGGGGAGGATGAAAAACGGGCCTACTAGGCCCACCAGAAGTTGGGAAACGGGCCATTTCTGGCCTCCGGAGGGCCTCCAGGGTGGTGGGGGAGGTCATTTTCACCCTCCCCAGGGATTGAATTATGGGTGTGGGCACTCGCGCATGCGCGATAGCACGCGAGGACGCTCTTTTGGCACCCGAGGAAAAAAAGGTTTGCCATCACTGGTATAGGCTTAGAGAGATTGAATAGTCCAAAATCATCCTGTATCATATTCCACTACTAGAAGCAAACCTAGCTTTACCCAGTTCTTGTTCAGTATTACCTTAACCATTGGAGGTCCAAAAAGTAATAGCTTTTGAGTAGTAGGCCATTCGAGCCTACTCAATCTAGCTCTCTGTTCAGTGCAGGACTTCAAATTTAAAAACTCTCTGAGATATGGCTTGTACTTATATATGCTAAGGAAGATGCCATTAGTTCCTTGTGCAATTATTTCCAACACTGAATTGTTTTTATGGTTAGGAGGCTTTAATGTAACTTTAATTCAAATATGCCTTTAGATTGAAATAATTTAATATTTATCATTCTGGTTTTCCATCCTGGGATGAAAGAAAATTCCTCCTTGTGCCTGTCCTTCCTTCCTTCCTTCCTTCCTTCCTTCCTTCCTTCCTTCCTTCCTTCCTTCCTTCCTTCCTTCCTTCCTTCCTTTATTCTCTCTCTCTCTCTCTCTCTCTCTCTCTCTCTCTCTCTCTCTCTCTCTCTCTCTCTCTCTCTCTCTCTCTCTCCTCCCTCCCTCCCTCCCCCCTCCCTTTTTCTTTCATTTAATTACCATTTCTACCTCTTTGACAGGAACAGAATTAAGCTATTTCCCAGATTCCTGCCATCCCTCCTGTCATGTTGGCGAACTGATTACCAGAAGTATAATAAACATCACCAAAATAATTTGTAAACCCACTTTTATTTACGAGATTTGAACATTTTGATTTGGTCATGCTGATTTTCTGAATATTCTAGTTTATGGCTTGTCGCACTGTTAACAGATATCAGTTTCATTTTGAAAAGTAAATAAATGCTGACTTGAAAGAGTATGATTCTTAAATCCAACAATCTGCAGAGTATCGGGATAATTAAAGCTCCTATATAATTATATTTGTATGCAATTTGAACAATTGGCTTCAATAGTTTGACTGAAGTGAAAACATATCTACTAAAAAAAAGCTATAGTTATGCCCTGTCTATACAGAAGAAACAATCAACAAATATCTCAGTGGTTCATGAACATTTCATAATGTATGGGCTCTTATTTATCCTGCAGACTTGAGTCAGATCCTTGAACTGTCAGTTCAGTGTCAAAGCTTTCCTGACATAGTCTTAAAATAATGGGACATAAAGTCACTTTGATGTATCAGTGGGGTGCAGGTGCCTGTTTACTGCATATATAGATGCCAGTTTAGTTTTGCATATATAACATGGGGGGAGGGGGAATACAATTTAAGGGTAGAAGGAAAATATAATAGACAAAGAAATATGCTACCAACAAATTACTTCTTTTAACCATAAGTTCAATTTAAGCTTCCTAAAACTCATATTCTATGTTAAATAATTTTATGGGAAAGTCAGCTATGAAAAGACACATGCTATTTGCAAACTCAAACTTCCCAAGAATCTTGGCCATGTATTGCAACACATATTTCAAAAGTTGATATGTGCATAGGTGAAAAGTTTCAATTGTAGTGAACTGCAAGAGATTTGCTCAGGGTCTTTGAGGTGGGATGGGAGATCACTCTGTCTCCCTACCCTTTGCAGTCCTGATACTTAGCAATAGCAATAGCACTTAGACTTATATACCACTTCACAATGTTTTACAGTCCTCTCTAAGTGGTTTACAGAGTCAGCATATTACCCCCAATAATCTGGGTCCTCATTTTACTGACCTCGGAAGGATGGAAGACAATCGAACTGCCAAACTGCAGGCAGCTGGCAGTACTGCATTCTAACCACTGTGCTACCACAGCTCACTTCATAAGCTTCTTCTGTAATTATTATATGTATACCAAGAATGGGCCTGTTAACTGTAATAATATAATTCATGTCTCTTCTATTTTGGACTCAGCCCATCCATTTGCAATTTCATTGGATATACTGAAATAGAAATCAGTTACCCCAAAGTACAGCCCTCTAATCATATGAACTATACGAACAGTCCCTGAATCAAAATCTTGATCCAAAGCAATCTTGGTCTGAAGAGTTTTCAAGAGCCATTAAAAGGAGAACTTCTGCCCTAAATAAATAAATACAGATTAGAACCTAATGCACAGAGAGGGGGGGAAGGGAGGAGGGGAGGGGGAGGGGGAGGGAAGGAGAGAGAGAGAGAGAGAGAGAGAGAGAGAGAGAGAGAGAGAGAGATGCTTTTGCAATTTAAACTTTTCCTGACAAGGGAAATATATGACAGAAATAACTTTTAATATACATTTTTACTTAATTTCTATATGTTATTATTTTTCACCAAAGGCAAAAGAACAGGATTCATAAAAAGAAAAAAAAATAACAATAGTATTTTGTTGTTATCTGAAAAAGCAACCTTCTATTTCTTTCAAGCACTTACCACCATGCATGGCCACAGATACCTGGATGGGTGCCTTACTGTTCTGCCCAGTATACATTGTGGTGCCATTTGCAAAGTATGTAATGATACCTCATGAAATAAATCTGAATGTGCTTATTTTTGAAGAATCACATGCCAGGGAGTTGTTAGTATGTGGAGATGATTGCTTTTCCTTTAGAAATGTACATTTCCTGCCACTTAATATGATAGATAACAGCAAAGGTCGTACACTGTCAGGAGGAGATATAAATGTGGAGGTCCTATTTAAAATTAATAAATAGTTTATGTCTCAGAGGTGAGCAGTCACAGAGTAGCTATTGAACCTTTGAATGCTAATGCATCTTCCTTCCTTCCCCTTCTATGTAGGGGCTAGAGGGATATGTTTCTAGGATTGCCTTTTCATCCGTCCATGTAAAGATGTCTGTTTGCCAGTATTTATATCTCCTTGTGTCTGTTTTAATCGCAGCTGATTATAGATGCTGTGCATGACTTCAGTTCATGTAGAGCATGAGTTAACTGAATATTTAAAGACAGCAAAAGAAGTAGAAAGCTAAGGGTATGATATCATTGACATCCACTTCTATCACCTAGAAAAGTGTAAATCACAAGATCCAGTTATTTTAAACGGAATCAATTAGACTGTCTGTACATTTAAGATAGTAAGAATGCTGCTTTTTTAACATGTAGACTCACATCTAGGTCTCATCAAGGAATAAATATTGCCAATTATAGACCTTATGGTACATAAATAACACTTTTTAAAAACCATGTATAAAATATAGTACTGTATATATTTTATTTGTCTAAAATTTTGAAATGAAAATTTATGAATAGTTGTCATGATTAAGAGTGACAAAATCTTACCACCATGCCACTCAGCTGACTTCTTATGAGCTGATTAGATCAGAAGGATTCATTTTTTGACTTAATATTAGGTTTATTTATTTATTTATTTATTTTGTCAAGTAGGTATTTGATAATATACATAAGTTTAACATTATTTGAATACATAAGATGGGTACAAATAAAAGGGAACATTTGGACAGGAACAGTAGGCACGCTGGTGCGCTTATGCATGCCTCTTACTGACCTCTTAGGAATGGGGTGAGGTCAACAGTAGACAGTCTAAGGGTAAAGTTTTGGGGATTTGGGGAGGAAACCACAGAGTCAGGTATTGAGTTCCAGGCATTAACCACTCTGTTGCTGAAGTCGTATTTTCTGCAATCAAGTTTGGAGCAGTTCACTTTGAGTTTGTATCTGTTATGTGCTTGTGTATTGTTGTGATTGAAGCTGAAGTAGTAGTTGACAGGAAGGACATTGTAGCAGATATTTTATGAACTATGCTTAGGTCATGCCGAAGGCGACGTAATTCTAAGTTTTTTAAGCCCAGGATTTCAAGTCTGGTGGCATAGAGTATTCTGTTGCGAGTAGAGGAGTGGAGGACACTTCTCGTAAAATATCTCTGGACACGCTCTATTGTATTAATGTCCGATATGCAGTGGGGGTTCCAGACAGATGAGCTGTATTCAAGGATTGGTCTGGTGAATGTTTTGTATCCTCTGGTTAGTAGTGTAATATTACCGGAGAAGAAGCTACGTAAGATTAGGTTTACAACTCTTAATGCCTTTTTGGCGATGTTGTTGCAGTGGGCTTTGGCACTTAGATCATTAGATATGAGTATTCCTAGGTCTTTGACAGAGTGAGGGTCATCTGCAAGGTCGTGTCCATTCAGCTTTTATTTGGTATTCTGATTCTTTTTGTCAATGTGTAGGACAGAGCATTTGTTGGTTGAGATTTGGAGTTGCCAGTTGTTCAATCATTCTGACACAAAGTCGAGGTCTTTTTGAAGGGTAGCAGTGTTGTCGGTGGTGTTAAAAAGTTTTACATCATTGGCGAAGAGAACGCAGTTGCTTATGATGTGATCATAAAGGTCATTTATATAATGTATAAAGAGTGTTGGTCCTAGTACGCTGCCTTGAGGAACACCGCTGTTAACAGGTACGGGATTTGATAGGGCGTTCCTATTTTGACCACTTGTTGTCTGTCCATGAAACTGCATGGAATTTTGTCAGCCAGTGAAGTATAAATGCTAGTTCATTGTTTTGTTCCTCATTCTTGGAAAATTCTCACAATCAGACAAGATATTTCTGTTCTCGCTGCTGCTTTGCAAACCCATTTGTTGACAATACAAGGAAGGTAAGCTATTTGCTTCTTGATGCCAAGGCGTTCTGATCACAACGTTAATCCTTTGCAGATCTTGAAAGGGATCCAATCCTTTGAAATATTTTTGTGAAGAGCCAAAGCACAGCCCTCTAATCAGAGATCAGAGTAGCAGGCAAGCAAGGCAGACTCCAAATGAGGAATTCACCATATTGAAGCAACAAGATACATTTTTGTGAAGCAAAACCCCTCAATAAGCTCAATCCCTAATTGTTATCCTCCATTTTTTAATAAGATATGTCACTTTTTTCTCCTTTTTGGAGAAAAAAGGACAGCCATTGCCAAGGTCTTTGGAGTCCTTTTTTGAGAGCGTTTTAACAAACTGCATCTGCACTGTTTGGTTTGGTGGCAGCAGTGCCTCAGACAGAAAGTCCATACAGAGAGTGGTAAGGACAGCCAAGAAGATTATAGGAAGCTGGCTTCCTGTATTCAGGATACTGCTTATAAATAATAGGTGCTTAGAGCTCAAGGTATTGTTAGAGACCCCACACATCCACTTTACGGTCTGTTTCTGTTGCTCTCCTCTGGGAGGAGGTTTCAAAGTATTTCTAACAGGGCTACCAGATTCTGTAACAGCTTTGTTCCCCGCGCCATCCATCTGGTAAACTTGCAAGATTCGTTTTTCTCACCATGTACATGTATACATCCGAACTAGACTGTGTTGTTTCTCTGGGTCATATAATATATGTGGGTATATGCATAATTTTGTATTTATTTATTTGTTTTGTCATGTTTATGTAGTGTATATTGGAGGTGGTGACTCTTTGAGAACTGTATGCAATGAAATTTCATTTTAATGCATGCCGATTGGTGTATATTCAAAGTAACAATAAAGTTATTCTAAGTTCTAAGTTTTAAGTTCTTTGATTATTTGTGCTTTTTAATGTGCTACCATGAACAAATCACTGTCTGGTTGCCTTTTAGCTGACTGATATCACCCTTGCTTGCAGGATGATAAGCCCCTTTTAATCTAGCTACTCTAGACAGTTGAATGAACCCAATAAATTTTCAGATAGATCTTGGATTTTTTTTTGCTTGAGGGTTAGTTGGGTAGTTTTTATTTTTATTTTATTTGTTTTTATTTGTTTATTTGTCAAACATGTACAAGATAGCAGGTATGGTATAAACATAAAAAAGCAAAGTAGATACAGGTAAATTTGGACAATAGGACAGTAGGACAGGGACGGTAGGCACGATGGTGCACTTATGCACGCCCCTTACAGACCTCTTAGGAATGGAGAGAGGTCAACTGTAGACAGTCTAAGGTTAAAGTTTTTGGGGTTTGGGGAAGAAACCACAGAGTCAGGTAGTGCATTCCAGGCATTGATCACTCTGTTGCTGAAGTCGTATTTTCTGCAGTCGAGTTTCGAGCAGTTTACATTGAGTTTGAATATATTGTGTGTATGTGTGTTGTTGTATTATTGTATTTAGTAGAGGCCAGATCACCTTGGGTGGAAGCTTCAACTGATCCAGAATGCAGCAGTGTAGACAGTGATGAAGATGCCTAAGTATTCCATGCAACAGCCCTTCTTCCTGAACTGTACTAGTTGATAGGTTGCTTCTGGGTGCAAGGTGCTGATGCAAGATGCTGATTGTTATTTCTAAAGCCTTTCATAGGGTTAAAAAAAAGGTAAAGGTTCCCCCGCACATGTGTGCTAGTCATTTCCAGCTCTAGGGGACGGTGCTTATCTCCGTTTCTGAGCTGAAGAGCTAGTGCTGTCCGAAGACATTTCCGTGGGCATGTGGCTGGCATGACTAAACACCAAAGGTGCACGGAGCGCTGTTACCTTACCACCAAAGTAGTCCCTATTTTTCTACTTGCATTTTTTACGTGCTTTCGAACGGCTAGGTTGGCAGAAGCTGGGAGTAGTAGTAATGGGAGCTCACTCCGTTCCGGGGCGCTAGGGATTCAAACCACTGAATTGCCGACCTTCTGATCGACAAGCTCAGAGTCTTAGCCACTGAGCCACTTAGCCACTGAGCCCCCTGTTAATGGGGTAGGCTCTGGTTATTTGAAGGACCACTTTTCCCCCATTGCATCTACCCAGCTGATTCAATCTGACAGTATTCGTGTGATCCAGGCTCCTTCAATTAAACAATGTTATCTGTTGGGATCCTGGAAGTGTGCTTTCTCTGTAGCAGTGCCTGCTGTCTGGAATGAGGTTTCCCCTAAGATCCAGGTGACCCCCACCATGCTGGTTTTTGAATAGCCTTGAAGACCTGGCCTTAAAATTACCCTTTAGTGTGGGTGGTTGAAGTCCCATTCTGGGTGATGTGGATCAGTTGTTCATTATAGCTCAGTTTTTGCTATCTTTTTCTCCTTCTTTTATTTTAATTTAATTTATTTATTTGTTTGCATAGTTTTTGTTTGTTGTTTTCTTAGCCACCCAGTGATGCTGAGAGTTGGGTGTTGTACAATTTAAATTTTAGCAAAATAAAATATTTCTGGCTCCATTATATTCCCTGTAACTCCCTCCCCCTTCTCTAGGCATCATGTTGCTCTCCTGAACTTCTCAGGCCTCCAGACTTGTTTTAGCATAACAGGATGAAATATTTCAGGGTAAATGCTTGTCCTCTTTTTTTCTGATATAATGCCCTGAATACCATTCACTTTTCTTTGAATATCTGGGGTAGATTTTTGTCAGAATTGGAGCACTGAACTCTGTCTATGAAATGTGCATCCATTTTGCTTACTTGCAATTGTGTGATATACTATTTGATCTTATTTATTTATTTATTTATTTTATTTATTTATTTTGTCAAGTACATGTTGGTAATATACATAGATATAACATTGTTTATATACATAAGTGCTGGTGCACTTATGCACGCCCCTTACTGACCTCTTAGGAATTGGGTGAGATCAACAGTGGACAGTCTTAGAGTAAAGTTTTGTGGGTTTGGTGGGGGTTTGGTGACAAAACCACAGAGTGAGGTAGTGAGTTCCAGGCATTTGCCACTCTGTTGCTAAAGTCATATTTTCTACAGTCAAGTTTGATTACCAGAAGTATAATAAACATCACCAAAATAATTTGTAAACCCACTTTTATTTACGAGATTTGAACATTTTATTTATTTATTTATTTATTTTATTTGGAGATTCTTCTATGCCGCCCTACTCCCTGAGGACTCAGGGCGGCGTACAACATTTTAATAAAACAACCAACCAAATCATTAAAAAAAAACAATTTAAAAACAATTAATAACATCCATATCACACAAACATACATGGGGGAGAACATCCGATGTAATAGTCTCTCAAAATTACCCCGCCTGCAGGAAGAGCCATGTCTTAATGGCTTTTCGGAAGGCCAGCAGGGTGGGGATAATCCGGATCTCCGGGGGGAGTTGGTTCCAGAGAACTGGGGCCCCTACAGAGAAGGCCCTCCCCCTAGGCCCCGCCAGCCGGCATTGTTTGGCTGACGGGACCTGGAGGAGGCCCACTCTGTGAGACCTCACCGGTCAAAGGGAAGTGTGTGGGAGGATGCGGTCCTGGAGGTAACCTGGTCCTAAGCCATGTAGGGCTTTAAAGATGATGATCAACACCTTGAATTGCACCCGGAGACCGATGGGCAGCCAATGCAGCTGGCTGAGTATCGGTGTTACGTGGGTGTATCGTGAAACACCCACCACAGCACGCGCAGCCGCATTTTGCACCAATTGGAGTCTCCGGATACTCTTCAGGGGTAGCCCCATGTAGAGCGCATCCGAGGTAGCTAGCCATTTAAAAAAAAAACATAAACAGTTTAAAAGACTCAAAAAGCAGGAAAGATGAACATTGGAGAACAGTCCTGATAACATTAGAGAGGAATTTAAGTTTAACCTCTGTCATGGAGACTGGCAGAGGAACTGCACAATCCTATACTAATCTTTCAGAACATGGATTTCCTGATGAATAAAGAATAGTATTAATATATTTGCCAGCCTGTCATTGGTCTCCTAATCAGATATTCATGGAGTTATAGTCCCAGCATTTCTTGGGACACCAGATTGGGGAAAGCTGAATGAGAACATTAATTTTATGACTAACATGTTGGAAGAAAAATCAAGTTTTGTGAAAGGCATCACCTTGCAAGTTTACAAGTCTCCATATCTTCTTAGTAGGGGTTTTGGAAAAGAAATAGAGTCAATGACTAATTAATATGATGAAGACATGTGTCCAACACAACATAGTCATCTTACTGGAAGTAGCGCCAATACTGTCTCTCTGTCTTTTAAACACTTATTTCTGGTTCTACATGAAATTGATAGTTAATCACCTTTCAAGCCTACAGCAGGCACTTATTGCACAGGGAAAACATGGATAATGGAAAGTTTATAAAATCTCTGTCAATCTCGACTCTATATGAAAAATGATTCATTATAATGGGCCACAAGTGACAGAATGCCTCGGAATGGAAGCCTGTAATTAACTTTACTTCATGTTTTATTGATAGCATTTGCTGCTTTCAGCGACCAGCAGTCATACATCTTGTTGAATGTGGCACCTTCTGGATATACGCTGCACTTGAGCAAACTTTTCATGAAAGAACTCTCATCAAATTCTCTGGAACGACTAAACTTCTCAGTAGAGTGGCAGTACCAATGGGTACTCGGCAGTACCAATGGCTTGATAAGACATATGCAGCCTAAAACTGAAGCAAGCATCTTTTGGGGTAGGGGGGTTAGTAGTTAATAGCTAATTTAAGTTATTCATTAATCCTTCTACCCCTACTCCTGGTGTTTTAACATTTGCAAATTACTTTTAGAGTGATTACCTCTAAAGCCTTACCTAAAATGTTGGGGTACACAGATTGTGTAGCTGATGTTAATACAGTGAGGAAGGTAACAGAATAAAAATTAAACAAAATAGATCCTTTAAATATTTTGGGTTCTCAAACATATCATACTCTTTCCTTTTCGTAGATAAGAGAAAGACAAACACCAAAATACTGGGAATTCAAGGAGCTGCATTCCAGACATTATGCAGCTGAGGTAGGCTTGCTATATAGACACCTGTAGTTTCTATTAAATCTAGCCAAGTATCTTTTATTTGGAATAGCAATGGTTTCCCAAGGCTCCTCACAGAGATCTATCAAGTTTTATGCAGAGAACCCACAGATTAATGTAAGGTTCCTTTGCTGTATCCCAGGATCATGACCACTCTCAGGAAAACCATGGGTTTACTTTGTCTTCTGCCATTTGGGAAATCAAAGTCTGAATTCTGATACTTGGTGCAACCTGAGAAAAATCATTCCAAAGGTGGCAAAATAGAATATAATGGAGGGGGAGGGGGAGGGGGGAGAGAGACTCTTGTGATTTCGACACAGGGCATTATTCATCCATGGCTTCCTGTACTCAGGACAAGAACACAAACCCCACCTAAGAACAGAGCTAGGTGGGGCCAGGAGCAAACCCCTGTTTCCCATGAGACACCAATAAAACATGAATAATTTATTTTTTGATTTGATTTGATTTGATTTCTGTCCTTCCTTTCTTCCAAGAGCTCACAGCAGCTATCCACATAACAGCAACTCTATGAGGTAATTTAACTGAGGGGAGGCAGCTGCTTCAAATTCTTCAAAATTTCCGTGGCTGAGGGTGGACCTGAACTTGAGTTTCTCGAGTTCTGGTCCAGTATCTCAGCTACTGCACCATACCAGCAATCTATAGGAGTTTATTTTTGACTAGGGTAGCATTTCTCAATCTTCATAGCTATAGGATGTATGTACTTCAACCCCCAGAATTCTCCAGTCAGCATGCTGGATAGGAAATTCTAGGAAGTGACATCCACACACCTTAACATTGCCAAGTTGCCCTAGAGAGAAGCACAAAATAGAAATCATTCCTAAATTGCAATAATTTATTAGAAGAATATAAATATCAGGTGATATCTGGTAGACTCTACCAGGTAAAGTAATGTTTGTCCTCACAAAGAGTGGCATGGAGGTTCCTTTCAGGACAGCAGATAAAAGAACAATAACAAAAGGCACATAGCATATAGCAAGCTTTCTAGATGTGTTTATGAAAGCAGAAATGTACTTCAAAAGAAAAGAGTTAATTTTCTGCATTTTTTTTACCTTAAAGCTCTTAATCTGCCAATTAATCTCATCTTAGATTGCTAGGGCAACATATAGCCAACCGCCCCCAAATCCTTAGGTGGTTCACAGTCTCTCAAAAGAAGAGTTGCCAAATTGCAACATTTAATATGTCAAAAGGAAAATTCTTTAGTTAATAAATGTCCTCATTCAGTGAAATTGATTACCTTAAACAAGGTCTATCTAAATTGAATCAAATAAACTTTAGCCTTCTTTTTTTCCAGTCCCATCCATCTTTGGAGCATATTCACTGCTGTGCCATTGGAAGGCAAGTGTGGGCCTCAGGTAAGACAGGTTATGCAGCCCTGATATAATTAATTCACACAATTCTTATGTCTTGACAATGCCACTATCGACCATTTCCCCATAGAAAAGTATAATCTTTTAAGGTAGAATTTTTAATCTCATTTTAGAGGGCTAAATGTATTAGTCTATGACAGCAACAAACAATGAAATTGCTACCCCAGATTTACTTAATATTATCAGAAACACCATCGTATTTAATTCTCCACTGCATAAAAAGGGAGAGGACATGAGGTTTTGTGCAAATAATATTGGAACTTTTGGTTGATACTATTGTGGAGCTGTGAGAAAATCACCCATTGAGTTTCATCTGCTGTTAAATTCTGATTTGGAGGATCAATAGGAGGAAAATCTAAGTAGCAGATTGTGGAAGTCGAGTCCACAAGGTGAGGGCTTAGAAAAGAGTGAAAGAAGGATGCTATATCAAAGCTTATACCAAAACAAATTAAAATGTTCATATTTGCAGGATGGGGAGTTGGCTTGTTTGGACTTTAGAAATATACTGCATTTTCTAGACAACTGTTCATTCAATAGTTCAGTGTCATTTTAATTACTCTCATCTGGCTGTTATCCTATTCACGCACCAGTGTGATGATTGTTAATTATACAAGTAAGAGCTGTAACAAGTTCAAACAATTTTCTTATGTGGATACCCCAAGAGGTAGAGAAATTACCTCTTAGAGATCTCCTTGCTGGCAGAAGATTTGGCAACAGGCTCAATGAGAATAACTTCTTGAAGAGCTGAAAGAGATTTTGCTTGAGAAGATCCTGTAGGGAAATATCTTTCAGACTCAGGACTGGCTCTTGTGTTTTAATTTTTTTTAAAATAGTCTTTATTAAATTTTTACGATAAGAAAAAAGACACAAACAAAACACACAAACACAAACAAGTACACATATTTACAAACAACAACAAGAAATAGTCCAATGCTTTAACAGCGTTATTAAAGTGTTTCTTTCGTATCAATATCTATATATACATTTTAAGTACATTCCATATCGTAATTATCGGTGAATATCATCCGTAATTTAATTAATTTAGTTACAGCTTGTAAAGAAAGCATTTATGAATATATCTCAATTCATCTTCATCCTTATAGCCAAATTTTTAATTTTGGGTTTTGTTTAATCCACTTGTATACCTTATTCCATATTTCGTAGAAATCCGTGTCATCTTTTCCGTGAATCTCCATTGTCAGTTTGCACATTTCTGCGCAATCGAGACTCAGGACTGGCTCTTGTGTTATAATTTTTTTATATACGATACAGGTTACAAGTGTTTCTACAATTCACTGAACTTCAGTCTTTCTAGCGGCTTTGTCCTTCTTCCCCCCCCCCACTTCCCTAGGCAGCAGCTGCAACATCTGAAGAAGACAGAGCAAACAAAATGGTGGTTGAAACACTGGGCCCAGAGCCGTGTGTGTGTATGTGTTTAGCCAGAGCTTTAACTGCAATGCCACCACCTCCATCTGCCTGTTTGTCATCACCCTGTGGGCACCATTAAAGCCAGTGTAGATTCACCTGGACTTGCCATCACTAAATAAAAGAACTATTTCTTGGTTTATTTATTATTCAGACTTCTGAGTCATATAAATATCTATGGATATTTCTGTCACCCCTCTTTATTGCTTCCTGGCTGTTTAGTTGACTCACAATCACCACAGAGACTGACATGGTAGTAGGAAGTACCAAGTTGCTCATTCTTTAAATAAATCTGAAGTTTACCCTCAAGCAAAGTCACCACAGCTTTAATTCTTCTGCTTCTCTTTCCCCAGATACTAATTTAGACTATTTGCATCAGTGCACTAGGCAATTTATATTCCATATCCTTCGTACTCTTTGCATGAAATATCTCTGTTGGAATTCCTGTTTATTCCTCATTTCAGTTGTTACCTTTGTTTTTGGAAACAGCAGGCTTCAGTTAATTAAAACAAATTTGAATACAGATACGTTTACTAAATAGAAAACATTAGCAAATTGAAGCAATCTTTCTTAGCAGCAAGATTCTGAAATCTTATTAATAAAGTTGGACAAATAATAATCTACACATACAGCCTTATATTCAGGTAATTATGAAAAAAGGAGGAGGAGGAGGAGGAGGAGGAGGAGGAGGAGGAGGAGGAGGAGGAGGAGGAGGAGAAGGAACTTTTATTACAGTCATGTATTGCTAGGTCACAACATGCAGGTTAGGGGTTAACACAAGAAAATTGGACATGGTGAATTAACACGGAAAAAACGATTGTATGGCAGTATAATTACATTCCAAGATCTATGCTCATTCTAATTTATAGTAATTCAATCATTAATAAAAACAAGTTCTTGCTTTAGGTTTCCTATTCATAGTGCGGTGAGAAATCAATGGTTCCATGCCTGTAAAATGCTAGATCATAAATGATATAGTTCTTAATAGGTCAAAGATATTCTCAGCATGGGTTGTCAGGTTTGAAAGAAGTACATAGTTGATCGGATTGGGTCAAATATAAATAAGACAGTTAACAAGGGCATCACACATTTGATTCAAATTTGTCCAGATAATTAAAATAAATAGATATTAGCTAGGGAATATTATTGACCTTACTGCATTAATTTTAAAATGCCACACTTGTTGTTGAGAGCAGCAATCATGGATGAGATTTCAAAAGGACAGTATTTTCCTACTTAGAAACACATATTTTAGCTATGGAATTGGAGGCAATGGTTTGCTTTGAGTAAGAATATGTCACAGGTATTTAAGGTAATCTCTGAATGGCTGATATTTTAATGGTAAATTTAATATCTGAGTGCATTGTCCTGATTTTATTAGGTTTTATTTAACTCAAATAGTAATGGGCTAAGGCACAATAAACAATATTTATGTATTATGGGTCATATATTTAGTCAAATGTTATTACACATAATGATATTAGGGTTTTTTTGTTTGTGTTTTTGATACTTTCAATTCAGAAATGATTCTGTAACTTTGTTGCTTGTATCCTTACGATTTATATTGACTGGTTCCTAATATGATTTGATTGCTTATTTGTACCCGGACTATCATTAAGTGTTGTACCTCATGATTCTTGATGAACGTGTCTTTTCTTTTATGTACACTGAGAGCATATGCACCAAGACAAATTCCTTATGTGTCCAATCACACTTGGCCAATAATGAATTCTATTCTATTCTATTCTATTCTATTCTATTCTATTCTATTCTATTCTATTCTATTCTATTCTATTCTATTCCTAACAACTGTCTGAACAAGCCCCTGCAGTACTCTTAATATGATTTTTGAAAGTGGTTTACCATTGCCTCCTTCCTAAGATTGAAAGAGAGTGACTGGCCCAAGGTCACCCAGCTAACTTTGTACTTAAGGCAGTACTAGAACTCATGTTCTCCCAGTTTCTAGCCTCCTATCACTTACATCAGACAAACTCTCTACAATCAAGATATAACCATCTTACTCTAATTCCTCCCTCACTCCAGGATCTCTCCCCAAATTATGGTTTGATTTTTTTTTTGCAAGAAACTATTAGAATGTTGTATACCAGCTTTTCTCAAATGAGATTTTGTGGAACCCTAAGATTCTGCAAGAGGTCACTGGGGATTTTTGCAAAAAAATCATGACTGAAGAGAAGTAAACAGATTTTTTTAAAAAAAAAAAAAAAGCTTTGTGCATTATGCAATACTAGCATTAAAAGTGATGGGAACATTTATGCACTACAACCAGCTACCAGCTACCTGCTACCTGCCCCTTTGCTGCTCTTGTCAGCATTGTAAAACATGGATGATGTTGATTAGCAGTAGATTATGTTGTGAAATTTTCACATTTTTTGCTATTTTTATGTAAGGTTGCTTGAGATCTGGAAATTAGTTTCAATAATTCAAGGGTCAAATAGTTGAGGTAGCTGATTATATAGACAGATAGATTCAGAGGTTACATTGTGTTACGCAACTATGTATAGGGTTCTATATGACTTCCACCAACACCCCTTTGGAGAGAGAATAATGGTTTATTTGTAATATACTGTATAATTAAAATCTGTATCTCTTTGCTCTGAGAATTTAAGTGAACATGGATTGTACATGCCATTTGGATAGCCTCTCTATGTCTCTTCCTAAACCCCCTTGAATATCAGAACCCAGATAACTACTAAAACTAATTTACTGTATATAGCCGTGGTGGCGAACCTATGGCACGCGTGCCAGAGGTGGCACACGGAGCCATAGAAGCCAGCATGCGAGGGTTCCCACCGGCAAACCGGAAGTGCGAAAAAATGCACTTCCGGTTTGCCGGTGTGCTGTTTTTTGCACTCCGGAGGGTTCAGGGAAGCTCCCTGAAGCTCCGGAATGCAAAAAACTACAAAACGGACAAACCAGAAGTGCACTTTTCTGCACTTCCGGTTTGTCCGTTTTGTAGTTTTTTGCATTCCGGAGCTTCAGGGAGCTTCCCTGAACCCTCCGGAGTGCAAAAAACAGCATACCGGCAAACCGGAAGTGCGTTTTTTCGCACTTCCGGTTTGCCGGTTTCGTCGTTCCAGGCTCCGGTAAGCCTTTGTGTGGGGGTGGGGATGTGTGCGCATGCGCAGGGGGCAGCATGGGGGGGTGTTGTGCACATGCGTGGGGGCACGCGAGCCGAAAAAGGTTTGCCACCACTGGTATATAGCCATCAAAGTCCAAAGATCTGGGAGTTTGATTCCTGGCAGAGGGTTAGAACCCCATAAAAGAAGATCCTGCAAAAGAATATCCCCAAATTGTATTAATTGCTAAATTAATTGTGTGTGTGTGTGTGTGTGTGTTGACTCCTGACAGTTGGCTGGACAAGGGGTCAAAATTTTGGAAGTGCTATTGCTCCTTTAGAGGGCTGGGAGAGAATGATTAGCCCAAGGTCATCTATCTGGCTTTAATACCTAAGGTGAGACTAGAACCAGAGGAGGGTTCCTACCAGTTCGGACCGGTTCTATAGAACCGTTAGTAACTTGGCGGCCTAGGTTGCTGGAACCAACAGTGACCCAGGCCTGCCATGCCCCCAAGCTGGTTCTCTCGGCAGCGCCATAGGTAGAGCCATCTTGTTTTTTGCTTCTGCGCATGCACAGAAGCTTTTTTAGTACTGCACATGCATGCGTGCAAAGCACACGCCCGCCTGTGCGGCGCATCCCTGAGCAAACCAGTAGTAGCAGAATCCGGAACCCACCCCTGATTAGAACTCATGGTCTCCTAGTTTCTAGCCTGGTGCCCTAACCACTATACCAAACAGTGAAAATGAATTAATTGCTCTCATTAATCATTTTGTGTTTTTTAATTAATGAGAAGCAAACAAAATATATTTCCTAAGTAACATCTGTGGAGAGACATTATCATTCATGTCTCTATTCTACATGAAGCTTTGTAACAGGAATATTAATCTTTTTAGGACCTAATGGTTACAATAATAGATAAACTGTCTCAATTGAATAATACTGAAATAGGACTGTGATCAATGGTGACTCCTAAACATTCAAGCAATGCTTTTTTTCTTTTTTTCTTTTCTTTTTTTTTTTAGAGAATCTAGGCCTCAATTCCAGAAGCTCATGTTTCCTGTAACAAAATAGTGATTTATTTTATTTTATTTTATCATTTTATTTGTTTACTTCTGTTTTTATTTTCAGATCTTATCAATAATTGATAAGCAATATGAACACTGCAGAACATACTTGGCTTATTAACAATTGCAGCACAGAGCGCTCATTGTTTACAGGGCTATGAGAAACCATTCTTGTTTTATATGAATATTGCAACATTAAATACAACAATATTGCTATAATATACTATTAAAATATAAAAAATATATTAAAATATAAAAATATTATTATGAATATCCTCCATATTCTTTCTTTTTTAAAAAAATGCTGTTTGGATATATTTTTCCAGAAGCTCTTTGTATTGGTGATTTATTTATTTTATTTATTTTGTGAGATTTACAGTATATACCGCCTCACAGTGCAAGCACTCTCTAAGCGGTTTACACCAGTAAGCAGTGTATATTTATATTGCCCCCAACAATCTGAGTCCTCATTTTACCTACCTCAGAAGGATGGAAGGCTGAGTCAACCTTGAGCTGCTGAGTTTTGAACTGCTGACCTGCGAATCACAGTCAGCTAAAGTAACCTGCAGTACCTGCCTCTAACCGCTGCGCCACCTTGGCTCGTGATCATGTGGGGTTGGTGTATATAACCACAATCTCACTAAAGTGAACCAGAGCTTTGTCATTAATGACTTCTTAAGAAATTCCATATTTTGCAAACACTTCCCTAGGCCTGTAATCACTGAAGTGCTTGCAAAGTTTGGAATATAAAAAGACAAAATCCCACTTGCAAAAAATATATAATCCCAATCTATTAGGAACAGGGGTGGATTCCTCCCGGTTCGGACCAGATCACCGATAGCAACCCGCTGGTGATGTAATTTTGGTGTCATGGATCTGGTTCTGTCTGTGCTGGTCCGTGCTCGTCGCCATCTTTTTTTCTGAATTTTCAGCTGATTTTTCTGTGTTTGGATGGCTTCACAGCGTTCTGTGCTTTGAAAAAAGCCCGCCCGCCCGCCCCCGGGTTAATACTGACCTTTATTTCTTCGTCCAAAGCACAGCTGATGAGCTCTTCAGCTGTGTTTCGGGCTGAATCTATCTTCTGAGCATGCGCGGAAGTGAAATCGCGCGAGGGGACGTGTGAAACGTCACAACGTGAACCAGTGGCGAAGGTAAGTGAAACCCACCCCTGATTAGGAATGTTTTCGAATTACACCGGAAGTGGGGGGAGGGGATAGTGCCAAACATCTTGTATATCTTCTACAGAAGTAGATAATTTTGCACACTCAAACTATTGACATTGTTGACACTTTTAAGCAGCTGAAGCTATACTGACACATTTTGATTGACCTGTAGCCAGATCAGGATGGCTCGTGCCTGCTACTTACACTTTTCAATGCCTAATTGACTTTTATGAATTTATAGCAACCTGTCTTGCCAGAGGTTCTTGAAAATAACCACTTTCTATTGAAAGGGAAAATATCTTGAAAATAACCACTGCTCTAATACAGCCTTCCAATCTTTCTCTTGTGCTGATATTGCAACTCCAGTGTGGTTAGGAAATTCCGTATCTCAATGTCTCGTATTCTGAAGATGTCTGAAGGTGGCATAATCAGTTTTGAAGGTGACCATCAAGCCCCAGGCTATGATGCAGGAAGCAGGATTCGCAGATTTCAATAAGGAGTTTTAATGTAAGAATTGAGGGTAAGGTATAGAATTTTGGAAACTGCAATAGGACCCTCTAGCCTTCATTTATTAGTAAATCCATAAACGTAGACTGTCTTTCAACTTTTGTAATCTCTTCTTCTAGTGCTTGATGTAGACTGGCCTAAGCGAATATTTATGAGATAAAGTACTAATGGACTCCTCTCCTGTCTATTAGTTGTTAATATGTAATGTGCCCCTCATTACTTGCCTAGCCTTCCCACTCACAATGATCAACACTATCGCACAGTTTATTATTCGCGTGGCATTCATACCATCATGAATAAATGCCATTTTTTTTATTTTGCAACATTAACATTCTCAAGGGGAGCCTTATATAGGATCAGGTTAGGTGAAGTAGCCCACATCCCAGGCAGTTAGTATTGGTGAAGAACAACATATGGTCATTTTATTTATTGTGGTATGCTACTGCTATTGTGAAAAGCTCTCATGAGCTTTTCTTTGTCTCAGTGGCAAAATGAATTTGTCTGGCACTGAGTATTACATAATTCTGAGTGGAAATATTTGCTGCTGGGTCTCAGGCAGAAAAGTGTCCTAGTCTTGTCTCAGACTACATTGTGATCTTGCAATGTACTACACTGAACTGCTTCATATTTGGTTCAAGAAGAGACACACATGTTTCTTAACACATAGAGGGCACGTTTTACAGACAACTGTAGATCCCCAGAATATATACCCATGTCAGGGGTGAAATCCAGCAGGTTCTGACAGGTTCTGGAGAACAGGTAGCAGAAATTTTGAGTAGTTCGGAGAACCAGCAAATACCACCTCTGGCTGGCCCCAAAGTGGGGAGGGAATGGGGATTTTGCAGTATCCTTCCCCCAGGAGTGGGGTGGGAATGGAGATTTTGCAGTATACTTCCCCTGCCACGCCCACCAAGCCACGCCCACCAAGCCACACCACGCCCACCAAGCCACGCCCACAGAACTGGTAGTAAAAATATTTGATTTCACCACTGACCCATGTGCTTAGTTGTATGGTTCTGTTTTTAGCCTATATATGTTTTCAGCAGCAAAAAAGGGAAGTGCTGCAATTTTGAAAGGCTGAACTCCAAAAATTCAAAACTAATTATTTACTGTAACTTTGCTTTCGTGTTATATGAAAAAACAGGGACATAAACTAATTGTGTCGAGCCCAGTCCTACATGGTAAGCTATATCAAAATACTGAGTATTTGCAGTAGAAAGTGTGAGGGGGGGGGGAAGAATGTTAAAAGGATGAAAAACTATAAGGATTTGTTATCTGTCATTTCACACTCTATTATTGCTTTAAAATCATAACTTTGCCTAGGCAATCACTTTCTCTACGTCTACATTAAAATAATAAAGCATTTAAACTCAGTTTGCGGGAATAAAAAGTATGTTTCCAAAATGATTTATATCACCTTTTCTGATCCAAAATAACGTTTGCTAATTTGAAGGGAGGAAAAAGGAGTCGCTAGTTTCAGTTCATCATAATATAGGAGTAACAAATGTTTTGATCCTGGTGTTAAGTGTAAAATTTCAGGAGGAAAACTGCTTTTCCCCCCGCCCCCTCTCTGATCATTGCCATGGAGGCCCTGTTAACTCTGACATCCGTGTTCCATCTCCATCCAACCAGTGAATAATGTAAGTTGCCCTTTTTCTCTTCCTCATGAAACTCGGGCTACTGAGGTCATTTTTCAAATGAGCTTTCTTCTCACAATTGATTTTCAGCTATTCTTCAGTTGGCAACTATTAAGAAGGAACCTTTTTTTTCCCAGTGATGTTAGTGGCACCAGGGCCTGTAAATGACAGTTGGCTCTATAGGGGCTTGGAATAGGTGAGGAAGCAGTTCATAGAATTGACATCAATTTTTCTTGATGTGACTGTCTTCAACCTGACAGAACTATGGTTAAAAGTGTCGACACCTAGAAAATATGCCAGGCCGGCAAAAAAAAAGGCCAATATCAGACTGTGGCCCAAGAGATCTACCACTTTTTAATATATTATACAGATCCATTCAACAGTGTTTTTAATAGCTCTTTAAAATTTGTAGTATAATGCATAGAAAAAGTTATCTAGGGTTTTTTTTTAAATCTCAAAACTTATTGTCTCCAGATTTATTCCAGATGAAGTACTGGTCAAATGGATACTTCCAAACAGCCATCTTAAAATTAACTTGAACAACAGATATACTTTTAAATTGTTTTATTGAACTGTCATTAACAAACAATATCACATAACTATATTAATATAAATCTAGACAGGTACTGTAACACTTAAAGTTAGAAATGCAAACAATAAAAAGATTTGGAGTAAATCAGGACAATTTAAATTGAATTATTCCTTCAATGGGATGATTATCCAGATCACTCTCTATTTGTATGTTTCTTTGTTTATTCAATTTATCATGATCAACTAAATAATGCAAAGGTAAAAGAAAAATGTGCCTTACAAGTGAAGTATAATATAAAAGCCAAACAGAAAGGAAAAAGGAACGATTTTATTTTTAAATATAGAAACAAAATATTTATGTTGTTGGATCTGTTGGATCAGAATCTGATTTCTGATCTTGAAATCACTGTAACAGAATTTGGCCATCGCGAAGGATGTAGAGTTAGAGATCAGCTAGCAATATTTAAATATAAAAATAATCTGTATATCCTGGGAAGTCCATTAAAGTGTGATATACATATTTTCAATATCTCAGTTCTCTTACAATGCCTATAAAAAAAGGAAATATTAAAAAAAACATGACTTAAGGATTTGACCTGCAAGGGCATAATCAATCTTTAAAAGAGATTCTTTTCAGACAGGAATGACACGATATCACCCCAAGCCAGAGTGAAGATCTCTATTTCTATATGAAACACATGCAAATTCCAATTTAGGCAGATAGCAAAATTAAAGAGAAGTATCTTGGTGCTGATAATATATTGGTGCCCGAGTTAGTCTAGATCCCTGGAGATTGCCTGAATGAGTCCCTGAAGTTTTCTTAGCAGGTGATTTTCAGAAGTGATTTGCCATTGCCTTCTTCCTAGGGCTGAGAGAAAAAGACTGACTGGCTTCATGCCTAAAATCTCTCCATTTCTACTTCCTTCATAGTCTCTTGGTTTTTAGCTTGATGTCTTAAACAGCAGCATAAATTGGCTTTTAATTTAAGATAAATACTGTAAAATAGCTAATAAATTAGCAAATTAATTTTGAGAGGAGTGTCAGGAATGTTTTGTTTACAAAATCACTTGAAGCCAAATAGAACACAATAGGAGCACAGTGGTTGGAATGCAGTATTGCAGACTAATTCTACCCACAGCCAAGAGTTCGATCCTAACTAGCTCAAGGTTTACCTCCGAGACCGTCTTCTCCAACATACCTCCCTAAGACCGATTAGAGCCCACAGAGTTGGTCTGCTGGTGGTCCCATCAGCCAAACAATGTCAGCTGGCGGGCCCACGAACGAGGGCCTTCTCTGTGGCAGCACCGGCTTTCTGGAATACACTACCCCCCGAGATTCGCATTATTCCCACTCTGCCAACCTTCAGAAAAGCAGTAAAAACATGGCTTTGTTGACAGGTCCGGGGCCAATGATTTTAATACAACACCGATCACTCTTGGCACCATGAATTTATTTATTATTTATTTATTTATTTTGGAATTCTTATATGCCACCCAACTCCCTAAGGACTTAGGGCGGCGTACAACAGTGAGAAAATACAAGAATAACCAAAATCTAAAAAGTTAATTAAAAACAAATATAAAAATTAAAACACAATATAAAAAATCATCACCAACCATTCAACATCATACATACTTGGGGGGTGAGCTCGAGTGAATTAAGCTCTACCCCCCGCCTGCAGGAAAAGCCATGTCTTAACAGCTTTCCGGAAGGCCAGCAGAGTGGGGATAGTTCGGGTCTCTGGTGGAAGTTGGTTCCAGAGCACGGGGCCAGCCACAGAGAAGGCTCTCCCCCTTGGGCCCGCCAGCCGGCATTGCTTGGCCGACGGGACCTGGAGGAGGCCAACTCTGTGGGCCCTAACCGGTCGAAGGGAAGTATGAGGCAGAATGCGGTCCCGTAGATAACCTGGTCCCAAGCCATGAAGGTCTTTAAAGATGGTGATCAACACCTTGAATTGGACCCGGAGACCGATGGGCAACCAATGCAGCTGGCGGAGTATCGATGTCATGTGGGTGTACCTTGGCACACCCACCACAGCACGCGCAGCCGCATTTTGCACCAGCTGAAGTCTCCGGATACTCTTCAAGGGTAGCCCCATGTAGAGCGCATTGCAGTAGTCCAAGCGAGAGGTGACAAGGGCATGAGTGACCGTGAGTAGACCATGAATGATTTATTGTAGGGGTTTTTAAATTGTGGTTTTTAATGTTTTTTAATGTTTTAATATCTATTGTTTTTAATGCTTTTTATATTTGTTGTTGCATGTGAATTTTTACTGTTGTGAGCCGTCCAGAGTCTCTGTGGAGTGGGTGGCATACAAATGCAACTAATAAATAAATAAATAAGGTTGACTCAGCCTTCCATCCTTCTGAAGTCAGTAAAATGAGGATCCAGATTGTTGAGGGAAATACGTTGACATTTATAAACCACTCAGAGAATGTTGTAAGGCACTTTGAAGCAGTATATAAATCTAAGGGCTATTGCAATTGTTAAATGAGTCAAACAAGTAGGTAACTAATCAAAGAGAGAAACAACCTGGAATTAAGGAGAAACTTCCTAACAGTGAGGACAATTAACCAATGGAACACTTGCCTACAGAAATCGTGGGTGGTCCATCACTGGAGGTTTTTAAGAAGAGACTAGACAGTCACTTATCTGAAATAATACAGGTTCTCCTCCTTGAGCAAGGGGCTGGACTAGAAAACCTCCAAAGTCCCTTCCAGCTCTCTTCTCTTCTCTTCTATTTATTCGATTTATTCTATTCTAACCACCAACCTCCTCTTTTCCTAGAGTCTTCCTTGAATAGTTAAATATGGCCTTTCAAAGGTACACCACAAGCAAAAGTAACCAGACTAGTCCCTAAGGAGCAAAAAAAAAGTGAAAATTTGCAGCTAGTCAAAATGTAATTAGAAACAACCAAAATTACACACATGCACAGCCAGAAAAATGACAGTCTTTTTTAGGTTTTCCTAAACCAATCTTAGCTAATAATTCTGGTTGAATTACTCTAAAGCTGGGCATGAAGTCATAGATTAAGAAGCAATAAACTAGGAAGCAGAATTACCATATTTTTCAGAGTATAAGACACACTGGAGTATAAGACACACCTTAGTTTTTTGGGAGGTAAATAGGGTGAAAATCTGCCTACCAGGTATTCATCTGACTAGCGTCCTTAGTCTGGTCAGCTTCAGCACATTATTTTATCCCCTGGTTAGGGCTTAAAAAAAACCTTATTCAGAGGGAGTAGCAATGAAAAAAAGCCTGCAAAGACTTAGGGCTGGAAAAAACATTCTTCAGAGGGAGTAGCAATGCAAAAGTCTGCAAGCCGGTAAGAGCGGGGAAGATCGTTAGCGCTTCGTTAGGGCTGAAAAAACTTCGAAAAAGCTACATTCAGAGTATAAGACGCACCCAAATGTTCAGCCTCTTTTGGGGGGGGGGGAAGGTGCGTCTGAAAAATATGGTATACAAGAAAGGAGCCCTTTTCATTGATGAAGGGCACTTGCCAATTCCCATGTGAAATTGAGTTTTAAATTAAATCTTGAGTTCTGTATCAAAGAATCAGTTACAGACTTGGAAGGAAATTTCCAAGTAGGCTTGTAGTTTCTATTCAGTTCTGATCTGCCCTGGTTATATTTTTTGCTATATTATGTAAGGCATGTTTCACATGTTCAGTTGCATGTGCTCTGTATTTATAATCACCCTGCAATTATGGGTTGTAGTTTAAAATTGTTGTGTGTATTGAATGGCCTGCCTGCTTCTTGTCTTTTGTTTATTTTTTCAGTTTAACTAAAATGTGTATCTGATGAAATGGTAGGTGTCTGCTTTAATAGATTGAAAGTAAAGGATAAAATTGCACATTTCTTGTAATGCAGGCAGAAAACTAAGAAAATCTCTGGGTTGTGGGAGGGTAGAAATATGGACAATAAATAAAATGGGGAGATGTATAAGGAATGAGGGGGAAAGCTGTTAACAGAGTAAAAAATAAGAAAAGTTAAGAAAAATGAAATGATCGGAATATATCAAGAGTTTTGCAATAGTTCCACTTCAGTTAGGAAGAGATGCTTCAGAAGGACTATAGGACTTGTGACACATGAAAGCAGCCATGTCTCTTTTTCAGAATCACATAGATATTATGCAGTGCAGGATTTCTTCACTAGTAAGGTCTTTCAGATGTTATTAGAGTTTACTTTAGTTTCCCTGTGTCAGCTGTAGAAAGCTATATTCCTTTGCAATGAGACTGCAGGCAGAAAATTTGAAATCCCTGCCTTCTAGCAATTAGGCACTACATCTTGCAACAGTGATTTTATTCAGTATATACAAAGCATGGATAAAACATAAGAAACCTAGCCATAGGGTCATTAGAGTTCCTGCAATGGTCCTATAAAGAGTATCATCTTATTTTTAAAAATGAATGTTGAAACCATGGCAAAATTATTATATCCAGGACTGATGAGCAGCAAGGAACATCAAAACTTGGTCAGTCAAGACATGAAATAAAGGATTATTTCCCCTTATTTTGAGAAATAAAGTATCTGTTCATCTTCTTGTCTTGTTGTATATAGAATAACTTTAGTATCAAACTAAAAAAACCAAACAAACCCTGAAATCCTTATAGGTATTTAAGAAAGGAGGGAGGGAGGGGGAGGGAGGAGGAGGGAGGGGGAGGGAGGGGGAGAGAGGGAGGGAAGGTTAAGCTATGCAGAAAATAAAATAATAAAGTCTTTTGACAGGTAGATAAATGATGCCAGCAAGCCAGGGGTGAAATTCAGCAGGTTCGGACAGGTTCTATAGAACCGGTGGCGAAGATTTGCGCAGTTCGGAGAACCGGTAAATCGCACCACTGACTGGCCCCTCCCCTCCCCACCCCTCCCACTCACTCCTTCTCTCCTCCTCCTTGGGCTCATACACACAGAGCAAACATGAGAAGAAGGCGAGAAGCAGCCAGGTTGAACGCTAGAAGACTTGGCCGAACTTTTCTGTCGGTTCTGTGGGCGTGGCTTGGTGGGCGTGGCTTGGTGGGGTGGTGCCGCGCCACCTTGCCATGAGTGACGTCAAGTTGGCCATGCCCACTCAGTCACATGATCTCCCCACCAAGCCACACCCACCAAGCCACACCCACAGAACCGGGAGGGGGAAAATTTGAATGTCACCTTTGCAGCAAGCTACAATGATGCCAGAATGACAATATAAATGTAGTAAGACTTTCATGTATAGGCAGTCCCTGGGTTAAGAATGTCCAACCCCAGACACAAACAGGTTGCCTGTTACTAAAAATAGTGGACAGTGTTGTCTGTCCTTGAGCCAAGGAAGCACTGAAACCGTACATTTTTGATATACAGCCTACTTTCAATGGTTTCTGAAAGCATTGCATTGTTTCAGAGCTTTGTCGGCTGGAAGAAGGACAATGCCAGCTGCCATTTTTATAATAGACTGTCCGCTTGTAAATATGAGTTTCTCCTTAAATGTAATTCAGTTTAAAGTCAGAGTTAAGGAATGGATTTCACTTTTAAACCAGGGCCTGTCTGTAAATGCCACAATTATGTACTAGCATTCCAATATTTGATTCAAGAACATAAGTTGAAGCCTTTAATATCGTGCATACTTCTTCAATTGACCTTTACGCTTATGCAAATTGGTAGTCAATCTTCTGACAAGTAAATTTGTATATCCTTAAGCTTGTGATGGCTGTTCATTGTTTCAAAGAAAATGGTTCCATTTTATACTATTTTTCCACAAAAATTGGTGTGCTATATTTAAATCACTAATATCTTCTTGGAAATCAGGAGGCAAACTGAGCTTCAGGAAAAATAAAATATATTAATCATTATGGCTTATAATAAGTCAAGTCTGCATACCTGCTGACAGTTATGAATTATTGACTTAATCTCCGGGATTGGAAAAAAGAGGTAATAACACTCCTACAGAATCTTGCTGATTTATCATCAAATCATGTTTTATATCTGTTTTACTTTCTGTAGTCATGTGTATGGATCAGTATAAAATTGAACGGTGAAGTCTAGGGAAAATAAGTATTATTACATTGACGTATTTTTGTTCAGAAGGTGCTTAGCGAAAAAAATGACTGCTGTTTGAAAAAATGATTTTATGAGTCACTTTTTGGTCCAAAAAATATTCCCAATGATAAATAGTTTAGCCATAGAGATAAATTAAGAACAAGAATTATCTATATTTCAAAACAAAGAGCTGATTTAATTAATTACATTGTAAATTATTTAAAACACCAATAATTTAACAACCTGATTTAAATTCTGCTAAGACAGACTTAGTCTAATTTCCCAATGGAAAGACTTGCAGTTAAGGTACTGCCATAGGAAAAAAAGATCTTCTGAAACAGATTTTATGCTAGAGATAGGGTCATAGCTGAGGAGCGATGTTTTCAGGTATTCTTTCCTAATGCTACCAGATCTGAGTGACTAAATTCTGGCTAAGCTCTAGAATAGATGACGGTAAAGAGATAAATAAAACTGTAATTCTTTGCTGCCATCTAGTGGCTATCTGGTTTCCACAGATCTGATCCAGTAGTTCAATTCATTCAGATTATCTACGTAAGAACAGATTCATGATCACGGAATTCCTCCAGAAAGCAAAAAGGAAGTCAGAGCGTCTAACATAGGATTAGTTAATATTGTCAAGAAAGCACACACTGATAGCAGAAAGCAATCTTCCATCTAAAAAACCACTTCAAACAGGAAAATAGGACACAACTATCATGAGAAGATTAAGTATATCTGTTGTGAAATTTATAATGGGGGCCTATAATGTGAAATAGTCAGATTGTAGCTTGGATAGACAAGCAGAAATGGTTGGCTTGCTGTTCCTATCATGCACTAATACCACAGAATGAGCAGCAAAGTGAAAAACAGGCAATAAAACTGAATGAGCATTGGACAATAGCTTCTCTTCCTCATGACCTGTCTGAATTGCCCCAAATGCTCAGATTTGTTGCTTTCTATTACCATAAGTTGATAAAAGTTGTGGCTTCATCTACTTCTCTGCAGAATAGCAGAAATATGTGTACAAGATGGTAAATGAGGCAGGTAGATGTATCAAAATTGCATTTAATTAAAAGTAAGGAAGCCATGATGATTCATAACTGGAGGAACTAGTCAGAAGGGTAGAAGAGACTTTTCACATGGACCAACTCAGAAATCCTCTTGCACTCGCATTGTTGAACCAACACACTTGACATGGCTAGCTTAAATTGCCATGATAACTTCACTATAACACCCTGATAACTTCTTATTTCACTAAATGCAAATGAATGTAGAGGGGGGGGAGGAACCTTGCAATTTAACCTTGTCTGAATGTGTATTGACTTTGCAGAAACTATTTCGCCAGATACTGTAGCTGTGTAAAGAGAGTAGTATTGCAATAAAAATTGGATAGATAAAAAAAAAAAGAGGAATGGTTGAGCAAGTGCAGGTAGTCCTCGGCTTATGACCATAATTGAGCCCAACATTTCTGTTGTTAAGTAAGACATTTGTTAAGTGAGTTCTCCCCCCATTTTATGACCTTTCTTGCAGCCGTTGTTAAGTGAATCACCATAGTTGTTAAGTTAGTAACACGGTTGATAAATATCTGGCTTCCCCATTGACTTTGCTTGTCAGAAGGTCGCAAAAGGTGATCACATGACCCTGGGACACTGCAACAGTTGTAAATATGAGTCAGTTACCACAATTATCCAAATTTTGATCTCGTAACCATAGGCATGGTGCAATGGTCATAAGTCATTTTTTTTCAGTGCTGTTGTAACTTCAAACAGTCACTAAATGAACTGTTGTAACTTGAGGACTACCTGTATAGCACTGCCACCAATGATTGACCATTGCTAAACTCTTTAACAATAGCTTTAAAATAGGCTTTTCTTGCATATTACATAGTTAGCCTAACTATGTAATATGCAAGAAAATCCTATTCTATTTCCAACTGCAGAGCAACTAATGACTCCCTGGTGGGTGGTATTGATTGGATTCACAAGTAGACCTAAGTAATAGTTTGTTTCAACATGGTTTGCAAAGCACGGTGGCTCAGCTCCCATATGGTGCTAAATCCAAACAAGTCATAATTTACTCTTATGCATAACAACGATGCATTGCTAGCTCTTATAAGTACATATATACTTTGTAAATAATCTGATTTTTCCACAATTGATTATACAGCTGTGGAATACTGGAAACAGTATTTTCCACTGGGAAAAATGAGCAACATTCACAAGTGACCAGGCTCAAATTATTATATTTTGATCACATTATGTGAAAACCTAGCTTTCTTGAGAAATTTATACTGAAAAAGGTGAAAGAAGAAAGGATTACCAGAGGCAAGAAGGAGAGACTTAATTATAGTGGTGAAGAGTGTGTTTTTGGGAGGCCACATTGGGAACAGATAATCCTGGAGAAAATATTATCTGTGTGGTTGCTAAGAACGGACAACTATATGATGGCAAATATTCATTAATCATTTATTTATTATTAAACTTATATGCTGCCCATCTTACTGTTGAAGCGACTCTTGTGCCTTTACCCAATGTAAATCCTGTAAATATTTAGAAGTCTGTTTGTGAGATCTACATCAATAAAGTGCCCAAAATCTACAAAGGCTTTAATTGTATTGTGATTGAGGTTGATCCATGATATCAAAATTCAGTGAATGGACAGAGTTTTGTGATCCATGTAAGTTCTGTGAACTACACCATACTTTTAAATTGCGGTTCAATGACTACTTCAGCGTCAACCACAAAAATACATGAGCACACAACAGATACAAACTCAAAGTGAACTGCTCCAAACTTGACCGTAGAAAATACTACTTTAGCAACAGAGTGGTAAATGCCTGGAACTCACTACCTGACTCTGTGGTTTCGTCACCAAACCCCCAAAACTTTACCCTTAGACTGTCCACTGTTGACCTCACCCGATTCCTAAGAGGTCAGTAAGGGGCGTGCATAAGCGCACCAGCATGCCTACCATCCCTGTCCTAATGTTCCCTCTTATCAGTACCCATCTTATGTATATAAACATGTTTTATCTATGTATATTATCAATACCTACTTGACAAAATAAATAAATAAATAAAATAAAAATTAAGGGTTTCTATCTGGAAGGTATTCCTATCTGAGTCCACAATTATAGTGTAACCCATACTTACATTCATAAAGGAACCATTCTGGCTTGAATTTTTTTTCCTCATTTCAGAGAAAACTGTAGAATATTTTACATTCATGAATAGAATTTATGTTTAGAAAATGCACAAGTGAAAGTGCAAAATGTTCAGACCGTTAAAGCAACTTTCCATGTTTGTGCATCAGCTTCTGTACATGCAATGCTAATGTGTTCCTTTTGGTACATGATGTACTACATCTGGAGAGCATTAATCTAGGAAACATTACCCTACTTTTAAGTTGAAAAGATTTATTATAAAACTGATATTTTAACATGATCATCTCTTAAAATCTGTGAACGTGTTTGAGTTAGTTTGCTTGCCTGTTCAAATGTTTTTTGTGTTCTGTTTGGAATTCTGGCGTCACAGTGGCCTCTGTTGTTCTTATCTCGGTATCACACTTTAGAAGAAAATATTTGCTTTATTGAGGAGATCTTCAGAAATCTCTGTGGCTTTGACAAAACTGTTTGCTAAACTGAAGCTGAGCAATAGCTAACCTTTATACTTTAAGACCTATGAAGAATCCAGATGGATTATACGAGTCCTGTTCATCTAATCCTATGTTCTCTTTCCAACAATAATCAGTCAGTTATCTCTGGAAGATGAGGGCAACAGCCTTCAGTTGTAGTTTGGTGCTGCTTATCCTTAAAAGATTTACTTCCTATCAGAGGTTTCCTGTAAAAATAGCAAACAAATTTAGTAAAGGCTAAGAATTGCTAGTTTGTGGCCATTTACTTAACAAACATTCTCTGACCAGTTTACGAGATTTTAAAAAATGATAAAATTGAGTGACACGTATTGTTATTATTCAACTGATTAAAAATATGAAAGAAAGAGGGGTTCTGGCCTGAATAATGTCTGGTTGAAAATGGCTCTACAAACAACACAGAGACCACTGTGATGAATGAGTGGTGAGTAGACCACTCCTTTGAGTCTCTACAGAGGAAAGAATGGGAAGTCACCCCCAAGTGACTTCCTATTACTATTAGTTACTATTAAGTACTATTACTATTAGTTTTTCTCATCGTTCCTATCACCCATCTCCTCCCACTTATGACTGTATGACTGTAACTTGTTGCTTGTATCCTTACAATTTATATTCATATTGATTGTTTCCTGATTGCTTACTTGAACCCTATGACAACCATTCTTGACAAATGTATCTTTTCTTTTATGTACACTGAGAGCATACACACCAAAGACAAATTCCTTGTGTGTCCAATCACACTTGGCCAATAAAGAATTCTATTCTATTCTATTCTATTCTATTCTATTCTATTCTATTCTATTCTATTCTATTCTATTCTATTCTATTCTATTCTATTCTATTCTATTCTATTCTAAGTGCTGTGAATTGCAGCTCCTTGCAAGGAGATCATAAAGCAGTAGTCTCCCGCAGGTTTGAGTACCAAGGTTTGAGGGAGACGACATATTTGATCTCAGCAACAGTTGAGTGTTTAATAAGTACACTAAGCCAGCCACACTCAATTTTAATCACATTCAGGATTTATTTATTTATTTATTTTGGTTTTCTTATATGCCGCCCAACTCCCGAGGGACTCAGGGCAGCGTACAGCAGAAAATGTCAGGAATGTTCACTTTAACCACTTTATGGATATTTGACACCTTCAAAACAGTGTGCTTCATTTGGCATCTGATGAGTTTTACCTTCTTCTTTGGATTTAAGAAACTTTAAACAAAGATTTAAAAATTTAAATTAATATATAATTGGCAAAAATCAAAAAGAGAGAGGGGGGATTTTGATTTAAGCTTTAAGGAGATTGGGAGATTTGGAATATTAATTATTTTTGTTGTAAGAGTGTATTTGGAAAAAGAGTATATAAATAAACAATAAACCCATATAGAGTGTATTATTAAATATTAAACCCATATTAGGAACCAAAGCTTGATGAAGATTGCAAATAGGCATTAAAGGGAACTAAAGGACTAGGCAGAAAAGAATTTTCTTTCTTTATTCATGTCAGAAGTACCTTCAAATTATAGACGCATAGCATTCAACACTGGCCAAGTAAAATAGATATAAAATAGGTCATAGAAATATAGTACATGTAAAAAGTATGTAAAATAAATAGGATTTGACCCAGAAGCATTGACCCAGAGATGACTGTGACTATTAAGAAAAGTGATATTATAGTGAAGTTAGCTAGAACTTTTTCTTATCTCAGAAAGGATACAGATTTCAATGGATAAACTTTTAGAAGAAGATGAGAAAAACTTTAAAAAAAACCTTTTACCTGACATAGACATTATAGAGTTTGAAGGCAGGAGAGACAACAAAATTAAGATTACCAAAATGGAAGTAGGAAAGACAAATCAAGAAAAGGATCTGGACAAAAAACAGCTGCAACAAGAAACCTTGAATAATAAAATATATAAAATATAATAATAAAAATCTTTATGAGGTTTATATAATTTATTCTTCTTCTTGTGCCATATCCATCATCGTACGTTGGCGATCATGTTAGTGATCCTATTGCCACCATTAACATGATTTTCCTGGGAAATATACAGTGTAGTAGTCTTTCCTTCGCTTTCTACACTGCTGTGTACTCGCTGTTCAAGTGGTTGCCATCACACCGTGTGCTGTTCTTCTGAGGCTGTTCCAACCAATGTGGTCTCCACCTTCAGTTGATACTGATGAGCCAGCTGCCACTCACCAGACCTGTTGGTCCATGGGAGGCATTTGATTCCCTCCAACCCACCATTACAGCATAAAAGCCATACTGGGTAGAGGCCCCCAATCCACCATCCGGAGGTGCACTCTGTGGGGGTTCCAGGCTCCCCTAAGAGATATAATTTATATTAAAATATAATAATATATTTATTTATTTATTTTGTGAGATTTATATACCGCCTCACAGTGCAAGCACTCTCTAAGCGGTTTACACCAGTAAGCAATGTATATTTATATTGCCCCCAACAATCTGGGTCCTCATTTTACCTACCTCGGAAGGATGGAAGGCTGAGTCAACCTTGAGCTGGTGAGATTTGAACCGCTGACCTGCGGATCAGTGTCAGCTAAAGTGGCCTGCAGTACCTGCCTCTAACCGCTGCGCCACCTCGGCTCTTCAAATATTGTATAATTATAATATAAAGTTTATATAATTTATATTATAAATTATAATTTTATGTACTTTATAATTAATATCAATATAAATTACAATTATATAAAATATAATAATAAAAATATTTATGGGATTTATAAAGTTGGCTGGTGAAAGCTTTGAAGACTCCTGCTGAATGCCAAAACTTGTTGAAAGATCAAATCCTGCAAAGTCAAGATTGTGAAGAGCAAAAAGAAGGAATATAACGTTGGACTATTTGATCAGAGATAAACAATTGTTTGATAATTCTTGTAACTTCTAATGGACTTTTTGCTGAACTAGAACTATAAAGTTGATGATTTCTGGATTGCATATTAGATAAAAGTTAGGCTGTGGGGAGATTTTTTTCAAATTTGTAATTTTAAAAGAGGGTGAAAAATTACTATATTAGTATGACGAAGCCACTGGCAGGAAATTAATGCAATTACAGTATTCAATATAAACCATATTTTTGTATGTCAACTAAGTAATCATATGATATGAAATCCCACATAAATAATGTATAAAATAAGGAGGCAAAAGAATCCAAGTTTCCTAAAGGGGCAACTTTTACATTTATTTATTTTGAAATAATTTTATGAGGAACATTGTATAAGAAGTGAGCTCATAGGTTTCAAATGACCCACTTCCCCTTTCTGTATGGAACAAATAGAAAGGGCTTTTATTCCTGCATAGCTTCACTTTCTACATGTGCATCCAATAAAAGGAATCCTTTTGATTGAATACCAAAGAGAGATAAAAAAGAAGCTGACATTTACCCCCTCTGTCCCCTTTGATCTGCTCCTGACATGCTCAGAATAATTCTTTGCACATATATAGGCTGATAGACAGACAGACAGATAAACAGACAGACAGAGATAATCAGTCTATATAGATTATATGGAGATAATTATCGAAGAAGAAGAAATGCTAGATATATGGATTTAATTAAGAAGCTTAGATATGGTGCAAATGAATGCTTACTTTTAAGGATCCCACAAGAAATGAGATCTTCTTTCTTTTTATCACGAATTCTTTAGGATGGACCAGGAAATGTAATCAGAGACTTCAGCAATGGCAATAAGGTCAGTGAAAGTGGAACGGATTGCCTTCAGAAGTTGCGGGTGCTCCATCACTAGAGGCTTTTAAGATGATACTAGACAGCCATTTATCTGGAATGGTATGGGGTCTGCTGCTTGAGCAGGGGGCTGGATTAGAAGCAGAAGTGGATTCCTCCTGGTTCGCACCGGTTCGCCCGAATCGGTAGCAAACTATTGGTGATGTCACAATGATGTCACGGAACCTGTTTGGTTGGTCCCGGTCCATGGGCGCCGCCATCTTTTTTTTTTCGAAATTTTTTTTTTGAAATTTTTTCCAGGTTTTTTTCTTCTGTGCATGTGCAGAAGCCGAGTTTCCAGCACTGCGCATGCGTTGCCATCTTGTTTTTGGCTTGGGGGGGTTGGATTTTTCGGCACTGTGCATGTGCGCGCACACTAGGTGCAGCCATGCGGCACGGGAGGAAGGAACCCGGCAGCAAAGTAAATTAGAACCCACCCCGATTAGAAGACCTCCAAGGTCCCTTCCAACTCTGTTATTCTGTTAATCTTCAGAATAAAGGCAAAAGATAAGCTGTTTGTTTTTGGTTTTTTTCCTAATAAACTGGTAATGCCTGATTGTCAGAAAACATTATTGTTTAATACCAGCTACTGATCTCAAAATATACTGTATATATATATTTTTTACGGGAGGAGTTGGTACCGCCCATGAAGAGTTAATTTTTAAAACTTGGCAATTCAGAGGAGTTGCTAGGAAACAGAGCAATGCCCTCTGGATATGGGCAAACAACAAGCATTTCTTCCGAAAAAAAATCTAAGAATGAGAACTATGTCCTTCTGAAACCTGCTTCTGGGCAAATTTTTGTTCTTTTGTTCTCAAAACAACTTGTGCCTGATCACACGAAAACAAGCCTGCCATGTCCAACAACAAAATGCAGCACTACTTCAAAACTTATTTAGTCAGCTATCAGCCCTCCATGTGATTTTGTTTCTCCAATATGGTTGATATTTGAATTAATTTTGGGAAAATGATGACAGACCAAAAAAAACCACTGGGATACAAAATCACATCATACAAAATGAAGCTAAAGAAACTGCCATCAACCGATATATTGATGCCATCAATTCATATATAATTCTAGAAGATAGTTCAACTGTTCTTCTAGAATCACCCATAATATTTTCAACACCTCAGAATTAATTACAGTTGTATACAAGGAAACCTATGGGGGAGGGGGAGAGGTTCCACAATATGATAGACATAATTGAGTGGGTACAGACCTATCCCTTAGTAACATGCTTCACAAAAAGAAAACGCAGCAGGATTTTGGTCATACACACTATTTTGATGTTCTTGATCCCTCCTGCAGAGGTCCCTGTGTTGAAATAGATTGAAATGATTTTATTAGCAGTATATTAGGCAATCTCTTCACACCTTTGCAACCCAGAATTTAGTAGCTCTTCACGATTTGATACAATCTGGCTGAATGATATTTTACTGCATGTTGTTCAATCATGGCAACTTTATGATGTGTGGTCTTCAACTCCCAGAATTCCCCACCCAATGTGCAGGTTGGAAAATTCTGGGAGGTGAAGTCCATACATCTTAAAGTTGCCAAGGTTGAGGAATACTGCCATATTGATACAAGGTCAGTGAAATATAATTATTGTGTTGTTTGCTGCCCCTGGTTTCCCATCATTAAAATAGACTCTACCTTAAGTTCAGCCATGTCCTTTCCAATTCTCTTTCCAATTTTGCTACTACTGATGTTCCAGGTACTTTGCTTCCTGAAACTTTTCACCTGCACCAAACCCAGAGGTGGACTGCTGCTGGTTCAGACTGGTTTGGGCGAACTGGTAGTTCCGACCAGCAGCTGGGCCCACCCACCTGCCCCGGCGCTATTCTGTCCTATATAATTGCCGTATGTTTGCTGCCACATGCTCACATTTTCACCTTCTGGTAGTTGTTACAGTATGAGACGCCCACCTCTGACCAAACCCATTGATTGGATACATAGAAAGGTGTGGGTGTGAGTGTGGGTGTGGGTGTGGGTGTTGGCCTTCTCCCCCTTCTCCTCATATTTACCATATTTTTCGGAGTATAAGACGCACCGGAGTATAAGACGCACCTTAGTTTTGGGGGAGGAAAACAAGGAAAAAAGGCCTCTGCCTCCAAGCAATTTGCCAAACAGCAAACAGCAAACAGCACAGATGATATACACTGTTTGCTGTGTATTTCTGTGCATGTGTGCCTGACCCATAGAAATAGCAATGAATTGGAGAAATGTACATTATGCCAGAAAGTTTTCTTAAATGTAGTCACACTAACTCCTCCCAATTATTTAAATAGATCTACTCCAAGGTAAGTCAGGATTTAACTCTAATACTAAACAGAACACTGTTACATTTCAGACTATACTTGTACAGAGCTGCTAAAATTAATTAAAATTTCTGGAAGTATACATTATTCTCTATTATTTAAAAGAAGATACAATAGCACTGGGTCTCTTCAGAGCAAGCATTTATTTTAAAAAGCTTCTTTATTTTGTTAAGTTGTCTAGATTTACAGGGGTCTCCAACCTTGGCAACTTTAAGATTTGTGGACTTCAACTCCCAGAATTCCACAGCCAGCAAAGCTAACAAAGCTGGCTGTGGAATTCTGGGAGTTAAAGTCCACAAGTCTTAAAATTGCCAAGGTTGGAGACCCCTGGTCTAGAACAATAATAAAGCAGTTTTTAAAAAATAAGTCTAATAATTGGAACATTCTACAGACATTTATACTTATTCACTTACCCCCTTGCATCCAGTTCAGCAGAAAATAAAAATCTGTGTGTCTCTCTCAGCTATTTGCCTCTTTGCAAGCTAGTTTCAGTTTCACTTTAGCACGTGGCAAATCAGCTGTAGGTCGGAAAGCTGCTAATGACTTGCTTGGCTTTACAGGCTCTTCCCTCTTTGCTGCAAGCAGGTGAATTGCTGGAAGACAGAGGCCAAAGGGTGGGGGTGGGTGGGTGGGTGGGGGTGGGTGGGTGGGTGGGGCTACATTCGGTGTATAAGACGCACCCAAGTTTTCACCCTCTTTTGGGGGGGTAAAAAGCTGTGTCTTATACTCCAAAAATATGGTAGTTCTTCCACGCACATGAAGGTCTTTATCTTCAGCAATGATTTCACTTTTTCTACAGATTCAGTTTTGACATTAAAAGGCCCGAAAAGGCCTAATGCAATATACATATTCAGATATTTGTATGTTAAGCAAGCTAATAGTGCCAAATTTAATCTGCTCTAGTCCCTGGAGTATTACTTACTCAACTAATTTAATTATATTTAAACTGCCGTTTGAAGGGCTATGAAGTTAGTAATTTCAGTGATCAAAACACATTTGGCATTAATCACTGAGTGATCAAATGCATTTTGACACAGTTTGATTGATCTGTTTGGATGCCCCAGACCGATCTGAAGTACTGCCGTTTAAGAGATAATGCTTTAAGAATACTGAGATCATCATTAAACAAAAAACTGGAACATAAATTTTGTTTGTTTTTTTAGGATTTAGGATTTTCCTGAGCGTGAAACAGAAAATATTTCAGTTCCTGATTTTGTATATACTTGCAAACAAAGATACCATTTTATGAGGGTAAAGAGAGTACCTATTTGCTTGAGAACAAGAGCTGCCTCCAAAGCACAAGTAGTCCTCGACTTATGACTACAACTGGGCCAAAAATCGTTGTTGCTAAGTGAGACACTTTTAGGTGAATTTTGCCTCATTTTACGACCTTTCTTACCACGATTGTTAAGTGAATCACTGTAGTTGTTAGTAAATTGGTTGTTAAGTAAATTTGGCTTGGCTTGTCAGAAGGTTGCAAAAGGTGACCCCATGACCCCAGGACACTGCAACCATCATCATTATGGGGTCACCTACCAAGCGTCTGAATTTTGACCATGGGACTGCTGCGACAGTCATAAGTGTGAAAAATGACCCTAAGTCACTTTTTCCAGTGCGGTTGTAACTTCGAACAGTCGCTAAATAAACTTCTGTAAGTCGAGGACTACCTGTAATTTCACTGGCTGTGCAACACGTTCTAAGAAATCTTAATTCTGTTTTGCTATTCAACATGTACATCAAAATCACCATCATGAGCTTCTGAGGGTTATCAGCTCGTCTTTCAGTAGCTAACTCACATTTTGTAAGTGAGGCTCAATTTCCCATCCAACAACTTCAAAGGAGAAAGGCATGAGCTAAACCTGGTCACCAACTGGTGGTCCGTGGACCACTGTTGGTCCACACTAAAATTTTGGCGGTCCGCAGAAAAATTATTTTCATTTTTTATATTGCACAAAATACTATTTATCTTTTTTTTTTAAAATCATATTAGTGGTCTGCGGGATTTAAAATTATCAATTTGGTGGTCCCTGAGATCCGAAAGGTTGGTGACCCCTGAGCTAAAGCATATGGCTATCTAGGCCTCGGCTGCCCTTTTTTCTTGGCAAAAAATAATAATAAATAAATCCAGAAAGCCCAGCACCTGCTGATTTTGACTTTGGTTCATATTCCCTTTGAAAAAGGAAGAACCAGGTGTGCCTCAAGGGGAGATGTCTAGAGTAGGGGTGTCAAACTCACGGCCCGCAGGCCGGATGCATCACATGCTAGCCACGCCCACCCCTAATTTACCAAAAGGAAAAAAATCACGATAAATCACGTGATGATGCCGTGACAACACGAGCTTGACCCTCCTGGTCTAGAGAAAGGCACAAAATAGATAACACAGACAACAGCAGATATTTCCAATTAAAGTACCTACCAAAAAAGGGGCAGTAACCATTGATGATGGAGAACAAGACTAGCAGGTCTACTCTGCAATACCAAGAGGGAATTAAGAGCCTTCTTCTTTTGTACGCAGCTGCATTCCACAACAGGAATCCCAGACTTTGAGTTCTGAACATCAATGAAAAAATGTTCATGGTTTGGAAATATGGCCATTCAGGCGATCATTGAAGAGCAGCAAACAAATTCAGACGTCTCACTCTTTGTGTTAAATAGGGTGAATGGAAGAGGCAGACAGAAGTGGCTTCAAAACAACAGCTCTTTATTTGGCAACTATTTACAATCCAGCAAAGACTCAGCCCTTTTATAGGGAGCTGCCAGACAGTCTAGCCCAGTGATGGCGAACCTATGGCACGCGTGCCACAGGTAGCACGTGGAGCCATATCTGCCGGCACGCAAGCCGTTGCCTTAGCTGAGCTCCAGTGTGCATGTGCGCACTGGCCAGCTGATTTTTGGCTTGCACTGAGGCTCTGGGAGGGTGTTTTTGGCCTCCGGAGGGCCTCCGGGGGGCGGGAAAAGCCATTTTCACCCTCCCCAGGTTCCAAGAAAACCTCTGGAGCCTGGGGAGGGTGAAAAACGGACCTACAGGGCCCACCTGAAGTCGGGAAATGGGGGAGCGGGGGCATTGTGCACGCATGCACAGGGGATGGGGCAGCACGCGGGGATCGCACGCACACGCACAGGGGGATGGGGGCACTGAATTATGGATGTAGGCACTTGCACGTGCGCAATAGCGCGCGTGTGCGTGCTTTTGGCACCCGAGGAAAAAAAGGGTCGCCATCACTGGTCTAGCCAATCAGCAGTCAGTATTTTTCCTCCAGAATGGAGGACCTGACTGAAGCCTATGTGCTTCAGTCTGAGAATGTAACACTTTGCTGCTAATTAGTGTTTATCCCAATATTTTACATCCCAATGCTAGCAAGATTACCGTCTCCTGGACAATGTAGGAAGCAAGCAGTCTTATTCTGCAATGGCCAATATCAGAAAAATCTGGCAGCAATTTTTTCCAACTGATGCAAGCTATTTACAGCACAAGCTTTCATGATCTACAGTTTACGTCACCAGAAAGTTTATGTCTGTTAAAGCATAAGTAAAGCATCCATAAAGGTGCTATCATACTTTTTCTGAACTTCTGGCCAGGATGAAAAAAGAACTTTTAATCTGTGTTACGTAGCTCTTAGCTAAACAACAGGGGCTTCTGGATTTCTGGTGTATTTCTAGGTAGGGTCTTGTTTCTGCTGAACATTGTCTTTGGTCTCTTAGTACTACTGACTGTTCTTTATTTTAATTCCTAGCTTTTCATGTTTCATCTCCTGAGCTAATTCTCCTGATACCTGTTTTTCTGCTTTGCAGCTCTTTGCCAAATCTTAGATATCTGCCTCTGGCTCATCCCTGATACAGAGCTATTTTAAGCATTACTCCAAAAGCATTGTTATTTTGCCCTAAATTACTATTGTCAATAATATTATATATCTTTGAGAACATAAAACCAATTCCTTCCTATAATGTATGACCAACTCAGGAACAAATAGGTCATTGAAGCCCACCAAAAATTGCTATGTCAATAAAAGAATGAATTGGGGTTATAACTCTCCTGGCATAATCTCAAAAACCTTTATCACATGCTATCTGTCTTCAAACAACACACCAAACCCCAACCAACCAATTATATTTTAAACTGGCAAGCTGTGTGACATGCCTGGTCTGTGCAATTAGCTTATGGTTCAGTGTATTGACACAAATTTTAGCAATTGGGTTAATTGAGTAAACCATGGGTAAGTATGTCGTGTAAATATAGCCATTGTAGATCACAAAAAACACCACTACCAGAAGAATAGCTGGATTTTGTTGCAGTAAAGAAAACATTTTCTCTATCAGGAATAGCTCAAGCAGCTGCTAATTAGGCTTTGAATAGCCTGTAATAGACATGTAATTAGAAGCATTTTTTTAAAAAATCTGTTAAAATGAGAAGGATTTATTATGGGTTGTGCATTGTTACTTAGACTATTGTATTGGTGGTATGTATTTCCTGACTTTGAGCCTAGTTAGGAAAATACTAATGAATCTGATAATATTTGGAGTATGGCACTTATTGCCTTGTTATTTTCAACAAGAGGAAAATAAGAAGGTACCTTCCTTAAGAAATAAAATTGGGGTCTTTTTCAGGGGTGTGGGATGACAGGAACTAGTTGACAATGCTGTCAAGGAGAAATACATACTTCCCTCTCAAAATGAAAGGCCCAATTTTCTCAGGATTTAGTTATAATGTCCCCCTTTCCATAAATATATAATATATAATATATAATATATAATATATAATATATAATATATAATATATAATATATAATATATAATATATAATATATAATATATAATATATAATATATAATATATAATATATAATATATAATAATATATAATATATAATATATAATATATAATATATAATATATGCTCTATTAAAAGAGTGTCTATTAAATATATAATACAATACAAATTATATATATGTGTGTATATATGTATATATGTATATATGTATATATGTATATATGTATATATATATATACACACACATATATAGACATGTGTGTGTGTGTGTGTGTGTGTGTGTGTGTGTGTGTATATATATATATATATATATATATATATATATATATATATATATATATATATATATATATATATATATATATATATATATATATATATATATCTCCAGTCAATAACTGCAAATATGATAAAAGCTTGTTATGTTTATTTTCCCAGCCCTTTGCAAAAAGACAAAATGTTTCAGATTGGTTTGCCTTCTGTTGGAGATGGGTGGCATGGGATGGTCCCTACAGTTGTCTAGTATACTTTTGCTTGGAAAAGATGTCAGAATGAACAATAACTTGGTTCTTTCTCTCATTTTGAGGCAACCACAGGCAGGAGAAAATAGAGATGGAATCTGAAGAGGTGGAAGCATTGGCATGTAATATCATGGGAAGCTACTGGAACTCTACAAGAAGATCACTGTCTTTGCAGTAGAAGACTGGATTGCTTAAGGGGGAAATTATTATCTGTTGTCCTTTCCTGATGGATAGCTTTTTAAAAAAGGAAGCTAAAAGGAATGATAGGGCCATGTCCAATATTATTTTCTAAAGGCCCAAAGCTTTCCTACCCCTTTGCTATCTTTGCAGCTCAGGGAAAAATTAAAACTGATCTTGAATCAATCAGGAGTATTTCCTTTCCACTCCTTGAAAAGAAAGATAGACAGACAGACAGACAGACAGACAGACAGACAGACACACACACACACACACACACACACACACACACACACACACACACACACACACTATAGTTGATGTAGAAAGAGTGACAAATGTTTTTAGAATGTTCATCTTCCATATTGTTGGTAATTAGTATAAAGCAGAGACAGCATGACAGGCAGTGTTCCAGTATTTGAGGTGCTGCCACAAAGAAAAGGAGGTCAAAGCACCTGAAGGCAGAACAAGAAAGAATAGATGGAAACTAATCAAGGAGAGAATCAACCTACACCTAAAGAGAAATTTTCTGACTATGAGAACAATTAAGCACTGGAACGGCTTGCCTTCGGAGGTTGTGGGTGCTCCGTTACTGGAGGTTTTTCAGAAGTGACTGGAAAGCCACTTGTCTGGGATGACATAGGATCTCCTGCTTGAGCATGGGATTAGACCAGAGCAGTGGTGGGTTCCTACAGGTGCGGTCCACTCTATAGCACCGGTAGCGGCCCGCTGGTGACATCACAGTACCGGTGCGGTCGGGTGCCGGTGCCTGGGTGCCGCCATTTTTTAAATGCACTGCCTTCCTACCCCACAGTGAGTCCAAGCAGGGGAGGATGGCTGAGGGAGTGTGTGAGAAGCTGAAAGAATGGGTGGCAGGAGCTATCTCCATTCCCCTCCCTTCAGCAGTCCGAGAAGCCACGAACGCGCAGTGATGATCCTAGGCATTTTTGCACGTTTGAGGCTTCTCGAGCTGCTGAGGGGAGGGGGAATGGGCGGCAGGACCTATCTCAGTTCCCCTCCCTTCAGCAATCCAAGAAGCCACGCCCACCTGGTCACATGTCCGGCAAGCCACACCCACAAAATAAGCCACGCCCACAGAGTGGTAGTAAAAAATTAGGAACCCGCCCCTGGACCAGAGGTGGGTTCCTGCCGTTTCGGACCGGTTCTATAGAACCAGTAGCGGGAATTTCCCCCTGCTCGCCATACCGGCAGTGATGGCCAGCTGGACACACCCCTGAACTGGCGCTCTTGGGGGCGCCATAGGCACCGCCATCTTATTTTTAGCTTCTGCGCATGTGCAGAAGCTGTTTTTTGCTTCTGTGCATGCACAGAAGCTGGGTTTTACACACTCTGCATGTGTGCACGCGTGCACAAATCACACCCGCGCAAAGTGTGCCCGTGCCCACGTGAAGCACCTGTGCAGCATGCAAGGGGCACGCGTCCATGCAGCTTAGGAGGAAGCAAACTGGCAGCAAGGTAAGTTAGAACCCACCCCTGGATTAGACTAGAAGAACTTCAAGGTCCCTTCCAATTCTGTTATTCTGTTTCTGTTTCTGATGGAGTAATGAAGGCACAGCTGGAAACTAGGAGACCATGCATTATAGTCCTGCCTTACACACAAAGTCAACCAAATGGCCTTGGGCAGCTCATTCTCTATTAGAAGCAGGCAAAGACAATCCACTTCTGCAATTTTGCCAAGAAAACTGCAGGCTGTCACCAAAATTCAACAATGACTCAAAGGCATAAGAAAAATAATGAATATAGAATAGCAGTAGCAATAGTACTTAGACTTATATATCACAGCACTCTCTGGGCAGTTTATAGAGTCAACATGTTTGTTTGTTTGTTTGTTTGTTTGTTTGTTTGTTTGTTTATTTATTTATTTATGAGATTTATATACCACCTCACAGTGCAAGCACTCTCTAAGCGGTTTACACCAGTAAGCAATGTATATTTATATTGCCCCCAACAATCTGGGTCCTCATTTTACCTACCTCGGAAGGATGGAAGGCTGAGTCAACCTTGAGCCGATGAGATTTGAACCGCTGACCTGCGGATCACAGTCAGCTAAAGTGGCCTGCAGTACCTGCCTCTAATCGCTGCGCCACCTCGGCTCATTACTAATATTGCCCCTAACAATAAGGATCCTCCTTTTACTGACTTCAGAAGGATGGAAGGCTGAGTCAACCTTGAGCCCTTCAGGATCGAATTCCAGGCTGTGGGCAGAATTACCTGCAATATCGCATTCTAACCACTGTACCACCACAGAGAGTGGAACTTCATGTCAAATTGAAACAACTTTCAGACAAGCAAATTTCGTTCATTCAGGTATCGCTACAGATTCTAAGTACTTGGAACAAAGTTGTGCATTCTTCTCACTGGCCAGGGAGTGTCAATATTTTCTCAAGATTTCTTTTAAGCTAAAATTCATAAATAGCACACGGATTATTCTAAAGAAATGAAGCCCTACAGTAAAACAGCTTATTGCATACACAGCACAAAAAATACAAAAGTCTGGGGTTTTTTTTCCAAAACAGATAAACAGATTTAGATAAAAATGAAATGTGTTCTGTACATGACAACTAATTTAAATGATAAATTAGAAGTTATAGACCAATAACAACAAAAACCCTCACAAAATGAATGCCTGGTCAATATTATTTTGCCATTTTAGTGATGCTGAAATTGGAGTGAAGCATTCAGGACATTTTCTAACTCTAAATAAGTTTATAAATCAAAATTGTATTTAACTAAATACGGATATGCATATTTTGTGATAAAATATAATATTTGAATTTGAATTAAACTGTGAGGACAGAAAGCTATTTAAAAAAGAAAATTGGCTGTGCCCTTTTCCTTTAAGTGTAAAATAGGATCCTCTCCTCAAATTCATGTTACATTTCTTGGGATAAGTACATTGAAAAGGATTCACACATCATTAACAGTTAAGCCAAACGCCACTAGAGGGCAGATTTTTGTTGTCCAAAGGCATTTTTTAAAATGCAATCATATTATTTTTGGCAGAGAAGTAAAGCAAATTATAAGCAAAAAAGAATTCCTGAGAAACAAGAGAGAATATCATCATGGTTAAGGACACAGAACGAAACTGGCAGAAAAAATGGGAAGCAACTCAAAGTAGGTATCAATAAATCTTCCTTCTGATCATGCAGTGGCACTGCTTGTGATCAGTTTAAAAACAGCAATAGTTAAGGTGCTTTTTCAAAAGGCAACTGGACTTTCTTTGTTTTTCCTTAAAGGTGTTTTGTTTCTCATCCAAGAACTAAAGAAGCTTCTTTGATGAGAAGTGAAAGGTCTTCAAGGAAAAACAAAGAAAGCCCAGTTGCCTTTTGAAAAGGCATCCTTGTGACAACCATGACCTGGATGACTGAGAATTTCCATAGAAATTTAGAAATAGTTAAGGTTAGCGTTGAGTGTATGAACATAACGATGCTATTTCTGGTGAACAGATCCTCGTGCTCACGGGTGGGCTGCTCCAGGTTCGCCCGTATTATATTCGTGAGGAACGACGCTGAGGCATGAGTCGGACTAATGCTTTATTAACTTCTGAACCTCCTAACTAGAGTTGTCTGACAGGAGCAGCCCCCGATCTGACAGCTCTGTATTTATACTGAACACAACATAACATCAACCAATCACAACGCTTAGAACTCCCGCTCCTTTTGGAGTCCCCTGGTTGAGCCCCAGGACATTACACCCCTTACCCTTTAGTTGGAGCATGCCCCTTACCCTTTAGTTGGAGCATGCGTACTCAGCGAGGTAGGCTGGGCGCCGTCTGATCCGACTAGATCATCTTAGCTCTTGGGGTTGTTCTCCCAGACTGCGGTCTATTGCCGGACTTGTCTCCTCCCCGGGGAGAGGCGTGAACTCCTCTACGACTGCTTCTTCCTGCCCCGGTAAGTCAGCAAGAGCGGTTTGGCTCGCGGCTCGTCGTGCCCCCTCCTCCCCTAGTCGGAGTCCCTCTATAGGGTTGGGGGGCTCTGCCAGTTGTGGCTTGGCTCCTGCCATTTCCCCCCACCGAGATCGCATTTGGTCAATGTGGCGGTGCCACTCCTGGCCATTGTCTAACAGGACACGATAGGAGCACGGGCCGCTTGAGCCGACTACCACCCCTGGGAGCCAAAGTGGGCTGCCGGCATAGTTGCGTGCGTACACAGGACTGCCTACTTGGAATGAGCGCCCTGGCCGGGAGGAGTCTAGAGGCTTTTCTGTGGAATAATGGGGGTGTAGTCTATCGAGCTGCGTTCTCAAACGCCTCCCCATGAGCAACTCAGCCGGTGTTTTATTCGTGGCTGTACATGGTGTAGTGTGCTGTGTGAACAGGAGCTCTGCTACTTTATCTCGCCAATCCCCCGGGCCTAGTTTGCGAAGTGTTTCTTTCGTTGTGCGAACCATGCATTCCACCATGCCATTACCTGCAGGGTGCCATGGTGCAATGAGTCCATGCCGTATGCCTAAGTTGGCGAGGAACCCCTCAAATCGGGCCGCTGTCAGCTGAGGCCCGTTATCCGAGATCAATACGTCGGGGTACCCATGTGTCGCAAACAATGACTCCAAACACCTAATCAGGGAGTCAGTGGTGGTCGTGGACATTAAGCGGACTTCCAACCATTTAGAAAAAGCGTCCACGACCACCAAGAACATCTGGCCTTGTACTGGGCCGGCAAAATCCACGTGGATGCGGGACCAGGGGCCTGGTGGGGTTTCCCAAACCTGCGGGGTTGCCTTAGGCGGGGATGCCCTATTCTCCTGACAGATGGAGCACTTGGCCACCCTTTCTTCGATGGCCTTATCCATCCCCAGCCACCACACGTAACCCCTGGCTAGGGCCTTCATTCGGACCACCCCGGGATGGCCCCTATGCAACAAGTTGAGGGTGGCTCGCCTAAAAACCGTGGGGATTACAACCCGCTCACCCCACAATAAACAGCCCCGTAAAACAGACAGTTCACATTGGCGCGTTTTGAATGGGGCAAATTCGGAAGTCACAGTGTCTCCAGGCCAGCCCCTCAGCACCCAAGTCAGTACTCTTGACAGGACAGGGTCTCGAGCCGTAGACTTGGCGATGTCGCTTGCTGCGATGGGTAGGTTGATGTCGTTCAAGTGGAAGACCGTAGATGCAGGTGCCGGGTCCTCCAGCAGGATAGGCAGGGGGCAGCAGCTTAAGGCATCGGCGTGCACGATGTTGCGGCCGGGTCAGTAGATCAGGTGGTACTCGTAGTTGGCGAGGAAAACGCTCCAACGGGTCATTCTTGGGGATATCATCTGGGGTGTCGGACGGTTGCTGGAGAGTAACCCCAGAAGTGGCTGGTGGTCAGTCATGAGGTTGAAACGGCGCCCATACAAATAGTGATGGAACTTGCGAACCCCCGCGATGAGAGCCAGGGCTTCCTTGTCGATTTGGCCGTAGTTCCTTTCCGGCCCAGCTAAGGTTCTGGAAAAAAATGCAATCGGGGCTTCCTCTCCGTTCGGCAAGCGGTGGCTAAGGACAGCGCCCACGCCGTAGGGTGACGCGTCGCAGGCTAGCACTAGTGGCAGTTGGGTGCTGTATTGAGCCAGCACCGTGTTTGCTGTCAAAAGTCCTTTCACAGCGGCAAATGAGTGTGCCTCACGGGGGGCCCATTTCCATGGTGCCCTGGCGTCCAGCAATCTGTGCAGCAGTTCTGCCACTGTGGCTTTGTGAGGCAGGAAAATTGCATAAAAGTTCAAGAGGCCAAGAAAGGCTTGCAGCTCCGCTTTACAATTTGGCCTGGGTGCGTCCACAATGGCTTGGATCTTAGAGGCTGTGGGGTGTAGTCCAGTGGAGTCCACCAAGAACCCGAGGAATTCTACGCTGCTAGCCGCAAACACACATTTAGATTTCTTAATTCGTAACCCCACATCCTGGAATTTGGTGAGGACAGCACGCACTCGAGAGATTAATTCCTCACGTGATGATGCAGTGACCTAAACGTCATCAAAATAAGGCACTGTGCCCGGAATTCTGTGTAACAGGCGTTCCATCAACCCCTGGAAAATGCCCTGGGCAGTGCTTATGCCAAATTGGAGGCGGCGGCAGCGGAAAGCGCCTCGATGTGTAATAATAGTCTGAGCTTCGGCTGCTTGGTCGTCCACAGGCAGCTGTTGGTAAGCCTGGGACAGATCTAACTTTGCGAAGACTTTTCCCCCTCCCAGGGAATGCAGCAAGTGGTGCACGATGGGCACAGGGTATGCATGGGACTGTAATGTGCGGTTCACTGTGCACTTATAGTCTGCACATAGCCTGATTGAGCCATCCGGCTTGACAGGGGTCACTAGGGGGTCTCCCAACGCGCCTGATCTACAGCCTCTAATATGTCCTGTGCAAGGAGGTGGTCTAGTTCAGCGTCCACCTTTGGCAGTAGTGCCAAGGGCACTCTCCGTGGTTTGAGGCGGACAGGGGCAGCCATAGGGTCAAGATTAAAAGTCACAGGTGTTCCAGTATACTTCCCTAGCTGCCCGTCAAATACTGCGGGGAATTCCTGTTCCAATGTGGCCCCCATGTCTTCCCCTTTCACTGCGTTAATGCCCTCCAGGGAAAACCCCAGAGCTGGAAACCAGTCTAGTCCCAGAAGACTGGTAAGGGGGCCATCTACAATTACAAGGGGCAGGCAGCCAGCAAAAGTTTTGAACCTGACTGGAAACAGTACCCTGCCCAGGATAGGGATGGAGGACCCCTGGTAAGCCCTAAGGAATAATGGGCATGGCTCTAGGCGGCTCTTTGACATGCCAGGGAAAATGCGTTTCAAGGTGCTCCATGAGACTATGGACACAGCTGAGCCCGTGTCCACTTCCATTGGACACGGCTTGTGGCCAAGCATCACAGTAACTGTGAATTTCTCACCCGCGGGCACCTGAGTTTTCTGAATGACAGCAAGATTCCCCCTAGTGGAGGGGAAAATCGCATTACAGCTGCCTCTTCTTGGCTGACCCCCCCAGGGCTGTCTCCGTGGGCCTGCAGGTGGTGCCTCTCTATAATTCTGAATGGGGGCGGCTCTACCCATCTGGCAAACCCTTGCTAGGTGGCCCCTGCGGCCGCAACGGCGGCAAATGGCATCCTGGAAATTGCATTGGGCCCTCAGATGGTCCCCCCCCACAGCCCCTGCATGGAGAGAGAGATGGAGGCGGTCTTTGCCTCACGTCCCCCTTATTCTGACCCTCAGAAATGCGGCAAACGTCCTCTTCAATTTTGAGCTCCCTCTCTAATGCTTCTGGGAGAGCGGCGATGGCATTGGTCACAGAGGCATTGGGGACGGGCGTTGGGTTAACGCTAATGTCCATCTCAGCGAGGGATTGGTTGGACAGTTCAGCAGCACGAGCCTCATCAAGTGCAACTTGGAATGTGAGGTTGTGCATGGCGAGCAATCGCCTCTTCAGTCGGCAGTCCCTGATTCCAAAAACAAGCCTATCCAAAAGGTAGTCTTCTAAATTGCTGAACTCACAATTTAAGGAAGCCCTCCTGAGGGCAGCCACGAATTGATTCACTGTCTCACCCTCCTTCTGATTCCGATGGTAAAAAGCATAACGTCTAGCACATCTAGAAGGAGGGGGTGCGTAATGATCTTTAAGTTTCTCCATAAATTCGTCCCAAGGCACGCTATGAATTGAGCGAGGGGCGAAAAGGGCTTGGGCAGTCTCGAACATGTCAGGCCCACAAAATCTGAGAAAATACGCCCGCTTTCTGTCTCCTGACAGCTCGGTGAACTCATTTGCGATGAGGAAACATTCGAACCGAGCTACATAGGAGGCCCAGGTCTCGCTCGGCGGGTTAAAGGGAGCGAATGTATGTTGGGTGGCCATCACTCGTCCCTGACAGTGCTTTCACAATTTTCCTTACGTTCAGGTGTGCTGGAGTCACTCGATGTGGATTCGACCTCCTTCTTCATCGCCAGTATTATATTCGTGAGGAACGACGCTGAGGCATGAGTCGGACTAATGCTTTATTAACTTCTGAACCTCCTAACTAGAGTTGTCTGACAGGAGCAGCCCCCGATCTGACAGCTCTGTATTTATACTGAACACAACATAACATCAACCAATCACAACACTTAGAACTCCTGCTCCTTTTGGAGCCCCCTGGTGGAGCCCCAGGACATTACAGCCCGGGTTCAGGCGATCCTCTAGCGAAGATTCTGTGTGGTTCGGCGAACCCCCAAATCCCACTCCTGACTGGCCCTGCCCACTCCACCCTGCCCCACGCAGGACTCTCCACGTGGCCTGTTTTGGATGCCAGGTAAGTGCAGGGTCTGCATGGAGGCTCGGGGAGGCCAGAAATGGCCCATTTCTGGCTTCTGGAGGACCTCCAGAGCCCGGGGGAGGCCGTTTTCACACTCCCAGAGGCTCAAGAAAAGCCTCCAGAGCCAAGGGAGGGTGAAAACGGCCTCCCCCGGGCTCCGGAGGTCCTCCAGAAGCCGGAAATGGGCCGTGGTGCAGGAAGCCGACTAGGCCATGCCCACCATGGCCATGGCCACCCAGCAACTGGACAGAGAACCCATTGCTAAAAATTTTGAACTGCACCCTTGCTCCTGCTGATTTCACTTTTCCATGTAGAAAAGCATCAGGATTCAATAATAAGGAAAGAAGGCACACAAGCAAAAAGCATTTTTTTAAAGGTTTATGTTAGCACAAAGCTTTCAATAATGAAAGAACATTGACTGAAACAAGTTTCTTTATCTGAATAAAATTTAACTTATTTTGCATAGTTTTGATTAAACCTCCATTATAGGGCTAGCTGTAATGATCCTGATGGCCACCAGATGCAAGGTACCCAAGTTTCCACAGCTTGTTTCTGGTGGCGCTACCCAAGTGGAACTAAAAGACCAAAGTGAGCAGCCTGGAATTCCAGGGATCTTCAGATCAACGTTCTGAAGAGTACTGAAAATAAAAAGCATGGCATATCACCATGCCTGCACTGGCAGAATAAATAAAGAAAACGCTGCTGCTACAGTCCGATGTGGGTAGCACAGCTGTGGTACATTAAGTTTCCTCAGTCTGGCATCTCCTGAGGAAAAAACTGGATCTAGAGCATGGGTGTCAAACTCACGTTGCTGTCACGTGATGTTTCACGACGTTTTTTCCCTTCGCAGAACTGGGGTGGGCATGGCCTGTGCATGACGCATCCAGCCCACAGGCCACCAGTTTGACACCCCTGATCTAGAGCTACTACACCTAGGCTGTGATATAGCATCAAATATATTTTTCTGTACAGGTAGTCCTTAACTTACAACATTTGTTTAGTGACCATTCAAAGTTACAATGGCACTGAAAAAATTGACTTATAACCATTTTTCACTCTTAAGACCATTGAGGCATCCCGGCGGTGACATGATCAAAATTCAGACACTTGGCGACTGACTCATATTTATGACTGTTGCAGTGTCCTGGGATCATGTAAACACCATTTGCGACTTTCTGATAAGCAAAGTCAATGGGGAAGTCAGATTCACTTAACAACCCCATTACTAACTTAATAACTGCAGTTATTCACTTAACAACGGTGGCAAGAAAGGTTGGGAAATGGGGCCAAAGCTCACTTAACAAATGTCTCACTTAGCAACAGAAATTTTGGGTTCCATTGTGGTCACAAGTTGAAGACTGCCTGTATAGCTTTACTTGCAGTCTAACAATTGCCTTGATTTTGGTCACCCAGAAATGGTATCTCTGTGGTGCAGATTGCATTATATTCTAACCACAAGGGAATGGGAGGTGACCAGCCAGGAAGTGGTACAACTGAAGGCAACTGTGAAGTTGTAATCCTTTTTTCCTTTCCTGAGGTTTTTTAATGATTCAACAGTTATGCTGAACTAAGTGTAGCAATTTGTGGCACTCTGTGTGATAATGAATTGTATTTGGATGTAAATCATAATGCATTATATTTCAGATGTTTGTTTATATATAGGTGCATTGCTGTTTCATTATTATTGTTGTATGCTGCCCAGAGTCACTTCTCATGAGATAGGCAGCTAAATAAATTTGATTAGTAAATAAATAAGCGAAATAAGCTTACCTAACATGTGTGGGAAGTATGATCACTCTTAAGGGATCCCAGGGGTTGCGGTTCACAACATCTGGAGATCTACCAGTGGCCCACCTTGTTCTAGAATAGAGGTTCTTAACCTGGGAGCAATTACTCCGAAGGGAGTGATTTAGGCATATGCTGGGAATAATGAAGCAATTTTGAATTGCTTCTTTGTGAATTGAGAATTCAGTTTTGGGATTACCACTGCTGAGTAAAACAACAGAATCTGAGTTTGGGGTTTTGTTTTTTTTAGGGTAATGGCATTATTTCAAAACACAAAAATGGCTAATTAGGTCAAATAGAATATCACTAGAAGATCTATTTGGGATGGTGCAATTATTTCTTCAGCGTACAAGGGTTTGGACTTGGCTTCTCAGATCTTTCCAGTTTTATGATTCTGGGTGGAATAGAACAAGAACACAAAGAAGAGAAATTCATAGAAAGGACGACATGGTCGCAAGTAAAGGAGCATTTAAAATCTTGCTGGGATAATATTTCATAATTAAGGACTTGAAATATTGTGGGGTAAGGCATGAGACTGCAAATTGTATTGTTAACTAACATATACTGTACTTTGGCTAAAAAAAAGATGGTTGGCTGGCCATGTAACTTTCTCGGTTTGAAGGATTGATTGAGTGATTGAGTGATATCCTACCTTTATTATTTTAAAAAATAATTTCTACAATTTTGCCCACCAGAACAATCTTGTGAATTGGACTCACCCAGCTGGCTTCCATGCCTAAAATGGGACTAGAACTTGTTTCCAACATGATGATTTCACCACTAGACTATACTAGTTCTCAAGATGCACTAGAGTAGCATAGCTAATAGGGATTGGTCTCATTCGAGACAACGATGAAACCGCATACAGACGGGAAGTTGAACAACTAGTGGTGTGACCGGAACTATCTGGAACTGAACACACTCAAAACCATAGAAATGGTGGTAGACTTTAGGAGAAACCCTCCCATTCTACCACCTCTTACAATACTAGACAATACAGTATCAACAGTAGAGACCTTCAAATTTCTAGGTTATATCATATCTCAAGACCTAAAATGGTCACCTAACATCAAAAATGTCATCAAAAAAGAACAACAAAGAATATTCTTTCTGCGCCAACTCAGGAAGCTCAAACTGCCCAAGGAGCTGCTGATACAGTCCTACAGAGGAATTATTGAGTCTGTCATCTGTACCTCTATAACTGTCTGGTTCAGTTCTGAAACCCAACAAGACAGACACAGACTTCAGAGGATAATCAGAACTGCAGAAAAAACAATTACTGCCAACCTGCCTTCCATTGAGGACCTGTATACTGCACGAGTCAAAAAGAGGGCCATGAAAATATTTACTGACCCCTCACATCCTGGACATAAATTGTTTCAACTCCTACCCTCAAAACGACGCTATAGAGCATTGCACACCAAGACAACTAGACAAAAGAACAGTTTTTTCCTGAATGCCATCACTCTGCTAAACAAATAATTCCCTCACCACTGTCAAACTATTCACTAAGGCTGCATTACTATTACTATTAGTCTTCTCATCGTTCCTATCACCCATCTCCTCCCACTTATGACTGTATGACTGTAACTTGTTGCTTGTATCCTTACGATTTATATTAATATTGATTGTTTCCTGATTGCTTATTTGTACCCTATGACAATCATTAAGTGTTGTACCTCATGATTCTTGACAAATGTATCTTTTCTTTTATGTACACTGAGAGCATATGCACCAAAGACAAATTCCTTGTGTGTCCAGTCACACTTGGCCACTAAAGAATTCTATTCTATTCTATTCTATTCTATTCTATTCTATTCTATTCTATTCTATTCTATTCTATTCTATTCTATTCTATTAGTTAAAGTAAATGTGTAAACACTTTCTGTAACTCCACGAACACCCTTCTACACAAATGGCAGATAGGTCACAATTCTTTTACATGGCTTCATGTTAATTCTTGACAAAAGGCTAAAACACATATTTGACTAGTTATCTATACAGGTAAGAATGGAGCAATTTAGTAGAGGCTATTTGATTTTTCAGTAATAGACGTCACTAGACAGCTTTAGGAAAAGTCTTATGTTGATAAATGTGTCCATCTCAGAGAAAGATATCTAATTCTCTAAAAGTTTTCCTTTGGGTAATGTTTGCCAGCAGCTGCTAATCTTGTATATAGGTTTGCCTTAATCACAGAGATGTTCCTACCATTAGAATATATTTTTCGAGTTCAGTTATATCTCCTTTACTGAACCACATATAACTTTTTGCATTTCTGGATACACAACCCAGATATTTTATAAAAGCTATCCATACAGAATCTCACTGTTCTTCCAAAGTAGGGTACAGGATGGTTTCTTTGCAACTTTATGCAGAAGACTCTCTAAATTCAGAGCATAGACAAGCAAATCAGCAAGGGAGGCTGTCCTTTAAATACTCTTGGACTCAATTATTTCGCAGAATGAGAACTTTTGTTTCATCAAGAACATCTACAAAGGTATAGAGAGATGTTTAAACTTCCATGCAAGATTATTAATTCTGTTCTAAGTGCTGAGCTGCTGTCATCCCTTCAGATTCCGGCTTTTTATCAGCTGATTAAATGTAGAAGTACTATCACTTTCTTTGAGCATATATATGTCCCTTTTATTAGGCTGGAGTAGCTTTGAAAGATGAGGTCAGGTAGAGGTTTCTCAACAATTCCTCCAGCAATAGAGTAGCTAAAAAAGAAGTCTGTTTCCCATTAAATTATGTAGACATATCTCTGGTCACCCTTGCCCTTGAGGAAAAACTGCTGAAAAGCAATAGAAAGGGCCAACTGGTTGCTATGCTCTCCGGGCATTCATTAGATAGAGGTTTTTCATTACATAAAACATAAAAGATTATTGGTTATATCAGGGATAGGTTCTGGCTTACCTCACTGCCGGTTCACACGCACATGTGCAGGGCTAAAAACCCAGCTTCTGCGCATGTGCAGAAGCAAAAAAACAAAATGGTGGCACCTATGGCACTGCCAAGAGAGCCAGTTTGGGGGTGTGTGGCAGGCCTGGATCGCTGCCGGTTCCAGTGACACAGGCCGCCAAGTTACTACTGGTTCCATGGAACCAGTCCGAACCGGGAGGAACCCACCTCTGGTTTATATCTTAAAATGCTTGAAATTTGTAAAAGCAACTTCATCTCATATGCTTAGATGCCAGTTTACGTTACTTAGTTGGCAACTATGTTTTTCATTGTTTATTTCTTAATATAGGTAGTCCTTGGCTTGCAACCATTCATTTAGTGACTGTTCAAAGTTACAATGGCTGCAAAAAAAAAGGTGACTTATAACCGGTCCTCAAACTTAGGACCACCGCAGTACCCTCCCAGTCGTGTGATCAAAATTTGGGTGCTTGTCAACTAGCATTTATGTACAATGGTTGCAGCATCCAGGGATTATGTGATTGCTACTGTATTTCTCCAAAAATAAAACCAGGTCTTATGTTAATTTTTTCTCCATTAGGGCTTATTTTTGCATTAGGGATTATTTTCCAGTTATGTCTTATTTTCAGGAAAATATGGTAAATGCATCTGTCTGGCTGACAATCTTAACTGGGGCTTATTTTGGGATAGGCTTATATTACGAGCAACCTGAAAAATCATGCTAGGGCTTATTTTCTGGTAAGGTCTTATTTTGGGGAAAACATGGTATTTGCAATCTTCCTAGCCAGCTTCCTACGCCTACGGGAGTTGGGCGGCATATAAAAGCAAATAAATAAACAAACAAACAAACAAACAAACAAACAAACAAACAAATAAATAAATAAATAAATAAATAAATAAATAAATAAATAAATAAATAAATAAATAAAAAAAATAAAATAAAATAAAATAATAAAATAAAATAAAATAAAATAAAATAAAATAAAATAAAATAAAATAAAATAAAATAAAATAATAAAATAAAATAAAATAAAATAAAATAAAATAAAATAAAATAAAATAAAATAAAATAAATAAAATAAAATAAATAAAATAAAATAAATAAAATAAAATGGAATTTCTAGCATGTATACATTACTGAAACAGCAACATCTTCGCTGGCTCGGGCATGTTGTAAGAATGGATGATGGGCAGATTCCGAAAGATCTCCTGTATGGTGAACTAGTGCAGGGAAAGCGCCCTAGAGGGAGACCACAGCTGCGATATAAGGATATCTGTAAGAGGGATTTAAAGGCCTTGGGAATGGACATTAACAGCTGGGAAACCTTGACCTCTGATCGTTCCGCTTGGAGGCTAAAGACGCAGTATGGCCTTCTCCAGTTCGATTAGACACTTGTTCGGCAGGCCGAAGCAGTGAGGCAGTCCCGGAACCAGAGAAATCTGGGGGCCAGGCAGGGGACGGAATGGATCTGCCCTCAGTGTGGAAGGGATTGCCACTCTCGGATTGGCCTTTTTAGCCACACTAGATGCTGTTCTAGAAACTCTTTCCAGAGCACGATACCATAGTCTCTCGAGACTGAAGGTTGCCAAAGCTAAATAAATAAATAAATAAATAAATAAATAAATAAATACATACATACATACATACATACATACATACATACATACATACATACATACATAAAATCAATGCTGGATTTACTTAACAACTGTAAGATTCACTTAACTGCAGTGATTCACTTAACAACCATAGCAAAAAAATTGTCATAAAATTGGCCACAATTCACTTAACAACCACGTTGTTTAAGAACAGAAATTCTGGTCCCAAAGTATTGTTAACCATGTTAACCAGATAAAATAATTGATGAACCGTATATCAGTATACTAATGCTAATATACTGTCACCAGCACATAATAGCAGTCAGTATATTGCCATGGATAGAGTAATAATGTTGCTTAAGGCCATGCAGTTTTGTAAATGGGCATGTATAAAAGATGCAAAATGTGAGACACATTCATTGCAGGCTAAAAAGGTAGAAAAGATTGTTCAGGAAAATTTCAGTTTCTCAGCACATAGAGAATAGAGGCTTGAAGAAGACACAAGATAAGAAAAATACAGTTCTCACCACAACAGCTAGTTCCCATGTGAAACAGTTGAGGCAACAACAAATCTAGAGGAAAAGTATCAGGAGATGGAAGAAAAAAATCCATGAGGGACTGACCCAATTTAGATGGATGTTGATGCTCTCTCAAACTTGATCAGACATACATATTTTTGGAGAGTTCTTTATTGAAAGAGGAGTTATATAATATTTTATTACTTTCAAATGGGAATTTGGTCATGGGTAAAATGTATTGAAATCATGAGCTACAGTCCGTTGAATATACATGTAGGTAGATGTAGATAAAAATAAAGGTATAATGTTTGGACATGTGCAATTTTTAACAAATTTGCTGCATGGAACCTGAATCATAGAATAATAAAGAACTGGAATTTAGCTAAGCTCTAATCCTCTAATGTAGGGGTGTCAAACTCGATTTCCTTGAGGGCCGCATCAAGGTTGCGTTTGACCTCAGGGGGCCAGGGTTGATGTGGCCAGGATGGGCGTCACTTGTGTTAGGGGCACTTGTGGTGGCCCGAGCCCTCTGCCAGCGAAAACAAGCTCCCAAGCTTCATTATCAGCTGGGACCGCCTCCTACAACCCTCTGCCAGCAAAAATGGAGTTCAGGAGGCCATGTGCAGCCCTCGCGAGCTCCGCTTTTGACTGGGATGGCCTCCTGCAACCCTCTGCCAGCAAAAATGGAGCTCAGGAGGGCCGCACTGGCAGAGGCACTGCGGGTCAGTCTTTCGCTGTTTCCAGGGCAGCCCTGCGGGCCAGATCTAAGCACCTTGTGGGTCAGATCCAGCCTGCTCTAATGCAACAAATAAAACTCTGTATATTAAACTGTTGGTAAGAATGCACTAAAGGATTTCATCTCTCCTGGTTTTTTTTTTTCATTTGATATTTTAAACTTCCAAATGTTAAATTGACAATCAGTACAGGCAAGGAAATCATACAGTAAGTGGCACAAATGTAGTATTACTTCAACCTAAGGCTATATTTAATGTCATGTTTCTGTTCCCTTTTCCTGTTTCAAGTTCTTTTTTATTATTAATTCATTTCTGCTTTACTCACAAAGATTGTACTGAAAACAAGAAAAGAGAATAATGTTTTCTAATGAATCAGGGTCATTTACACTGCTTAATGGGAAATGCAGCAAGTTATGAAATTCCCTAAATATGCTGGATCGTGAAAGAAACAAAATTGAATTTTAGATATTTGAGAGGTAGCCTAAAATAGCCTTGAAATAAATAATATTTATATTACAGTTATAACTTTGTCAAGCATGAATAGTCTCTAATCTGCTAAGTAAAAATAGCAGATAATAATTATAGGATCCTGCAAATAGAGGGAAAGAATAAACACACATTCTCTCCTTTGTGATCTCAGTTAAACTCCCACTTCCCAAACCTTCATTGCATTTCCAGTATATATTTATACATACATGTTAACAAGTAGGTGCCTATTTGAACTATTAAAAGCTTTTCTCCCAGATTAATGGAAGCATTCCTTTTAATTATGGCAAAAGGGACATTTCCATAGCCTCAATCATTAACTGATTTTGTAAAATATTTTGCTAAACATATTTGAATGCCGATTTCCATTGATTGGAGTGGGGGAAGAGGCATGCCAGAGGAGAAGTAGACATTATCCTCCCTGGTAAATAGGTGTTTTACTACTGGCTGTCCCCAAATAGTTCACACTGTGTAAACAAGTACATGGCACCCAGTTTTGAGTGATCAACAAACAGACTACCTCCTTCAGATCTCACCCACAAAAGAACATGCTTAATTGCAGAGCAGAAAACTGTAAACCAAACAACCTTTAAAAACACTGAACCAACTATTCACAAGTGATTTTTAGTGTATTCTCACATCCTTAACTATCTTTGTGCCAGTATACAATATAACAGTAATTTAGTGAGTTGTTGTGTTGCCTTAACAATGGCAGGTGAACTAGAAGACACTATAAAGCACTAATGAAGAAATGACTTAAGTTGTGGATAAAGCATGTGAAATAAAATGTATAATAGAATTAATATTCTTAAAATAGCAATATATCGACCATTCCCTATAACACAGTGTTTCCCAACCTTGGCAACTTGAAGATGTCTGAACTTCTTTGCTGGCTGGGGAATTCTGGGAGTTGAAGTCCAGACATCTTCAAGTTGCCAAGGTTGGGAAACACTGCTATAACAGTAGAGGGAAACAGAAATGTCAATGGATATAATGACACATTCTATTTAAAGTAGAGTCTTCGATATAAAAAAAATATGGCAACAGAAACTCCATTTGATAAAATATAGAAGTAAATCTTGAGTGTGATAGTGTCAGACTTCTCTCAGCCAACAAAGTAAAAAAAGTGCAAGAACAGAATTTCAAGGACTTCTGAACTGTGATAAGTAGATTTATTGAAGCAAAGCTAATGGAGTTGTTAGGAAATAATTCCAGCAAGTGTTATGTTTCAAACGTAAGGCCTACTTATAGAAGAAATGGAAGTCATATTCACCTCCTTTTCCCTTCCGTGTGATAGATAACGTTCTTGGGCCAGAAACCATTCCCTTCGGGTTTCTCACCCCTAATGAGGCATACTATTAGAAATTGTAAGATTAATAGATTGCATAGAAAACTAGTTGCTGGCTTTCCTCAAAACAGAATCATTGTTATTTGATACCTTCAATAATTATCTTTCTATGATGGTTTGTTTGTGTGTGATGTGTGTGTATAAAAATTGGGAAATTCCCAAATCCCAGTATTTCACACTAGCTTGATAACACATAGATTAAGAGATATAGATTAAGTCTTGAAATATTTGATGCCACAATTCACACATGGTCTTTCTACATTAAAGTGACCAGATTTTTTTCTTTAAGCGGGATGGGGGGGGCGGGCCCGCCTGGCCGCCGCCATTTGTTTTGCCCTCTGCGCATGCGCAGAATGCTGCGCATGCGCAGAGGGCAAAACACAGCAAATGTCGGCGTCCAGGTGGGGGGGGAAGGCGGGAGGGCGCTTGGATGTCTGGAGCTCGCGACAGGTAAGCTGCCGGCTGCCTCCTTTCCCCGTCTCCCACCTCCCGTTCGTTGCTTGCCAGCTGGCCGAAGGGGAGGAGGGAGGCGAGGAAAGGCCTCCCGAAGGGGAGGCGGGCTCCCGAAGGGCTGCCGGCTCCCGAAGGGGAGGCGGGAGGCGAGGAAAGGCCTCCCGCCTCCCCTTCAGGAGCCAGGAGCCTTTCGGGAGCCCGCCTCCCCTTCGGGAGGCCTTTCCTCGCCTCCCGCCTTCCCTTCGGGAGCTGCCCTGGGGCCGGGCTGGCAAGCAACGAACGGGAGGCAGGAGACGGGGAAAGGAGGCAGCCGGCAGCTTACCTGTCACGAGCTCCAGGCATCCAAGCACCGCGGTCTCCCGGTCCCCCGCCCGGCCCCAGGGCAACGGCGGCAGTGAGGCAATGGGGGGAAGGAAGGGGAGGGGGATGAGGAAGGGCTGTTTGCGCCGCCGCCGGAGCTCAAACCGGCGATGGCAGCGGCGACGGCTCCTCGTCCCTCACCCCTCCACCTGCATCCCAACAGCAGCGGCGCCTCCGAGGGCAGGGCTAGGGATGGGGCGGGGGAAGGAGAGGAGGAGCAGCCCCCCTTCCCCATCTCCCAAGCAGGCAGCCGCCTCGCTGAAATTCCGCCCGACTTGCTTCCGATACCTCTCTTTGGCTTCCCCTTTTAAGGTGACCAGACGTCCCGCTGTTTCGGCATTCTTTTCAAAAAAGTGGGACTTTTTGAAAAGAATGCGGGACGCAGGACACGCGCTTGAAAAGCGTGTCTGTCCCGCCAAAAGTGGGACGTCTGGTCACCTTATTCTACATGTCTGTGCCATGTGGGAGTCCAAATATAAGCAATATATTTACTAAAACCATGACAAAAACTGTTCTTGTATAAATTCCCCTGTACACATAGTTATTCCATAACTAGGATCCATGCAAAACTTAGCAAACTGATGTTACCTGTTCACCCTGTGCTATTTTGAAAAAATTATTAGGGTAGAATAATCCAAGTAGCAAATACTTGGGTTTAAGGGTTATTTGTTTGGTTAAAAATTTTAGAATCATGCTCTGTGACCAGGAGGTTGTAGTAGGATTCAGCCAAAGTTGACAAATGTAAGAGGTGAATTGATAAGTCACAATATCCTGTCCGTACAACTTACTTCTGTGTGTAACCATATCGCTTTAGATCTGAGCACCTTTCATTATTCCAGCCAAACACTAGGTCATACAAAGGACTACAGGTCAAGACCATCATCACTGTTTCAATTAGACTGATCTGTAAGCATATAATAATAAAACCTTCTCCCAGCAAGTAAGCAAAGCAAGTCATTTATTAGTTTGATATTAAACCAATGTTTTTGTCTTTCTCTTTCTTGCCCTACCGGTCTATGTTGTTCATAATTTAATCTGCAGATATAGGGCATTTTACAACATTTCTGCATCAGAAAGCTTCCATGGACTTTTCATAAATTAGAAGAGAATTCCTGGCAATGAAACAAATTCATCTACCAACTTCTTTAAAATAAAATTTACATTCGCCTTTCCCCCTTCATTGCCTATATGCAGCCACAGAAAATTTCACAGGGCCTGAATGCATTCTGGCCAATAACTTCAAGACTAGTTTATATATGCAATCTGTAATGCAAGCACCTGAAGGCAGGACAAGAAGCAATGGGTGGAAACTAATCAAGAAGAGAAGCAACCTAGAACAAAGGAGAAATTTCCTAACAGTGAGAACAATTAACCAGTGAAACAGCCTTCAGAAGTTGTGCATGCTCAATCACTAGACGTTTTTAAGAAGATATTAGACAGCCATTTGTCTGAAATGGTATAAGGCCATGATTACAAGTGGCATGCAGAGCCATAGTGGAGGGCACGCGAGGTGTTGCCCTATATCAGCTCCAGCGCGCATGTGCGTGCCGGCCAGCTGATTTTTGGCCATTTTCGCTCTCCCCAGGCTTCAGGGAAGTCTCCTGAAGCCTGGGTAGAGCGAAAACAGCCCAACGGGCCAACCAGAAGTTCATTTCTGAACTTCTGGTTGGCCCGTTGGCCCCATTTTTCACCATTCCCAGGCTTCAGGAGTCCATGGTGAGGCCTGTGTGCATGCGTGGGGGGCAGCAGGGGGTGCACAGCAGGGGTGTTGTGCGCATGCTTGTGGGAAGGCATGGATGTGGGCATGCGCACTAGCATGTGCACGCATCCCTTTTGGCACATGAACCCAAAAAGGTTCGCCATCACTGGTATAAGGTCTCCTGTTCTCATAGGGGGTTGAACTAGATGGCTTCTGAATTTGAAAGTTCTTGTATATGAAAGTTCCTATGTGCAAAGTATGTGCAAAGCAATTACAAAACTGGAAAATATCTGGCATTGGTGACAAAATACTATTTTACTTACCAGTTTGCATAATCAGATTAAATGTAAATATAGTACTACATGACTCTTCACTCTCAACATTTTAAGGGGGGTTGTATCAGATATAGCCCATGCATTTAATTTCGCTCACATGCCTACATGTTCCCCCCCCCCAGCCAATTACTTAAAGAGTGAATTGCTCTCTCAGGATGAATAGAAGAACATGACATTTTTCAAGAAAAAATGTATATTGCTCAGTCTCTATTGTCTTTGAGTTTCCTTCTGCTGAGAAAACAGCAGAAAACAGCAGAAAACAAAGTATACTTGGCTCTTTTGTTAAGTGAGGGCTTCATTCCTTTCTCCTTCCTTCTTTCCTTCTTTCCTTCTTTCTTTCTTTCTTTCTTTCTTTCTTTCTTTCTTTCTTTCTTTCTTTCTTTCTTTCTTTCTTTCTTTCTTTCTTTCTTTCTTTCTTTCTTTCTTTCTTTCCTTAGCTGAATCAAGTGTTATTCAACTCACTGAAGCTCAACTGATACAAGTACTGAATAGTCTTTATCTTTGTAAATGGTAACATTCTTCTCTTACTCAGTCTTCAAACAGATTATATTTAGCTCAGGATCTTTGCTCTTTGTTGAGCCAGTTGTTACATTCATTGCCATCTTTCATCTCTTGCCAAATTATTGTGGTGCCAATTAATACAAATGTAAAAACTGAACATTCCAGGTATAGTTCTGTTGGGGACAAACGTGGACTGCCAAGTTAAATAACACTGTCCTTCCAGACATATCTCTGATAAATCTAACTTACTCTAGTTTCTAAAAAAAAACACCCAATAAACTGACCTCTCTTTATACCTCACATTGGAGTTATGTCAATGCCTGATACAGGTTATGTGTTACAGGCACAACGCAGGGGTGAAATTCAGCAGGTTCTGACAGGTTCTGGAGAACTGGTAGCAGAAATTTTGAGTAGTTCGGAGAACTGGCAAATACCACCTCTGGGTGGCCCCAGAGTGGGGTGGGAATGGAGATTTTGCAGTATCCTTCCCCTGCCACGCCCACCAAGCCATTCCTTCAGAACCGGTAGGGAAAAATTTTTGAATTTCACCCCTGCACAACAGCCTGCATTGCAATTTGAACCTAATGTCATAGTGCAAATCTCTATATATGCTGTACTTCTCTATGCTTTTTCAGCAGAGATCTGGTCAATTTTTGTACATGTTTTGTTTCGAACATAAATGCACACATTTAACTGTGATATCCATGGAGTCACTTGGAGACCCCTCAAAGGTTTTCTTACCTGATATCTTAAAAGATCAGTAGATAAACCAAATGGGATGGCTGTCCAGCGACTTTACTTTCCCACTGGAAGCATCTCCATTTTTAAAAAATCAATAGATATCATTACCTACTGACTTTAAAATCAATAAGCCTTATCTGGAGATCACATTACAATTCCACCAGTTTCCAATCTCCATCCATCTAACTCACTTAGCTAATTAACGGTACAGACTTGTCCAGTAATTAGGAAGAGTCCAAGATGTTAGTGTGAGCTTTTTAAAGTTGGCACAGACAAAAAGACATGAAGTTTATTTTGAATGATAAATATGTTACGTTCATTTGCAGTCTTTTAGATGCTTGGATAACAACATCATTTTAAACAAAATTTAAAAAACCTGAGATATGCTTTAAATATAATAGAAATAGTCCCTATGCATATCCTCACCTATCATATTTCTGCTACGCTAAAATTGAAAACATCTTAAAAATGAGTTCAGAATCTCAGAGGAGCTCTTCCAAAGGGGCTCTTTTTCTCTTCTCTCCCCACAAATATAACTATACAAGTAGTCTTTGACTTACGACTAGTCACTTAGTGTCCATTTAAAGTTAGAATGGACTCTCGAGAACTGATTCCAAAGTTCTGACAGCTGCCACCCCGCCAGCATTTGTGGCACATTTATGGCCATTTATAGTATCCTTCAGACACTTAACTGCAATTTATGACATTTTTCCCAAAACCAGCATTTACTTCTGGTTTTCAGCAAAAAAAAAAAATTGCTCCTTAGCAAACAATGGGTTCATTTAACAACTGTGGATTCACTTAATGACCATGGTGACTTAATGATCACCACAAAACAAATTGGATTGCTTATTTCCTGACTTCCTTTGCGGAGCCAGCAGAAGCCTCTATAAATACCCCTCACTCCTTTTTACATCTATGGTTAAAAGCGGACAGCTCATAATTTCGATTTGTTGTTCAGTTTCTAATAGTCAAGCTACAAATGATCGTCTTTATGGAGCCAGAGCAACATACAAAAGAGAAGCTTGCAGAATACAATTCAGAAGAGGGGGGAAATGAAAAAGGAGACAGCCGCAACCAGCCATACAAGGGCTAAGCATTAGAGCAGTGAAAAAGCTTTGAAAGTGATGCTTGTGCAGACTGCTTATTTTTGAATTGTTAAATCAGCCATGTTTTTATTCAGGCTAACACAGCTGCTTCAAAGGCCACTTTTGACTTTCCCCACAGGTATGTGTGAGCTCACAGTTTCTTTACCTAACTCATTTCCCAGTGGTAAGAAAATAGCTAAGGGAAATCAGGAAAAATGGTAAGAGCAGCCATTCCACATTAAACCGTTTTGCTTCAACACCTGATTCTTTATAGTCTGTTTCTACTGAAATGAGTAATGAGCCATCCCCTGATACTTTGATGGGATCTCCTGGAAGGGGTGTAGGACAACTTGCCACAACCAACTCACCATGGCCAACTTGCTACGGTTGACTTGCCGCAGCCAACTAACCATGGACCAAGACTTATACTACTGTCAAAGAAATGGTGTAATAGAATCATTAAATAAAGGATGCAAAAGAAAGGAACAAAATGAAAGTGAATGACCAAATTTAAAATAATATCTTAAATTATTTTAAATAATTAAATTGAATTGTTGAATTGTCCCATGGTGAGTTGGCTGGTGGAAAGTTGGCCATGGCAAGTTGTCCCATTCCGCCTGAAAGCAACCCTTTGTTTCCTCTAATAGTGCTGGTGATGCAATGATCAGCAACAATAAGAAACACGTCAGCAACAGATTAAGCTAATGTGTTCCACGCTCATTTCTTAGTCACAGATATCAAGAGGCACTGTGGTCTCTGAGAGTAATTTGAAGGCATCATGGCTAGGACTAGGAACCATAGCTCCCTGGCTTTGTCTTCCATGGATTTCTTTGATTCCTTTTTTTATAGGATAATAGTGAATGAGCTAGCCCAATTCCCTCAAAAGATTGCCACATGTAGACAAGGCAACAAACAGCCAATGCACAAATCTAGAAGATGAGGAATCCACAATTTTCTTTCCATGTCTGATAACTGATACACTGAGGGAATGACCCACAGCCTGTCTCTTTACTACAGAGAACAAAAGTTCAATCATCTTGGAATTCCAGCCTAAAGAAGAGAGGAATGATGCAAAGGAATTTTCTCCGCTCTTCTCTTAGTTTAATAAGCCTTGTCTTAAGAGAATGAGATTGTCGGGAGAAATAACTGAGAAGAAGCTGTTTGGAAGGACATCTGAAGGAAATCTCAGGCTGAGGGGTCTCTGGGTGAAAGCAGAGATGGAAGTAGCTTATTAAAGAGTAATTTACTCATCTCTGTATATTGGAACTGGAATGGCTGGAATGGAAGTTAAAGTGACTTTGATCTTAAATCTCTATCTTTGGAGAGAGAACTGTGATAGGAGAGATCTTTGGGAGAAAAGAGATGGAAACATCTGGGGGAAGAAAGAAATCAGGAAGAGGAACAGGGAAGAATTACCATAAAGCCTCTGAATAAAGTTTAGTATCTAATTGGAGTCTGGCTAGAAAGGCAGAAATATTTGCTGCAAGAATCATTCCCAATAGTTCGAGGCATAGTAAACAGATTCAGCTAGAAAGTTCCATCAATATTTTAGCCTTTATTATCTGAATACTTTTCCTGCTTAGGGTAATTTATTTATTGTTAAATTGAACGTTAGGATACTTTTGCAAAACAAATAAGTTCTTATACATTTTTATTCTTTCTTAAACTCAGTTGTCACCCATTTTGGATCTGTGATGTTTATTGAATTTCATGGTAATTCAATTCTTGTACTTTTGTGCCCCTAAAATTCTTCTAATCTAAAATCCTAATCGTTGTGGACCTGTGCCCACAACGTTTCCCCTTAGTATTTCATAGGACATCTGATGTTTTGGGATGCTGCTTGTGGTTTGTGGTAATTAGGGCTAACCCCCTTAATTCCATCCACTAGAAAGTGAAAAGAAGAAAAATATTTTTATATATATTTTATTTTTAAACTAGCTAAATACCTGTGCTTCACTAGGAAACTATGTGATGGGGCTTGATAAATTGACACTTAAAGCTTGAAAATTAATGAGTAGTTAAAAAGGGGACTGCATTATTTCGTTAGAGATGATAAGCTTAGTTTCTGTTACAGATGAAGACATTATTTGCATAGCATAGACTTTCAATTTGTCCCTCAGATGAATTGGTCAGGACCTCCCTGTAAACAACATTCCTGGTTTTTTTTTTTAAATTAGTTTTTAAAAATGTACATTCTGATTTAACAATTATTATATACCTTGTGTTAAGTATTTTATAATTGAAAATGTCCTTTCACTAGTCAAGTCTTAATAGATGCACTTTAGAATACATACATACATACAGATATATATGTGTGTGTGTGTCTCTCTCTCTGTGTGTGTGTCTGTGTGTGTGTCTGTGTCTGTGTGTATGCACACACACAAAGAGACACATTATAATGAGACTTGACAGGGTTCTGTATTGAAAATGTCTTATAATCCCTTGGTTTTCAAATATGTTATTTTAGTTGTACTAGGCCAACTTTCTCATAGTGAAGAGCCTTGTATTCCATCAAACCAGCTGAAAACCATGTTTCTGTTCTGGAGGTAATATATCATGTTAGATCATCATTCTTATCTGGCAGATTAAAAAGCAAAAACAAAGGAAGGATTTTCTTGTTATTAAATAAAAGACACTTAAAAAAACATTCCTGGTTTTGCTCTCTGGCTGGAGGATGACCAGGCTGTCAGGTGAACTGACTCTGGAGCATGCCACATAGAACTGGCTATGGGAGAAACAGGCAGCTTCCCTTACTTGTGTTTTCCTAATCGCATCTGTAAATCTTTTCTTGCGTTTTTTGCCTCTTTTACCTTTAACTGGTGTTACAGTAGAAGGAACAGATTTGTCTGAACTGAGGAGGAAAATAAGAGGAAAAAAATGTGTCTCTGCCTACCAGCATCCATCGGTATTCTAGCGTGGCTTAGCTCAACTGTTAGTGTGGCTTAGCTCAACTGTTCTGTAGTACAGCTTCTTGCTGCTGTGAAAGCAAAAGCGAAACTGAAACTCCTCTGCTTGTGTTTTGCATTTGGATCAGATTTCTTTTCTGGTGGGGAGGGGGAGTAGAACTCCTTAGCATCAGAGCTTGTTAATAATAATATAAAAAATACTCATGCTCCGATGGTCATTATGAAGAAATCCTTTCTTAGTGAGCACCTAGAAGCCAAAAGGAACATATGTGGCAAATTTCAAATTTGTAGGCTTTACGGTTCTGGAGATTTCATGATTAATGTGTGAGTGGTTTTCGCTTTTATATATAGATAGATTAAAGATTTTGCTTTGATTTCACCCTTCTTTTCAAAGGTGATAGGGCCAGAGGTGGGTTCCTGCCGGTACGCTCTTACCTGTTGGTCGCCGCAGAACCGAAGAAGCCGGTGGCATTCGCGGCGCAGGGCTTCCCCCGCCCGCTTTCCCCCGCCCGCCTAGACGCCGCCATTTGTGTTCTTTTGCCCTCTGCGCATGCGCAAAGCGTTCTGCTTGTGCAGAGGGCAAAAGAATGCAAATGGCGGCATCCAGGCGGGTGAGGGAAACCCCGCGCCGTGAATGCCAACGGCTTCTTCGGCTCTGCAGCGACCAACAGGTAAGAGCGTACCGGCAGGAACCCACCTCTGGATAGGACTGTTTGTTTCTAGTTACTTACCTCAAAAGTACAAGCTGACATTACACAGTCTACTTTTCCATTTTCATCATCATTATTATGATGCCCTGTTTACAGGCAAGTAAGTGCTCAAGCAAGATATTTTATCTCTTTCTGCAACTTGTTTTAGGGAAGATAGATATTGGCAGCAAGAAAACATGCTCTAATCCAGGACAAGTTAGAAATGAGGGGGTGCATAAAACTTGGGAAAAGAAGGCTTTATGACAGAGGAGGATTGACAGCCTTCTTCTCTCTTCTCTTTGATTGTAGTTGCAGGCTTCTTCAGCAATAACAGCTGTCTGTTCTTGATTGTCATTGCACCTTGAGATGTCACAATAAGGGCCATAAAGAAATTCAGTAGTTTTTCTTTTTCTTATCCAAAGACTCATACCATCGAATCAAACATTTTCAATTTTATTGCTCACTTACTGAACTTAAAGTTCTATTCGCCCACACATTTACACATATATCCAAGCATTTATTCTATGTCCAAGAAGGAATTTGATTTCCAGAAGGATTAAGGTGGGTAATCTACTGTGTATAATATCTCATCCTGTGTGAGGGCTTCCAGGGATTTCTGTTCCCATACATTTTTTACAGTTTCCAACAAGGTTTGTCTAGTCCATCAAAATTTAGTCAGTCCATCATCCTCTCACCCCTCCTGGTAGTTTTCTTCTGGTGTACTATTGCCTCATCCAGTTCACATGGGAATCCTATATTGTGTTGGGAACCATATTTTGCTGTGAAAAATAACAAAAAATGTGTATCTTCTTTGAAGTCTTCATGCCAGTACTTTTCCATTAGCTGTAATTCTCCTAAGCAAACCTATTGCCTAGGTTTGGCTTGCTTTGGGTAGATCTCATGCATTCCATATTTCACATATGTCTGTCCATAGAAGCAAATGGTATAAAACTCAGTATATTATAGCATTATGTCTTGATAGGCATTATATGCTAGTGACAATGCACTGGTATAAATCTGGTTATTCAGGATTAATATATTCAAAAAGCATTAAGTACTGCAATGCACTCTACATTAAAGAGCATTCAGAAACTTCCATTGGTACAGAGTGTGGAGGTGCAGACAGTCTTTGGGACCCCTAGAGTGGCCCATGTTATACCACATTTTTGAAAACTGGACTGGCTACCAGTTTGGCTTCCAGATGAAATTCAAGGTGTTGATTATTACTTATAAAGCCCTGCATGGCATGGGTCTAGGTAACTTGAGGAACCATCTCACTCTTATGGGACAGGCTCGCCTCACCGGTGCTGGCAGAGGAAATATATCTCAGATTCCATCAGTCAAGGAATTCCAGTTGGCAGGGTCCAGGAGAAGGACTTTCTCTGCCATGGCCCCAGCTCTTTTGAACATCTTGCTCCCTGAGGTGAGATTGGGTCCCACCCTTCTGGCTTTCCGTAAGAGTCTGAAGACCTGGCTCTGCCATTTGGCTTGGAGTCCACTGGAGATGATTGATCAACTAATAGCAGTTCCCATCTCTCTCTCCCTCGCCCATATATTCTTCTCCCTTCCTCCCCATCTTTAATTATAACTTGTATTTTCTTGTAATTTTAATGTTGTGATTTTATACATTTATTCATATATTTATGGCTTCATTTTAATGTTTTATACCAGTCAGAGTTATCTTATGGCATGACGGGCAGTAAACCAATTTAGATAACTAACTAACTAACTAACTAACTAACTAACTAACTAACTAACTAACTAACTAACTAACTAAATAAATAAATAAATAAATAAATAAATAAATAAATAAATAAATAAATAAATAAATAAATAAATAAATAAATAAATAAATTCAGTGATGAAGTTTTTTTTTCTTGAAGTTATGATGAACCTCCCCAGGGCTACTTACAACCTGGATTTGAAGCTCTGATGGCCACTCCAGCCGCCCCGCCCTACAGTCACATGATTCCATTTGGGGCATTCAGCAATGGGCCAACATTTACAAATGTTTGCAGCATCCTGCAGTCATGTGACCATGATTTACAATGTTTTGCTGGAAGCCAGCATTTATTTCTGACAAAAAAACTTCTATGCGTTTGCTTTATAATCACTGAAAATAAGGTTTTAAAATCAGTGTGTATGTATGATGACTCCCTTAACAACCACCATGACATATGACCATAATTTCAAAATTTAATTACAGTGGTAAATTGAGGAATAACTGTAATGTTTTAAATCTAAGCTCCTGGAAGAAGATGTTGTTTTTCTTAGAGTCACTTTCTCCATTTATGATATGTTTATCCCTCCCCCCTTTTTCTATCTGGTTTGCTTTATCAACAATTTGATGAAAGTTACAAGTCATTAAAGTATCTTTTTAATTGAACATTTGAAAGCTTGAACAGCTTCCCTGAATAAGTCTATTTAGATATTTTATTATCACCATGTAAGTTATGCCAACCTTTGAAATAAAATATGACAGTGAATTAAAAAAATATATAGGATACCTGTTAGCTGAAGCCCCTGGCTATTCATTTACTTACAAAACTGATTATTAAGCTTTATTCTCTTCTTGCAAAATGTGTCTAATGCAGAATAGTATGCAGTAAAGCAATCACATCGTAATAATATGTTCTACATATTTGGGGAAAGGGGTATTATTATCTGGTTTGAGTTATACATCTTCCATTTCTGAGAAATCCTTTTATTATGTAATTAAATAGCTCTGGGATGCCATCAGTGGGTTTTGCAAACACCAAAGTTGAAGTATGCTCCTTCTTTTCCATGCATCTTGCACAAATAACCTCTATTTCTCTTGATGGATGTCAGGGGCCTCTGTGTTAAATCTAGTGAGGGGGTTGCAAAAGGAAACAGATTAGAATGGAGATACATTGCAGGCCACTGCTCTCTGAAATAGAAACTGATTTATAACATAAGTTAAATCAGTAAAAATAATTATTTATATATGTTACCATAAATAGAACAATCTTTCACTCCTTTTTTTTATTATTATTATTTTAATTTCATCCCTTAGCTACTCTGATCTCAGCCCAAGAATTGACCCTGGGCATATGCCTAGGGCAGTGAACTCACGGTGTTCTCAGCTATTCTAGACTCTCCTGACCTTCTGTAGAACAGTCTCCTCTCACATCCCATCCCATCCATGACATAGGCCAAACTAAGAAACCAGTGCCGATCAGGACTTCTTGTACTGGAACAGGTGTAGTAACAGAATCTTGCCAATCTGAAATGTCCTTCCTTCGATCTTCACTTCTTCATCACTTGAATTAGAAAGGCTGCCTGTAGTGTTATTTCAACTAGGAATGGGGCTCATCGCTGTCTTGGTAGCAGCTCTTCCTCCTGTCCTTCAAGGCCATTCCTGATGCCCTCTAATCAGGGGCGGGTTGCTTACTTACCGGTGCCGGTGCGCTGCGTGTGCATCTCTACATTTTGGGCGCGGGCGCATTCACGCAATTTTGTTTCTGCGCATGTGCGGAAGCAAAATCGCACCGAAATCTCATGAGGGGACGCACGTGTGAGATTTCGGTGAGATTTTGCTTCTGCGCATGCGCGGAAGCAAAATCTCATCGAAATCTCACACACGCTTGCGTCCCCTCGTGAGATTTTGGCGTGATTTTGCTTCCGCGCATGCGCAGAAGCACAATCGCCAAAAAATTCACCGAAAAAGATGGCGATGCATGCAACGGACCGGCGGAAAGGGCTCCGGAGTGGTCGCGCACAAATTGCGCAATCGGTCGCTCCCTACCGGAGCTACGCACTGGACAGCTCCAGCAGGAACCCACCTCTGCCTCTAATATTACAGAAGGTGGGGGAGTGGCTTTTCTAAGTGAGTAGCAGCTTTTTGTTTTCTCTGCTAGGCAAGTGAGGTCCTGGAAGTCCATAGATGCACACATGTGCATATATGTACATTAAGCATTACACACATACCAATGATGGCTTAGGTTTTCAAAGATAAAATCTAATGATTGGACAGAAATCTATTTGGGAAAGAATGCAGAATTTGTTAGGGTGATTAGATTTCTCTGCTACTTATAAACAGTTTTAGAACACTTACATGACAGTGACTTTTCAAAGCCTAATCACTAACAAGCAGGGAACAACTCTTCTGTTCATCTCCATGTCTAGCTCATGGTCATGATGACATAGAGAAAGGAAACTGTATTGGGACATGCAGACTAAATTTGTATATGGGAGAGGCACATACTAGGGGTGGATTCCAACTTACCTCGCTGCCGGTTTGCTCCCTCCCGTGCCGTGTGGGTGCGCCACGTGGGCAAGTGCACGCTTTGCACATGTGCACATGCACAGTAACAAAAAAACAAAGCCAAAAAAGATGGTGGAACTCAGTTTCTGCACATGCTCAGAAGGAAATTTTTTAAAAAAAAAATCCAAAAAAAATTCAAAAAAAGATGCCGGCGCCCATTGACTGGCACCAACCGATCCAGTGCGGTGACATCATTGTGATATCACCAGCGGGTTGCTAGCGGTTTGGGCGAATCAGTCCGAACCGGAAGGAACCCACCCCTGGCATATACCCTTCCTTTCACAATTACTGTACAGTATATGGTATGTGCTTTGAAGAGGAAATCTTTACACAAAGGTATGCATGGCTAACTCAGTTACTCTAAGAAGTATCTTGCATTTAGTAGTTCTGTGCTTTTCCAGAAGAAGCACGGCTAATCTTTATGGTTTTCATGTAGTCTTTCAGTGGAAACCATAGGTATCCTTGGCGATTTGACAATCACTTCTGTGGACTAAATAAACCAATAGTTTTGTGGCATATTAAATACTAACACATTAATTTCACAGAGGCTTTTTTGAACGTGTTATTTAAGCAAAATCCTGGTTAAAAGTTTTTGAACACAATCACATCCTAGCCCAGTGATGGCGAATCTTTTTTGGCTCGGGTGCCAAAAGGGTGCATGTGTGCACGATAGCATACACGCGCGTGCCCACATCCATAATACAATGCCCTCCCCCATGCATGCGCACAACCCCCGCACTTCCCCCCATGAATGCGCATAACCCCACACTGCCCCCCATGCATGCGCACAGGCCCCACTGAAGCATCCGGACTTCCGGTAGGCCCATTGGGCTGTTTTTCGCTCTCCCCAGGGTTTAGGAAAGCCTCCTGAAGCCTGGGGATAGCGAAAAATGGGCCAACAGGCCACTACTTACCTTAGTTGCAACCAGGCCTCACACACATCACCTCTTTTCTTCTGCAGCTGGCAAGCCTCCTGAAGCCTGGGACAGCGAAAAATGGGCCAACGGGCCAACCAGAAGTTTGGAAATGAAACGGTAGGGGAGCTGCCCTACTATTTACCTTCAGATAGTTGCAACCAGGCCTCGCACACATCACCCCTTTTCTTCTGCAGCTGGCAAGGCTTTCCTGAAGGCCTCTGTAGCCGATAACAGAGCTCCGGATCAATCTGCAGCTCTGCTATCGGCTGCAGAGGCCTTCAGGAAAGCCTTGCCGGCTGCAGAAGAAATGGGCCAAGATCTGCGAGGCCTGGCTGCAACTGTCCAAAGCCGAAGAAGTTCCTGAAGACCTCTGACAGCAAAAAGGAGGCTGGGGGAGATGAACTTCCGGTTGGCCCGTTGGGCCATTTTTCACCATCCCCAGGCTTCATGAGGCATTCCTGAACCCTGGGGAGAGCGAAAAGATGGCCAAAAATCAGCTGGCCAGTGCGCACATGTGCGCTGGAGCTGACATAGGTCAATGCCTCGCATGTTCTCAGATATGGCTCCATGTGCCACCTGTGGCACGCGTGCCATAGGTTCGCCATCACTTTCCTAGCCATTCCATTAGATAATCGTTTCCCACACATTTTTAAAAACCAACATTTCCTTTCACTGATCTTACTATCTTCTTTTCAGAAATATATTCAGAATTCTTATTTATACATTTGAGAGTCTGCAGCTCACAGATATCTTCAGCTTTTCATCAGAGGTAAAAGAGAAACACCAACCTGGTTTTATGGGTAATGTTAAGGCACAGTTTGTTTTAACCACTTTTTAAGTCATATTAAAATAAAACCAAAAAAGCCATATTTTGATTTCCTCTTATTATTCCACACAGTTTTTAACCACAGTATAAGTTTTTAAAATAATTTTTAATAAAATTATCTTAGTCACATAAATAAAATTCCAGAATATGGAATAAAACAGGCATGTTGACATGGGACAAGAATTCTGTGAGCTATGCACTCATTTACATTCATTTGAGGATTTTCATTTGGTTAAAAACACCTTTGTCAATCAACTGCTTTCCTTAATATTTCAAATGGCAATTTTCGGACAGGTTTGGTCTAGTGCAGGGGTAGGCAAAGTTGGCTCTTCTATGACTCGTGGACTTCAACTCCCAGAATTCCTGAGCTAGCATGATTGGCTCAGAAAGTCTGGGAGTTGAAGTCCACGAGTCATAGAAGAGCCAACTTTGCCTACCCCTGGTCTAGTGGTTAAAGCACAAGGATAAAAACCAGAAGACTATGAATTCTACTCCCACCTTAGGCATGAAAGGCAGCTGGGTGACTTTCGGCCAGTCACCCTCTGTCAGCCCAACTTACCTCACAGGGTTGTTGTTTGGGGGGAAAATAGGAGGAGAAAGGAGAACTAGATATGTCTGCCACCATTTATAAAAATAATGAAAGCAAGATAAAAATATGTAATACCCCCCTCCCCAGATCTTATAAAGAAATCATAGGCCTATGAATTTTGTCTGCCTTCCTGGACAGATGCTCCTTCTTCATATTTTTCAGGTATACCAGGCAATTTAATCAATTTTTGTTATGAGATATATATTTCCCACAATACCTGAGAAGAACTAATTAGCTTTTGATGTACAACTCTCCCATATGTGGCCACTGAGCCATCTTCACTGCTGTTGTTTAGGGCAGATATCACATGGAGGGCTAGCTCTTGAGAAAATTATTTCTGGATTAAGCTACTTAGAAATCATTCCTATTGATTTCAATGGCTAGTATCCTCAATTTTCATAATTTCAGCTTTATCTTGTTTGGTAGGCTAATCATCATTACAAGAGGCTGCAAAAAAAATCTGTTAGTGAAAATTTAAGCCTATCTTTCTGCATAGAACTGCATAGAACTTTTCTATCTATTATTGTTCACATCTAGATGTTAAGAAGAAGAGAAATACTTCACCAATCTATAAAATAAGGAGGCACAGAAAAAGGAAAAAAGACAGTTATGGTTTGATCAATTGGCTAATAAAATGCAGACTTGATTTATTTCAGTAAAAGGCGTAGGAAAATCAACCAGTGAGAAAAGTGGCTTCCTCGGTGACAAAAGTAGATTGTTTTTTGGCAAGCAGTTGGGTTTCTTTACTAGTACTCTAAACTCAAGTACTTCGGGATTGTATTAACCATGAAAGAGAAAATATTCTTCAAGAACTGCATAATTCAATATGCAAATTTTCTGGCAAGAACTCAATATGCTCTTGAGTTGCTATCAGAATTTAATCTGAATTTAAAATAGCTACAGATCGAGTGTTTCTGTACTGATTAGGGTATTTCTAAATGTCCTGCTTTCATCACAAGATTTTACCAATGCCTAATAAAACTTGACAATAAGCACCCTTACCTCATCAGGCATTAAGCAAATAAGTACCCATGGGTGTTCTATTATGGATTGTGGCTATGGTTTCTGTCCATTTCTCCCCTTCAACATGGCTTATATTTGAAGCCATCAGTAGGCCATTCACCCTCTATGAATCCAATTTACCTCATAGGGTTGATGTCGGGAAAATGGGAGGAGGAATGTGTGTTGGATATGTTCACCTTCTTGAATTATTGGTAAAAAAATAGGTGGGAAAGAAAAAAGAAAAGAAAAGAAAAGAAAGAAGGAAGGAAGGAAGGAAGGAAGGAAGGAAGGAAGGAAGGAAGGAAGGAAGGAAGGAAAAGAAATTTCCTTAAATCAGGTTTGTGCACATACTCAGCTAAACCAAGTAGAGATCACTTTCCAAGGAGTGTGAACTGTCACCACTTACTTGGTAACACATCAACTTTTCCCTCAGACAGGAAAAAAAATATAGGAAGCTTGAAAAGATATTTTAGTACCTGATTTATTGCTAGTGGGTTGCTTTTAGCTTGTCGAATCCCATGGGCAGATCTATTTTTATATGTCATGAAGATTTCACCAAGCTTTTGGAGACTGAAATATCATTTTTGGCATCCTTAACATTATACTCGAAATGTAGAAGTGTGGGATGGTTGTGAGATGTCCATCTGCTTTATCACATTAGTGATAATTATAGTGTTTCTAATAAGCAGATGGTTCACTTTGCACAAGACAATAACACCTCCAAACTCCAATTCAGAATGGATTTTTAATAATTCTTCATATCACATATTTCAGGAATAAACACACGGAGGTCATTTCTTAACAGATGTGATACATTCATACATTACATTTTTTAAAACTTGAGAGCACATTTGTATTTCTGGCAAAACACCATCAAGGCTGTACCTCTTGCCAACTATGAATATTTTAATCACTTGATTAAAGTATTTTATTCAAGGAGTCATGGAGAGGTGCTACGTGAACTCTCAGACGTACTGTGAAGCACCTTGGCCCTTCAAATCCAAATGCACAGGCTGTTACTTCACAGTACACATAGAAATTCAAAGAAACCCCATTACTGTCAATTGCTGTCCAGAGTCATCTGGAGTTGGGCAGCCTTACAAATATGACTTATACATAAATACAATAATAAACATAAAACAGATACAGTATCCATATATGTTTTACTGGCACATTCTAGGTTTTTATTTACTGCATAAAGCCACAAGGCTTCACCCATATACATACTCTACTGTTCTCAGATAATTTCCTAAGTAGTGCAACTCAAAATCCTACAGTGTACAGGTAATGTTCATCTCATGACCACAATTAAAAAGAGCCGAGGTGGCGCAGCGGTTCGAGGCAGGTACTGCAGGCCACTTTAGCTGACACTGATCCGCAGGTCAGCGGTTCAAATCTCACCAGCTCAAGGTTGACTCAGCCTTCCATCCTTCCGAGGTAGGTAAAATGAGGACCCAGATTGTTGGGGGCAATATAAATATACATTGCTTACTGGTGTAAACCGCTTGGAGAGTGCTTGCACTGTGAGGAGGTATATAAATCTCACAAAATAAATAAATAAATAAATAAATAAATAAATAAATAAATAAATAAATAAATAAATAAATAAATAAATAAATAAATAAATAAATAAATAAATAAATAAATAAAATTGAGCCCAAAATTTCTGTTGCTAAGCAAAATGGTTGTTTAGTGAGTTTTGCTCCATTTTACAACAATTGTTGCCACCGTTGTTAAGTGAATCACTGCAGTTGCTAAGTTAGTAACATGGTTGTTAAGTGAATCTGGATTCCCCATTGACTTTGCTTGACAGAAGGTTGCAAAAAGTGATCACATGACCCTGGGAAGACTGTAATAGTCATAAGTTATGAGTGAGTTGTCAAATGTCTTAATTTTGATCACGTGACTGTGGGGATGCTGCAAGTGTGAAAAATGGTCATAACTTTTTTTTCAGTGCAGTTGTAACTTTGAAAAGTCACTAAATGAACTGCTGTAAGTCAAGGACTACCTGTAATTCTGAATCAGGGTAATATAAGCCTGTTTAGATTTGTTGACTTCTAGTATAGCCAATATAGCCAGTATTGACAATGATGTGGGGTTGTGGAAATTGCAATGCCTTATTCTAATTTTCAAAAATCCAGGCTATCATTGCCCCTTACATTTCTTGGGTTTGATGATACTGTCTAACTTCCAATTACTTTGGCACCTTCTTGTAAAATAGCTGTCTGTTAAGATATTCATGAACTGGGAGAGCCATGTTAACAAGGTCAGCCAATGAATAGGCATAGCAACTAAGTCAGCCAATGGGAGTTAAACACTTCTGAGTCTGTGCAGAGAATCGAAACTGGAAGCTTAAGCTTAAGGCTGGGCGTGGCTCAGTCCACTCTGCTCTCTTGTCCACTCTGTACTCTCCCACTCTGAAATCTGCTGAAATGAAACTAACTGTTCTCTGCTGTCTGTAACTGCTTGAAGAAGAACTCTGCTAATGGTATTGTAAATTCATCTGTTACTATGTTTATAAAGAAGTTTATGAATCCAGCTGAATCAGTCATCTGTGTATGCTTCTGGTTTTGATTTTTGCAACAAACTTTAATACGGTCCCCTCCTTTGTGGCTTGGCAGCCCAGATGGGGGAGGAAGAGAACCAGGCTGTGTAAGCAGCAGGCCGGCGAACAGACGCTGACTGCCATCTGTCAGAAATGGTGTAGGGTCTGCTTGGCCGGCGGGTAGGACTAGATGACCTACAAGATTCCTTCCAACTCTGTTAATCTGTAAATCTGTAAAGATGTGCATGCGCAGCTTGATTCATATGAGCAGTGGGCCGGCATGTGCACATATCCGCACAGCCCAACTTGTGCAAGTTGAGCTTTGCATGCATACACGTCTGCTCATGCAGCCCGGTTGAAAATAAGCCATGGTCTGGTAGTGGGCTGCGGGGCCATGGCCCAGAAGTTGGGGAGCCCTGTTGTAAAGAGCCTCAAGCAGAATGCAAGGGGAGAGCAAAAGTTATAGTTACAGTATTTAATATTCATATTACAAAAAGCTACTGTTTAATTATTTGGCATTATGGGCTTTTTAAACAAATTCCTTTTCTCATCCCTCTGTCTCTTTTTAGAACATGCACTGACAACCAGCAAAAAAAAAAAGGGAAGTTTATTATTAATGTTTATTAAACAAACAGAAAAGAATTTTCCAGTCTGATGTCAATTGGGGAGAGAAGCAACATGCATTATTTATGAGAGAAAATTTTCACCCCTATTAAATGATGGCTACCCAATGACTTCCATAGATTTTGCTATCTAAAATTATATAGCTATGTCAAAAAACATTGGAATGATGAATGAAAGAATCCAAAGTGCAATTCTCCTTGAGCTAGTGTCTCATGCAACAACTCTCATCATCGCTAACTCATGATCTGACGGGGAAAGTAACCCAAAGTATTTAAGATACACATTTGAGAAGATTGCCAGAGTGCATGGACATGATAGAAATAAACCTGGTCTTATATAGAATTTCCATTCTGACTATATTGTTACTAAGAAGAAATCCATTCAATGTTCTACAAGCATATGTGTATGTACAGGTAGTTTTCAACTCACAACATTTCTCTTAGTGACAATTCAAATTTACAACGGCACTGAAAAAAGTGACTTATGATCAGTTTTCACACTTATGACCGTTGCAGCATCCCCATGGTCATATCACTTACATTCAGATCAGTGGTGGGTTCTAAATGATTTTGCTAATGGATTTTGCTAATGCACAACGCTTCTGCACATGCGCGACGCTTCTGCACATGTGTGATGCTTGTGCGCAGAAGCATCCCGGGTGGGTGGGCGGAGCCTCCCACCATCGGCGCTACTGGTCTGAACCGGGAGCAACCCACCACTGATTCAGATGGTTGACAACTGACTCACATTTATGACCGTTGCAGTGTCCCAGGGTCACGTGATCACCTTTTGCAACATTCTGACAACCAAGTTAATGGGGAAACCAGGTTCACTTAGCAACCATGATACTAACTTAACAACTGCAGTGATTCACTTAACAACTGTGGCAAGAAAGGTCGTAAAATGGGGCGAAACACACTTAACAAATTTCTTTCTTAGTACCATACATTTTGAGCTCAATTGTGGTCATAAGTCGATGACTACCTGTATACACATACACATACACATGGACATAAACATACACAGAGAAACTATAACAAATGGTTTGTAAAAATATGGTGTCTTTTTCCTCAGAGGAACCTCAACAGGGCTTTGAGATTTGCATGGGACTGTGCCTTAATGCAAAGAAATGGTTTCAAAAATAATACCATCCACTCTTTATAGATCAGAGATTTCCATGTGCTTAGACAATTTCTCCAATCCTATTTTATTGTTTTAGGCAACATGGCTTCCCCCAGGGAATCCTGTGGCTTTAATTTATTGAAAGTATAGGAAATCTCACAGATGATGGCTTCCAGCTTTCTCTGAATGACAGAAATCAATCCGAAATCATTTTGAGTCGACAGCATTAAGCTTTATTATCAAGATATGCATACCATTTTATTCATTGGGGCCTGCTTCTGCGATAAACTTCTAAGGTTTATCTTCAGCCTTGGCCTAATTCTTCCCATATATTATTTGCTATAACTTTACTTACAATAAAAAATAGTGGATTTTATTATTTTATAAATTAAGTCCAATAATTCATAATAGATTGTTTCCTATAAATTGGAATTCCTTTTCTCTTTCTTTCTGTTTTGTCAGTATTTCTGTGTATCGCTGAAAGTGGTACATGCTTAGGCCTTTAGGAGTACTCCTGGAATACAGATATTATCTGACTTACTATCACAATGGAGCCTGGAGTTTTGGTTGTAAGTCATTGTGATCATAAGTCGAGGCACCACATGGACTCAGTTTTACCACCATTTTTATGACTGTCATAAAGTGAATCATCATGGTCTTAAGCAAATCCATAATTTCCAGTGGGTGTTTCATGCTGTCTTCTGCAAAAAAAGTGGCAAATTTCTGGTGACCATGGAATACTGCAGCCAGTCATAAATATGAACCAGTTGCCAAGTGTCCAAAATGTGAATATTGTATATGAACTGAGGCGGTGAGGGGGTGGCAATCATAACTTTAAGAACAGGTTGTAAGTAGCATTTTTGAAGTCCTTCATAACATTGAATGGGTGTTAAACAACCAGTTTGAGAAGGACTACCTGTACCAATGGGAATAAAGCCATCTAGTTTGATGAACAACAGGCCCCTGCCTCATCTGATTAATTTTACTTTTTTTTTTAGATTAAAAAAAAAAGAGGCTGATATACTGCAAAGCAAAGCAGCAGCGTCAAATTCAATCTGCTTTTCCAACAATCTCTATGCTCCATGTAGACATTTTCAGAAATTTAAACTGTGGGTGGATGTAGCCGAGTGGTTTGCTGAGAGGCATGTCCTGCAAAAACACAAAGTAACATGATGAACAACAATGGATAATAAAAAGCAACCAAATCAGTTTTTCTTCTCATAAAAATGTGGCCTAGCTCAATATGGCACTTCTTTTGTGAGGGTGCCCATAACCAGCTCCCTACCACCATTCAATTATGAGGGTGAGTCAAAAAGTAGGACAGCTATAATTACCAACACAGGAACAGCATACATCAAAATGAAGCTGGTCCTCTGTGGATCACATCCCTACTTCTCAACATAGTCACCGTTTCGCTCAATAGCAATGTTCCACCTTCGAATGAGAGCATGTATCCCTGCCTCGTAAAATTTGCTTTATTGGCAGGATTCACAGAAGAGGACAGACGGCCAGAATGGGGTTTATCAGCTACGCTCACAGTTCCCACCTTTTCATCATACATTGCTATAATCTAAAGTATTGTCCTCAAACACATTTTGTAATCATCTGTGAATGTTCACAGGGGTTTCCCCATCAGCAACAAGGAATTCAAACACTGCTCTTTGTTTTTGACACAACTCTAAGGGGGCAGCCATTTTGAATTTTCCTTGCGAGTCTATAAACTTGAAAAGTAAGAAGCAAAATATTTCAGAACGTAAATGATATAATCATTTACAACTGGGAAAAATTTCAGGTATTTTTATCAAAAACTTCACCTGAAATAAAGAAAAATGGCATTACATTTTGACTCACCCTCGTACATTAATCACAATGGGTGCATCTCCCAGAATTTTCTTCCCCAGTCATATAACCCTGAAAACCTTCAAAATGAAGTCACTTTGAAAGTGTCTTTTTTATTAAACATTGCAGCTTTTATGGAAAGAAGGAAAGGCATCCCAGTAAAAGGGACTTTTATAAGCAATGATGGGTAGGGTACCAAATCAGCTATTCCATGCCTTTCCAAAGAGGAGATGTTTAGCATGCTAGTGGAAATAATGGAGCTGCTTTTTAAAGGCCATCTGTCTGGTCTATCTGCAAACCTTACACTCTCCTCTAATAGTGAGAGTTGTGATTAAAGAAGGGGAAGGCCTTGCTTGCATGGCAGATTTGATTAGATTCATAAATCAGAAGTTTCCCATTCCTCATATGGATGCCTCACAATAGAGTATACTCCTCCTTGTTATATAGCAATAGCACTTAGACATATATACCGCTTCACAGTGCTTTACAGCCCCCTCTAAGCAGTTTGCAGAGTCAGCATATTTCCCCCAACAATCTGGCTCCTTGTTTTACCAACCTTGGAAGGATGGAAGGATGAGTCAACCTTGAACGACTGAACTGCTGGCAATCAGCAGAGTTAGCTTGCGATACTGCAATACTGCATTCTAGCCACTGCACCACCACAATCTTATAGCCTCTGGAACTAACCAGAGCATCTCTGTCAGAGAGATAAGTGGTTCCTAAATATGGTAAATATTTAAATAAATAAATAAATAATCCTGACAAGAAACAGTACATAGTATCAGATCAGGGGTCCAAAGATGAGTCCCTCAGGTTTTTCTGCAGTAGTAAGGGAGAGATCCAGTCGAGTTCAAGAGTTAATAGAAGTCACTTCTTTCTGAAATCACTTAACAGCTGCAGCCTGACTGCAGTAAATTGGGCAGGGTCACTTGATTTTTCACTTTACGAAAATGTTAAAATGGTAGTTATTGGACCCAATTGCAACTGGTAAGTGAGAACTACCTTTATCTGTCTTAAATATTTTCCCCTTTTTTTCAGGGGCGGGTTGCTCTTACCTCACTACCGGTGCACTGCGTGTGCATCACCATGTTGCGTGTGTGCACGCACTCGCTATGTGCAGGAGCAAAATCTCGCCAAAATCTCACGAGGGGATGCACACGCGCGTGTGATTTCGGCGATTTTTTGCTTCCACGCATGCGCAGAAGCAAAATCTCACCAAAATCTCACACTCATGCGTGTCCCCTTGCAAGATTCCGGCGAGATTTTGCTTCCGTGCATGTGCAGGAAGCAAAAAAACCCAGAAAATTGTGTGGAAAAGATGGCAGTGCGCGACAGACCGGCGAAGACGGCACCGGAGCCGTCGCACAAATTGCATAATCGGCGGGCCCCTACCAGAACAGCGCACTGGACCGCACCGGTAGGAACCCACCCCTGCCTTTTTTCGTTTGATTTAGGTTTTGTAGTGGTTTTAATTGTACGCTGTCCTGGATCAGTTTTGAGTTGGGCCACCCCCCATATATCAAAGATAAACAAACAAACAAACAAACAAACAAGACTAAATACAAGAGACACTGCAAAACAACCTTCTTATCCTGATATTCTCTAGGCGCTTTGAACAACAACTGGCCACAATTTCTGACCACTGACCATTTGCCCATTTCTAACCCCTCCAGGTCTCTACTTTGAAGAAAGCAGCTATAAAATATATAAAAGAAAATGTTTCCTATTCAGACTGGAGAGTTCCCCAGTAAAAGCCACAACAGTAATAAAAACAGAAAGAAGGTTAGATCAGGCTTTTGAAAATTACTAAAATCTTTTCAGTGCCAGAGTATTGTTGCTCACACAACCCAGGTTCTCTTATATGGAATCTGTCAAATGTGGCCATAAAGATCAAAGACCTTAGCAGCTCAACGCCATAATATGCTATGAATTGACAGAAACATTCAGGCTGAAATTACTGGATACCCAGCTCAGATGCACAAGAATACAGTGTTCCCTAATACCAGTATTATACTCTAATATGCTCCTTTCACATACAGCTCTGCCACCTCGAAGCTTTTCAAGAAAAGGAAGTGGGCTAAGCCCTAATGCGTACAGTTATTGATGCCTGATGATCTCACTGCCTCAAGGAAAAAATTGGCAAAAGAGGGAAAGAAATAATTCCATGACAAATCAGAGATTTGTGCCAACAGCAGGGGGGGAAAGGGGGGAAATATCTTTCACCTCTTTTTTGCCTACGAGGCTTTCAAAACTGGTGAGAACCAACTGCATTAATACTTTGTTGATGACTAACTGAGCTGAAGAACATGCTCATCGCATATCTGGAATGTAAGTGCATGGAAGAACCAGAAGAGAAACATCCACTAAGAAGTCCAAAAAACCCACTGTAGAGGCTGTCCCACAGAATTATGGGCTACCTATCAATCCTGATTTGGAGAACATTGAGACAAGGCTGATCAGGCTCCATAAGATGCTTCAAAAGCTACTACTTTTTTAAAAAAACTGGGGTTGTTCATACACAGAAGTCCCTTTCTACATGCAAAATGAAGGGTTGTTCTGCTGCTTTGAAGTGTGAAGGGGCCCTTTGCTTTGAAATCTTGCTACTGTTTGAGTGCTTTATTTGAAGCTTCATCAAAATAAAGCATCTGTTCCAACCACAACATGCTCCTATAAATAGGCTAGTTATATTCTCTTGAGTGTGATGGATGAAATGGGAACATGCATTCTGAATAAAGTAAATCAAGTCATGTAAGCTTGACTTTAAAGCTTTTAGAGACAGATAAAACTGAACCCTAGCCATGTTCAGAAATAGCTCAGAACGTTAATAATAGATGCAGACATTCTCTTGTAGGAAACTAAACCTTCTTCATTTTTTTGCCTCTCACATTTAGTGATAACTGAAACCTGTTCTGACCCAGCTCCCCAAACATGACAAACCCTTTGAAGTGAAATCAAAGATTCCTTTATTAGGAGTGCAGCCCTGGCAAAAAGTTTCTTTTTATTAACGCAGGCTAACAAGTCTGTCCGGCCGGAAGATGAATAGTTGTCTGCCACATCTATTCATCTCTGCCCCCTGCCTTTTATCCCCAGAGCTAGGATGGTGCTTCATTAGCAGCAGTAGCGCTTCCTTCCCAAGGTTCGGCCCACAGATTTCCATTGCTCTCCTCTTCTCTGTCTGCTGCGCATCCACGCGTCAGGCACTGGACCCAGCTGTTCCTCCTCTTCCTCATCAGTCACCTCCAGACCTGGGGGCGCTCTCTCTCTCTCTCTCTCTCTCTCTCTCTCTCTCTCTCTCTCTCTCTCTCTCTCTCTCTCTCTCTCTCTCTCTCTCTCTGTCAGTTCCATTCCCTCTTCCCCCTTGGAGGTCTCAGGTTGCCTTGATACTATCCTGACTCCCATGCCTCCTCCTCCTCTTATTTGGCTGCTGGAGGCGCCGTCGGCCGACAGGCCACAACAAAACCAACAAAATCTGCAGTGCGGTGAACTAATGAATTGTCATGATTTGCAACACCATGTAAGAAATACACAAAGTATTTCATGAAGTGTTCTTCTTCATGAAGAACAGATTTCAAAGAGCAAACTCAGACCAATCTGCAGATAAGTAAAATTTATTCTAATTATCTCATTTTGATTCACAACTCAGGCTTCAATCAATCTAGTTGGCATTATCTAACTCCTGAGAACTGATCTTCTCTATTGGAGTATATATATTTTTGCTAAAGAATGTAAAATACCTTAAGTAAATCATAAATGAATGTCCCAATAACAATTTTTCTTCTCATTAATTGCAATACATATATCCAAGGAAACACTATAAATTAATATTATTTCTAATAAAAATTATAGTCAGTGTTCTTTTAGACAGAATGGTCCAATATCATCAAATACAAAACTTTATTTGATATCCTGGTTACACTTTTGCTTATCTGTCAAACTTTATTAGTCCTTTATTCTTCCTCCAAATCAGTTTACTGAAGCTTTGATGGTCAACTTTTATCAAAATAATCATAATGGAATATATTAAAACAATCTGGTGCATTATTAGCACAACTTATAAGTCAGTTACATATGCCTACCGGAGACAATCATTTTGACATGAGGCTGCTTTTCATTTTATAAAGTTTAATCAAATCCTATCAATCAAATGTTCATATGAAATCCAGAACATGTATAAGAAGCCTATTTTTACCACCTTACAAAATATTTGACATTCTTAATTAGAATGGACAGCCCTATTTACTTTAGGATCTATTACCTCAATTTAGAAGTTAATATTCTATTGTCACACTTTATCTTCCTTCTTCACACACACAAAAATAACATAACAGGCTTCTATCACTTCAGTTTTCATATTTCATGTTCCAGACACTAAAAGTATTATATAGTGCTTCTTTATTTAAAAAAAAACTTCATAACCAAAACCATACCATTAAATAAACTTGAGTTCATTCATTCATTCATTCATTCATTCATTCATTCATTCATTCATTCATTCATTCATTCATTCATAGTGTGTGGATTTATTGATCTTTTCATACTCCATTTTCCCCCTTGAAATCTCTATGTCTTAAGAGCATGATGCAAACTGTGAATGAGACAAAGATAAACATTTGTATCCAACCAGATGCCCATACAAGTTATTCTTCCACTTCTAAAGTTACAGATACAGCAATGATGTTGGAATAAAAGAAACTCTTGAAGTTATTCCTGTTCCAGCTACAAAAGGAACCAGAAGCTACAATTACCAGTTTACCACTTGTGTTCAGAATTGTACAGTTCTGTCTAGTGTCAGCTATTTGCATATCAGGTAATCTCTTCTGAAACCCACCCCTTTTACTTATTATTTATCAATTCCCAAGATCAGGTCTCTATTCCTTCATTCCAACTTTCACCTTGAGGCTCTTTCTGATTGCTAAGATCAGCACTGATGATGTTACCTAGTTTGGGTAATGAAAAGTCTGCAAGAAAACAGACAAGCTCAGAGAGCACCCTTCATGCCAATTCTGAGCTACAAATACTGTCTTTTATTTTTACTGAATATTCTTGTACTTACAAGCACCAACAATTGCAATATGTTGTAAATAGTGTAAACCATTCCTCAGATGACAACACTGGATAGAATGAAAGGAAGACATGAAAAAAGAATCTCCATTCTGAAAAAATAAGCATAAAAGGGAAGAGGAAGAAAGGGGGGAGGAGGGAATGTAGAGAAGTCTATACAAAATTTTCTTCATTTTGCAATACGAGTTCTAGTAGTGATGTGTAAGGTGAAGGCTGGTAATAGTATTAAGGATGTTTGCTTAAATTACAATCAATTGCAAGAATTATCTCTTACATGAGTTGCAATCATTTATGAAGAGACTGCAAAGCACAATAAATAGAAATATACAGAAAACAGAGGGGGCGTGGCCAATGTCGCAGCGCTACGGGTGTCTCCCACGCCCCACAGGAAACCCCAAATCCCAGCTGTTTGGAGACCTGGAACTGGATTGGAACCAGGTCAGATACGCCCTGGAGGAGCATTGAAGAAGAGAGGCACCAGTTGGTGGTCTGGAGGGGGCTTGCAAACCCCCCAGGGAGCCAGCACCAGCCTCTCGGCCAGCAGCTGTGGAAGACGACTCTGTCGCCATTAGCTGGGATGGCTACAATCGGAACGATTGAAATAGAGAGATTGTGGATTGCCTGGGTGACAAGAACTAAGTGTTTGTGCTGGAGAGAGGTGAAGAAGTGCTGAAGGTGGGTGAGTGTTTGGCTGATTTAATGACAAAAGAAATTTTAAATTCAAAAGGAGACAAAAGAGACTCTAAAATGGAGTGAGCGGCTATCTAGCAAGTGGAAATACCATAGAGAGAATTAAAGGAACAAGTTTAAAAGCCCAAATTTGAGGATGTCTTTATAATTGGACTTGGTGGAAGTTAAAGAGACTGAAAAAGAATAAAGAATTTGAAGAAAATATCTTATAAGTGCTAAGTGGACTTAAAATACTTTTGTAAAAGAGCTGTTTTGTTCTATTGGGAACATAACGCCATCTGCTGTTTAAAAGAAAATATTGCAACAGACTGTGGAAAGCTTGAATTAGCTGACAGTTGGAGACTGACCTTGCCCATAAGACGATAACTAGGAGCTTGAAAGGACTTGAAAGCAGTGTGTGTTGTGCTAATGTGTTTGATGGTGCACTGTTTTGGTGATAGAAGATAAGAGGATTTTGAACTGGATTGGACTGAAATACAAAGAGATTATATGGACTTAAACTGCAAGTAAAAAAAATCCATGAACTTTGTAAATCGTGAACTTGACAAGATGGAGGCGTGTTTCTATGAAGAACTGACTGGGATGTTAAAATACATCTATGAAGCTATAAAAACTTACCTTTTGGAAATCAGAGGTGAAAAGAAAATAGAAATGAAGGGGAGTATTGGTATCAGAAGAAGCAATTAAAAAATAAGGGAGGTTATAGGGAGAAGAGATTAGGAGGAATTGAGAGAAGACTTACACAAATAATATACTTAAAAAGGAATTTAGGAAAAAAGAAGTTATTGGCATAAAAACAAAAGAAAGAAAAAGAAAAAGTTAAGAGAAGGGGTTGGAAAGGGAAAACCTACAAGAAGTGGAATTTTTGAGAGACCAAAAGAGAATGGATGAAAAGGGGAAGGTCAATAGAAATGAAATTTTTTTTAGAATTATTATTTTACATTTAATCATGTCAACACTATTAGTTGTGTATAAGTGTGTATAATTAATCAGCATAATTATCTTGCTAAAAGGTTTTTTATAAGTTAATAATTCTATATTAGATTGGAACATGATGGTTAGAATTAAATTTTGATGATGAAAGGGAAAAAGAATAAAGAAAAGAAGGGAAATAAATTAAACTATAGTAGGTCAATTGTTGGAAGGTTATAAAATTTGAATAATTACTATTTTTCTTTATAAGATTTGCTTTTATAAAAGATTTGTATAACTTATAAAATTGATTTAATGTTGAAAAGGATTTAGATAATTACTGAAATTGTTGGAATGTTACAAGAGCTGTATAACTATCATTTTTAAAGGTCCTTATATAAGATTATATAATTTATAAATTGGATTTTTTGTTGTGGAGATTTTAGTTAATTAGGGGTTCTTTTTTTCTTTATTATTATATATTGGGAAGTTGGTAATGTTATTAACCAACGAATGGAAGTGTAGTGATGAGATTAGAATTTGTTTAAATATGGAGAATGAGTTAAAATAAAAAATTGAGTAATAAAGGGAATATCACCCTTTCAATAAAGTTGAAAGGGAGATATGACATTTGAAAAGAGATCAGAAATTTAGGGCATTTAGAAATGACAGAATAAAAAAAATAATGAGTAAAGATATTCATTCAGGTAAGGGATGAGTACGGCCTAAAATTAAGAAGTACAAGAAATAATGAATATGTCTGGAAGATAAGCTATAGCGATTGATTTGGAAGAAAATTGAAAATTAAAGGTGGTAGACCCAGGTGACAAAAATAGGAGGTAAAGAGGCAGCATGAGAATAACAATAGATATACCTAGAAGAATGAATATATATATATATATATATATATATATATATATATATATATATATATATATATATATATATATATATATATATATATATATATATATATATATATATATACACACACACACACACACACACACACACACACACACACATATATATATACATCATATACATCATATACATCATATACATTTACATATACATTTACATATACATGCATACATGCATACATGCATATATTACATACATACATACATACATACATACATACATACATACATACATACATACATATATATATATATATATATATATATATATATATATATATAAATGGATAAGATAGAAGTTTAAGAGTAGCACTGATGTTGGTATGACGTTAGGGTTTTGAATTAACTATAAAATGTATTAGAGGTACTCAGGGAAGGATAAGAGCGAGGAAGAGAAAGTAGAAAGGAAGGGGAGAGAGGGAGGAGGGAAGTAGGAGAGAGGGAGAAAGAAGAGGGAAGAGAGGGAGATAGAGGTAGGGGAGTAGTATGAAATATAGAAGGAAAACAGACAGGAGATAAAAGTACAAAAGGTGCAAATTTAGGATATTTGTTTATGGCATTTTGGACAGAAATGTATAATTATGTATGTTTTGATATTATGGTATAGGTATGGATGTTTATGTAAAGATGGTGAAAAAAGGAAAAACATCTTTAAAAAAAAGAAATATACAGAAAACAGAAGATAATTTAGCATTAGCTTTAGATTTTCTTTGTTCAATGCCCATTGGAGATTGGTATATTAGTCGAATCGCTTAGAACACAGAAATTCTGATCATAGATCTGCCTCCAAAGGTCATTTACAGGCCACGATTCATACAATAACATTTTTCAAGTCAGGTAAGATGGCTAATATGTAAGGTGGTGGTGGGAAGAAGGGAGAGGGGGAGGGGGAGGGAGGGAGGGAGAGAGAGGGAGAGACAGGGAGAGAGAGAGAGAGAGAGAGAGAGAGAGAGAGAGAGAGAGAGAGAGAGAGAGAGAGAGAGAGAGAGAGAGAGAGAGAGAGAGAGAGAGAGAGATGAAAAACAAATCTATAAACATTTGATTAAATGCAAACTGCTACAGTTCTTAATGTTTTCTCCAATGACAAATTTCGACACACAGATCCCTGCCAAAATATTGACCTCGTGGAATCGTACCTGAATCATAAAAATAGTGCATCTGTCACTAGCAAATGGAGGAGGATTTTTATTTTTATTTTCCCTGGAATATATTGGTGCAAATGCTGAAAGGTAAGAAAAGCTCATCTTTCATAGCATGCCTTTGTTTCTCATTAAGGATGGGAAAGAAATCTACTTGTTTCAAACAAATGCACTTAAATGCATAAAGTGACTTTCTGAAAGGAAAATGGTTTTGCAACAATGCATGTTTATAATGTGCTCAATTAGGAGGAAAATGAAGGAAAATGCAAATGAATTTTCCTGCAAGCCACCCGCCCACTACTTTTTAAGCCACACACTGATGTGGAAATAGAAAGGGTTGGACTCATGACTGGAAAAATGAAAACTGACAGATATCAAAATAGACTTTCAACTCCAGACTTTTCATTTACTTTAGCATCCTATGAATAGCCACAATAATATATTAAAGATAATTTGCTTGTGGAAGAAAATTACATGAAGCATTTTAAATCCAAGTTTATCAACCTATACACTTAGGTTGGAACAACGTGGAATGGTGTGGTGGCCTAGAGGTGAAGATACTTGTCTCCCACTCGGAAGGTTGAGAGTTCAATCCTAGGCAACGGCAGATGTTTCTCTATCAGGGCGCAAAGAGAAAATATCTGCTCCATGTAGGCATCAGGAAGGGCATCCGGCCAATAAATGCTCAGATCCATTCAGTTTCCCCAACTCCACCCCAAATAAAAGGATTAAAGGGTCATAAAAAGGGGGAAACCCACTTTGGAACAACATAAATAATATCCAATTGTATAATGAAGTCAAAATCTTATAAAAACTTTCAGAAAATATATACCTTTAGGCTTGCTAATGATTTCTCTGTTTAGTGACTATAAAGCCGTGATAGCGAACCTATGGCACGCGTGCCAGAGGTGGCACGCAGAGCCCTCTCTGTGGGCACGTGTGCCATTGCCAGCTGCTTTTCTGGGGGGGTTTGGGGGCCATTTTCCAGGTCATTTTTTGGGCTGTTTTCAACCCAGAAACGGTCGGGAAAACAGCCTGAAAATGGCCCAGAAAGCGGCCATGAAAATGGCCTGAATACGCCCGAAAAAGTCCTGAAAAATGGCCTAGAAAACGACCTGAAAATGGCCCAGAAAATGACCTAAAAAGAGTCCCAAAATGGCCAGAAAACAGCTCAAAAAACAGCCTGAAAGCGGCTCAGAAAACGGCCGGAAAACGGCCAAAAAACAGGCATGCACGTGCCAGCCAGCTGGTCTTCGGGTTTCCGGTGCTCCGGCACACGCAGATGTTCGCACATGCATGCGCATTCCAGTTTGGGCACTCGATGCTGAAAAGGTTCACCATCACTGATATAGAGATTCACATACACACATATATATGTGTGTGTGTGTAGCTAAGTGCCTTCAGCATAAAAATTGCAGCTTGGATTCTCACTTCTTTAGGCAGTCTGCTGATTTACATAATGGCAAAGCTATGAAACAGTGTGCACAATAATCCAAGTCTTAATTCAATTCCAACAAATAGTTAGCACTGTTTGATTTCGTCTATGACAGTGGTGAAATCCAAATTTTTTTACTACCGGTCCTGTTACTACCGTGGCTTGGTGGGTGTGGTGTGGCTTGGTGGGAGTGGCTTGGTGGGAGTGGCAGGGGAAGGATACTGCAAAATCTCCATTCCCACCCCACTCCAGGGGAAGGAAGCTGCAAAATCCCCATTTCCTCCCCACTCTTGGGCAAGGCAGAGGTGGTATTTTCTGGTTCTCCAAACTAATTTAATTTAATTTAATTTAATTTAATTTAATAATTTAATTTAATTTAATTTAATTTAATTTAATTTAATTTAATTTAATTTAATTTAATTTAATTTAATTTAATTTAATTTAATTTAATTTAATTTAATTTAATTTAATTTAATTTAATTTAATTTAATTAATAGATTTGTATGCCGCCCAACTCCCGAGGGACTCTGGGCGGCTCACAACATGTCAAATCTATTACAATAAAAACATATAGCAATTAAAAAGATATAAAAGTTTAAAAAAAATCTCCAACATTCATAACTAAGGGGGGGAGACCCAAGTATAGTCTGCTCGGTCTCACTTACACCCCGCCTGCCGGAAGAGCCAAGTTTTTATTGCTTTACGGAAGGCCAGCAGGGTGGGGATGGCCCTGATCTCCGGAGGGAGTTGGTTCCACAGGGAGGGAGCTCCCACAGAGAAGGCTCTCCCCCTCGGCCCCGCCAACCGGCATTGTTTGGTCGATGGGACCTGGAGGAGACCAACTCTGTGGGACCTAACTGGTCGTAGGGAGGTATGTGGCAGGATGCGGTCCCGAAGGTAACCTGGCCCTGGCCCTGAGCCACTATTCAAAATATCCGCTACCGGTTCTCCAGAACCTGTCAGAACCTGTTGATTTCACCCCTGGGTATGATATGGCAATAATAGAACTGGTTTTATTTCTGAAAGGAATTTAAAACTCCCTTTTCCTCAATTGTTTTTGGAAGATTATATGCTTGCTAGGAAAAGTCAACAATTGAACACATCAGGTTTCAAGTATGGTGCACACATTTATGTATTTTTAATATATGGCTGCATTTGGAATTATGTGTATACAACTCAGAGGGACTCATCAGGATGCTTAGGGTGATACTGACTGCATTTTTTCCTCTTCGTTTGACATCTCAGTTGTGTGGATGAGTCATCGGTGGAAGTGTATGGGAGCTATTTTGAAAAAAATATTAAAGCTGGGAAGCTTTTTAATTTAGAGGATTAAAGTATGTAATAAATATATAATACGATGTAGTAAAATGGAGCAAGAGGTCTTGTTTTGGCTCTTCAGGATTCAGAGTTATAAAATTAAATTGATGGACTGTGGGTTTTATACCAATTGGGGTAAAAATAGCATTTCTTCCTGAAATGCATGATTCATTGCAGTGAAATTAATGATGATCGGTAGCTAAAGTCAAGAAGGATGGGTCTACCAGATCTATTGATAGTTTTAGCCAGGGCAATGTATGAAATCCCTGTGTCAACTCGCACAACTCGAGTTAATTATGTCATTTGTTGGAGCCCTGACACCCTGATTTAGAAAAAAATGTAGTGGGTAATAGCTTAGGGAGATGGGCTAGTACTTTCAAATTCTTCAAATTCATAACTACCTGTTTAAAAAAAAGCACACGGAGATGTGGCTTTCTGTATTGTCATTTAGTTCCTAATACATAACATTCCTTTATTTGGCTTGTTGGATCTAGTATAAGGCAAATCCAGCAAATTCTACCTTAACCCACATGTGTTCTGCATGTAAAATGATGGCATTAGATATATTTTCCTCTTCAATGACCTATATTGGGGTTCCGAAAAGCTGGTCCATGGCCCGGTATCAGATCGCAGCCCTGTACTGGTCCGCGGCCTATTGGGAAATGGGCCGTGCAAGCAGGCGAGTTCATGAGCGGGTGAAGCTCCATTTGCACAAGTAGAGGATGCTCACGCAAAATTATCCTGTCTCTTCCCCCACCCCACCCCAACTCCTGCCACCGCTGCTGCCACTGCCGGTCCACCGAGCTAGAAAGGTTGGGGATCACTGGACTGTATGATAGAATTAACAAGTCACTCCCAGGGGTTTCTGATCTGTGCTCAGTAGATTTAGATTATTTGTTTGTTTGTTTGTTTGTTTGTTTGTTTGTTTGTTTGTTTAATTTATTTATTTATTTATTTATTTATTTATTTATTTATTTATTTATTTATTTATTTATTTATTTATTTATTTATTTATTTATTTATTTATTTATTTATTTATTTATTTATTTATTTATTTATATAGCCACTCAACTCACATACAGTGATTCTGGTTGGCATACAGCAATAATAATTTTATATTAAGAAATAGAATTTGGTTATTTTTTAAGTTGTATGATACAGAGTTAAGCATGTTAAATGCAACAAAATAGAATGACAGTTCTGTTTCTGACAATGGACAATGGACTGGAGGCTCTTTTTTTTTCTTGTTACCCACCTCAAAATGTACTCAACAAGTCCCAGCAGCGCTCTAGAATATGTTTGTATTCAGATTGCAAAAGTAAATGTCCACTTATAAAGTGTTGGCTTTCATTTCCAGATTTATGTTGATAATTTTTCTTGAAGATTTATCCTGAAAATGAAATGAAGATTTTTAACATTTTTTTTCTCCTTGACACAGTATTAAATATAAATGAATTGTTTTAAAAGTCAGGTGAGAAATAACTATTAGGAAACCTGTGCATTAACTATTCATTTTATCCTATTGCAATATTCAGGTTCAAAATCTATCTCAGTACAAACGAAAAGCAACTTCTATAGTTAAGTTATATAAATAAATTCAAGATGAAATAAACCCTCCATCACCTTAACACTAATAATAAAAAGAGCATGACGCAGTGTGCGTGTAAATATAGTGCATAATGAGAAGATGACAAATCATTACACATACGAATAAAATTTTAGATAGTATTTATTGAAGGATCCTTGGCACTCTCTGAGCTAGCTTGTTTTCTTGCAGACGTTTCATTACCCAAACTAGGTAGCATCATCAGTGCTAGTAAGAAATGCAGTTTGCTGTCAGTTTATAGTCTGGTGGCTTGCCCTGTCAGTTTTGGTGGGGGTTGTCTTAGACATTATTTGATTGGGCTGTTTACTGTTGGCTCTTTAGCAGTTTCTTGATTGGAGTATTGTTTACTTGATTGTTGGTCTGGTGTTAACCTTGGAATTAATCTATGCTGATCTGGGTGCTGATTACTGGTGGAGTCTTTTTGTTCCCTTTTGGGATGGTTGATTGTCTCTTTTATATAGACTATAGATCAGTAGTGGGTTCTAAATCCCATCACTACCAATTCACACACTTGCGCGCGCGTGCAATACTTCTGCGCATGCGCAGAAGTGTTCCAGGTGGGTGGGCGGAGCTTCCCTTTGCCGCTGGTTCACTGAACCGGGCTGAACCAGGAGCAACCCACCACTGCTATAGATTTTGTTAATGTCTATGTGTTTATTGATGGCTAATTTGTCATAATATCATAGCTTCTAGAAATTCCGTCATTGTTGGACTTGGCCTGATCTAGGATAGTCACATTTTCCCAATTGAAACTATGGTTAAATCTGTTTAAAGGTTGTGAAATTAAAGAGTTTTCATCATGTCTTCTGATTGCTAGTTGGTGTTCATGGATAGTTCTGCCAGTCTTCTGTTTGCCCTATATAGTGGTTGTTGCAGTACTTACATTGTATGTTGTAGTTGACTCCTGTTTTTTCTTCCAGGGTTGCTGGGTCTTTTGGTTTGCTTAGGACGTTTTGAAGGGCTTTAGTTGGCTTGTATGCTACACTGATTCCAGGTGGTTGTAGTAGACTGTTGGTGGCTTATGAGATATTCTTGATGTACGGCAGTGTAATTCTTTTTAGGGTTTGTGTTGGTTGCACTGTATTGGGTTGAGTGGACTTTTTGATAAAGTTGTGTAGATAGCCATTTTGTTGGAATATGTTGTATAGATGCTCCATTTCCCTTTTCTGCTGATCCAGGTTGCTGCAGAGACAATAACTTCTCTTGGACTGAGAATATCTCAAGGCATATATCTGATGATTAAACTAAATCTAAATTCAATAGTAACGCATTCGGATCACTTAAACTAAGAATGTAAGATAAAATGAATACTTCAGAAATAGAGCCCTAAAACATGTTTTCAGAAATTTAGTTCACTGATTCGGAGTTAATTTGGGGGAAATTCCTTCAATTTTCAATCAGAAAGCTTTAACTGTCAGAGCAGTTATGGCAAATGTTTCTTACCTTAATGAAGGCATAGCTGCTGAAGCTTAGTTTCATTAAGTTAGAGAGTATTAAAATCCAATTACTTCATAAAATATGGAATTAGCTGCTATGGAGGAATGATGTAAAATACCAGCCCCAGTATCATCCTAGTGATAAATTACCATTGGGGAACTCAAAACTTCAAAATAGGAGAAACCAAATAGACAAAGAGACTGTGTGTCGTAATAAATTGAATTAGATTGTGAGTATAAATATCAGAACCCTTTTCAATACCACTGGATTTAATACTTTCTTTACAAACTAGGAATCTATTATAAGTATTTATAAACAAGTATTAAATTGGTTAGTAAGCAAAAAAATGGAAACAATGCCAATGGTTGTTCATTGGCATCTATATAGAGGTAAAATTACCATTACAATAAAAATATTTTATTGCAACTGAATAAATGCTTCTGTTTTACAGGAAGGAACTGGTGACTTCAATTAATTACTTAAAATGCACTTGGATTGCAAACAATATGGTCTGGTGTTATTTGTGCTGTCATTTCACCAGAAGTCGTTTCACTATTACTTTTATTAGGTTTTAAAGATACTTACATTATTCTGAATTATATGTCATTGGGTCTGAAATTAACAGACAAGAGAAATTAATATTGGGTGCTCTTATGATTGCAAATCTAAAAAAAATGTTATAAGATTAAACGGATACAAACCCACAGCCTAACTACCAACCCGAGCTACTAATATTCAAACACATTTCAAAGGATACATGCCCAGTTACACAATGGTTTGAAAAAGTTACGGTACTTCTCTTTCTATTGGACTGTTTAAATGCATTTACATGAAAAAAGTTTTAACGCTGAAAATGATTCAGTATGTGGCAGATCAGATGATGTATTGACAAGCTTTGGGATGCCTACATAAGGATCGAACAAGGTAGAAAGAGAGGATTTTAGAAATCCAGCATCTCTCTCCTTTTGCTGGATTTATATTCCACCCCTTTTAGCTGATTGGACAGGGGCTAACTGTCCGGGGGTGTGTGTGGCGGAACACCCAGGACGAACCCTCTTTCTGTGAAACGGCCGTGCCTAACGCTGTGGGACGAAGATGTTGGTGGTCTATTGCCCAAGCCAAATGCCTGGAGGTGTGTCACCTGAAGAGATAAGTCAGGGTGAATCGCCCGAGGAGAAACACCCAAGAAGGGTCGGAGACGAACAGTCCCATTCCGCTACATAACACTCTGCTTTGGGAACTGCATTGGTTAACAGTAGGTTTTACAGATACAAGTCAAGGTGCTGGTTATAACCTTCCTGACATAAGGTCTAACTACTTGATCTATCTCCCACTGTATCTGTCCATTCTATTCCATCTTAAGTGTGCAGGATCAGTATGTTCAAGTCCCATTGATAATATAATGTGATCTGATGGGACGCATGCCTTCTCTGTCATCACCCCGACCATCTGGAGCAGCACCTGATCCTATTTTTAAAAACTTCTTAAAACCTGGCTCTTGGACTAATATGAATGATGGATCCTTTCTGGATGCTGCAAGGGAAATCACTTTGATTTTTCTATGTCATTTGCCATCTCTTTTGTTAATTGTTCTATCTGCTTTTAAATTTGCCCATTGTCCAGTCATGTTGAATTAGGCAGCCTTATAAATTAAGTAAATTAAGCATTTGCATTCTACAACTTAAAAGTTCTGATCCGACCCACTCAGCCAATTTGAAGATATTAACTGATCTCTCATCATCGCAATTTCTACTTTCTGGGGCCACTGAGAAGACAGACGAATGGACAGCAATCGAAGCAACTTAATGTGTGAGGAGATGAATGCTGAAGCTGAATTAGATCATTTATTTTGAATGGGAGAAATAAAATATAGCCAGCAGCACTTCATTCTGAAAATGAAAATTCTTCAGCAAGAAATTAAAGCTATTGGAGATAAACTAAATGATTCAGCAACCATGGCTGAGTAAGTAATAATGCTGAGAATAACATTCTGGAGAGGAAGTGAGATGACATAAAAATGAAATTGATTTGAGCCATAAAATTGGGGACCTGGAAAGCAGACAGATATATAACAGTTCAAGGTTTTACTGAAAAATGTGCTAGACTTAATGTAGAATCATTTATTATCAGCTGGCCAACTCAGGTGTTAAAACTAGATGGTAACATTGCACCAATCATAGAAACAGCACATAAAGTTGATACATCAAGTAAATCATAGTGACTGCTTTATATATGTTAAAAATTTGTACAAAAGTTTCTTCATGACAAGATTTGGACCCTAGACAGAAATGCAGCTTGGTGAATGGACAATACGAGGTAAAAACTACAATGTAATATAACAAATTTAAAAATAATTTTACTAGTACAAAGTGGTAAAAAGTGGTGACAGAACCTGAATGTAATAAAATTGCCTAACAGTGGAAAAGTAAGAATTCTCAAAGTCACACCTTCAAATGATATATAAAGCCTTCTTGTAATATGATGGTTGCTGAAATTATACAAAAAGTGAACTTTTTAATCATTAAGAACAAATTCAGAATCCATTTTGAGGCAAAACTTTTAATGGCCAAATGCAAGCTTATAATTTAGTATTGTTTCTTTTAACACACGCGCCCCAAAACCACAATTTGGCGGGCCAAATATTAAAACCATGTAAAGTTCAGAAATGAATGAGAAGTGCTTTAGAAGTTGTATGTGCAAGTAGTCCTTGACTTACGATGCAATTGGGGCCAGAATTTCCGTATCGCTTAGCAACAGCAAATCCTGCAATCCCAGTTGCCATTGTTAACAGAATGCAGCTGTCTTTAGGTGAGGCAACTTCCTGCGGGTTCCCCCAACCAGAGTCAGTGGGGAAGCCAGCAGGAAGTTGCAAGTCCCAGACCAGCAGGGAGATAAGCTGTGGCTGGTGAGGGAGAGATGGGTGAGGGAAGGCTGCATGGAAGGCATGTGTAGATCGAGGAGGGTGTGCAAGGGTGAGAGATTGTATGAGAGGTGTGGTGAGGGTTGAAACGAGTGCATAGGGATGCATGAGAGGTATAATGTGGGTCGAGAAAGGTGCACTAGAGTGCATGAGAAGTGAAACACAGGTTAGGGAGGGTGCGGTGTGGATCGGGGGGGGGGTACCTGAGGATGTGTAAGAGATATGGGGAGATCAGGGAGAGTGCTTGAGAGTGCAGCGCAGGTTGAGGAGAATGGATGGGGAGGGTGGGTATGGTGCCTGAGAGCGCAGTTCAGGTGTAAGTGAGGGTGCATGGTGGTGTGAACACAAAGGGCTGTGGGAGGGTATGTGGATGGGAAACATTTATTCAAGCTTGTTTGTTTTTAAATTTGGTTTTTTAATTAAAATTTAAAATTTATTATAATATAAACTACAAATAGAAACAGAGATCAGAAAAAACAGGAAAAAGGAGAAAAGGGGGAGGGGGGAAATGCTAGGAAAAAAGCAGCAATTGTGCTTTTGATGCCCTTAACATATCCCTCTGGAAGAGGCAATTGGCAAAGAATTGGAATGTTGCGGAGTCCTCCATTCTAAGCCTCCATCCTTTTCCTCCCCATTTGATGACTCAGAAACTATTGAAGTACCATAATTCCAGAAGCAAAACACTGCAAGCTTTCCTGACTTCATTATTTTTCTTTCTTTCTTTCTCTTTCTTTTTTTCTTTTTCTTCCTTTCTTTCTCTTCCTTTCTCTTTCTCTCTCTCCCTCTCCCTCTCTCTCTCTCTTTCACAATCTTTTGCCTGAGATACTAGAAACATGAATAGTACAAACTTTTTTGGCTGGTTTATTCATTTTATACTCCATTGCATTGTATTTGCAGATCCTCATGTCTCACGGCCCATCACAATCTACTCCATTCTTATTGCATCACAAGGCACCAACTGCATTGCTACAGAGGGTGCATTTGCCCTAATCTGTGATTTAAACTTTAATTCAGGGGAGATCCCCACAAATGCATTTTTGCTCCAACATACTAGCCCCTCGATTAATCTCAAAAACCACCTACAGAAAACTTTACGTAGACATACACATTAATGTTCAGTTCTATTTTGATAAATACGATAATCAAATTCAGCAAATAGGATACAGCAGATGTAGAGTCCATAAAAACAGATCTTACTACCGCTATCGTTTTTTCCTGTCAAATACTCTTAAGAATTAGGTTTATTTTTCTGGTTCGTTATTTACTATGCTTCGATTTGTTTCAGAAAAAGCCCATAATGTATTTTGTAACAGATAAACCCCCCCCCCAAAATTGTATTTTTCCTTCTCTAATATAACACCTGCCAGATAAGTACGATTACAGTTCCACTGCAGCTAAAAAGGGAATTGAAATCCAACACACGTGGAGTCTCTCCCGACTCGCACACTGCATTAGTGAAGATGACATCTTCGCGTTTCCATGGAGGTTAAAAACGCACAGTTGGACTTCTGAGCACTTTATCAAGAGGCCCGCGAATGGACGCTTATGCGAGAAAATTAATTCGCAGGCTGGCGAACTCAGGTCGCGAGCCCCAACGCTTCCGGAAAAGAAAAAAAGCCCGAAGGTAGTTCGGTTGTGCCAACAAGAAAGAGAGGCGTGGTCAGAGTAACTTTACTGCTTTCCTGGAATTAAGGGCAACGTGCCTTCTACCTTGGGAACTGCGCATGCTCCGATGGAGAGGACAACCGCAAGCTAGGGGGAGCCAACTCTGAAAAGAGGCTGGTAACCCTGAGCCTGTTTCCTCCCCGGATCGGCCCACTTTTAATCCCCCCCTCCGCCTCCGCTCCCCCTCCCCTTGTTTCGAATCCTTGCTTGAACTTTTCAGTCCGGTTCTGCAGACGGGTAAGTAGCAAGGCGAAAGGCGCCAGGGGGTACCGCTTGCTGCGGATGCCGCTTCCGCCGCCTCCTCTCCCGTGGTCTTCCCATTAGCCCGCTTGCCTAGGGATAACGCGGAGGGGGCGGGGAGTCCTTGGGGGGAGGGAGGATAGACCCCCCCACACTTCTGCCCATCGGTTGCGGGGAAGGAGAAGCCCAGCCTCTGCCTGCGCAGCCCTTGCGGGGATCTCGAGTGGAAGAGGGCTCCTCGGTCAGGTGCGGATCTATTAAAAGCAGCAAACCAGGAGCCTTTGGGCTGGCTGTGTAGAGAAATAATTAGGCCAGGTATCGGTTACTCAGCTTGGGTGGTTACGTGAATATCAGTTTTGTGTTTGTGTGTGTGTCTATGGAGATTCTCGGTTATCCAGGTCATAGTTGTCCCAAAGGTGCTTTTTTCCCCCTTTTTCTTCAAGAGGCAACTGGACTTTCTGGTTTTTCTTTGAAGACGTTTCGCTTCTCATCCAAGAAGCTTCTTCAGCTCCTCTGTGTGTGTGTGAGAGGGAGAGGGGGGGGAGGCAGTTATCTCCAGAGGTAAGATCAAGTCTCTCAAACCCAGCTCTATCCTTGAGGACTTCATGAATGTATCCATAAGAAAGGCTTTTTGCCTTTAGCTTCTTCCTAGGTTGTTGTTCTGGACTTCCACCTCCCTCCTATAGCCTGGGATTTCTCTGTGGTCTCCCTTTCGTCTGCTAATAAGGATCCTCACGATTGAATTTGAAGTGCTTTTCAAGATCAGCCAAGGTCAATTTCTCAACATGAGTGTGTGTAGGGTTCAGTGTGGGACCCAGCCATGATTATGTCTAGCCTAGATCTCCTGGCCTTTTACAGACTTGATACATGTCTCCTTTGGCATAAGCTTTTGTCAACTACAATTCACATCAAGAAGCTTATGCCTTAACACATTTATGCTTTTAAAAAAATATTTTTAATGTATCGTGAATATATCTTCTGTTCTGAAAACTGCTTCACATGGTTGTTGTAACTAGGAACAAGAAAAAACATGAACATGGGAAAAGTATGGTAGAGTTTAGGGATATGCGACATTTTAGATTTAAAGACATAAAGGTCCTTCAGAAAATATGTAGAATCAATCTGATAGCTCCTTCTCCTCTAGCACATTTTATATTGTAATACTTCTGATTTTTTTGCCACCGTAACAGGTTCTTCTCTTACAATAGCACTAATCTGCAAGTCCTTATAGTAGACATATTTTCATGGATTTGTGGGGCAGCTGCAGCTTCATGGCCCCAGCGCAAGATCTAACTGCTTTAACAAGTGGTAGAGAATACCCCTCTGAGCTTCACATCCAAAATGCTACATGATTCTAATAAAGGTTATCATTTTAATTAATTACACAAATGAATAAAATGTATGCATTTACCCAACCATCTATAAAGAATTTGCCGGTATTCCTTTAACGATTAGCTAATTGCAAGGCACTATAATCTTGGGATCTTGTATTCATTCTGGAGAATCAAGATTTCAATGTTGTTCGGATTCCAGAATACCCAACTGGCTAGACATTGGTAGGCCAAGCTCAGGGGCTGCAGGAAGGTAGGAAATTTTTAATTGATATTTTTTCCTGCAGTTTATTTATTTATTTGTTTATTGGTCACATTTGTATGCCGCCCACTCCACAGAGACTCTGGGCGGCATATAGTTGCCATGCAGGCTAAGAGCAATATGCAATTTTTTTCATAAAGTTACTCTTCCAGTATTTTGCTTGTGCATAATATTGCTTCCATCAATCCTCTGAAGCAGAAAAATTGTCTTTCATTTTCTGCTGATGAAAGCCATGATGTTAGTAGAAGATCTCAATCAGAGGTTACCTTGTTTTTCTACATATTCAAATTATCATTGGGATTTTTTTTAATGTTCTACATACATATTGCATTCACTTCCTTAGTTGCCAATTTTGTTGACTATGTTGCCTGGGAATTGGGAGAGCTGTTAATAATCTCGAAATTAAGATGCTATATTGCGAGACTTGTAAAATATTGTAAAGCTGCTTTGGATGAACATGGAGAGTAAATGCAAACTATGCAATAAATAAAGAAAACCTGATAATTCTGTTAATGAGGCCTAATATTATCTTCAATTTTGTCACTGTGATTACTGAACTACATACTTTTGAAACTTAGTAAAGCACAAGTTATAGGCAGATTTGCTGACTTCTAGCCTTCCTGAAACTGAATCGTAGATCACTAGGGATTGATAATTAAATGTTTATGTTTTGAACACCCATAACAACTCTTATTCTCCACCCTCCTGTGTTTTTACCAGCTTAGAAAGCACAAATGGAAAACATTCAACTTCTCTTTAATTAATTTCTCCTGGCTTTTAGCAGAGGTAAAATTGTCAAAGACAAATGAGTTATGTCCTGCCTTTCTTTGTGCGTTATGTATCTTTGTGACAACATATGTCATGTTCTCCATGATAATAGATTATATTTAGATATAAATCTATATCTAAAATCTAAACATTGCTGATGCTGCTTATTCTGGGTGGAGAATAAATTATTTTCTTTTATCTCAACATTCAGTCCATTATGTTTTACATTTGTCCAAACTATTTATTACACATTTAAAATGATACAACTATCATAAAAATACATAAAACAGTGAAATACTAATTTGGGGGGAAAAACAGATTTGAAACCTTGATTTGTGTTGCTTAATGATCAAATTATTTTACAGTTGAAGTTTTAATACTGTAAACAATCATTATAATGTTACATTTAAAGAAAAATCAGAATTCTGAACGATGTTGAATTACAGAAGTAAACCAGTTGAAGAAATTGTCCTTAAAATTCTGGATAGATTATCGCTCTTATTAAGGTATGTGCAGAGTAACCCTTGAGTAACAATGATATGCACATAGAAACGTATTGAAATAGAAATGAATAACTATTCATTCACACACAGATACATTAAAGTGCATACAGGTTTACTTTAGGAAATAGCACAGTCCAATAAACAGTCCAGGTCATACACATTCAAATCAGTCAATAGCTAGAAGTACAAAGTCTTCTTACCGGCTTGTCTTTGTCAGTTACAGTAACAAAAATATCAAATATTAATACAGCATACATATAACAGAATACAGCAGAATATCACAGAGAGCATGTCAGAGAGAGAGAGAGAATGCAGCTATGATCTCTAGCTCCTTCTTTGGCAACTTGCAACACAATTAACCAATCAGAAACAGCATACAGTTAAAGCTACATTAACACAGTTAAACCTACAGACCAGGGGTGGGTTCCTACCGGTGCAGTCCAGTGCGTAGTTCCAGTAGGGACCCGCCAATAACGCAATTTGCGCGCAACTGCTCCGGTACCGAGCTCTTTTTTTACGAATTTTTGGGCGATTTTGCTTCTGCGCATGCGCGGAAGCCAAATCTCGCCGAAATCTCATGAGGGGACGCGCGCGAGAGAGAGATTTTGGCGAGATTTTGCTTCTGTGCATGCGCGGAAGCAAAATCGCACCGAAATCTCTCGCGCGCATCCCCTGGCGAGATTTTGCTTCTGCGCATGTGCAAAAGCAAAATCGCGCGAGCGGGCGCGTAGCATGCGAGCATGAAGCACAGAGAAACACGGAGCAGCGCACCGGTCTCTGTAAGTAAACAACTCGCCCCTGCTACAGACATACATTGTTGGTTTATATATTGCCAACCCAACTGATTGGACAGAGTCCTAATAATTTGGGATTTCTCTTGCAGGCTCAGCTCCTGCTGGAAGAGTAAATGACCATGACCAGGAGGGCGTTTGACCAAATCCAGAGTGAACTTGAGCCAGACCCTATCTCAGTCCAACCCACCTCATACGATTGTGGGGAAAATAAGAGAAAGAAAATGTATTCTGTATGCTTCCTGCCTTGAGCTATTTATAATTTTTTTTAAAAAAAACCTTAAAAGCTACAGCTGTAGGTACTTATGGAGCACCATGATACAGCTACATAACACTAACCCTTCACTAGTGCTTCATGAGCTGCATTTGTATCTGATTTTCAGATACAATTAAAACACTAAATTTCCAGCTACAAAGTCCATGATTCAGGGCTAGGTTATTCTGGATTATCACTTATCTCCAGTTATTTCTCTCCATCCCATAAATCAGAGGTCTTCGAACTTGGCAACTTTAAGACTTGTGGACTTCAACTCCCAGAGTTCTCCAGCCAGCAAGTTTGGGGACCCCTGCCCTAAATCCAACAGAGTGGGCATGGTTTGGGTTTCCTGTGTAAACTAACCATGGCATCCAAGGGGACCCAAAAAGTATACTTTCTCTGTCATAGCCTCTGCCCTAAAAAGAAGGATTTCTTCCCTCCCCGAATTCAGCTAGTCCTGGCCCTGCAAACCTTTCATAAGGCTTTGAAAACCTGGTTTGTCTCCCAGGTCTTGGGACAGGTTCGTAGATGGACTCATTCTTTAAAGGTTAAGAGAGTGATCCGTGGTTGGCTTAGGCATGTTACGTTTTGCATTTGCCTTCTGGGGTTTTGTTATGGCTTTCATTTGCTTACTTGTTTGTAATTCATTGTTAGGCATCCCAAGTTGGAATTCCTAGTTGGGTGGCAATATAAACTGGGAAATGTATGGAAATTCTTCATCCTTTGCATCAGAGGTGGGATTCAGCAGGTTCTGACCAATTCTAGAGAACCGGTAGCGGAAATTTCGAGTAGTTCGGAGAACCGGTAAATACCACCTCTGACTGGCCCCGCCCCCATCTATTCTCTGCCTCCCGAATCCCAGCTGATCGTGAGAAAATGGGGATTTTGCAGTATCCTTCCCCTGGAGTGGGGAGGGAATGGAGATTTTGCAGTATCCTTCCCCTGGAGTGGGGAGGGAATGGAGATTTTGCAGTATCCTTCCCCTGGAGTGGGGTGGGAATGGAGATTTTACAGTATCCTTCCCCTGCCACGTCCACCAAGCCACGCCTGCCAAGCCACGCCCACAGAACCAGTAGTAAAAAAAATTTGAATCCCACCACTGCTTTGCATCTTGTCTCCATGTTACAGATAGTAAAGTAGATGTTTGCCAGAATGGAGATGTTTTGTTCTTTTTCTACTGACTTGAACATACCAATCCTTTGAGACTAGTAGAGGGGAAAGCTAAGGGTATATGCTTGTATTACGGTGGTTCTTCTTGTCAGAGAAATCACATACCATAAATGGTTTCGAATTTTCCCATCTTCTTTAATCCTCAAAGTACTAATAATGGGAAAAGCAGAACTGTGCTCGGCGTCAGGGTAGAAATTCAAATAGTGCATGCTTCAGAGAGGCCGAGGTGGCGCAGTAGTTAAAGTGCAGCACAGCAGTTCAGCTGTTCAAATCTCACCAGGTTCAAGGTTGACTCAGCCTTCCATCCTTCTGAGGTTGGTAAAATGAGGACCCAGATTGTTGGGGGCAATATGCTGAACTCTGTAAACCGCTTAGAGAGGGCTGTAAAGCACTATGAAGCGGTATATAAGTCTAAGTGCTATTCCTAAATCATCATTTGGGTGGAGGGGGTATGTCTAATATACTTTCTCCAATGCACCTTTTAAGATATCGCAAAAGCCAAATTTGAGATTTGTTTTCTTATTGGAAAATGATTCAGTAGGATCAAATATTTAAAGAATGGTGTCTATCTGTCAATTTGAATTAACAGGATAACAGAATAAAAGATATGAAGCTGTGTCTTGTAAAAAGTGCATATATTGTTTTATAACGAGTCCTAGCACCTTTTTTTCTTTTGAATAAATGCAGTGTTTTGGCAAGAGGTTCATATTTATCTATCTCTTTATATCCAAATGAGATACTTAAAGTTATAGAAATAAAGAGAGGTGTGTCAACCAGGAGATCATGGGAGGCAATGAACTAGTTATTGACAGCATGGCAAACAGAAGACCAACCTGCCTTCTTTCATTAGCCAATAAACCTGTGCCTGTTTTCACTTTTGTGTTCTTTTCTTATTCCCTCTGCTTTTTCTTTCAACCTGTTAGATATTGTCCTGGGTTGGGACTGTTTTATCTTTTAAAGACAAAGGGTTCCTTGTCTCAATGTTAGAACAGTTGCTTTATGTGTAGAAGATCCCAGACAGGCAAATAATGAAAGAAACATTGTTGCATTGTGCCACAAGATCCCTGGCTTTCATGACCCATAAACAAATGGGTGTTGCACTGAAAATGAACAACAACTGAATTTGTAATTCTGCCTTCCTTGCCTCTGAATCTCCTCATTACCCCATCCTAGCAAATCAACCAGAGACATTTTCAGGTAGCCTGGGATACTGTTTACGTAGATGAGATAGTGCAGGGGTGTCAAACTGGATTTCTTCGATAGCTGGATCAGCATTGTAGTTCTCCGCGGGCCAGCAAGGGGGGGGGAGACAAGAGGGACACCTCCTGCAGCACCCTGATGGCCAAAATGGGGTGGGGGGTACACCCCCCATGCCCCATCTTCGGCCTGGATGGCCTCCTGTAGCACTTTGTTGTGGCCCCCCGCGCCCCAGTGCTGCAGGAGGCTGTCTAGGCCAAAAATGGGGCACGGGGGGGACCCATTTTCACTAGCAGAGGCCCCATTTTTGCTAGCAGAGGTACTGTGGGCTGGTCCTTTACTATTTCCAGGCTGGTCCCGCGGCCAAATTTAAGCACCCCGCAGGCCGGATCCAGCCCGCGGGCCTTGAGTTTGACACCCCTGAGATAGTGCCTACACCTCTCAACCAATGTTTCCTGTAACATCAGAAAACGGCACGTGGCAGTTAGAAACTGCCACGCGGCGTTCTCTTTTCATGTGCGTGGCCGCGCAGGCGCGCAGCCTCTGCCATTAAAAAATGCCGTGCAGAAGTTAGAAACTTCCGTGCGGCGTTCTCTCATTACATGCACGGCCGCGCAGCTTAGAGGGAACAGTGCTCTCAACAATGGGAAGCCTTTCCCAATTATTTAGGCTTGAGAGGGCTTTGAGCTACTCAGATGATAACTTCCAGTTCTTTCACATGCTCATTGAACAGCTTGTTGAACTAGTTTGCAAGCAGTTGCAAGAAGCAAGGGAAGACTGACTGACTGACTAGACTGACTGACTGAACGAACAGGGAGGGAGACTAATAAAGTGAGGAAGAGCTTTTCTCCATTACACCTCTGCTGTTGTCTGAACTACCCTCAATCTTTCTGTTTGCAACCCTGAGCATCTATTGTGTTCTTTCATGTATTATTAGCTTCTTTGCAAGCAACAGCTAGAAGCACGATTTGTCTTGTTGTTTTCCATCCTTAACGCTTTTTGCAAAACAGCAGATATCTCCCTAAGTCAGCTCCTTCTTAACTTCTCCTTTTTGCTTTGCTTTTCCACTTTTAACGGAATTATTATTTTAGTTTGTGTTTTAGAGTGAACAGTAAAAATATTCCACATAGCAATGCAATTTCTTAATATCCTGAAATAATAAAACATAGAGTTGGAAGAAATAATTAGATAATTAAGCTCTGTATTCTGTGTCTCTAATATTAACATCTTCCTTACAATAAAGTGTTATTTTTGTTTCTATCATGGGGGTTATGGAAGATTCAGACTTTTTTGATAGGATTGTTAATGGATCATAACATGAAAAAGTGAGAACTGTAGCCTTAGAGAATTGGAGTGCCGTGATCAATATTGATAGTATTGAACTGGATGATAGGTTCAACATAAATCAGTTCAGTGTTTTCCTATGTTAAGATGTATTCAGGGCTTAGGAAATTTTAGGTCATGTTTAAATATTAAATAATTCTATAACTTTAGTGTGAATATGTTTTAGTTGATTGCAAAATTTAAAACTCTACGGTCATGTGTGTTTTTTTCTTGTTTACAGGCAGCTGGACGCTTCCTACCTGTGTCCTGAACTACCATGATATCATGGCAAGATTTCGCAGGAGAACATGCATCGTTTTGCTGCTTTTTATTTTATTTATTTGCTCTATAATGATGGCCCTGAAAACTCTGAGACCAGAAAGAGTTCGGTTTGGAGATCCATTTGGTCTTGGCCTGTTCCCAGATTTTCAGCAACAGACAACACATTTAAAAAAGAAGTTCAGTATGCATAAAGGAGCAAAAGAAGACAGTTTCCCACAGACCAAAAGTGTTCATCCTCTACCAATGAATCTCAAAACACCTACAACTTCTGTAAGAAAAATGGAAGAGCTGCGTCCTCCAAATTATAACTTCCATGTATTTTACTACAGCTGGTATGGGACTCCACAGTTTGATGGGAAATATATTCACTGGAACCACCCTCTATTGACACACTGGGATCCAAAAATTGCAAGTGGTTATCCAAAAGGCAGACACAATCCTCCAGAAGATATTGGATCAAGCTTCTACCCAGAACTTGGACCTTATAGCTCTAGAGACCCATCCGTCATAGAAGCTCACATGAAGCAAATGAGATCAGCATCCATTGGTAAATATTCCATCTCTCTTCCCCTCGCTTCCCCCTCCCCACCCCCAAAGCTCATGTCTCTGTCCTACATCCCTTTGCTTGCTTGCTGCCTCCTCTCAAAGCCTTGCAATCTTCACCTTATCCTTCCAGGCCATTTATTCACCTTCTGCATTTTTTTTTCATTTCCTTTCCTCATTCTCAGAAAAAACCCCTAAAACAAGCTGCTTGCTTGCTTGCTTTATACAGTGGTGGGAACAGTAATGGTCATACCTCAGTAACATCTTTGCTTTGTAAATAACGCCTCAGTAACATCTCTGCTTTGTGAGCTGCATGGCTTGTGAGTTTGCATCCTGGTGCAATACAGGATACTGGTAGTTACCCATAATCTTCACTACATGGCGTAGAACCTGATTTACTTGAGGGACTGCTGTCTCCCAAAGTATCTACCTGATTGGTTCCATCAAAATCAATGTGCAATTGCGACCCTACTTGGAGAGGGAGGCACTACTCACAGTCACTCACGCCCTTATCACCTCCCGGCTGGATTACTGCAATGCGCTCTACATGGGGCTACCCTTGAAGAGTGTCCGGAGACTGCAATTGGTGCAAAATGCAGCTGCACAAGCTGTGGTGGGTGTGCCTAGATACACCCACGTAACACCTATCCTCCGCCAGCTGCATTGGCTGCCCATTAGTCTCCGGATCCAATTTAAGGTGTTGGTTTTGACCTTTAAAGCCCTACATGGCTCAGGGCCAGGTTACCTTCGGGACCGCATCCTGCCGCATACCTCCTTACGACCGGTTAGGGCCCACAGAGTTGGCCTCCTCCAGGTCCCATCGACCAAGCAATGCCGGTTGGCGGGGCCGAGGGGGAGAGCCTTCTCTGTGGGAGCTCCCTCCCTTTGGAACCAACTCCCTCCAGAGATCAGGACTATCCCCACCCTGCTGGCCTTCCGTAAAGCAATAAAAACCTGGCTCTTCCGGCAGGCGGGGTGAAAGTGAGACCAATCAGATTATATTTGGGTCTCCCCCCTGGTTATGAATGCTAGATGTTTTTTAACTTTTGTAGTTTTTAATTGTTATGCTTTTATATTGATAAATGGATTTGACATGTTGTGAACCGCCCAGAGTCCCCCGGGAGTTGGGCGGCATACAAATCTATATATATATATAAATAAATAAATAAATAAATAAATAAATAAATAAATAAATAAATAAATAAATAAATAAATAAATAAATAAATAAATAAATAAATAAATAAATAAATAACTTCATTTGATTGTTCGAGTTAGAAGAGCAGTTCCAATAGTCCCCAATTACAAATTATTAAGCAAATCACTGTTGGTCATAAAGCGAGGACCTCATATGACCGTGACTTCTAACTTCTTGTCAGCTTCCCCATTGACATTGCTTGCAGGAAGCTGATAGGAAAAGTCATACATCGTAACTATTGGATGCTGCAGTGGTTGAAACTTTGAGGGCCAGTCATACAATAAGTGTAAACTATCACTGAACAATTAAAAGGATGGCATTAACCAAAGACCATAAGTAGCTTTTAAAAAAAGCAGCAGAAGAAAAATGTTTCCATCTGTTCCAAAACATAGCTATGTTGTTGCTGTAGGTAAAATATAACAAACAAAAAATGCTGTCCAAATGCCCTCTACTGATGAGAAAGCCGTAGCTGATTTTGCTATTGTTAAATGATATTAAAAAGTTAATTGGTCCAGTTTTTGGAATGTGGCTTTCACTGCGGCATACAAACCTAATGTGATTTCTGAGCTGAGGGAAAATGTGCACCCCAGATCTGTTTGATATGTACATTTAGTAAATTGCATAGATCTTTTCCTCAGTGACTGAGTTAAAAAGCCACAGAGTTCAGTAGTATAGAATGTCACTTGATAAACTGGCCTGTAATTTCAGACATGAGCCCTTTTTATCGAGCCCTTCCTTTATATGTTAGAACTTATCCTGTCTCGTTACTCATGGCTTCTTTTGCCAGTTATTTGTTAATAAATCAAAATTACATCAATTCAACTTTTGACTGTATATAATATAAAAGCAATCTAATACAGTGCCAACAAAAGAAAATGATAGCCCCAAGATTAACATATCAAATTCAGCAGCACCAGAGAAAAAGCCCGATGTTCAAGACCAATTTAAAGGATGTCAAGATCAGGGCATCTTAATTTTTTGGGAAATGCTATTTAAGAAGGCAGACATCCCAAGAGAGAATGAGGACCCAGATTGTTGGGGGCAATATAAATATATATTGCTTAATGGTGTAAACCGCTTAGAGCAGTGTTTCCCAACCTTGGCAACTTGAAGATGTCTGGACTTCAACTCCCAGAATTCTCCAGCCAGCGAATGCTGGTTGGGGAATTCTGGGAATTGAAGTCCAGACATCTTTAAGTTGCCAAGGTTGGGAAACATTGGCTTAGAGAGTGCTTGCACTATGAGGCGGTATATAAATCTCACAAATAAATAAATAAATAAATAAATAAATAAATAAATAATTAATTAATTAATACCACTAGGTCTCATCAGAAGAGCTTGTTTTAAAGATGGGAGCGTGTCCCCTCTTTCCTATCTTAGAGGATTGCCAGAAAGAATGAGAGAAAGGCAGTCACCCAGATAGTGATGATAGTCAGGCCCTATATTTGGTAAGACTTTGTGGGTCACAAACAGCAAACATAATTGATGCCTGGAAGCTTAACTGGCAATCAATGCACCTCACACACCAGAGAGAATTAGAACATCCATCACTTCCTTCACTACTGCCTTCTGGACCAGCTGTAGTTTCCAAGTGGTCTTTGAGGGCCGCCTTATATTGAGAGCGTTGTAGTAGTCCACATGGGAGGTGATTATGACTAGTGTCATTAGTGACTGACATTATTGACACCAGAGACTAGTCATTAGTGACTATGAGAAGGGATTCCCAGTTAAGAAAAGAGTGCAGTGGAGCAACAGATGAATCTAGGGAAAAGCCTCCCTAGAGATAGCTGCCACTTGCTTTTTGAGAAGGAATTGAGTCCAGGATTACCTTCAAATTGTGAATTTTGGAAAATGCTATCCAATTTCAAACTAAAGTCCTTGATGCATTTCTTGGTCAGCTTGAGGTTCAAATGTGCAGCTGGTATCATCAGCATATTAATGATACCCAACCTCATGTCAACAGATGTTTTTGCCCAAAGGCTTCATGTAGATGTTAAACAGGAGAGGTGACAGCACTGAGCCTTGTGGCAGTCCACACGTCATCAGCCTATTATAACTGAAGTGGCTTGTAGGAAACTTTAAATAAAAGCTTCAAAATGTGGCTATTAGTTCTGTGAGATTTTTTAAAAAAACATTTGGGGGAAGGGTGTCAATTCAAATTTATAATAAAAAGGCATATGCTTTATTTCTTAGGGGTTTTGGCTCTTTCCTGGTACCCACCTGTTATGGCTGATGAAAATGGAGATCCCACTGATGGGCTTGTGCCTATAATTTTGGATATTGCACACAAGTATAAATTAAAGGTATAGTATTTGAAATTTGTAAAAACTAGCTGTAATGGGTTGAATAAAATAGTCTACATTGTTATAGCAACAAAGTTTGTTGATATTTTATATCCATTTCTCTCAGATTAAATTCCATTGAACTCAGTTGGACTAGTTCTGAATACTCATATTTATAATTGTACTATCAAATATCGTTAATTATTTATTTCAGTAAAAGACTGCTTACAAAATGCTGTGTTGTTACCTTCCATAAGTTGTATATATTCAAACTGACTGTGCAGCAGTCCTATCTTTTAAATGAATTTTAATTTTGTACCACTCTATTAGAAAGCTATTTGAAGCAGTTGCAGAGTCATCTTCTTAGAAGCAACACTTCCCTCTCTTAATTAAAAGCAAATATTACCAAATAAATATATACATAAATAGAGTGGGATTTTTCCATCCCAAAATCTGTTCTTAGGGACAGTAACTTCTAATTCTTTTGAAAATGAAAGAATTGTCCTTAGACAAAACTGAAATAATGATTGCCCTTAAAAAAATACAAGAGTTAAAAAATAATTGGCATGTATTTGAAAAATCTAAGGTACAGTTTCCTTAAATTAATCATAATTAGATTATTTAAATATTAAAATATTATTGTAAATATTATTTAAATATTTTGTCCCAACCCAGAATTGGAGGTGACACTATTTCGTCCCGGATTCTGAGGAAAAGATAGCATGTACCCTGGCTAGAAATTGTGTGAAGAAATGGCCAGCATAGCCTCTTTAGTAATGAGTTGTCATTATTGCCAGTTATCTCTTCCTTTCAAAAGATATGGTTGATTAGGGAGGCAGGGCAGATGTGTTGGGGAAAATTGTTTGCTAATAAGGTAAATCCAATTACATATTCAGGTATAAATTGCTGAACTGGAAAATTTAATAATTTGAACTGCCCAAACCCTAAAATCGATCCCAACACTAATTAAAACTGAACGTTTAATAATTTAAGCATTTCTTGCAAATCAGTACATTTTTTTTCCTGGAGACATTAATATCTTGAACTGCTGTTTCTCTGATAAAATAATCATCTAGTGAATTTAATATTAGATGACTCAGTGCCTCTACAGTTTTGCACAAGGCTTTGAAACTATTGGGCAGATATGCCTCAAAAATGAATCATAAATGGCAATGACACTGAGACTCTTGATCATTTGAAATTCCAGCCACATTTCTCTTTTCACTGTCAGCACATTTAAATTTGCTCTTCAGATTGGAGTTGGCAATGCGCTTATATTTTCTCTTTCTATGGAGAGATTTAAAACATTACAGCATTGTCTTTAGGTGACAATGGAGGAAAACGTACGGGTAGTTTTAACACTAAAGAGCCATTAACTTTCTGTTGGTGTCATCTATCAGCCTTTTTTTCTGGTTTAGTTTTAATAATGGCTGCCATATATATTTATTGTTGAACTATACTGTAATTGCTTTTAATTGTGTTTGTGATTATTTGCTTTCCAAAGTCACTTAGAAGGGTGGACATAGAAATTAATTAAATGAATAAAGCAAAAAATTAATTGACATTGCAGCATAGAGCATTTTTGTTCTGTGTTTGTATCAAATACCTATGCTTTCCATTTTCTAACCAATCTGTGTTGGGTGACAACAGGACAAACTCCATTCCGATGTAAAGAACTAAAAGTTTCTCTCCTTTTAGTTTTCCCCCTTCTTTTTCTACTAAACTTGCAAATATCAAATAAAATTTCTGTTCTTCATAAATAGAGGGCTACTGACTTCAATATTTTTTTTCTGCTGTTTTGAGACATTCCATTTTTTTAACCAAAAAAAATCCTTTTTATGTTTCAGGTCACTTTCCATATTGAGCCATATAAAGACAGAGATGACCGTAGCATGTACAGCAATGTCAAGTATATTATAGACAAGTAAGAACTTGGTGCAATATTTGAATATCAATATGATAATTTTATTCTGTCTCATCTGACTTTATTATCTGTTTCATGGTGGTTTATCAATTAAAAATTGACTCCTTGTCAATAGACACAGTTCTCATTAAAATAACCTGAACTCCCATTCTTTTTGTTCAAATTCACAATATTTAATATCATTGCTGTCATTTTTGTTACTGTGTCATGCAGCAACAACTAGGGGGTTACAAGCAGAGCAATTTGGTAATTTTATCTTCCTAATAAGACTACATTTATTAAATTTGCTTTGCTGAGCTACAGTTAATTGTGTTTAGAGACCTATCTAATGCTATTTATGACATTTGAAATGAAATATAATTGAGAGAGAGGCAGGAAGAGTAACTTTTAAGATGACTGGAAATGCATATATGGAACATTTACTTTCTTTTTTTTGCTTGTTTGCTTTTAGATATGGAGGCCATCCCGCTTTTTACCGACATAAAGTCAGTACAGGTAGAACCCTTCCCATGTTCTATGTTTATGATTCTTACATCACGATCCCAGAAATGTGGGCAAACCTGCTCACAGTATCAGGATCTCAAAGTATACGTAATACACCCTATGACAGCTTATTCATTGCCCTTCTTGTAGAAGAAAAACATAAACATGAAATCCATCGAAGTGGCTTTGACGGAATTTACACCTATTTTGCCACAAACGGCTTCTCTTATGGCTCAAGCCATCATAATTGGCCCAGTTTGAAAGCTTTCTGTGACATAAAAAACTTAATGTTTATTCCAAGTGTGGGCCCAGGCTACATAGATACCAGCATCCGACCATGGAACAATCACAACACACGCAACCGTGTCAACGGGAAATATTACGAGACGGCATTCAGTGCTGCGCTTCTGGTAAGACCTGAAATCATTTCCATCACCTCTTTTAATGAATGGCACGAAGGGACTCAGATTGAAAAGGCCATTCCTAAAAAGACAGATTTGACAACTTACCTGGATTATCAGCCGCATAAACCAAATATTTATCTGGAGCTTACTCACAAGTGGTCTGAAAAATATAGCAAAGAAAAGGAACAGTGGCTTACATGAGTTGCTATTGTGGTTGAGAATTCGACAATGAATCTATCACTGATAGATTGGGAAGATGATGTGAGGAAGTGATTTGACTATTTCTACAGCTTTGTTACAGAAAGTTTTCACTTTAAGGAACAAAGGTAACAACAAGCAATACTATCCCTTCAGTTACTTTATTACATGAAGACTATGTTGGCCATGCTTAATATTGTATATATTATTCTATACTACAAGTACTGTTTCCAGAGTATTTGAGTGGTGGTACAAATAGACTGTTAAAGAGCTAAATTCAAAACTGGCTGCAATTAAAATAGTTACATAAGCTATTTGCATGCAGCTGATTTTTTTGGGGGGGGGAACCCCTCTCAAAGGAAAACAAGTTTAGGACCCATTTCAAATACAATTTGAAAAGCTGTAGTTGAGAAATAACTTCAGGCAAAGTTAGTACTCACACCCAGTCCTTTCTCAGAAATCTCTTGGATCAGAAGCTTGGAACAATTATGTACAAAGATATTTATCCAAGTCTATTGAAGAGTAATGTGTATATGATGCATGATACTGTAAAGAGAGGAATTTCTCTGGGAACATTTTTTAGTTCAAGAACCACTTAAAATTAGTGCTACGTAAGAGCACAGTGTTGGGGTCCTGTTCAGATCTTGTTTAATCTCCAGGTGAATAGCTGGAATTGGAAATAAATTCCCTGTTACTATTTTTACTGTGCTTTTCAGAACATGAAAAACCTTTTATTTTCATTTACGTTATTAAAATTAGGGAGAGAAGTGAAATTTTCATTATATTTCTAGACAATAATAGTTTCAGAGTAGCTATTTCTAAGAAGTAGCAAATTGCCAACCACTTTTTTATGTGAATCACTGCAAATAAAATTAGGGAACAACCCTAATTCCCCCCCCAAAAAAAATAAAGGTTGAGGGAAGGAGAGATTAAAGTAATTACCAACTAAAATTGAAATACTGGGAAATTTAAAGTGTAATTCAATTTATTCATAGAATAGTCTGACCTGGAAAAAGGACTTTTAACGGGAAGGGCTGTTCCTAATACGGAGAGCTTAAAAGCCACGTTTAGTTCTGTCCCAAACATCAGAATGTTTTGCTGGGGTTTTTTTTAAGAAAATGGTCTAGCAAAATATTTTATTTCTCAGAACAGGCTCAGAATATGTTTTCATGAACATTCATTGTTAGTCTTTTGGGTACAAGTAGTCCTCAAGATACACGAGGTCATTTAACAAACATTCGAAGTTATACCAGACACCCCCCCAAAAAAAACTACATATGACCCTATTTCAAAGTTACAAATTCTGCAAAGCCCACCTGGTCATTTGCAGAGATGCTGCAGTGTACCCAGCTATCTTCCCCACACACCCTGCACTGCCGGGTCCTCAAGGACACTGGACCTGCTTTGCCCCCCACTTGATTCCACATGGTCCTTCTCCTCCCCTCACAATCCCTCAATTTACCTTGTGAAGATTTATAGAGCTGAGGAGTTAGGGGGAGGGAAGGAGAACAGGCCTCCCTTGCTGGGCCGTGTGGGAGAATTACACAAGTTGTATCTTTTTTGATCCAATCACCTGTGCAGCCTAGCAATGAAGTGGCTGACCTGCATGATTGGTTGGCTTGGGAAAGTCCTGTGTTTGGCAAAGAAATCTTTAATTCATTAGCAAAGCAGCCCTTTACCTATAAAAGCTACTTTTATATTGGCTCGGTTCAATTTCTTTTCACAAAGATGCAGTTTAATGATTCTTAAGCACCCCGTTATTATCACTCAAAGTTGTTTATATTGTTTTTTTTTAAAATCCATAAGTATAAAAATTAATCAGCAACTTACATTTGCTTCCATGCAAGCAAGTTTAGTAAAAAGCAAAACTTTTTTGTTGAGCCATTTCAAATACAATAATCTTTTGCAATCCGAGTGTCAAAAACTATTCACGTGGACTCTTGTAGTGTGAACGTTATTCCATTATAAGCTACATGATGTGGTATTTTTATTTTTGCTAGTGATGGGCAAACTCTTCAAACTGGGCCTGAGAAAATAGTTTTATGCGTTTTTTAAAAAAACTACCTTGCTTTATTTTGCATTTTGTTCTAAACCTAGTTTGCAGTCTGTTTGAGCATCTACGAATCTCATTAAAAGCAGAATGGGCCCAGACATTCTTTTGCTGCAGCATTCTACCTGCTGCTCCTTTTTCACTTCTCTTATTTTCCTGGCCACAAAAATGTCTGCTGCAGCGGAAGCTATTTCTGCCGAGAAATGTATTTTTTCTAGGTTCCTGCGAATTTTGCATAGAAACAACTAGACCAAGGAACATATCCTGTGGTTTTAGTTGAAGAATGGTGCAGGTCAGGGGTGGGTTGTTCACTTACCGATACCGGTGTACTGCACGCGCATCTCCACGTTTCATGCGCGCGCGCTATGTGCGTGCGCCCCCTCGCATGATTTTGCTTCTGTGCATGCACAGAAGCAAAGTTTCACCGAAATCTTGCGAGGGAATGCGCGCGCACATGCGATTTTGGCGCTTTTTTGTTTCCGCGCATGCATGGAAGCAAAAAATCCCCAAAATCTCGTGCGCACGCGCATCCCCTCGCAAGATTTTTCTTCTGCGCATGCGCAGAAGCAAAATCAGCCCAAAAATTTCCCCCAAAAAAGATGGTGCCGCACGACAGACCGGGGAAGACAGCACCGGAGCGGTCGTGCACAAATAGCGTCATCTCCTGTCCACTACCGCAATGACAGAGTGGACCGCACCGGTAGGAACCCACCACTGGTGCAGGTGCATCTCTTGAAATCCCTTCACTAGTATTTCTATCTGCTGCCAAATGGCCAAAAGAAGGTGAGAGGGAAGCCGTGTCCTCGGCACATTTCTTCCGCTACTTCTCTCTTTGGCTTTTTAGCAATTGATAAACATTCGAGGAGCTGAGGCTGATGAGGTTCAGGTTTTCTAGGCATGCTAATAATAGAAATATAATCACATTTTGCTATTATTCCCCCAAACACAATGGATCTAGCATTAGTCACCTACCAGAGGAAGTAATGCAAGGACTTTTTTTAAAAAAAGACATGCAATTTGATGTGATTAGCTGTGATAAAAGACATTGTTCTCTACCAGTTTTGTAACTCTTTCTATAAAAGTAAATGGGTCATTGCATTTTAGTATATATCTCTATAACAGATACATAAGGCTTAGATACCAGTGGATATCTGTGCACTAAAACAGCGGATCCCAACCTTTCCAGCTCCATGGACCACCCAGCCAGCGGTGGGGGGAGGGGTTGATTTCGCACATGCAACCTAATCCTGTACAAGTGCAAATAGAGCTTCACACATTCACCCACCGCTTGTGCGGACCAGTTGCCTACAGGCCACAGACCGTAGTGGTCCGTGGACCGGGAATTTAGACCCTACACTAAAGAAGAGTACAGATATATTGTAAAGTGATTTTTTTAATGCAGCAAATTGTGAGCTGAATTTTATATTTCCTACCTAATCGTAGATTATAGCTAATGCATACAAACCACACTATACAACCACAGATAACAATGTTAAGGTTTAAATTTGTTATACAACTCAACTTTCATAGACGCCAGGAAAGAGCTTTATTAATGCTATTTTCTTGCCAACAAAAAACTTAAGTGGTTATTGTTTATTTATTATATCACTTATTAATTACTACAAATGTTTTATGAATTGTCCCTTGCAAGAAAGGATAGGCACTCTGCCAGTGGCAGAGAGCTTTGTTGAGCAACAGCAAGTAAGATTATTCAATTGAGTTTAGTTGCAAAATGGCCGATTCATCTGCCCCTTTGGAGTAGGTACAATTTTAAGGGAGGAAATGGAAACATAGGCTTACATTTCTGTCCTTTGATTGCCTGAACCTCCAGAATGAAAATATATGGTGAAATGTTTTATCCACTTTTAATGACATCACTATGTCATCACAACATGTTGAACAGTGTGCTGACTGATCAGAGTAAGCATGCTTGGAATAGCATTACTGATATCTTAAGATGTCTCCAAAAATTTGACACCTTCACGTAGAGCGTTTACAGTATTTTTAAAATAAATAACATTTCAAAGAAGGCCAGATGTCATATTGACGGAATGAAGAAGCTTAAGGATATCATGAAGCTTAAGGATATCATGAAAGGAGAAGCAGATTCTTAATTACTTTATTGGTCTACTCTTAATGCCAGAGAAAGAGAAAGCCCTTGTCAGAAGAAGTTTCCACTCTGTGTGGTTATGAATTTTTACTTGACTTGTCATACTCAATTCATAGGTAGGAATTTAGGAATAATCAAGCTCTGAAAACAACATAGCTATTTCCTTAGGCACTTTGAATAATCAGGTCAGTTAGCTAAGAGCAGAGGTCTTCAAACTTAGCAACTTTAAGACTTGTGGACTTCAACTCCCAGAATTCTCCAGCCAGCTATGCTGGCTGGAGAATTCTGGGAGTTGAAGTCCACAAGTCTTAAAGTTGCTAAGTTTGAAGACCTCTGGCTAAGAGTCTGTATCATTTACTTCTCACTTCTATTTGCTCACTTGGAAATACGGTGATCTGCCATAGGTGTATGGCAGAGGTGGGATCCTGCCTCTGATTGCCGGTGCGACTAATAGCTGTTCTTCGGCGCAGAGCCGAAGACGCTGCTGCCGTTCTCGGAGCCAGAGCCTTTCCCGGGCGCTTTCCCCGCCCGCATGGATGCCGCCAATTGCGTTCTTTTGCCCTCTGCGCATGTTGAAGCGTTCCGCATGCGCAGAGGGCAAAAGAACGCAATTGGTGGCATCCATGCGGGCGGGGAAAGCGCCCGGGGAAGGCTCTGGCTCCGAGAACGGCAGCAGCGTCTTCGGCTCTGCGCCGAAGAACAGCTATTAGCCGCACCGGCAATCAGAGGCAGGATCCCACCTCTGGTGTATGGATAGAAAAGAGGAACCACATACACACCTAATGGGAGCTTCTAGACACTCAAGTGGCCAGCCTGTTTTTCAACAGAGTTGACAACTGCAGCTGAGATTTCAAACAATCTGCCAGCTAAATAATAGGCCTTTCTCCTTCCCCACACCCTTCATCATAGAATATTGCTGGCTCCGCTTCATTGGATATCTAGAGTTTGAAGAGTTGTGCACAATTGTTCTGTCAGCTAGAATAATTTATAGCAGCGTTGTTCCTTTAGATGCTTGAAATCTTGAAAGAAAGCAGTTTTGCAATATTACAGGGGAGGGATTACAGCATAGTCTTTCACTTTCAGTTTTTAGCATTATTGCAGCTGTTTAGATATTGCATTGACTTTTCTGATCCCATTTTAATAAGATTCCTTTATTTAACAATGCAAGTTGCCCTTGTCCATGTTTTCATGGGTTTGGGTCCTACTTGACTGTTACACATGCACAGTATGGCTTTTGCACATGGATAAAGTATGTTTTGTTCAGTCTCATTAGCATAATCTGCTTATCAGCTATTCTTTGACTGAAAATGAAGCCCACAAATAATAATAGAAAGTAGATAAACGTTCTAAGCACAAAGCCTATCCATAATGTCGCGAATGGAATTTAAATCCAGTTAGACTTTACTCCTTTCACTTAATGTACTGTTTGGGCACATAGGATATGTCAGGAATAGCAGATAGCAAATGTTACACTGATTTATCAAGTATGTAGATTGTCAACTCTTCACTCTGCCATGATATACTGTATTGGGCTCTATAGGATTCATAGAACCTATAGAAGTCATGATGAAATGCTGCTTCCTTGAAAAGACAAATTGAAATGTCTTAATAAACAGATGACCCCATTAGTATTATGAGTACTGATTCTACTAAAATCATTTTTTGACATCATTTTTTTATTTAGATAATATATTGAACATTTTAGCTAACATTGAACAATTATCTAAAGAATCCATGGCTAAACATTTTAGTGAAATATGCGGATAGTTTTTCTTGTACAGTACTTATAGCAAAATGACTAGATATAGTTAAAGTGACTTGCCATTTCTTCTTGGAGAAATGAAACAGAAAATTGTAAAAACAGTTTGTAAATAAATATGTATTTGGTTAATCTTGCTCTTAAATAAGTACGTTGAGATTTTTCTAACCTCAAAAAATCCGCTAAAGCTCATCAAGCGGCACATAGTCTATTCCTTTGATTAATTTAGGCAATTTATTCCTGCTCAAGAGAGCAACGTTTATAAGGAAGAAATGATTTTATTACTGCAATTTGCTCAGAAAACCAAATACTACAAAGTATTGATGCACCCAGGCAATTTTTTCCCCCCACATATTCAGAATGAAAAACAATGATAACCCCAGGAAAGGAAAGGCATATCCTTGTTTACCAGGTTTAAATGAACAATGCTCCGTGAATAATTTGGTGAGAGTTGTTATTTTGAATCTGCTTTGATGCTCAATAATCGTGCATTTTAGAACTAAGGTCCCTATAAATAGATAGTTAAGAAGAAGGTTTTGAATATTTCTCTTCATATGGTCATGAATTAGAAAAGGTCATTTTCAGTAAAACTGGAAAAATACTGCCTGGTAGGGATGGCAACCTCCAAATGTCTATAAACTCTCTCAAAATCCATGATTCTAAGCAAAAGAAAAGTTCATTTTGGTAAATTTCTTTCAACATTTTGCACATCCATTCTTATTCAGAATCTGTATACAAATATTATTTTCCCATTTTGTCCATGTTAGACTTAATCACAAAAATAGTCAGTTAGGCATTGAACCCTGATTTCAGAATTTTTCTTGTTACATACCTGTGTTATCTGCAGTAGAAGATAAATTAGCATTGGACAACCTGAATATACATTTTTCACATGAAGTTAAAACATGAAGGGGTTTTTTGTATGTGTGTGTGGAATTGATGAATATTAAACCTCCATAGGATCATTAAGTAGTTGGAATTTTGTGAAATATCATGTTAGATGGCAATAAAACTGGATGACATCAATAATTTCTAGATTTAATGGCAATAGAAACCGATACCTGTCAACTATCAAGAACTAACTTTCTTGTCAGTTGAGCTGAAGTCTGCCATATGGAAAAGAATCTGAATATTCCAGATTAGATACACATTACTGCATGCTTAGCCACTCTTTATTACTCTTTATTTACTTGTTTATATTTATTGTTTGATTTGAGTCTACATCAGAGTCATTAATTTACAAATCTGATAGCAAACTTTCTATAGTCCGTTGAAGTCAATACGCTGATTTCGGATTGTGGAATTCACTATGGTGGTTGTCAGAGGTGGGTTCCTACCGGTTCTTTAGAACCGTTAGTAAACCAGTGATAGTGTCACAGCTGGTTATGTCGGTACCGGTCCGTGGGTGCTGCCATCTTGTTTTTGGCTTCTGCACATGCGCAGAAACAAATTTTTGCTTCTGCACATGTGCAGAAGCTGAGTTTTTAGCACTGCGCATGCGTGCGCATGGCCACGTGCGCAATACATGCTCGGCCACGTGGTACGGGAAGAAGCAAACCGGCGGCGAGGTAAGTTAGAACCCACCCCTGGTGGTTGTAGGCAAACGCTAGATTAATCAAAAATTACAATTAGTTATTTAATTGCAGCTCTTCCTAAATATCCCAGGACAACTGGATATTTAGTTTGAATAGTTAGTGTAGTAATGTATTCAGGTTTGATTTAAAGCCAGCAGTCTTCAGTGATGAAATTCAACCACAGAGATTTTCATGAAATTGCTTAACATGAAATTTCTCTCTTGTATATATAAATAATTTGACTCACAATTAATACTTTGAATAAGTTAGCCTTTAAAAATAGCACTTTGTGTATAAAGTAGATTACCTATTAAAGCTCATCATTCACCTCTTTTTACCACATATTAACCTTATATGTTGCTAATTATTGTTCATTTTTAATGGAAACAAATATGCTTGGTTATGTTATAACAATTACAAATGCTGTAATTCCCCTGATGTAGAAGTCAGACAGCTGGACTCTTGCTTCTGTTTATCACTGTTTATATTTTTCATTTGGATGCCCTTCCCCGAGTATGAAAAACATGATAAGCTGTGTCACTGGGTATTAAATCAGCTATGTGTGAGCTGCTTTATTGACTTGTAGTCAATATTTATATTGGCATTCTTTTACCATGTTTTGTTCAACTACAGCACCAGGGGTTAGTTGAAAAATTATTCATGGATACATTTCTGAAAATCCACTGGAAAATAATGTACTTCATTGTAATATATATTACATGTAATGTATATAATTTTGCTCTGGCATACTACAAAAATTCCCCAGTGTTTTTCCCAAAGTCTAAGAAAAAGTTCACTATCAGAGGCAGGGGTTATGTATTGGAGAGAAAAGCTCTGATTTGTAAAAAGTCACTTGTTTGTAAAAAAAAAAACACCTTTTGTTTTGAAATAAATAGAAATAGTGAAGTTGTGAAAAAATGGAAATACCCATTTCAGATTGCAGACTTCTAATTTCTGCAGGAAGCCAGAGGGTTTTGCAAATCCTTTAGAAGAGGCAAAGACACAGGAACAAAAGTTGTGTAGTACATGCTCATCTGCATTGTGAAACATCTCTCTTAAAGAAATTGCACAGGAAGATCTAAAAAACTGTGAAGCTGTGGTTGGTTTTAGGAGTAGAATGTAAACCTTAACAGGATGCTGTTGCAACCATTCCAAAGAAATTATTTGAAGGTCTCTGCCCAATATCGGAGCACTGCAGAGCTGTAGGTCTTTAGCAAAATAAGCATAAATGTAACCATAACACAGGCCCATGAATGAATATTACACCCAATGGGTAATGGCTTTGTACACAGTTTCAGGGTATTTGAAATACCTGTATTGGTGTTTCAATGTGTTCTAAATTTTTACAAGCATATTATAGGAGTATTTGGCCAAAAGCACATCTGGAATGCCATATTCTTTTAGTGAGCTTTTGAGAAAGCTTGAAGGAAACATGATTTACCAAAATGTTTAGCTATGAAGCTTTATAGGTTCCTGTTTCATGAGCTAGTAAAATAAACAACGATCTTCCTCTTAATCTCCCTGCTACCCTTCCACAATACATATATCCTGTCTACTTTCAGGCAAATGAGACTTCCCTTAACAAATTTTGAAGTTTCATGGAACTAAGGCAATTGCCACATCAATTTATAGAAACAAAACCATTAGATTTATAAGTGTCCCTTGATATTTTTACTACACGTGGTATGACCACTATTCAGACTCGTCTGAAATCCCGCAGGATTGGGGGGGGGGGGGCAGGACTTATTTGAAACCATTTTAGAATAAAAATTACTTAAAAGAATATTAATTTACAAATATTGGATACTTTATCTTAATGACATTGCATGATAATGTGTTTTAATGTACAATACCTCATTTTTTTTGCACCTTTAGATATATCTACCACTCGTGTTCATAATGTTTTGATGTACCTAATTTATGTTCAATATGTAGAAAACTGAAATATATTATATTGTTCATGAAATACAATTTTCAAACAACGTACTTCAAAAATCATAAAATCCCACTAAATAATTTACAGTATAATTAACACTTGAACTAAGGACTGCAAAAGATCCACAATTATGTTTAATAAAGAAAACTTGTTTCTATTATTTATGTTGTTTGTATTCTTTTAATATTAAGCCAAAATGGGGAAGGGGCATTGTGATTATATTTACTGGAGAATTGATTTCAATGGCTTCCATTTAAATTGCAGGCAAAAGTAAATATTTAGTACCATATTTTTCAGACTATAAGACGCTCCCGGGCTATAAGACGCACCTACCTTTTTGGGGCAGGAAAATAAGAAAAAAAAATCTGCCTTTGCCTCCCAGCATCCATCTGGTATTGATCTGGCCCGTTCGCCACGACCCGTTCAGCGCTGCTGCTGCCCATTCACTACCACTGCCCATTCGCTGCAGCCTGTTCGCCTCCACCCATTTGCTGCCAACGCCGCCTGTTCGCTGCCGCTGTGGCCCATTTGGGGCGGCCCATTCGCCACTGCCATGGCCCGTTCAGCATGGCCTATTCACCGCCGCTCATTTACTGCAGCCCGTTTGCCATGGCCCATTCACTGCCACCACAGCCTGTTCCCCGCCCACTTTTGGGGGGGAGTGCATCTTTTACTCCAAAAAGTACAGTAATTGAACCTTAGATATTTTGGAAGTAATCAGAGTTTTAAATACTTTCAATGTCCTGTCTCTAATGTTCAATTTCCAGATTGTTTCTTTCTTGCAGTTTCTCAGCACTTGAATCATTTTTATACTAATCACTCCTTGTATTAGTGGAAAATCATTGGAATTCTGACCATTGCAGCTACACTATTTTCTGTGCAGGTTCCTTTCCTATTTGGAAAATCCAGGATCTCTCTCTGTCTCTATCTCTCTTTCCCTTCCACACAAACAAGCTATAATGGAAAAATGATTTTTTTAAAATAATACAATTTCTGAAGTTGATAGAATTTTAATCTCAAATATTTTGTCTAAATATGTATAATCAATTAGTTGTCATGTTTTATCTCTAACTCTGAAAAAATAAATTGTACCCAAAACTTAATTATTAACATAATTAAGACTAATATCCAACATGCTTTATTTTAGGAACAAATCAGATGAAAGAAATCAGTTTTGAGTTAACATAAGATTTTAATATAAAAATGCTTCCAAGTTGTCTTCACTTCTGCTTCTAAAAGTAATACTATACAATCACGTATCAAGAGACACTTCAGGATTGTTGAATTCAAATTATTCCAGAGTGGCTTTTGCAGAATAATTGGGTTCTATTGTAGACTTCCACACTTCCCTAATGTGTTGGGATCCTTATCCCACCCAAATACATTATTATATTATATTTATATTTATATGCCGCCCAACTCCCAAAGGACTCTGGGCGGCTTAACAACAGTAGATAAACATTAAAAACACCTTAGAGAAAACATAACATCTTAAACATTATAGACATCAGAACATTAAACATTAAAACAATTTAAAACCCCTACATATCATTTCATGGCCGGATCTCGCCGATTACAACCGCGAGGTCAATGACCCCAGGCCTGCCGGAAAAGCCAGGTCTTTACTGCTTTTCGGAAGGCCAATAGGGTGGGGGCAGTCCGGATCTCCAGAGGTAACTGGTTCCAGAGAGCTGGGGCAGCCACAGAGAAGGCCCTCCCCCGCGGGCCTGCCAGCCGGCACTGTTTAGCTGACGAGACCCGGAGGAGACCAACTCTGGGATCTCACCGGTCACTGGGAACTGTGTGGCAGAAGGTGGTCTCAAAGATAACCTGGCCCTGAGCCATGTAGGGCTTTAAAGGTAATAACCAACACCTTGAATTGTGCCCAGAAACCAATAGGGAGCCAGTGCAGAGGATTGGTGTAATGTGGGTGTACCTAGGTGCACCCACGACAGTTCGCGCAGCTGCATTCTGGACCAATTGTAGTCTCCGAACACTCTTAAAGAGTAGCCCCATGTAGAGTGTGTTGCAATAATCTAATCGTGAGGTGACAAGGGCATGATTGACTGTGAGGAGAGTCTCTTGATCCAAGTAGGGTCGCAGTTGGTGCACCAGGTGGACTTGTGCAAAGGTCCCCCTAGCTACAGCTGTCAAATGTTGATCTAATTTCAGCTGTGAGTCTAGGAGGACACCCAAATTGCGAACCCATTCTGAGTGGGACAATTTCTTCCCCCCAAGAGCCAAGGATGGACAGTTGACATAGTCTTTAGGAGGTAATATCCACAGCCACTCAGTCTTGTCTGGGTTAAGTCTGAGCCTGTTGACTTCCATCCAGACCCTCACAGCCTCAAGGCACTGGCACATTACTTCCACTGCTTCACTGAATTGACACGGGGTGGAGATATATAACTGGGTATCATCAGCATATTGCTGATACCTCACCCCAAATCGTTGGATGACCTCACCCAGTGGTTTCATGTAGATATTAAATAGGGGGGAGAGGACCGAGCCCTGAGGCACCCCACAAACGAGGGGTCTAGGGGTCGATCTCTGTTCTCCTGCTAATACAGACTGTGATCGACCAGAGAGATAGGAGGAGAACCACCATAACATGGTGCCTCCTAACCCCAACTCTCTTAGTCGTCCCAGAAGGATACCATGGTCAATGGTATCGAAAGCTGCTGAGAGGTCAAATAGCACCAAGATAGAGGAATGACCCCCATCTCAGGCCCACCAGAGATCATCCATCAGTGTGACCAAAGCAGTTTCCATGCTGTAGCCAGGCCTGAAGCCGGATTGAAAAGGGTCCAGATAATTTGTTTCATCCAAGAACCGTAGGAGCTGAAGTGCCACCACTTTCTCAACAACCTTTCCTGCAAAGGGTGGGTTGGAAACTGGATGAAAATTCTTTAATTCAGCTGGATCCAGGGAAGGCTTCTTGAGAGGGGGTCGCACAACCGCTTCCTTTAACGGTTGCGGGAAGGACCCCTCACTCAAGGACGCGTTAACTAAAGCCTGGAACCAGCCTCGTATCACCCCCCTGCTGGCTGAAACCAGGGGCATGGGTCCAACAAACAAGTGGAGGAACTCATCGCTCCTACTGCCTTGTCTACTTCCTCAGTAGTCACAGATTCAAATTCGTCCCATACAATAGGACTAAGACCTGCCCCTGTCATCTCGGTCGGAATTGCCCAATATATAGCTAATTATATATATTAAACATGATCATTGGCCCAGCACCAGTTATGTACTCTATTTGTTCTACCTAGACAAGTTTCAATTCCCAGACTGCTTGATAAATGGAGAAGAGCCTTTTCCTACTCCAGGTCTTTCCTGAAGGAAAATCAGTGGTACTGCTTCAGCCACTATTCCATGTGGAGCTTTGTTACAATAAAACAGGGATGGTGGGGGGGAGGAACATTATAGGAAGCCCCACAGACTGGGTGGGCCATCTTTATATGTTGTCCTAAAAGACTTGACACCAAGTCAGAAGCAGAAAACAATTTTTATACATCCCCTGACTGTTCCAGTCTTCAGCTCAAGCATCGCTGTATGTAGCATTTGAAATTAGCAGAAATGTTGCAGTAGGTCCTGATTCATCATTTAGTTCATTCATTCAGGTTTTCACTAATTTTACCTTTGTGTTCCCAGATTTGGGCATTGTGATCTTGGAATGCAGACTGAGTCGCAGGTTAACTCATTCCTGGAGTTAAAGGTGAATTTTAAATAATTAAAAATAGAATTTTTAATTCTATTAGGGATTGATTATCCATCGTTTAACTAGTAGACCAGTAAGTGTCATTGCATTCTGTTTGCAAACAAAGTCAAAAATTTGTAGCATCATACTTCCAAATTCCTGCATTTATTTTCAAAATCTGGGTACCCTTCTTTTTCTCATTACTTCAACTCTACAACTTCATCCTATTGTGTTTAACATCGTTGGGTTTTTTTAAAAAAAAAGTTATTTGAATTTCTTCTGCCCTGGTTAATCGAAGGCCTCAGTTTTGCTTTGATTCAGACATCCAGCCAAACTGGGAAACCTCTAATTCAGACCTGGGCAATGTCTAGCCTTTTGACTGTCCCTGTCCAGCCTGCAGTGAAGGGGCATGGTAGTGAGGGGGCAGAGAAGGTTACAGAGGAGGCCACAGGTGGACCACAGAAGTGTTGCAGCAGCAGAGGGCCATGGCAAGGGGGGGGGCTGTGGGGGCCCTCCACAACCGTCCCAGTTTCTCATGTGCCCTCTTGGGAAAGTTAATTGCCCACCCGTGCTCTAATTCAATCCAATTCAAACAGCATTCCAGCCACTACATACCTACTATTTATGATTTTTTTTAAAAATGTAAGCTTATTGATTATGTGCCATGAAGTCAGCTTTTCTCCAAGATAAACAAATGGGGTGCATTATGGCATAAATTAGGCATAAATTGTATTAAAATAATGATAAATAGCATTTCATTCTGAATAGCATAAATTACAGCATTTTACTTAAAATGTTATTTATAAAAAAATCATTTGAAAAGAGGATTAGGAGGTTTCTTGACAGGACAGTAGGGGAAAAGACTCCCTAGAATTCACCATGGAATGAGAACACAGTTATTGACTATTTATGTAAGTTGTTGAATTATTTAAATGAAATAGTTCACTGGTGCAGCAGCTGAGCTCATTAGGGGAAAATAATGAAGGCTAGAGCAACAAAATAGCTAGAAGTTGCAGGTTAACATAATAAGTGTAGATGAGTTTAAATATGTTCTGCTAAATATATTAAAATGACAATGAATTGTCAAACAATAGTAAATAGTATATTTTAGTCTGATAAATTAAAAGAAGAATGTCAAAAATGTCAGAAAAAGTTTCCAGACAGATAACACTGTTCTTTTACAATATAATTTCCCACGAGATAAGGTTCAGGTCTAAAATCTGAAAGTTAAATGAAATGAAAAGGTAAGTGAAGAAAACTGTTTTGGCATGCTAAAGAGAACACACTGCAATTTTTAGAGTCAATGGTATTGACAACTATTTGCTGCATATATTGATTCCACTATATTGATCAGGTGTAAGCAATTTATGATTTGAAACATCCAATAACAGGTGGGGAAAACCCTTAACAGTTCACTGAGGGTTTTTTAAAAAATTCTTTTTATGATTCATACTTTTCATTAATTCGCAAAATATACTTTTAGAGGGACTTTGGATGTTGCACTAGGCCAGAAAAGAACCGGTTTATAGTCCCCTCAGCGGAATTCTACTTGTCACTGGGTTGATACACTACACAAAACTACCATAGCTGTCAACAGGAGGAAGCAAGTCTCTAGTTCACGGGTGTCAAACTCGCCACATCATGCCATCACATGACATTTCGTAACATTTTTCTAATTCACGGAGCTGGGGTGGGCGTGGCCTGTGCCTGACGCATCCAGCCCGCGGGCCGCCAGTTTGACACCCCTGCTCTAGTTTGAATCATGATATCATCATGTATATATCACCCTTTTCATACAAAACCAACTTACTACAAGAATATATGTAAATTATTGTCTTTTAATCAAAAATTGTTACGGCAATTTAGTTGTTAGTGACATAATTTACACCAGAGTTAAATAATAATGTTCTTCCTTTGCTTTTGAATTTATAGCGTGGTATATTATAGCGTGGTATAGCGTAGTATAGCGTGGCAAATGTCACCAATTGTGCTTTAACTGCAAATCATGCTTAAATCTTTCTGATAAGGAAAGAACCATCACCATCTGTCACCTTAACCTCTCTATATATGAAACTAAGGCTGTGCATGTTTAAAAAAATTTTCAGAATAAGTTTGTCAGATCTTGCAAAAGCCCAGTACTTCTGCTGTCCATTCAAGCAAACCTATATTCTTCTTTTTTTCTGGAGAAATCTGGGAAAAAAGGTGTGATTATTTCCAGGACATTTCCCCTTGTGGACTTCATTGGCTCTGAATTATTAAAATGGAATCAAACAATAGCTCTGCTTTTGTTGGCTGTTTTCAGCCAACAGCTACAAACCATGGGTAAGAGACTCTGTCTAATTTATGACCCATTACTCTGAGCTTATCTCTATCAACTGATTTATGTTCAAGCTAATAAGACAGTTAAAAATCTACCAATTACCTCCTGTTTTGTTTGCTGCTCCACCTAGAGCAAGACATCTGCTCCTGCTAACACAAGTCCTGAAACACTTCTTCCATGTCATTTTTGAAGCATGCACAGTCTTATGTAAAACTATATGGCAAGTAAAATGGAACCACGGAGCCTATTTATTTATTTATTTATTTATTTATTTATTTATTTATTTATTTATTTATTTATTTATTTATTTATTTATTTATTTATTTATTTATTTATTTATTTATTTATTTATTATTTTATTTTATTTTATTTTATTTTATTTTATTTTATTTATATTTTATTATTTTATTTTATTTTATTTTATTTTATTTTATTTTATTTTATTATTTTATTTTATTTTATTTTATTTCATTTCATTTCATTTTATTATTTTTTTATTTATTTTTATTTTTTTATTTATTTATTTTTATTTTATTTTATTTTATTAACTTTTGGAACAGAATTCCTAAACCAATGGTGTTTCCTACGTAGATTTTCAACTTAAGATTCAGGATGGAATCAAAACAAGCAGCTTCTTGGAGCTCCATGATAACTGAATGTAATAACACTATAAATTATTTCACTGTAGTAATGAAGGGGTATCCTTTTACATCCCAGTAATTCCTTGAATTATAATATTAGGTGTGTACATTTCCCCGAAGAACATGTATGACATCTATGACATGCAAAAGACTAAATTTCATCCGCTGGAGAAAGAAATGGTGACCTACTCTAATATTTTGGTAAGAAAATTAAACTAACATTTACAGCTAAGACAATGCCAACATACAGAACAATAAGGGCTCCTACTATCACTGCAGTAGAAGCTAAAAGTATTAATTTGCCTCCTGAAGTTGGGAAGGAAGGAAGGAAGGAAGGAAGGAAGGAAGGAAGGAAGGAAGGAAGGAAGGAAGGAAGGAAGGAAGGAAGGAAGGAAGGAAGGAAGGAAGGAAGGAAGGAAGGGCATTTATACGTTACGTACACCCCAAATTTCCAAAATATATATTTATATATATGCAGTCATCTGTTTTGGGGGATGTGCTCTGGGTATCAATGCCATACTTGGCCATACTTTATGTACTCCTGTTTTATAGACTTGTTTATTTGTTTGTAAAAATTTATTGGCCACCCATCTTACCATAGGAGAACTCTGGGTGGCTTACAATCTAAAGCACTGAGCACTGCAAGGCTACCAAATGTCAAGTCCAAACTTGGTTTCAACATTTTGTCTAAATAAATAAATAAACAAATCATCACACGATCCAATCCAAATATGGCAGCATTCATATGTGAAAGAGGCCTCCGTATGCAAATACGTTCAAGAAGAGGAATTGCACCCCTAACTGGATTCTATTTCAATAAAGACAGGCATGGGCATGACATTGGAATGCAACAGACACAATTTCTGTAATTTCTTTGATGATGTTATGATGCAAACCTGGCTTCTAATGAGGGTTTCTGTACTCAGAGTGTGCATAAGCCATTCAGGCAATTGATGATACTACGTACATATCAGCTACAAGCTCAAATCAATCTCATAGTGCATAAATAAACTGTGACTCAGATCTAAACTTGACAAACTTTCTAATTACTTTCTCTCTCAAATTCAAAATGAATCTGTTTCCTTTAGGAATGGGGTAGAATTCGGTATTTCAAGCCCAGTTCTATTCACCACAAGTTGTTTCTGGAGAGCTTTGTTGTGGAATACATTTTTGTTTTGATACCCATCTATGTGGAAATGTGTGCTGCGTGGCTGAGTAAGAGAGGGCTTTCAGAGCCACGCTTGCAGACTCAAGCCATTGCTATGGAAACACAGCATGGCAGCTTAAATCTCTGGTTGCTTCATACAGGGGGAGATGATTCAGAAAATAAAATTAACAAGCAAACAAATCAAGGCACACTTACTCCAGGGGAAATTAGGAGAGAAATTAAAACACTGTCCTATTGTGAGCATTAATAGGTCTCAGCTGGGAAAGTCCAAATGGAAGATTTGATAATAATATAATAGCTATGGCAGGGAGTTCTCTCTCACACACACTTTTTTTCCCAAAAGCTTGGGTCAAATCTGTTGATGCAGGCATAAGCCAGGCGTCCATCAGGGATATTTCAGAAAGCAAACACTCTGGTTCTCTGGATAAATGTAGGGTTTATGAAGCTCCTGGTTTCCCAGGCATGCATGTCCCCCAGGATTAAATCTGGAACAATTAACCACTTATGGTGTCCAGAAATCCAATTCAATTTACTGAATGCAAAACTATATAATAATGGATACAGATTGGTTTCAGTGATCATCAGTGAGCCCTTGGTGGTGCAGTGGTTAAAGTGCAGTATTGCAGGCAAACTTTGCCCACAGCCGGGAGTTCGATCCTGACAGGGCTCAAGGTTGATTCAGCCTTCCATCCTTCTGAGGTTGGTAAAATGAGGATCCAGATTGTTGCGGGGAATATACTGACTCTGTAAACCGCTTAGAGAGTGCTGTAAAGCACCATCGGGAGGCTACATAAGCCTAAAATGCTATTGTTTATTATCAGCCTTCCTTACCTCGCCATCTTCCAGATTAACCGGGTGCACATGCTGACTGGAAATCCTAAGAGGGCTAAGCAGATGCATCTACAAGGGAGCCAAGAAAGGAGAGGACAAAACAATCATGGAGCCCTTGTGTTGCAAGCTCTGTTTCCTTTATACCTGCATCATCACAGGTGGGTTCCTGCCGGTTCAGACCAGCTCTATAGAACCGGTAGTAAAAATAGAGACTGGTTCTCTGAAACGGCAGTACCGGCAGCCTGGCCACGCCCCCAAGCTGGTTCTTTCAGCGGTGCTGTAGGCGCTGCCATCTTGTTTTTTGCTTCTGCCCATGTGCAAAAGCTTTGTTTTAGCACTGCGCATGCATGAAGCACGTGCAAAGCATACACACAGCGCGCCACTGAGCAAACCGGCAGTGACAAAAACTGGAACCCACCCCTGTGCATCATGACATTGCAAGTATATCGAAGAGAGACGGCGATTGCATTGTAATGGAGCCTTGCTTGTTCTGTCTTTTTGACAAAAGCACCGCAACCTCTGTAAGCACCTCTGACTACAGGTAATCGTCAACTTATGATCACAATTAGGACCAGAATTTCCATTGCTAAGCAAGGTGACAGTTAAAACCGGCTTCCTCCATTGAGTTTGCTTGTCGGAAGCCAATTGGGAAGGTCAAAAATGGTGATCACATGAGCCCAGGAGGCTGCCACTGTCCCAGGAGGCTGCCACTGCCAATTGCCAAGCACCCAAATTTTGATCATGTAACTATGGGGATGCTGCAAAGGTCATAAGTGCAAAGACTGGTCATAGGTCAAAACATTTTAGAACCAACTTACAATTACATATTAAAATTAGGGGTCCCTTTTCACATTGGATATTTATGGGAATTCTGAGGTGAACAGAAGCTGATCAAAACTATCCATATTAAAATTGAAACACAACATCATTCTATAAATGTGAATGCATTCTATAAATAAACCAGTGTTTGTTTGGTCAATAAACATGCTATTTTCTTTCCTGTAATCGCTTCATGGTTGATTTGGAGATTTGTTTTGGATCACTTCTGATTGTGGGACGTTGTTTTCTAGAATATGCTACTCTATTTGTTCCTTCTACTTGCACAGTATTTTCCATGTCACTGGCTGCTGCAGAACACAAATGCCCCAAAACAATTTCCACAATTTATAAAAGACTGCTGTTGACTGCTATTCATAAAAGGTATGATATAGACACGAAGGCTACCAGATATAGACTGCAAACATCTGGATGACTACTGGGTAACAGCAGCATTATCATTTTTTATTTCTCATTGTTGCCATACAATGGCTGTCTAGATTTTTGCACCAAAATCAAATACTCTAAAATATAGATAAGATGCCAGTACAATGACAAATGGATTCTACAGAACAAAGGTAGATTTTTGTATTGATTGTAAACTTCTGCTTGCTACATTTCATCTCTATTATGTTGCGATTCAGAGGTAGAGAGCTAGAAAGAGGGGGGAGGGAGAGGGAGAGGGAGAGGGAGAGCGACAATAGATGGATGGATGGATGGATGGATGGATGGATAGATGGATAGATAGATAGATAGATAGATAGATAGATAGATAGATAGATAGATAGATAGATAGATAGATAGATAGATAGATAGATAGATAGATAGATAGATAGATAGATAGATAGATAGATGACAGACAGACAGACAGACAGATACAGAGGTGGGTTCCTGCCAGTTCGGACCGGTTCTATAGAACTATTAGCGGGAATTTCCCGCCGCTCGCCGAACCGGCAGTGATGGCTGGCTGGACACCCCCCGAACCAGCTCTCTTGCCGGCACCATAGGCGCCGCCATCTTGTTTTTCTGTGCTGTTTTTTGTTTCTGCACATGTGCAGAAGCTGGGTTTATAGCACTGCACATGCGCGCACGCAGTGTGTGAGGAAGCGAATCGGCAGCAAGGTAAGCCAGAACCCACCCCTGGATGGATGGATGGATGGATGGATGGATGGATGGATGGATGGATGGATGGATGGATGGATGGATGGATGGATGGATGGACGGACGGACGGACGGACGGACGGACGGACGGACGGACGGACGGACAGACAGACAGACAGACAGACAGACAGACAGACAGACAGATAGATAGATAGATAGATAGATAGATAGAGGCAGGCAGACAGGCAGGCAGGCAGGCAGGCAGGCAGGCAGGCAGGCAGGCAGACAGACAGACAGAGACAGATAATCTTTGGGCACAGCTTGATCATCCACTGAGATTAAATGTAGGCTTTTTTCCCTCTTCTAAAAAAATATCCCCTCCCCCTTCATTTGGAACATTTATATTAATTCAGAACCCAGTAGCTTCTCTATTATTTAAAAATAAACTACTTTGCAAACAATCTTGTTGCCATTTCTTCATTGAGGGGACCCTAAAATAAAATGTCCTTATAAGAAAGACATGTGATTCTGACGTGTGGAGACGTGTGGAGAAGACGTGTGATTCTGCAGAATACTGCCAAGGGATCTAAAACGTATGCATTTTATTACATTATGACATTCAGATTCAGTCATACAATAATGAAATAATAAGAGCCCATTATTTCTAAGCAAACACAGGAAAAAGACAAATGAGTACACTACTGCAGATTATTAAAATGTGGAAGGAGGGGGAAAACTGTCCAAACTTACCATGTTCAACATTATGGTTTCTTAAATGTATTATTAAAGTACCATTTAGTTCTGTGAGATGGGAATTGAAATCGAACCAATCAGTTGCAGGAAAACCATGTAGTTATCCATGCATGACATCGTCGTCATCTTTTTCCTATTACATTCTGATTATGGATGCCTCATTTGCATAATCACTATTCTGTTAGAACTCAGAATAATCTCGATGAACTTTCTCAATGGTTTGGCTCTCTTCTGTTCTTGGAATATTAAGTTGTTCTCAAAACACCTCCAGAAAGCATAAAAGATGGATGAAAAGAAGAAAGCGCACCATCTTGAAAGAGAATCAGAGTGACTGAGAGAACTGAATCAGCATCATTCACTGAGAAGAAAAGTTCTTCACCTTTTTTAAAGGATATGGTTTCATGTATCCATTATAATCACGCTAACTTTCAGGAACAGCTCAGAATCATGACACATACATTTATGTTTAATGCTGCATTATACATAGATAACAGACTTTTTTTCTTACTATGTAAGCCTTTGAACAATTGTTTGACCAAAGGTTCTGATACTATTTTAAATTAATAAATGGTATGCAGATGATCAAGATTGAAACTTTGAAAGGCAGCAAAGTTAGATTAAATTGACAATGCCCCAAATTACAGCTTTCTAGGCTTTGTGTAATTACCATCCCCTCTTTTTCAATTTAAAGTGTCCCACCTGTCTCTACATTTTTTTTTTAAATCTGGAAAGGCCTGGGAATTAATAGCCGAATGGATCCCTTGGATCTAGCAAAAGTTTAAGAAAATCATTGGACTAAGTTCCAAATTCAGCTAAGAATATTGTGACCCCCCCTATATATCATGGTTTTTGTTACAGTATAAGATGTTGTTTAATTTCTTTTGTTCCACTTTCAATATTGTTTAAAACATATCTATTACTAGTTAACATATTGTGAAAGACCATAACAGCTTCTGCTTCTTGTATGCCCAATGAACACTTGAAATTTCAGGGTGTTTTTTTTTAAAGACAGAGAATATTTCTCTACTGATTATCAGGTTCAAATCAGTCTAAAGCCCCATTTGCATTCAGTTGACCTGGAACGTGGCTACTGAAGGTCACTGTGTAGCTTGCAAATATTTACTTTCCCACCAGGTTCAGATTTCTCATTTCTATTTCTCATTCTGTTCAGCAGTAAATGTTGAAAAGAAAGCTGTTCTAGCTGAAGTAATTATTCCAAAGGTGCTTTTTCAGGAAGCAACTGGACTTTCTTGTTTTTCCTTTGAAGATGTTTCACTTCTCATCCAAGAAGCTTAGTCAGAGCTGAAGAAGCATCTTGGATGAAAAGCGAAACATCTTCAAAGAAAAAACAAGGAAGTCCAGTTGCCTCCTGAAAAAGCAAGACAATCATGGCCTGGATGACTGAGAATCTCCATAAACTTTCATCTGAAGTAATTCCATTTCTGGAACAGTAGCGTACAGTTTAACTGTCTCACTTTAGCAGATTATGTTTTCCTTTTTAGATTTCTCTAAAATAGATATAGAAATCAATCTATTGCACAAAAATAGCATATGATGAAATTTATTTCTATGATACTTCTACTCTTTGTAGCCTGGTCTGACAAATCCATGTGAAAAATCCAGCATATTACAGAGGTAGAAGAATTCTGTCTGAACTATACATCTAAATACAATAGCTTTCCAATAGTGGCTCTGAGAGAAGCAGCATCTTCCTTAGAATGCTTTCGTAGGACTCAAGCTCCATTATAAGTGTTCTGACCTAGGCTTTCCCAAACCAGGAAGCAGACTCCTCGCTCCAATAAAACCTCTTTTATTTAGGTTGAAGGGAATTCCTCTCCAGCAAAGTCCCGGCAAACAATTTTTAATGAGCTTTCACAACTACAGACCTTTATCAGGCTTGGAGAGTTGCCAGGCCGATATCTGCCATGCTGTAGCAACAATTACTTGGCAAGAGGTCAGGAACTTCACCCTCATGAATTGAACTAACTGAACAAATGAATTGTTTTCTGCAAAAGCCTACTCCCCTTTCACTCCTCTTTTATTTCCTATTGGAGGGGACATTCATCGTCCACCTGTGGCCTTACTCCCAAGTTGACCCTTGTTCCTTAGCTGTTCCCTTTGTCTGGCAACTCTGCGCGTGCACACACTGGGAACAAGCTCAGCTGTTCCTCTGCCTCGCTGATGTCTGACTCCAGAGGCAGCTGATAACTGCCAGATGGCCTTGGCCCCCTCTCTGCCTCTGACGCAGAGCCCTCATCCGAGCCTTCCCCAGACTCCAGGACTGGCCCATGTTCCTCCTCAACCTCCTCACTGTCCGAATCTGCTGCCAGCTCTGCTGGCCACTGGCAGGCCAAACACTAAGTTAGTTTATTTCAAGCATGTAAAAGTTCAATTTTAATCACTAAACATATAGAATGAGGAGGTATAAAATTACTTCTTCTCCAGTTGTGTCCATAAATGTCAAGTCTCACAAGAGGCTTCCATTCGGTGCTAGAGGAAATTATTTTCACATTCTTTTTATATCCATGCATGGAAAACAAATGATTTTTTAAATCTGAGTGGAGGGGTTAACTCAGGGTTTCAATCCAAGTTATGGATTTATATGATTTTCTCAGAAGAATCAAGTTTTTTAAAAAATGTAATATGAAATCTGACTTTAAATTATAAAGAGCATTTTGAAAAAAGCATTCATCTCCCTGAATGAGAAGATAAACAGGAATTTGTATTCCAAACTTCAGACACAACATAACCTGAATACAAATTTGTCTTAAATCAGCTAAAAATAGTCTCTGTATACCAAATACAGCAAATGAAAAGGTCAGATGTGCCACATTCAACTGCTTCATGCACAGACATTCATCTCAATGCTCTTTCTCATTTATGGGTAGGTGCCTCACTTATGAAGAGGCTCTCTAAATTCTCTCTTTGGTCCATTTGAATAGAATAGAATGGAATGGAATGGAATGGAATGGAATAGAATAGAATAGAATAGAATAGAATAGAATAGAATAGAATAGAATAGAATAGAATAGAATAGAATAGAAATTTTTATATAGATGGAATAATAACTACGGTAAATGCATTGATGGTACATATGCTTTCTTCTGTCCCAACAAGAAGCTCCAGGAAAAAAATAGGAAAGTTTGGTCCTGTGACCTGATCCACTGTAAATAAGAATAAATACAAATGTTTCTATTCCAGACAGACACTCCTGCTTTTTGAATAAATTGACCAACCTGTGAACATATAAAAATGCAGTGAAATTGAATTGGTACATTGGTGGAGCTATTCAAACACTTCCCGTCCTGTTGACATGTGGATTTAGAATGAAAATTTATAAAGATTGCCAAGTTCTAAATGACCCATACATGCTTCTCCTATGACCATGCTTGTATATGCCTATATGTACATATCTATATTTTTCACCATATTAGGCAATGACTTCCAGCTGAAAATCATTGCCTGAGGTGATGCATGTTGTTCCTAGTACAGTCTTTCTACTTCTAGCATGCTTGCTCACTATAGCAAAACAAGAGAAAGCTTCACGTGTAAATTTTATTGGCTCCTAATAACCTCCTTTCAACCTATTTCAATATGTTGTCAATCATTTCAGAGAAAATTAAAATAAAAATACTCATTGAGCAATGGGGAGGTTTTAGTGTGCTATATAAGGCTGTGGAAGAAAGAATTTGAAAGAAGCACTTCACAAAGCTGGTTAGCAGGAGTAAAGAACTCCTCCTTAAAGTCAACTGTTTCCTTTGGATGACTCACACCACAATGTCCTACCTAGGATATTTTTAAGTACATGCAACTGCTTTACTTTGCTGGTTTGTCCCAGCAGTTTAAACCCAACAGTGGTCTAAAAGCTGAAGACATGGCTGCTTTGATGCATCAGAGAGATTTATTCCTCTCTGCCAGGTAATGTCCCTATTAAGTACCTCTTTCAAATTCTTTCCATGGCCCTTATACTATAATATGACAATTCATGAAGGTCTTGCTCATGCTGTATGCACAGAGCATCTGTTGTTCATGAGTATTTTTATTGCAGCATGGCAGACTACAGATGTTGGGCCTGCTGACAATAATTAGTGTTGCAATTGTATAATTCTGCACTTTCCAGCTGGGATTTGGCATCTTTAAAGGATTTGTTCGTTGCCAAATGCTATTGTTTAAAACACACACACACACACACACACACACACACAATGTCCTTTGGTCCAATGTCATACTGACAAAGCCGATCTCTTTTCTTTATGGAATTGGTTTAAATGGCCTGACTGTCACTGATGCTTCATTGCAAGGAAGAGCTATATAAAATAATGGGCTATAGAAATGAATATGCTGAGATGATTATTTTGCTTGTTTTGTTATTTCCACACATTAATATACATGTTTAGATTAGCCTTGAGTTTCAATTCCTTTCAGGTAATCGAAGGAGCCCTGTCCAGTCACTACAGCTTGTAATGTGTAGTGCAAACTGCAATATAAAACTTAAACCAACTCAACAGAGTTTTTTTAAAAAGCAAGCAAAAAAATCCCTCCCAAAAATTTGGAGTCAGAATTAGACTAATGTACCATAGAATCTCACTAACAGCATACATGGCTGCTTTAAATTGCAGTTGTACTCCAATGCATATATGCAGTTGGGTTTTGAAATAACAACTCCCAATGAATGCAATTGGCCTTTTTTGAATGAAAATTCACTGCATGTAGTAAAATGTGTTCCCATGAGAACATATTCAAATAAACCATTTTAGGACATTCATTTCAACTGTAATATGGCTAGCTGAGATCTATATTTCATAGGAATTTATTTTTATTCTATCTTCTATCGATATCTGAAGAATCTCTCTCTTCCTCTCCCTCTAATCTATATTTTTCTACCTTTATTTTAAACACTTCCATCTCTATACCTCTCTCTCTCTCTATTTATCTTCTACCGAGACAGTTGGAGATGGGCTGGGCGCAACTGTCTCGACTCTTGTCCTGCTATCTGGAGCAAGATGGAATCTGGGAAGAGAGAGTGAGGCTGACTATGCGCACCTCTCCCTCACTTTAATCCAATTCACACGAAAGTATTGACAACCCCCCCCCGATTTTCATCATCTACCTCTTTCTCATTTTCTTTCCCACACACACCTTTTCTCCAGGATGTAAAGGCAGCATGCATCTTTTTCCTCACAATCATAACAGATGTGTGAGTCAGGTTGGGCTCAGAGACAGTAACTGGTGGATGGATGTGGATGGATGCGCCATGGAAGTTTCCTTCACACTGGTCCAGTATCACTTTGTATTGTTGGTTGGTTGAAAAGAGACAGGAAATGTAATTGTATTGACATTCCTGACTATATCCTGTCTTTTTTTGTCCTTGTCTTTATAAACATATACCGTATTTTTCGGAGCATAAGATGCACCGGAGTATAAGACGCACCTTAGTTTTGAGGGAGGAAAATACCAGGTACTCATCTGGCTAGCGTCCTTAGTCTAGTCAGCTTCAGCACATTATTTTATCTCCTGGTTAGGGCTGAAAAAAATCTTCTTCGGAGGGAGTAGGAATGAAAAAATCCTGCAAGGAAGATACTTAGCACCTCGTTAGGGCTGGGGAAAAAAGCTTTGAAAAAGCTATATTCGGAGTATAAGACGCACCCAAATTTTCAGCCTCTTTTAGGGGGCGGGGAAAGGTGCGTCTTATACTCCAAAAAATACAGTACTCAAAATCAGTCCAGTGCCCTTTGGGCCTTTTCTCTGAGCTAGAGGCTATTTCAAATGGAGTTTTTAAGGTATCTGGTATTCCAAAGCTGTCTCAGGAACCAATTCACACTGAACCTTAGCTCTACGTTAGCGTTTCTCAACCATGGCAGCTTTAGGTTATATGGATTCTAATTCCCAGAATTCTTCAGCCAGCATGTTGGAGTTGGAGTCCACACATCTTAGAATTGCTGAGGTTGCAAAACTCTGCTCTAAATTTAGCACAACAATAAAGAGTCACTATACGACACAAGCTTGCATTTAACAGGAGAAAGCAGGGCAACAATATCAGACCTGTGCACTTCCAAAGGTATGAAGGCAGAATCTGCCAGGAAGTCCTAAAGAAAATCGTGCCTCAGGCATCCCAATTGAACTATTCTGTCAGCATCAATCACTCTGGGGAAGCATAAAACCACAAGGTGATTCTATTGCTAATGACATTGCCCTACATCCATTTAAATACAATGCTCTATTCTGCCTTTACATTGCAAAATCAGGTTGCCTTCAGGTGGGTTGGCTTAGAAAATGTTTCTTTAAATGTCATTTTCCAGAATAGAAGTCTGATGATTAAGAAGGACCTAATATGCATTTGTCGGGTGGTGCAAGAGATACTCCACATCTCCATTATCTTTTGAATTCCCCTCAGCTGAGACACTATATTTGGAGGGTTATATTTCAAGCCCTATAATTTTTAATCTTGTGTTTTGACTCTTCCTGTAATTTTTGTTATAAATTCACATCTTAACCTTAAGTAGAATATTCATATCAGCGTAAGAGAAACTTTCTATGCTAAATCCCCTCTGAAATCAAATACCCAAGTTGGTTCAACGCCAAGGATTTCAGTAGGAATTAGTAATTAACCATCATAATTACATTTATCTGATTAGGGTGGTATGTGAGAGGGAAAGGTAAAGAGAGGGAGGCTATGCCTTAGAACAATTCAATGGCAGGCAATACTAAATTTAATCCTAAATGGTGATCTTATCTGATGAAAGATGAAAATGTTGTGAAATCAGCAGGAAACGGGTCAATGCTATTATGTTTAGAATGTATGCAAACAGAACAGAATCCGCAAAATCCCGCATGCTGACATTTGGTTACAAAGGGTAAACAGTACGGAAACGGCTTTGGTCACCCTGATGGATGACCTCTGGCGAGCCCGGGATGGTGGTCATTCCTCCATCCTGGTGCTACTTGACCTCTCAGCGGCTTTCGATACCATTGACCATGGTATCCTTCTGCGTCGTCTCGGCGAGGTGGGAGTGGGCGGCACTGTGCTACAGTGGTTCTCCTCCTACCTCTCTGACAGGACGCAGTCGGTGTTGACAGGGGGGCAGATGTTGAGCCCTAGGCCCCTACTTTGTGGGGTGCTGCAGGGCTCGTTCCTCTCGCCCATCCTGTTTAACATCTACATGAAACCACTGGGTAAGATCATCCGACGACACGGGGTGAGGTATCAGCAATATGCTGATGATACCCAGTTGTAGATCTCCACCCCGTCTCAATTCAGGGAAGCCGTCGATGTAATGTGCCGCTGCCTGGACGATGTTAGGGTCTGGATGGGGAAGAACCGGCTAAAGCTCAACCCTGACAAGACCGAGTGGCTATGGATATTGCCTCCCAAGGATTCTGTCAATTGTCCCTCCTTGGTTCTTGGGGGAGAGAAATTAACTCCCTCAGAATGGGTTCGCAATTTGGGTGTCCTCCTAGACCCACAGCTAAAATTGGAGCAACATCTTTCAGCTGTGGCTAGGGGGACCTTTGCACAGGTTCGCCTAGTGCACCAATTGCGACCCTTCTTGGAGAGGGAGGCGCTACTCACAGTCACCCACGCCCTTATCACCTCCCGGCTGGATTACTGCAATGCACTCTACATGGGGCTACCCTTGAAGAGTATTCGGAGACTACAATTGGTGCAAAATGCAGCTGCGCGTGCCGTGGTGGGTGTGCCCAGGTACACCCACGTAACACCTGTCCTCCGCCAGCTGCATTGGCTGCCCATTAGTCTCTGGATCCAATTTAAGGTGTTGGTCGTTACCTTTAAAGCCCTACATGGCTCAGGACCAGGCTATCTTCGGGACCGCATCCTGCCACATACCTCCTTACAACCGGTTAGGTCCCACAGAGTTGGTCTCCTCCAGGTCCCATCGACCAAACAATGTCGGTTGGCGGGGCCTAGGGGGAGAGCCTTCTCTGTGAGAGCTCCCTCCCTATGGAACCAACTCCCTCCGGAGATCAGAGCTATCCCCACCCTGCTGGCCTTCTGTAAAGCAATAAAAACTTGGCTCTTCCGGCAGGCGGGGTGAAAGTGAGACCGAGTAGATTATCTCGGGGTCTCCCCCCTTTAGTTATGAATGTTGGAGATTTTCTTTTAATTCTTATATTTTTTCTTTTTAATTGTTATATGTTTTATTGTAATGGATTTGGACATGCTGTGAGCCACCCAGAGTCCCCCGGGAGTTGGGCGGCATACAAATCTATTAAATTAAATTAAATTAAATTAAATTAAATTAAATTAAATTAAATTAAATTAAATTAAATTAAATTAAATTAAATTAAATTAAATTAAATTAAATTAAATTAAAAATTAAATTAAAAATTAAATTAAAAATTAAATTAAATTAAATTAAATTAAATTAATTAAATTAAATTAAATTAAATTAAATTAAATTAAATTAAATTAAATTAAATTAAATTAAATTAAATTAAATTAAATTAAATTAAATTAAATTAAATTAAATTAAATTAAATTACTTCCCAGAAATGAGGGGACTGGTGAAAAAAAAGAATAAAGGGCAATTGAGAAAACAAAATCTCTTCTTAATATCTAGAAAATATCTTTCTATTTTCTATTACAGGTACTCTTCAACGTACGACCATAATTGAGTCTGGGATTATCGTAGTAAGTCATAGTAGTAAGTCAATTTTACAACCTATTTTGTGGCAATTGTTAAACAAATACCTAGGTTGTTAAGTGAATGATACAGTATTTAATTGAACATGGTAGTTGTTAAACTAATCTATTTTATGTGGTTGTTGAAAATCTGGAACCTGGTCATAAGTACCTTTTCGGAGGACTGTTGTAACCTTGAATGGTTGCTAAGCAACCAGTTGTGAAGCAAAGACTACCTGTAATATCCAGAAAGCTGAAAATATTAAAAATATTTCCTTTAGGAAAGGAAAGCCTATTCTAGAGAGGAGCACACAAAGGAAAAGAAACTCTGCCTTTAAAAAGTATAAGATAATAATAAATGCAAAAAAAAGTTGGCTAGAGAGTGCATGGCAAGGAACATTAATGAAAACAATACAAGCTTTGATTAAAAAAAACCAATTTGGTTTAATGGTTAAAGTATTGGACTAGAAAAGAGAAGACCATCAGTTTTGGTCCACCTTTAGGCACGATAGCTAGCTGAGTGCTTTGCTCCAATTATCTTCCTCAGCCTAAGCCACCACCACCAGTTTTATGGTGAGGAAAATAGGAAGTAGGATCATGTTCTATATCACCTTGAGTTATACAAATATAAAATGAATATGGAATAAATACACGTGATCCTGAAAACCTACACGAGAAAGCATAGGGAAACTAGGTGACAAAGGAGCAAAAGAGATGCTTAAGGGAGAGATGGAAAATTAGCAGAGAAAGTGGATAAATTATTTCATTCTGGTAGATTTGCCTTAGCTACAAATCAGAGTTTGTGCCAAATGAACTCTGAGGAGATCCAGGAAGTTCTTGATCAGCCAGCAAAATGTCTGTTCCATGCAAATTGTTAGAAATGATAATCAAAGTGAAAAATAAATATACATATAGGGAACAAGCCTTGCTGAAAAGAAATTGGCATGGGTTCTGCATAAGTAAAGCCAGCCTCACCAAACTTTTAAAGTTACATTGTAAAGAAACACATAGATGGAGATGATTCTATCAACACTATATATTTGAATTTTAAAAAAGACTGTCAGAATTCTACATCAAAGCATCTTGCATAAATTTAGCAGTCATATGATGAGAAGACCTATTCTTTTTTTCCCCCAACAGGTTAAAAACAGAGAGCAAAAAACAGGGATAAATAGGCAATGATGAGAATTGAGTCTTTCAAGGATTTGTGTTGGGATCAGTATCTTTTAATCTGTTTATAAATTATCTTGATTTGGGATTAAGCATTGACTTGACTAGGCTTCTGAATGATGCTAAACTCTTTAGGGTGGTTAAAAAAACATTGTGAAGACCTCCAGAGGAATCTGTTGAAATTGGATCAACAGAATGGTAACTAAGTTTAATTTAAGTATTTGGAATGTGAAGTACAACTGAGCAAAATGTTTGAGATCCTTTCATTTGGAAATGTGTGATTGGTGATCTCAGGGAAAAAAAATAGACTTTCTAAAAAGCATTAGTGTCAGGAGTCATCCGAAAACAATTGAGAGTTTTAGAATGGATAAAAGGAAACAATTCTCTATACTAAAAATAGCCTATGTGGTTTTTTTTACCACAAGACATGGTAATAATCACCAATTTGGATAACTTTAAAAAGGAATTCATAAATTCATGGATAAGTCTATTACATCCATCTGTTTACAAATTCAGCACAAACACTCTGTGTTGCCTGTAGACCAGGAATAGCATATTTTAGAAAAAAAAACAGTTTTATGTGAAAAAGGGCTATTCCATCACTTCCTATAGATGAGAACCTTAAAGACATGTAGGACACTATTATAAGAAGAAAACAAAATGGTAGCAATAGATTGGCCTTGGCCTAATCCATGTTGCTCTTCTTACAAGAGATAAATATTCTTAAAATGCTAGGGAAAAGAAGATATATTAGAGGGAGGAGAAAAGGAAAGATAAGTCGATTTAAGTTAACAGTATGAAAATGTAATTTTATGCCCCTCTTCACAGTTGGGAGGTGAAAGATAATCAGACATAGAAGGTAAAAGGAGCCAAAATCCACAAAGAAGCCAACGGTCATATTTTTTTCACACTGTCAGCAGCTAGAATACAAACATTTCTTCCATTAAGTTGTATACAGAAACAGTAATGACAAAATATACCTCCTGAAAATTCACTTACCCTTAAAATTTATTAGTAATAAAAGTTTATCTTTTCTCTTTTCTACCACTTTCTTTCAAAGACATATAACATGCAGAAGTTTCACTCCCAAAATAATATGAAAGCTTCAAGATTAAAAAAAAATGAACTGTGATTTTATATATTAGTCACAGTTTATTTTCTGGTCTGCTCCTAGGGGATTTCGGCTTTGAGCCTCATTCTATTGATCATGACATTGCAGAAGTCTGTAGTAAGTAGCATCATCAATAGTGCCAGCAGGAGGCAGGATACTATTGTCCCTTTGTGGACTTTCTCCCTTTCATCTTTTCTCCCTCAGTATGAAACCTGCACAGTGGTGACACTGCCAAGCAAGCAATACATTCTCAGTTTTCTGTCTGAAAATGTTATTTATGTGTCTTTCAAGATAAATTCCTCTATTTTCCACAACACAAAAACATTTATTTATGTAAAAAAAAATTGTGAGCAGGATAGAGTTGCTTACAAGATGCATAAAGTTCATAAACTGTAGGGCATGATTTGTACTTTTTCCAGGAAGGAAAGGAAAGGAAAGGAAAAGAAAGGAAGGAAGGAAGGAGGGAGGGAGGGAGGGAGGGAGGGAGGGAGGGAGGGAGGGAGGGAGGAAGGAAGGAAGGAAGGAAGGAAGGAAGGAAGGAAGGAAGGAAGGAAGGAAGGAAGGAAGGAAGGAAGGATGGTTTTCCTGCCATCTTTATAAGATCCATGCTTCTGGGCCTTTTTAAAGAATAGCCAGATTGATGACTGCCTGTTTTATACATGTTGAAGAATAGAAGGGATAATTGATGCCATCATGCCAGACATAAAAGCACAGGATTAAGGCAATTTAAAAAAAGAAACATTCCTAGTGTTTTCTTCAAATCTCCCACTCCATCTGAAAAGGAAGATTTCAACAATTTCCAGGGGTTTCTTTTCCTGTTAAAGGAGAAGGACCCTCATGAAAAATGGGGAATGTACAAGACCAAAGATAAATCCCTAATTATTTCACCAGTCTTTATATTATTATTATTATTTGCTTCTGTGACTGTGCTCTGTGAATAATGATATTTCAATTAGCCATCTAGAATTCTTAACCTCTATACATGTCTGTGGAAGGACTTGTTTGAGGTATGACATGCTTGTACCATTAAATTTTTTTTTCAAAAGGAGGGGGGGTTGTTTTCAACACAATCAGCTTTTGAAAAAAGGACAGTTGATTAGTTCCAGAGAGGTAATTAGGCAGTAATTGTGCCCAGGAAAGTAATAGAGATCAAAGGTACCAATCATTTTACCTGGCAGCAGAGGGTGATTAAAGCCCTTTCTAAGTTACCTGTAATTTCATGACTGAATACTTATTTAGATGACTGTGGGACAAAAAATATTTCTGTTTCAGCCTTGTATCTTTCAGCCTGAGCATTCATAGCCAGTCTATCAGAAAATTGCTTGTCTTCTTTTTCTGATGAGCTCAGAAAAAGGAAGCCCTTGTAATCTGGCAATCTTCTTCATTTCAGATTATAACCCTACATTACATTGACATGGTATTAGGCCCTACGGAAGTTACTAGTGCCTGCCTGGAAATAAAAGTCATTTGTATGGTGCAACTATACATGTACGCAGCACATGTATATGTATATCTTCTTACTTGGCTGCTCCTATTTCCCAAAAATTATCTTGGAAAAACTGTTTGCAACAGCTGCTTATTTCTCAACTTTTAGCTAAATATATTTCCTCTGAACCAGTACAATTTACCATTCTGGTAATTTTTTTAAAAAATCCATTACATAACTCTGCTTTTAATTTTCTTTCTGATTTTTAATACTTTATTTATATTCTAGGTTTATATCTTGTCCTTTTTTTTTCAAAAGCTCAGGTGAGGGTCCATAGTACTCCTCCCTCCAATTTTTCCTTACAACAACCCCATGAGACAGGTTGCGCTGAGACAAGACGACTAGCCCAAATTCTACCAATGGACTTTCATGGCTGAGAATAGACTTGGGGGTCCTCAGTTTTTGCCCAACACCTCAACCATATTTGCACATTTACTTGTAGAAAAGTTGTAGTTTGACTGCAGGGGTGGGCAAACTATGGCTCTTTGAGGACCTGTGGACTTTAACTCCCAGAATTCTTGAGCCAGCCATGCATGCATGGCTGGCTCAGGAATTCTGGGAGTTGAAGTCCACAGTGCCTTTTTTTTCAATTCATATCTTGGACAATCAGTTTGGTATAGTGGTTAAGGCACCAGGTTAGAAATCAGGAGACCATGAGTTCTAGTCCTGCTTTAGTCATGAAAGTTAGCTGGGTGACCTTGGGCCCCTCCCTCTCGCTCAGTTCAACTCACCTCATAGGCTTGTTGCTGTGGGGTTAAACAGGAGGCGGAAGGTGTGTTAGATACGTTTGCTGCTTTGAGTTATTTGTAAAAATAATAAAGGCAGGAAATAAACAGGCAAACAAATTTGGATGAGATTTCAATAAAAAAAGTTAGAAAGTGAATAAAGCTTGCTATGAAAAAAACCTTCAATGATTAGAGAACTGACACCTTTTACTGTAATTCCTCTGTATTATCGGTATTAATTCTTTACTGAGAGCATTGTAAGATATTCAAATATCCATATTAAGAGCTATTTCATGCTTTTGCTGTAAAAAGTAACAAAATGTGACTGGACTGTTCATATAATCGTTTTCATAAATATATATTCCCAGCACTATAGTTCCTTTGCCAGATGGGGTTATCTTCCAAAGCTCAAGAGTCTCATCCCCATAACCAATACCCACCCTACTTGGTTATACTCCTTTCTTTCCCCACTGGAACATCTCAAGCCATTCCTGGTGCCCATCCAGAGGTGGTATTCTACCGGTTCTGACCGGTTTGGGTGAACCGGTAGTGGCAACTGCGGGTGGGCTGGCCCACCTGCCCTGACGTAATGCTGTCCTATTTAGCCACGTTTTTGAGGCCGTGCGCATGTGTGGAGGTGATGTGTGTGAGCAAAGCTACCATGCGTGCACGCGCACTCACATTTGCGAAATGGTAGGCAAGGTAAGTGAATGCCACCTCTATGCCCATCCCCATTGCTATCAGAACAGTAAAGTAATTAGTTGTGTTTTACCCTTTAACTTAGTCCCATCACTCTGGAGAACTTCAAGTGAAGCAAATGACCACCTTACTTTCTTTCCAAATCCCATGACATCCAAAGGCATACTGAGAAATATGTAACACATATATGTGGGTCTGTGTTTGTATGGAGGTGCTCATGGGCACAAAGGAGCATCCTGTGAACATCAGCCTTTTTCTTTTCCAGCTAAGTAAACCTGGTGAGTATCTGGTGGGGAGACAACCTAGGAAGGCTAAAGAGATGAATCTCACAGAAGAAAAAGAAGGTATGAACGACACAAATAACTATATAAGGTTGTGCAGAATGTTTGCTTTTCATCATATTGCTGAACAGCTAGGAAAGATTTCTGGTTTTTCCCCCCAAAATAAATTTATTTGTATATAGGAGGCATTGTTCAGATGACAGAGGAGCTAGACTGGACAAAACTAATGAAATTGATTTAGGGCATATTAGTAGCTGCCAGGAGACCATAAACTCATATTTGATTTGTAATGATGTTGGACAGATCTAAGGCGCTTGCACAATATATTAGCAATTTTGAGTAAAGGATTGTTTATTATTTTGTTAGAAAGTCATTTAAAACTCCAACAATTATTGGAATTCTATTCTGCCTTGTGATCTAAAAGTTACAACCCTGTTACAACATTATTAAAGCATTGCAGCTCTTATCACCTTAGATTACAACAATTGATTGTGACTGATTATCATCCCTCAATAGCATTTTGGTTAAAATTATTAAATTGCTACCTTGAACAGTCCTAATGTTTTACATGGAAACAGAAAAGTCAGGCTGTAAACCATAAATCATTTTTTTCTCCAGGGCATTCTCATAAAGTAAACCAAATAACAGCTTGAGAACTACAGCTTATGTATTTAAGAAAAGCCAATAGACAGGATGCATGTACAGATTAAAATCTTTTACAGTGTAATCCTAATCATGTCTAATCAAAAATAAATCCTACTCAATTCAACTGGCCTTCAGTCCAATAAATATGTATAGGAACAGTGATAGGTGTATAGAAATGGAAGTATTGTGTGGGTGTGAGAACCATCCATTGGCAGTTGCCATTCCAGTAAGTAATATAAGTAAGGAAATGAATAAATAATCATGAGTAAAAAAAAATCCCATTATTATAAAGGCATAAACAACGGTGCGGAAGTTTCAGTCCTTTTAAATAATATTCTTGAATGACTTGATTTTGCAGGGTGGGGGGTTGTAACTATTAATGATACAGGATTATGAGGTCTATGTAATATTGACAAGATCCTCAAGCAGTTTATACCACAGCAATCTCGTTTACTTAGTGGCAGGCCGAGGGAAACAAATCTTTTTAAAATAGCAAATCTGTAGCATAAGCCTACACATGTGTCCTGGATGACTAATTTCTTGTTGACTTACGAGACTTTTAGCCTGCCTTTCCAGATGCTCACAGTAGCTCCTAATAGCAACAAAATAAAACACAAAAATACAGGAAAACATAATTAAGATATATACAAGTAATTCCTTCTAGGTAAATGTTGGCAGGGTTATTGCCTTATGTTAACATCTTGACCTTCTATAAATGAAGCTGGAGTTCAGCCTGATATTGAAGCATTCGCCTAATTCTATGAGCAAAGAGGCAGGATATAAATCAACATCCATAAATAAAATAGACTTGGGCTAGCAAAGATGGGGTGCGATACACCACCATTGTATTCAGGAAAAAAACCTTCCTTGTGCATGCTTTAGAAAAGCAATTTCCATCCCTCTGCCAACCTAATAACAAAGTATAAAACACATGTATGTGCACACATCCCCCCCCCGCCAAGAGAATGGGTACTTGCCAGAGGTGGGTTCCTGCCAGTTCGGACTGGTTCTATATAACCGGTAGTGGGAATTTCCCACCGCTCGCCAAACCAGCAGTGATGGCCGGCTGAACTGGCTCTCTCGGCGGCGCAATAGGTGCCGCCATCTTGTTTTTTACTTCTGCGCATGCGCAGAAGCTGGGTTTTTAGCACTGCACATGCACACACCGACACGGCGCGTGAGGAAGCAAACCAGCAGCGAGGTAAGTCAGAACTCACCCCTCGTACTTGCACGTTTAAATACCCTAATTCGTTGCACTTACCCTGAGAATGGGACATTGGGAGTTCCTTATTATGACTATTTCAGACACCCAAATGAATCCTACCTAATGAATGAGGCATTAGGTCTCACCCATGGTTCCATTGCAGTTGACCAGGCCCAGCTCCATTTGCTCCATTGCAGGATCCTCTAGCTATCATTTTATTGAGGATAAAATAGCATCAATAAACACCTCTTTCCACTTTATTTAAGCATGACTATCAATTTGGAATCTCTGGAACTGGGTAGGGAATTTTCTTTTGCAGCGTGATCTGTTCTAAACTCTTCATTTTTCTAAGTACATAACATAACTTGAGGGAATAATTTAGGCAATTTCTATGCAATTAGCAACTTTTACCCCTTGAGTGATATGCTGTCTAGAGGGTTTCCTTTCTCTATCTTGTTACAGGTTACTGTTCCTTAGCCCTGGTTTCCTGAGGTTATTATCTCATTCTGTCTAGTGACAGGGCTGAATCTGCTGCATTGGCTCTCTATGTTTCCTAAAGAAACATTGATTGATTGATTGATTGATTGATTGATTGATTGATTGATTGATTGATTGATTGATTGATTTCACACAATGATAAGGTCACCCACTTCAAGCAATATGATGCTAGGCAACAAGCAACAGAAATAAACATCGAGAAAAAAATAACCCTACATAATTAAAACGTATCTCTTTAACATTTTCTTTGCATGATAACCAAGGTAATGCTTATAAATATTGCAATCCCCATATATGGAAGCAGTCTTTTAAGCAGAAAGATGCTAAACATTAGGAATATAGGAAACTGCTGGTTCAGCAATATGACAGAAACTGTCAGGCACAAAGAATCAGGACCATAAGTTATGTTTCAGTTAAGAAGATTTATTGGTCAAGCCTGTATACAAGAATCAAGTCAACTAATGGTCAGTACTAAATTGTCACTAGATAGGAGTCAATGGAATTGAAGGGGCCCTGTACCTGGATTGTTTGTGGATGTGTAACAATTCTAGGCTGTGTCCTCTCTTGACATCACTATCAGCCTCTTCTTCTCCAACATAAACTTGATGTTGTTATGGTATAAAAATCTCATAAACAAACAAACAAACAAACAAACAAACAAACAAACAAACAAACAAATAAATAAATAAATAAATAAATAAATAAATAAATAAATAAATAAATAAATAAATAAATAAATAAATAAAATTTTATATCAGTAATTGTCATGGCAAAGATTGTCCAAGCCAAAGCTCTTTTGAATTTACAGAATTGCCCTCCTGTGCTATAAAAATTGAAATCGTTAGCTGCAGATAGGGGAGGCTGATTTAAATGAGTACTGATTGTGTAGGACATTTCTGAACATTCAATGCAGAATTTGTTGACCATATTTTGTTGTCATTTCAGTAAATGCAGAACATTAAATTAGATTCTAAATCGAAGAGCGTGAAAGTTCTTTAGAAAGAAACGTGCATTACTTTTCCTATATAAAACTTGTTCATGCCCTTTCTTTTAAAGTATTGATCAATAATAGAAAATGTGATTGACAGGACAATTGGTAATGGTACATCAGGGGTACATTCTGAACAGCTCAGAATATTTCAGATACAGGGGGATTTATTTTCCTATATATAACAGCCATATTGCAACTCATTTAAATATTATGGAATAATTTGCAGTACTATAGTTGTCAAGGTGGAAATGTAATACAATTCATCTAAGCTACGGTTCAAGCTATTGTGTTCTATAAGAGTAATACTATATAATTCAATGATCTACAGTTTCATAGCTTTAAATGCAGTGGGAAGTGAATTTCAAATAAAAAGGGGGTCTATAAACCTTTTTAAAAGGTTACATTGAAGTATTCTAGTATCTAACTTGTTGCCATCAGACAGGAGCAGAGAATTAGATCCTTTTCACAAGAATGTCTCCAAATACAATGTAGACTTTTCTATGGCAGCTTTAAAAAGCTTTAAAAAGCAAATTCTTACGGCATGATACTAACGCACAACTGTGAACATACTGCATCCCACTTTGTTTTGTCTGGACCAACTGTCTGATCTTGATTGTCCAAAATTGATCCCAGAATTTTGTTCCCACTTCAGATCATTTTCTTTATTATCGACAAGATGACAATGGGTGCCTCTGTTAAGTGTTTTGCAAAGAAACCCCTTGAAAAAGCCAAGGAATAAGCTGTATAACTCAAAGAATATATAGCCAGGGACTTCCTCTCTTTCTCAAATCATCCATATACTAGAACAGGGGTGGCCAAACGATGGTTCTTTGAGGACCTGTGGACTTCAACTCCCAGAATTCCTGAGCCAGCCATGCATGCATGGCTAGCTCAGGAATTCTGGGAGTTGAAGTCCACAGGTCCTCAAAGAACCATTGTTTGGCCACCCCTGTACTAGAATATAAACACAAATTACCAAATCATAGATTCAGAGGGTTGGAAAGGACTTTGGAGGCCTTCTAATCCAAACTCCTGCCAGAGCAGGAATCCTCCAATCACTTCAGGTAAATGGTTGCTTAACGTTTTCTGGAAAATCCACAAATTTTGGTTGAAAATCTCCAAAGATAACACCAGAAATGGGCTGCTCCATTGCTTAATAGCCCTCATCATCAGGAATTTCCTCCTTATTTCAACTTTGGATGGTTCTTGTCCTACCCTTGGGCATTTTGAAGAATAAATCCACACACTGTTTCCTGGGACAGCATTTCAAATATTGGAATTTTTTTTAGCCAATCTTGGAAGGAAATCTTTCCCTTTGGAATCTATAGTGTTTTAATTTTATAGTGATTTCCTAACAGTTAGAACAATTAATCAGTGAAATGAGTTGCCTCCGGAAGGATGCTCCAACACTGGAAGTTTTTTATGAAGAGATTGGACAACCATTTGTCTGAAATGGTATAGGGCAGTGATGGCGAACCTTTTCTCCCTCAGGTGCCGAAAGTGCGTGCGCGCGTGTTATCACGCACATGCGAGTGCCCACACCCATAATTCAATGCCTGGGGAGGGGAAAAACAGCCTCCCCCACCCCCGCAGAGGTCCTCTGGAGGCCGGAAACGGCCTGTTTCCCAACTTCCGGAGGGCCCAGTAGGCCTGTTTTTCCCCTCCCCAGGCTCCAGAGGCTTCCCTGGAGTCTAGGGAGGGCAAAAACACCCCCCGGAGGCCCTCCAGAAGCCTAAAATGTCCTCCCAAAGCCTCCAGGTGAGCCAAAAATCAGTTTGCCGGCGTGCATATGCACGCTGGAGCTGAGCTAGGGTAACAGCTCACGTGCCGGCAGATATGGCTCCGCGTGCCACCTGTGGCACGCGAGCCATAGGTTCGCCATCACTGGTATAGGGTTTCCTGCTTGAGGGAGCAGGAGTTGGACTAGAAGACCTCCAAGGTCACTTCCAACTCTGTTATTTTGTTATTCTGTTAACTCAAACCTTGAAAAAGATGAGGATGATAAAATAAGATGGATTTAGCTCTTCTGTATCATTCCAGTACAATGGCAAGGTATCTCTGTAGAAATGAAGCCAAGCATTTGCAAAATAGTGGAAAGAAAGCCACAGTCAGATGTTCATAGGCTGCTATTCTCAAGTCTCCCTCCATGCTCTTCTTCCTCCTAAGTGTCTCATCCTCCCTTCAATATAACACCTCCAAACATTCACATATGCCTAGGAATGCATCAGCTCTCGATACTCAGATGGCTTCCTTCCCGAATCATGGGTTTCCCATCCCTTTATCTGGTGTCAAAAATCCAGAGCAAACTGCAAATGGTAGGCATCCAGAAAATAATAATAATAATAATAATAATAATAATAATAATAATAATAATAATAATAATAATAATAATAATAATAATAATAATAATAATAATAATAATAATAATAATAATAATAATAAACAGAGTTGGAAGGGACCTTGGAGGTCTTCTAGTCCAACCCCCTGCTTAGGCAGGAAACCCTACACCACTTCAGACAAATGGTTGTCCAACATCTTCTTAAAAACATCCAGTGTTGGAGCATTCACAACTTCTGAAGGCAAGCTGTTCCACTGATTAATTGTTCTAACTGTCAGGAAATTTCTCCTTAGTTCTAAGTTGCTTCTCTCCTTGATTAGTTTCCACCCATTGCCTCTTGTTCTACCCTCAGGTGCTTTGGAGAATAGTTTGACTCCCTTTTCTTTGTGGCAACCCCTGAGATATTGGAACGCTGCTATCATGTCTCCCCTGGTCCTTCTTTTCATTAAACTAGACATACCCAGTTCCTGCAACCGTTCTTCATATGTTTTAGCCTCCAGTCCCCTAATCATCTTTGTTACTCTTCTCTGCACTCTTTCTAGAGTCTCAACATCCTTTTTACATCGTGGAGACAAAAACTGAATGCAGTATTCCAAGTGTGGCCTTACCAAGGCATTATAAAGTGGTATTAACACTTCGCATGATCTTGATTCTATCCCTCTGTTAATGCAGCTTAGAACTGTGTTGGCTTTTTTGGCAGCTGCTGCACTCTGCTGGTTCATATTTAAATGGTTGTCCACTAGGACTCCAAGATCCCTCTCACAGTTACTACTGTTGAGCAAGGTACCACACATACTATACCTGTGCATTTTGTTTTTCTTGCCTAAATGTAGAACCTTACTTTTTTCACCATTGAATTTCATTTTGTTTGATAGCGCCCAATGTTCAAGTCTATCAAGATCCTTCTGTATTTTGGGCCTATCTTCTGGAGTGTTGGCTATTCCTGCCAGTTTGGTGTCATCTGCAAATTTGATGAGTTCCCCATCTATCCCCTCATCCAGCTCATTGATGAAGATGTTGAAGAGTACTGGGCCTAAAACAGAGCCTTGGGGTACTCCACTGCATACTTGCAGTTCCATTGAGCACTACACGTTGAGTGCGGTTGGTTAGACAGTTTTGAATCCATCTGGTGGTGTTGCTGTCTATCCCACATTTTTCTACTTTATCTAGTAGTAGGTTATGGTCTACTTTATCAAATGCCTTACTGAAGTCCAAGTAAATTATATTGACAGCATTCCTCTGGTCCACTAATTTTGTCACTTTGTCAAAGAATGCAATAAGATTAGTCTGGCATGATCTGTTTTTGACAAACCCATATTGGCTTTTGGTTATTACTTTATTTGCTTCTAGGTGTTCATTGATTCATTGCTTGATTATCTTTTCCAAAATCTTCCCTGGTATTGAGGTCAGGCTGATAGGTTTGTAGTTTCCTGGATCTATTTTTTCCCCTTTTTTGAAGATGGGAACTACATCAGCTCTTTTCCAGTCCTCTGGCAGTGCTCCAGGATCTTTGAAAGATATAGTTCAGTGGTTCTGAGATATTGTCTGCCAGTTCTTTTAGAACCTTGGGGTGTAATCCATCTGGTCCTGGTGATTTGAATTCGTCTAGGGTAGACAGGTGTTCACTTACCATTTTCTTCCCTATTTTAACTTGTGTTCCTAATATGTTTTTTGTGATGCTGTTTTTGGTAGGTTGGACTGTTTTTTCCCTTTGTGTAAAGACAGATACAAAAAACGAGTTAAGTAGCTCTGCTTTCTCCCTGTTGCTTGTCACCTTCTTGCCACTTTCTCCCTGCAATGGACCAATTGTTTTCTTGACTTTTTTCTTGTTTTTAATATGTTAGAAGAAGCTTTTTTTGTTACTTTTTATTTTTGTCGCAAGCCTTTGTTCATTGTGAGCCTTAGCTTTCCTAACTTCTTCTTTACAGGCTCGGGCTATTTGCTGGTATTCTGCCTTAGTTATTTCCCCTTCTTTCCACTTTTTATACTTGTCCTTTTTGTCTTTCAATTTGTCAGAGAGTTCTTTATGGAGCCATGCTGGTTTCTTTTGAGACCTATTATTTTTCAAGAAAAAGAGAAATCCAGGCAGGGTTTACAGGAGGTTCCCAGAACCAGTACTGGTGCCCTTTTGCCTATTACAGTTCTTGAAATCTGTCTTTTGGGATAGAACAAAAGAAACATTATCTCTTTCATCCTGTTCCTACTCACAACTGCTAACTCACTGCATAATTAATAAGTGCCCAAGAGCCACAGTTTCTCCACATGGTGGCAATTGATTAGCTTAAAAAACTTTTAGGGAAAAAATATTATTCTTTTAACTCATTGCCTATGAAAAGTTAAGTTACCAGTATCTAGAAACAGTTGGTACTACAACAGGGATAGCACTTATATTGTCAAGGTGCATTTGTATTCAGCTCTGAACATTTCAGTGCTCCCTTCCCCCTTTTTAAATAATCTAAGACATCTTTTTAATTCAATTCAATTTAATTTAATGACTTCTTTGTTCCTAGGGTAACTCTTCTGGATTTTTGCATTAAAATACAAGACATTAAAATAGACATCATCAAAATAGACCTAAAAGTAAGTGGGCTTTGGGTCAATTGAGAAAATGGACTCTCTTACAAATAACAGCATTAAACAAAATATGTAAAGTACTTTTGAAAGGTCCCTTTTGTAAATAAACACTAGTAGGAGTCTATCACAACATATTTTTATTTTAATCATTAAATCAAGTTTTCTAAGTTATGTGCACTTAATTATCATAATTATTAATTTGTTTGACTGCCTTAATCTCTGTTCTTGTTTTCTTAAAATAATTGATGCCTCTGTCATCAACAACACTCTCAATTTTTATATAATTTTAAGCCTTTCAGTTCAATTTTTCTTATCTTAATTATCAACAATGCTACCATAAGGAATTCAGTAAGAAAAATATATTTTTTTCTTTGTTATGTCTGATTTGTTTCAATACTCTGATTATTTTTCTTTTTTCTTAAGATAATTCACCAGGACATATTAATTATTCTAGCTATTTCAGTTTGGAATTTTAAGCCTTCAGTAATACAGGCTAATTAAAGCAGAGATATGTGCACCTCATTAATTTTTATTCCTTCTTCAAGCTATATATATATAAATGGTTCTAAAGAATCCTTTCACTTCCCTTTTCTATTTACAAAATGAGTTTTTCTGTCACCTAGTATTAAATTGATTTAAAGATTTTTCTTCAAATGCCAAATGATGGATTTTCAATATAGGTTCCCGTGTTCCTGGAGATTTCTGTCTTGCATGCACTGAAGAAGTGCAGTGAGATGAAACAGGACGGTCCATACATATCTGAATGACACCATTCATGCTAGGATACAGATGATCAGTCTGTCTGCTCATCTGCTTCCTAGGATATGTTACCTACTCTAAAGTAGCACAATTTAGCTAAGAGGAAGAACAAAAAATGATAGCAAGTTCAAGCTGAGGCAATTCAACAATATAATATGTGAGGGTGGAGATTCATTCTCCGAGCTTGTGGGTTGGTTTCCAAATGTTTCATTACCAAGCTACCATATTTTTCGGCGTATAAGACTCACCTTTTTCCTCCCTAAAAGAGGCTGAAAATTTGGGTGCGTCTTATACTCTGAATGTAGCTTTTTCGAAGCTTTTTTTCCAGCCCTAACGAGGTGCTAACGATCTTCCCAGCTCTTACCTTGCAGGCTCTTTCATTGTTACTCTCTCAGAAGAATGTTTTTCCAGCCCTAAGTCTTTGCAGGCTTTTTTTCATTGCTCTACTTGCTCAGAATAAGTTTCTTTCCAGCCCTAACGAGGTGCTAACAGTCTTCCCAGCTTGCTGGCTCTTTCATTGTTACTCTCTCCGAATAAGGTTTTCTTAAGCTCTAACCAGGGGATAAAATAATGTGCTGAAGCTGACCAGACTAAGGACACTAGCCAGATGAATACCTGGTAGGCAGATTCCCCCCCCCCTGTTTTCCTCCCCAAAAACTAAGGTGCGTCTTATACTACGGTGCATCTTATACTCCAAAAAATACGGTAGGTAACATCTTCAGTAGAATTTAGGAGATGTCAGTGTCAGTGTTCTTCTACTTATAAGAGCTTTGTGTGATCAGTTGGTCTTGTGATGGTGGGTTAGGTTTAGGGTTAAGGTAAGAGTCAGGGTTAGGGTCAGGGATGAAATGCTACTGGTTCAGACTGGTTCTCCCGAACTGGTAGTAAAAAATGCTACAGGTTCGGGTGAACAGGTATTTCCGACGATCAGCTGGGCGACGATCAGCTGTGATGCGCGATTTATATTAGCTAGAAATGTGGGATTTCCTGCTTTCTAGTTAATCTAAATTGTGTGGCACAGCGGATTTTCCCCTGCCTTGCTGTTCCACTTACCTTTGCAGACTCTGAAGGCTTCAAAATGTTCTGTTTTTAGTGCTGTGCGGGTGCATCTCAGGCACGCATGCACACGCAAATCGCGTGCTCAGTAGCAGACTCACAGAATCGGTAGCAGACTTCACAGAATTTCACCACTGCTTAGAGTTACAATATAATGTATTGTATAAAGAGTGAGAAAAACTTAAATAAGATTCATATGAAATTGGTGATTGTGTATTTGGTTAAATCTATAAAGATTAAAACCTAGAGGAGATTCAAAGAACATAGGACAAAGGTCCTGTGCTGTGGCACAGTGGTTAGAATGCAGTATTGCAGGCAATTTCTGCTGATCACTGGCTGCCAGCAGTTTGGCAGTTTGGGTCTCACCGGCTCAAGGTTGACTCCACCTTCTATCCTTCTGAGGTGGGTAAAATGAGGACCCAGATTGTTGGAGGCAATAGGCTGACTCTGTAAACTGCTTAGAGAGGGCTGTAAAGCACTGTGAAGCGGTATATAAGTCTAAGTGCTATTGCTATTGCTACTCTATATGCTCCTGAAGTACATTTCTCAGTATTCCTAACTATTACCTATGCTGATAGGTATGTTGACAATTGGTGCGTCAGCAAGATTTGAACCTGGTCAGAAAACAGTAGAAAGGTGTTAAATTAGGAGATCCAGGGAAGAACAGGAGCCAGAGGAACAGAGACAGAGGAACCCAATCAAGTAGTGGAAATGTCTCTCATAATAAGTAACATTCTAGGTCAATAAGACTTGAGGAGAGAAAGGAGCAAAAATCAAAACTGAAGAGAGAAATGATGAAAATGAATCTTTTTGAAGTACTGCTATAATTTAGGAATCACTCTTTTACATTGGAGTATCATGAACAGATAGGCTGTTTCCTTACAAGTTATTAATAGTATTACAGAATGAAATAAATGTTAAAAGTTGAATTCTCTTTTTTGCCGGATATATTTTCTGCTAAACATCACTAAACCTTATCCATAAAAAAATATAGTGTCGACTTTGCATATGCTGCCAGGCACAGAATCGCATATAATCTCTTCTTTAGAAGAATGGCAAACTAAGTTGTAGGATCAATGTCAAAAATGACATTTGAAATTTCAAAAATAAGTCCGATATAGCATTTAATTTAATTTAGCAACCATTTATGGATTATAATTATGCACATCTAAAAGTTTGGAATTATCTTAATGAAAAGTTTTTAAAAAACATAAACTATTGACTGAACATTGTTTTGAAATTTCTTATTCAAGTTTATGTAATATGTAAATATTTCTTTCTCCTTCTTATACTTCTAATTAGATGTGTCTGGTATGAAATCTGGGTAGTTGATATAAAAAATGTTTCACTATTATTTCAGTTTTAGGAATATCTTTGCTATGCATTTAAGTCCAATAATGAAATGCAGAAAATTGAAATGGAACGAATGTGAATTTTCTGTGTAACACTGAATAGAAATCTAATTAGGAAAAATAAATACCATAGGAACACTCAAAATATTCTCAATAAGAAGAACAGTATAAAATTGTCACATATATAAAATTAAACAATATTGGTGAAGTTATTTTGACATATCTTTGGTAATAAGAGACACCTACTGCCAATTAACTCAGACAATCAGATTTTTACTTTCATTTTTTTTTAAAATGAATTACAGTATGGCTTTGAAACAATCTTCCCAAAGGTTTTTAATCAGGAAACCAATTCTGTAATTCCCATTAGGATTGCACATCACTGATTTTCCCTGCTGGGAAGCCTTTCTTTTAAATGTCAGACAAATTTGAGAAGAGCCCTACCTAGGAACAGCTAATGGTGCATTGCATCTCCTCTGCCGAAAGAGGAGGGGGGAAATGAACCCCATTTACAAATTATGGCTTTTTCTTCATCCTAGGTGTAAACATAAAGTTGGTCATGTCATATTTGCAGCATTTTGCTGTCTCTGGGACAATCTACAGGAGAAGAATTTGACACCGATCCCATGACATACAAACCAGGCTTCAATTAGGCTGAGAAGAAAATGCAAACCTAGAATATGGATTAAATTGTGATCATGACAGGAAAATTTATCTAGTTCACAACTGGTTTGTACTTGCATAAGAGACTCTCCAAATGCCAGGGCAAAACTTAGACCGAGAAGTAAATATAAATATAAAATAAATATAAATTTAAAGACAGTAGTAAACTACATCATTCTCAATGCCAAGGAAACGAAATGAGCATATCTATTAAGTCACGAGGAATCATTTTTGCCTCAAAGCAGACTTCGCTTCTTTGCCATAGCCACACTTTTTAAACCTGCTTTATTTATATCTTCCATTTTCATTGTTAACAATATTCCCAGAATAGGGGAGTAGGCTTATTTATTTCAGGAATAGCTCCACATATCATCTAGACCCAGAAGGCAAAATATATAATATACTGTTTTTCAGAAGTAAAGCTCTCTGATGTTTGGAGGTAAGAATATATATCTAAGAAATAAGGAGCATTTAAGGGCAATCCCACAGAACTACTGTCATGAATCTTGAAATCCCAAACTATGATGTTCTAAAAGACTTTGATAGTACTGTCCACCACTGTTCTAAGAACAGCCGAGGAAATAGGCTTTTCTTCCACAAAAATCAACCCCTGGCCAGTACCACATCTCCTTGCCTTGTTGTTTTTATTTTTTGTTTTTATTTTGTGTGAGAGGGGAAATAAGAAAGAGTCCTCCCATCTCAGTGGCTCAAACAACAACACAAAAGTTTTGATGCTTTCAATACGGGACACCCCACTGGAAGTATATTAGTTTGATTGCCCAAAGACAACATCAGTGTGGAAACAAAGGAGGTATAGCTTTATTAGTAAAACCACAACAGCACCTATCCAGAAGCAACCTAAGAAATAAAAATAGAGAAACGTGACCACACAAGTCCCACACAAGCAAACATCTTATTCATTTATATGGCAGAGGCAGGGGTGGGCTTCAAAACTTTTAGCAACGGGTTCTTTGCCCGGTTGCTGGGTGGACGTGGTCATGGTGGGTGTGGCCCAGTCAGCCTCCTGCACCACAGTGGGGGGGACATTTTCACCCTCCCCAGGCTCCGGAGGCTGCTTCCGGCCTTCTGGAACTTCAGGGAGGTCTGTTTTTTGCTCTCCCCAGGCTCCGGAGGCTTTCTTTGAGCCTCTAGGAGGGTGAAAATGGCTCTCCCGGGTTCCAGAGGCCCTCCAGAAGCTGGAAATGGGCCCATTTCTGGCCTTCTGGAGCCTCAGGGGGGCATTTATCACCCTCCCCGAGCCTCTGCGCGGGCCCTGCACTTACCTGGAACCCAAAATGGGCCGCATGGAGACTCCTGGGAGGAGCGGGGCGGGGTGGGATGGGAGGGTGGGGCCAGTCAGGAATGGGATTTGGGGGTTCGCCAAACCATGCAGAATCTTCGCTAGAGGATCGCCCGAACCCAGGTGAACCCGGAGCAGCCCACCCCTAGGCAGAAGCTACCCCATACAGATATCTCTTTGGAGGTGCTGAATCGCTCCAGAAAGGCAAAGATGAGATATAGATAGATAGATAGATAGATAGATAGATAGATAGATAGATAGATAGATAGATAGATAGATAGATAGATAGATAGATAGATAGATAGATAGATAGATAGATAGATAGATAGATAGATAGATATAGATAGAGGGGGGATTCTTTCTAACCAGGATTTTAGACCTTGAAAGTAAATTCTAGTCATAGAAACATCATGTAAATTTGCAAAGACCTTCCAAACCCAGTTCATTCCAAACCCAGGGAAATTTTCCATGTGGTATCACAATTCCTACATTATTATTTACCTGATTATTGTTATTACTGCCTCATTTCAGCAGGCTTTAATGACACAGCTATGGAAGTTTGGTACCAAAATACAGCATGAAATGCACCATCTCTTTCTCTTTGTCACGGTGTGAATATTGTCAGTTGTATGTCTATGCAGGGTGATGCACCCCTATTCTAATATTATGGTATATTCCAATACAGGCAGAACACGTGATATGATCTTGTACACGTGTCCACATTCCTGATCCACCATTAATCACTTTTGACTTGGCTCTTGACCGGAACGGTCGCGTTTTCTTAGCAAATATGTAATTATTCAGGATTTATTGTTTTTATACCGAAATAAATATTTCTATTAGACTTTTAATCTCGGCTTTATTTCTAACTGTTTGAATTCCAAGCAAAGATCCAAATCGCCTCTATGAGATATTATTCTCATTCCAACACTCTTTCTATTCACCTTTGTTTGTCCAGCGGAAAGAGGAAATTACTAGATTTGGACATATGCCAGGACAGACACCATTAGCAATATTATCCTGCTATCATTTGTCGAAAGAGTTCAACTTGCTTGGATTGAGTTATATTATTTTTCCTGGGAGTAGATCTTTTGAAATCCAAGGCTCTTTCTCCTGATATGATGCTGAAAATAAAAAAGAATGTCAAGCTCAGTTGATGTCGGAGAGATAATAATACTCTGCGAGCATGGTCTTATATGTGAGAGCAGGGGGAAGCTTTGGAAAATTTGTATTTTTGTTTAAACTGGCAATTTAATTATAATTGAAAACATCTTTTCAGATCAGTGGTGTAAGACTAGGAAACTTCACTTCAGGAAATATTGAATTTCATTATATTAATTGTGTAAAAATTCCCACAAGTGGCATCCTTCTTTTCAGGTATCTTAACCCCCCCCCCAAAAAAAACAAAGGCTATAATTTATTTCAAAAGTTGAAATTCACATCAAGTCATTCGGATATGCTTATGGGAATTTTAAAACCCAGGTTTGTCTCTCTCACAAAACCTCTCCTTCAGAAATAACATTAAACCAAACATTTGGCTCAGAAGCAAAGATCTGAGCTGTTCTCTCACCTGAGAATCATAGGATCATAAATTTGTAGGAAACCATTTGCACCCTGTTAAATACAGTCTGTTTCTAGGGTGTTCTTTAGTTACTAGTTCAATATCAGATGGATAAGAAACTGCATCATTTTTTTAAAAGCCAAAGTAATGACAATAGGAGAGGCTGATTGATGTATTGGTTAAAGCACATGCTAGAAACTAGGAGATCATGTGTTTTAGTCCCATCTTAGGTACAAAAGCCAATTGGATGACTTTGAACCAGTCATTCTATCTCTGTCCTAAGATGCAGGCAATGGTAAACAGTTTCTGAAGAACAGCAGAACAGCAGAAGAAGACTTCAAGGACTTCTCCAAGCAGTCTATGAGAATTTTACATGATTGAATTGAAGAAAAAAATCAATAGCCTTTCACTATATTTTAATTGCTGTCTTTACATCTAAATCCCATGTTTCTCTAGCTATGGGACAATGAAATACCACACCCAAATACATACAAATTATTCATAGTCATCCTGGATTCATATCTTTGTAGATGTATTCTAGAGGATGCCTACATCCTAGAATGTTCCCCTCTTCCTGATTTTTTTTTGGGGGGGGTATATCTACTGTTATATTTGGTGGGGCATTGGATAAAGCCCTATCTCTTCATCTTTCTTGTATGCATCTGAATAATGACTCTATTTTGGTTTTGTTAATAAAACTACTGGAAGTTAAAAATGTCTCTGAGATCCACTCTATTTCTAAAAATCAAAACCAAGAGCACACTAGATTGTTGTAACACTTGTATGGTAGAAGTAAATTACATCTTCTGTCACACTTAAAGAGATATCAAAAGATACATTCCTGTGCATTTCATGTAATATTTCTGTGTTCCAAAAATATCTCAAACAGTGGAGGGTATCTTCATAACTTATTAGTTAATACTGAAAGTTACTGCTATGTGCTACATCTCAGAAAGTCCACATTCTGCAGCTTAGGTAATTTTCCCTCTCAAACTTATTACTCCAAAAGTAATAGTGAGGCTTAGCTTCAATTTCTGACATGGCAAATTTAATGCTTATTAATGTAACACTCTTTTTTTAAAAGTGTTTGGCTGGACATGTTAAAAGTTAGAGATGTACCTGTAATTATTTTTGATTGAATCTATATCTATGTCTGTAGATCTATGTTTCCATTTGTATCTACAGATATCTAGATACACGTTATTTTCTGTATTTTATACCACTATGCTCCCAAAGGATTCATGGTATTCATATAAAAGGGTTCACATAAAAGCACCAATTACTGACAATTTTAGTAGTAAAAATGTGACTAAAATAAATTATTAAAAATATATAATTCATGGTTACAATAATTACTAGGTGTCATGAATTGCAACAACCTTCAAAACCCCTGTTGGATAGCTCTCTTTCAGTAGTCTTTCTAAAAAAGTTACAGTGGGGACACAATCCAACTTTCCAATGAAAGTTTTCTCAGAAGGTTGCTATCACGATTTTAAAAAAACCTGATGTCTCATTCTCTTCCAACTCTCAGCATCTCTATTCTGAAAAACTTGGTTAGAAGCAGACATTCCTGCAGGGTCCTGGCAGATCAAAGCCAATACTTTGAATTGTACCTAAAGCCTAGTGGTAACCAATGTGGACCCTGCAACACAGGTATAATGTGCAGATGCAGCTCTTACTCAGTAACAAGTAGGCTGTTGCATTTTCCATCAAATATAACTTCTGAGCAGTCTTCAAAGGTAACCTCGAGTGAGTGCGCCACAAAAGTCTATGTGAAAGATGACAAAGCTTTGTGATAAAATGATGCATATTACTAAATAAGTCATTTGACTATCCAATATCTAAGTTTCTACCTGGACTAATAAGGGTAAACTAAGAAACTGAAAACTTTTATTAGAATCTTCTAGAATAGAATAGAATAGAATAGAATAGAATAGAATAGAATAGAATAGAATAGAATAGAATAGAATAGAATAGAATAGAATTCTTTATTGGTCAAGTGTGATTGTACACACAAAGAATTTGTCTTTGGTGCATATGCTCTCAGTGTACATAAAAGAAAAGATACATTTGTCAAGAATCATGAGGTACAACACTTAATGACTTATAATAATAATGAATTTAATCAATTCCTCCATTATGAGTATGATTGTTCCTGGATCTGCACTTTACAATAAATTGGGATGAAATCTTAACAAGGACCCTCTATTACTGACCTTGAATTTTCCTCCGTTCCTTCATAGTGTGAGAAATAACTTTTTTAACAGATTAACAGAGTTGGAAGGGACCTTGCAGGTCATCTAGTCCAACCCCCTGCCCAAGCAGGAGACCCTATATCTGCCTCTACAGAAGCTTCAACATCATTTTCAAAACACAAAAATGAATATCCAACTCAAGTTGATGTAGCATGGGCAAAAAAACGTTGGTTACACAATAGAATTACACGAATGGCAGAAGTTGTGGGATAGGAATTATAAATTAACAATGTCAACTGCATACAAAGAAAATTTGTATAAGATGTTTTATAGATGGCACCTGGTACCGGCAAGGCTGGCAAAGATGTTTAAAGATAAACCAGCTAAATGTTGGAAATGCCACCAGATACTTGGGTCATATTATCATATGTGGTGGACATATGTAGAGGCAAAAAAATATTGGATAAAAATACAAATGTGTCTGGGAAAGATGATAAAGCAGCACATTGATTTAAAGCCAGAAATATTTTTGTTGGGAATTTTGCCCGAAACTTATAGTGAATGAAATGCATATTTAATTATGCATGCATTAACTGCAACTAGAATTGTATTTGCATAAAATTGGAAAAGTGATGAGATCCCTATGGATGAGAATGTGATTAGGAAAATATTAGAATGTACAGAAATGAACAGATTAACACTTGCTATAAAGGAAAAAGAACAAACTGAATATTATATGACAGTGATGGTGAACCTTTTTTGTCTTGGGTGCCAAAAGAGTGTGCATGCACGCAATAGCGTGTGCGTGCATGCCCACACCCATAATGCAATGCCCTCCCCCGTGCATGTGCACAACCCCTCCGCACTGCCCCCCTGTGCATGCGCACAGGCCTCATTGAACCCTTCAGACTTCCAGTAGGCCCGTTGGGTCGTTTTTTGCCATCCTCAGGGTTCAGGAGGCTTTCCTGAAGCCTGAGGAGAGCGAAAATGGCCGAAAAGAAGGCCGAAAATCAGCTGGCCAGCGCGCACATGTGCGCTGGAGCTGACACAGGACAACGCCTCACGTGCCCTCAGATATGGCTTCGCATGCCACCTGTGGCACGCATGCCATAGGTTCGCCATCACTGTTATATGACATGGGAGCTATTTTATGGATGGTTGGAAAATAAAAATAGAAGTGAGAAATAAATGGAGATCAGTGAAATAAAGAATATATGTTAAGATAGAGATGTAAACACTTTGATTATTATCAATATGATTGTTAAGATTATTTTATCTAATATAATATTGTATTTTCAGTAGAAGATATGTTAAGAGGGAGAAATGAATAGAGTTATAATGTTGATTATTATTATTGTAAGATTAGAGAACTATTATCAATGTAACAAATACTGTAAATTTTGACTGTAATAGCACAGAGACAGTTGTACCCAGACGACACACTGTTTAATGGAAGATGATATGTTCAAGTTAAAAAAATAAAAAAAACTTATAAAAAAAAGTTGATGTGCTCGATGTAATTTGGGAGCATAATTAATGGTATTATCATAAAGTGACCAGATTTATTTTTTTTTAAGCGGGACACCGACGGGGGGCAGGGCCGCCTGGACGCCGCCATTTGAGTTTTGCCCTCTGCGCATGCGCAGAACGCTGCGCATGCGCAGAGGGCAAAAGACGGCTAATGTTGGCGTCCAGGTGGGGGGGGAGGCGGGAGGCCTTTCCTCGCCTCCCACCTCCCCTTCGGGAGCCGGCAGTGGCTTGGGAAGGGGAGCCGCCGGAGGAGTCAACGCGGGACGCCCGCCCGCCACCAACGCCGCCCACGGCCGGCCCGAGCTGAGAGGCCTGCTGCTGCTGCTGCTGCCCCTGCGGCTGGGCCCCCAGTCCCGGCTGCCCCGGCGGCGGGAAGGCTACGGCGGCGGCCCCGGCCGGTTGAGCCAGCGCCGGCCCGAGGGCCATCTTGGATGCGACTCCTTCACTCAGGCCGCCCTGCCCACCGCGACGCCGGCCGTTTCAAGAGGGCGGGGCTGCATCAGGCGCCTCTCCACCGTGTCCTTCACCACCCTCCAGTGCATACCCGGCAGCTTGTAGACCGCGAAGAGCCCTTGCAAAGCCGTGCCCGCCGAAAGTTTAACTCCCCCCAATCTCGCACGCCACCCTTTGAGGCCGATTTTTGGAAAGAATGCCCTAGTCGTGCATTCTTTCAAAAAATCGGGACTTTTTAGAGGACGGGCAGGACGCGGGACAAATCATTAAAAAGCGGGTCTGTCCCGCCAAAATCGGGACGTCTGGTCACCTTATATTATCAGCCACATGAACATGCTGATTGAGGATTTAAATAAAAATACTCCCAAAATTTCTAGAGACACTTTAGGAAAAAAATCTGTCGTAAACTTAATGGTGCAAAATCCAGATGCCTAATATTAATATTTAAAAACTGAGCCTGTTACCTAGGATTTGGATTCCTGATGAGTAATATTCTCTGTTAACTGAAAAGCTAGGATATACTACCATTATTTCATTAAGGAATTAAATGCATCATGTTTATCCTTGAAGTGCTTTTTCATGCTGGACTGCATTCTGGAACATAATTGTTTAATTGCATAGAGAACTAGAATTATTATTTTTTAAAATCTATTTGCATTTATATATCATATTTTCTCAGAAAGCTCAAAATGGTAAACTTGGGGGAATCTCCTAATTTTATCCCACAACAAAAACTTTTGGACTAAGAGAGAACAACTGATCTGAAGTTATTTGATGCATTCTGTGGGATAGTATTTGCATAATCGAAATCCAACTTCCCAGCTCTCAAAAGTCAGTTGTTCTATTATATTCTTATTTTTCTGATATTTTTCAAAAGTATTTTTCATTTCTCAAAAATTTACAGTACTCACAAAATCTCTCAGGAGTTTCCAGATTTAACTTCCCAAATTCATTTCAGAAGTTATTTCATCTGCCTATTGTGTGAAATGCTCAGTTAACCCATTGGTGCTTATCATCACTAATTGGTCCTACCTTAATTATTATTTAAGTATCTGGAGAGCTACTTCTAATCATTATTACGTTTTAAAATTCCACAGATACAGCTGTATGAACTCTAATGTTGTGGGCATCCTAAAGTTTCAAGATTGATTCATCTATTTCAAGTAAAGACTTCTATCAAAAATAATGCTCAGAGTTGTTTTGGAATAGAGTGGCATAGAAATGCCAGTAATAAATTCTCTTTCCTGCTGCTCCGTAAGGATTACATATATCTTTCATATTTTTTCACTTATCATAGATAATGCTTCTCATGTTTCTTTAGAACTAGTGAAAAATTACATTATTCTTTCTAGTTTAATTGAATGGCATGACTGTCTCATGATCTGTAATCTGTTGAAAAATAGTGATTATTGGAAAATTCCCCCTATCTGTTACTATGACCTCCATGTATTTATTTATTTATTTATTTATTTATTTATTTATTTATTTATTTATTTATTTATTTATTTATTTATTTATTTATTTATTTATTTATTTATTTATTTATTTGTCAAACATGTACAGGATAGTAGTTGTTTGTATAAACATAACATAAGTAAAAAGTACCGATAATAGAGGACAATAGGACAGTAGGACAGGGACGGTAGGCACAGTGGTGCACTTATGCACGCCCCTTACAGACCTCTTAGAAATGGGGAGAGGTCTACTGTAGACAGTCTAAGATTAAAGTTTTGGGGGTTTGGGGAAGAAACCACAGAGTCAGGTAGTGCATTCCAGGCATTGATCACTCTGTTGCTGAAGTCGTATTTTCTGCAGTCGAGTTTGGAGAGGTTTACATTAAGTTTGAATCTATTATGTGCTCGTGTATTGTTGCGGTTGAAGCTGAAGTAAGAATTGACAGGAAGGACTTTTTGATATATGATTTTATGAACTACATTTAGATCAGATCGGAGGCGGCGTAGTTGTAAATTGTCTAATCCCAATATTTCAAGTCTGGTGGAATAAGGTATTTTATTGCGAGCATAGGATTAGTCATTTTTCTCCACAGTTCTGGTATATTGTCACTGCATGTTATCTTCCTTACAATCTTAAGTTATTCCAACTTTTTGCCTGTTATTCTATATTTTTTCTGTTCTTCCTGGATATTTTGGTTATTTCTTTCCCTTGACCTCAGACCTGTAGATATAAATGAAGAGCTCTCCATATAAATATTTTATTAAAGGAATCACTTTCCTTGAGTTTTTCTTGAACAATGATTCCTTCCTAAAACTCCTGTTTCCCATGGGCCTTAAATCCTAACCCAGCCAAAATAGATCTCCTACCTGCAGTTTTTACTTCTCTTAGAAGTGCTGTCTCATAGAGCCTGTTTATATTCTTTCCTTGCCTCCGCCCACAACTTCCCACAGTATTGGAATGCAATTCCTCTTCAAAGTGAAAGTGAGTGTAATAGAAAGTGAGGGAAAGCTAAATCCAAAAATGCAACTGAATTTCTGGAAGCTTGGGATTCAAATACGTCAGCCATCAGCGGAGAAGTTTGGCCACCATGGATAAACTATGTATGCAAAAGAAACAATAAAAAGCTAAGGAGAAAATAAGACGATTACACATTTTCTTCAGCAGCCAGCACCCAGATAAGCAGGGATTAACAGCAGAAAAACAATAAGAAGAAAACAATATCCTGATCAAAGAGAAGACCACAGTCCTACCATGTCACGATGTGAATGTTGTTGGTTGTGAGTCTATGCAGAGTAATGCACCCCTATCCTAAATACTATGGTACTTCCCAATACAAGCAGAACACGTGATATGATGTTCTGCGCATGTCTACATTCCTATCCACCATTAATCACTTCTGTTATGCCTTCCGACCTGGAAGGACGTGTTATGCAGCAAAGATGTAGTTTATTCAGGATTTATTGTTTTATATTGTTTTGTACTGAAATAAATATTTTCTATTAGACATTTTAACCTCAGCTTTATTTCTAAGTATTTGAATTCCAAGCAAAAGATCCAATGTCGCCTCTATGGAGAATGCTCCCCTTAACATACCAACACTGGCAGGGAAAATTAGTGTGTGTAAACAGGGAACAACTCCCATACTCAGTAGCACTGATGATACAATCTAGTTAGATAGATTGGAAAATCTGCGGACAAGCAACCACATTCAAGGGAACACCAAGCACCTCCACAGTTCAAGCTGAACTACTTATATTTTCTTCTGTTGAAATCAATATCATACTGTAACTTACAAACCATAACTTATGCACCATTAATATCAATAGAGATATGATGAGAATCACCACCCAGAGAGGCAACTTCCAACATCATTATCATCTCACAATGCACAACTTGGATTATTTCAGCAGGAACTGCAGAGGACAATTAAATTCAAAAATGGATATTTGGCTGTTTCACCTGGAAAAAAAGACCATTCATAGATGAGAATAAGCACACGTTTGAGATTACCCAGGATAAAGTAACTGGTATCTATAAAAAATAAATGAAAGGGAACAGCTTTGGATGATGGTGGCATAGAATTAGAGAGATGAAAATAGTGACACTTTTCTTCTATTAAGTGGCACATAACCAAGCATACTCTCTTACCGGTACTTTATGGTTGTGGAGATGTTTGGCCATCCAAACTGAGTGAAGGAAAATATTATACTGCTTATACGGCTTTCGTGCACAAAAAAAATGTGGTTGCATGAAACTGGACATCTCAACTTCATTATTGAGCAAAGCTGTGGGACAAATACAGTTATTTGCTGAAAGATACTATATCAAGACTTTCTTCTGAGCCGAGGTGGCACAGTGGTTAAATGCAGCTACTGCAGGCTACTCCAGCTGACTGCTAGTTCAGCAGTTCAGCTGTTCAAATCTCACCAGGCACAAGGTTGACTCAGCCTTCCATCCTTCCGAGGGCGGTAAAATGAGGACCCAGATTGTTGGGGGCAATATGCTGAACTCTGTAAACCGCTTAGAGAGGGCTGTAAAGCACTATGAAGCGATATATAAGTCTAAGTGCTATTGCTATTCTTGCACTGCTACTTTCAGTTTGGATCCTGAAAATGGAAACCTGACCGTTGCTTGAATTAAAGCTCCCAAGGCTCTCTGCGAAGCTATCGGATGAAAACTAATAAAAAGGTGAAAACTCCTTGCTGTCAAAGCTCAATTCCAAACGACTATGTGGACCTTGTTGGAGCAAGACCCAAGGTTAGCTGATTGCTTCTATCACCTGTGCTGACAAAGAAATATTCTCCTCCCCAAGCTGAAAGTGGAAGGATGGTTTGTAAAATAGACTTTGATACAAAACAGTTTCAAGTTCATGTTAAGGACATGGTGGAAGATAATGATATGGTGATTTGCACCATACAAAATCTACTTCCCCCAAAGATTATACACACTTCATAATCAGCTCTGGCCTTGAGATCTCAGAACAATATCTTCATTTGGCAACTGACCATATTTATTATTCCTAGTTCAGCTGCCATATAACTCAAATCTTAGTAAATATTTCTTTTTGCAGTGATAAAGCTCTACAGAACAGTTCATTGAAGGAGACTTTTTCCTTATCCTTCCTCCCAGTTTCCTGAAATTCAGACACCCTTTCGATTGTTTTATGACAAATATGGATTTGATTTAGCAGGGCTAAAAGGATAGAGATGAAAATGCAACATTTTCCCTTTAAACAGTTGGAAACACATAGCCAAGAATATTGACTCTACTAAAAAGACTGTAGAGGTTAGGGAAAAGTTTGGCCATCATGGATAAAATTTGCTCTGTTTCCTCTTCAGAGAAGAACTATTTGCACAGTGCCAGCCTCCTCGTCTCTTAATAATCTATTTCCTACTTTTATACAGAGTGATTATTCCAAATATAAGGAGGTATAAATATATAATATTATATAAGTAGACAGGAATTTTTAATCACATGAATTGGAGGAGCAACTGGGCAGTATGTACTGATTATTTCTTGCCATTGATTTATATTAAATCAGGGGAATTTGTAACAAAGTGGACATTTGAACATTGGTTTAGTGGATGTATAAAAGCTTATCAACCTCAGTTACATAACTTATTTACTTGTTCAATAAGCAAAAAAGTGTATCTCTCTGTGTACATATATCTAAAGGCAAAGATTATATAAACTACTTATTAAGATATTTCACATATTTAAGGCAGGGTAGACAGGGTATTCTATCAGCAAGAGTATTCTAACATGATAGGCAAAATATTCTAACTCTGGAGTCTAACTCTTTCTCAGGCCATCCAGTAGTAAGTTCTGGTCCATTTTGGTAAAGCTATTGAGCTAATCCCTCCATTTGGTTCTTTCCTCCAAAATGGAGGGATTAGCTCAATAGCTTTACCAAAATGGACCAGAACTTACTACTGGATGGCCTGAGAAAAAGTAACCAATCCCCAGGGACATTCACCAAAATAGTGTATCTTGAGAGTGTTGACCAATCGAAAGTCCTAGCATACACTGAGTTTGTCACGATGTGATGTGAATATTGTCAGTTTGTGCATCTCTATGTTTTCTACTGTTTCTTGTATTTATGGTCAAGCAGACGTATGATATATTCTACTACGCATGCCTGCATTCCTAAAGTTTCCTCCTTCCTTCTCTTCCGCCATTTCTGCCAAAAGCAGAAGTGACTTTTTCATTAGCCGATAAGATGTAGCTTACTAAGGATTCTTTTTATTATTTTCTACTGAAATAAATATTTTGTTAATTAGATTTGAATCTCGATTTTATTTTCTAATGAGAATGACTTCAAAAGGAGCAAAGATCCATCGACCTCCCCGGGGGATTGATCTCCCCCCTCTAACAGAGTTCTGGTCCAACCAAGAATGGAAGGCAGGACCAAAAGAGATTGGAAAATGCTACAAAGGTAATCCAGAAAATTCAAGCCCTCAAAGTAACTGACCAGGCTCTCATTATTCTCAGCATAGATATATGACTCTATGATCTTCTATTCTCTAGTTTGACTGGTCATCTAACTCAGGGGAGGGTTCCTAATTTTTTTACTACCACTCTGTGGGTGTGGCTTATTTTGTGGGTGTGGCTTGCCAGCTATGTGACCGGGTGGGCGTGGGCCTCAGGAGCTTGGCAGCGGCCGGAGAAGCAGGAGGGGGGGCATTGCCCACCCGCAACGCAGCCCCCCACAGTGGGAGCAGCAAGACCACAGCAGCGGTTCTTCTAGGAGGCTCCGTCTGGCCTGAATTCTTTCCCCCATTCGATGATCCTAGGCTCCTGCTGCCCATTCCCCCTCCCCTCAGCAGCTCAAGAAGCCTCGAACATGCGAAAATGCCTGGGATCATCACCGCGCGGTCGTGGCTTCTTGGACTGCTGAAGGGAGGGGAACTGAGATAGGTCCTGCTGCCCATTCCCTCTCCCCTCAGCAGCTCGAGAAGCCTCAAACGTGCAAAAATGCCTAGGATCATCACCGCGCGTTCGTGGCTTCTCAGACTGCTGAAGGGAGGGGAATGGAGATAGCTCCTGCCGCCCGTTCTTTCAGTGTCTCACGCGCTCCTCAGCCATCCTCCCCTGCTTGGACTCACTGTGGGGTAGGAAGGCAGCGCATGCACAGTGACGGAAGCTCGGCTTCTGGGCATGCGCAGAAGAAAATTTTTTTAAAAAAATTAAAAAGAAGTTTTTTTAAAAAATGGCGGTGCCCAGGCACCGGCAACCGACCGCACCGGTACTGTGATGTCACCAGCGGGCCGCTACCGGTGCTATAGAGTGTACCGCACCGGTAGGAACCCACCACTGATCTAACTAGTTAATTGTGTAAAGAACCCAAGTGTGAAACATTTATTTCTAATTAGAAGCTTTGCTTAATTCTTTGCAAAGCTTTTTCTTGCCAGCTCATTTAATTTACTGAATAAACAGCACTGACATCTATTTCAAATAGCTGTGGTTTTTCTTTCTACTGTAGATTATCAAAATCAAGAACACTTTGCCTAGAGTCTGGGAACATCTTTAGAGGTTTAAATTAGATGTCACAAAAAGGAAGCTTTAGTGGGGATGGTTTCTCAAGATAAGACTGTCATTAGATCACATCTCTCTGAGCCAACTTCATGATATAAATGCCAAGCTTCCTTGATTAATGTGTTCAGTGAATTTTCTCCAGATTGGAACAAGAAATTCCTGATCTTTATTTATTTATTTATTTATTTGGCTTTTCTTATATGCCGCCCAACTCCCGAGGGACTCAGGGCGGCGTACAACACAAGAAAAATACAAGAAATAACCAATAAACAGAATTAAAAACATAATATAAAAATTAAAAATTACAGTATAAAAAACAACCATTCAACAACCAAACATACCCGGGGGAGAGTTCAGCTGGAATTAAGCTCTGCCCCCTGCCTGCAGGAAAAGCCACGTCTTAACGGCTTTTCGGAAGGCCAGCAGGGTGGGGATAGTTCGGGTCTCTGGAGGAAGTTGGTTCCAGAGCGCGGGACCTGCCACAGAGAAGGCCCTCCCCCTAGGGCCCGCCAGCCGGCATTGCTTGGCTGACGGGAGCTGGAGGAGGCCTAACTGTGGGCCCTAACTGGTCGAAGGGAAGTATGAGGCAGAATGCGGTCCCGGATATAACCTGGTCCTAAGCCATGAAGGGCTTTAAAGATGATGATCAACACCTTGAATTGGACCCGGAGACTAATGGGCAACCAATGCAGCTGGCGGAGTATAGGTGTCACGTGGGTGTACCTTGGTACACCCACCACAGCACGCGCAGCCACATTTTGTACCAGTTGGAGTCTCCGGATACTCTTCAAGGGTAGCCCCATGTAGAGCGCGTTGCAGTAGTCCAAACGGGAGGTGACAAGGGCGTGAGTGACCGTGAGTAGAGCCTCCTTCTCCAAATATGGCCGCAACTGGTGCGCATCTTCTGGAAAAAAAAATATGATTCCTGACAACTTGGTAATCAATGAGTAGAAATCCCAGAATGTGGGAATTTCTGGGAAAAGTTATAATTTCTAGCAGCTTTCTAGAAGCTAAACCATTTATTTATGGATGTTGCATATCAATGTTGGCAAAACTCTCCTAAAAGAATATCAAAGATTCATTGTTTAATGTATAGGTAACTGATTCTATACATTTTTGCATCAAAACAATATATATGTGCAGACCACACCCAAATTATTAGGGTTCCATGAAAGAAATGAAGCCCCAGTGGCAAGGAGGAAGTTCCATTCAGGACATAAAATAAGGAAGTGAAAATGGTGGAAATATACACGTTAACCTTATAACGAATTCCAGTTCCTGCAGCATACAATTTAGGGTTAGAACTCAACCTTCCTCTCCCACATTTTATCTTCAGTTTCAGCCAACAAGAATGATTAGAGGTGTTGACGAAAGCTCCTGGCTGAGAAACTGATGATATAATGGTATGCCATCTTTACAGATCTCAATGAGATTTCTAGTATGGGAGGAATATTTCATAGGGTCACAGATTATAAATTTGATTTATTTCCTTGCATTCCTATTGTTCAGTTGGCAGGACAGTCCTGTCTACTTCACTGTGGTTTCAGCAGTTTCTTCCAGTGTTATAAGATCACCAACATGAAGATAATCTGCAAATCTACTTTAATGGCTTTGGAAGGATTGGACAGTCAAAATGGTGTAATGTAGAAACTCAAAAGACTATTATCAGCAGCAACCATCTATAATGGGAATTATATGGCAAAGTTGATTCCATAAAGTGTTTCATATTTTTCTTTGGGGCTATGAGATCTGGGCTGCAGAGATCCAGAACATCACTAGATAGCAGCAAAGAGCAAGAGTTCTCTGTATCTTTTTGCTGCCATCTAGCAATTCCTTAGAATTTGCATCCATATATACACAGTAAGAAATTAAGGAAGGGGGAAAATAGTTCTACACATTCTATAGAGAGAGACTTGTAAGAGTGAAAAGAAGATAATATATATTTTTGAAATCACCTTTCTTTCCTTAAACAGCCTTAGAAAGAAGAGTCTCTTCAATTCCTCCCAATGGGCGAGAAAGAGAGATAAAGAGAAAAAAGGAATACCTAAATATGCAGAAGTACTTCACAAGCTGGGCCTTTCCAGGCAAAGAATAGACAATTAATTTGTGTCAGAGTGCCACAGAGAGGCCAATCACAAATTGAAAAGAAATAGAAACAAGATCTGTCAGGCCCCAGGAAACTAGCAAGAACAAAGAACAACACTGGTTTCAGGAAGGCATCCTCAATGCTAGTCTGAGGTAAATTCAGAATCTTGAAAACTGCAAGACTACCTTTGCCATCTCTTTATGGTGAGTTACGATAATTAAAGCAGAGTTTCCTCCAAGTGCTTTTTTCCCACATCTCTCACCTTAGGACTGAGTTGCCTCTCTGAGATAAACCTTTAAGCACCACATCTTCTGCTTTCCCACAGTCTCTCACAAAATCGCAGCGAGGGTGCTTCCAAACTGCTATCATTTCGTTCCCCTGCTGGCAGAAACAGTTTGAAGGTATAGCAGGGGTATTTTCATTTCTTCTGATTTGATAAGCTGGAAGCAAGTGTTCCACCTCAAGGTTCTGCAGTAACAAAAATATTTTTTTCCTACAACTCCAAGTAAAAGGGGGGGGGAACCTCTCCATTTTGCATAACTCCTCTCCTATTAAAGGGACTGTGCTATGGGGGTGGAGGTGGGCTGGGGACTGCCAATGATGAAGTTAGCATTTCCTTTGCAGGACTTGAATGTCAAGAGTTGGGAAAGAAGAATGCCTTCCAAAGTGAAAATGATCCACAGCAATTCAAACCAAAAAAATTTTTAAAAAAGTTTTGCAACAGTTAGAAATATATCTGTTTGCTTAGTTTTCCAATACCGCTGGTTTCCCAGGAATGGTGAAGTCTAGAACTGCTGTCAGACTGGCTGAGAATCTCTTTATGGAAGTGCCATAAACAATAATAAAATTCTGAATAAATAGAATCCCTTTGTTCAGTGTAATTGCAGTAACAGAAATCATTCATCTTCTAAAATAGGGCAAATAAAATAATTGCTATTGAAATAGTCTGAAATACAAATAATATATGACTGTCTTGCGGCTTATTTTATACAACATTTTTTGCAACAATAACATAATCTGAATAAACAATGAATGATGTGCTTGCAAAATGCTTGACGTTGGAAGAGTATTTAGGACTCCTTAATCTGTGTAAGAGTAGCTTCACAGTTTATAATATATTTGTTGTGGCCCACCAGCGGCCAGCGGAGCTGGTGGCAGACTCAAACAGTGAGGAGGTTGGGGAGGAACATTGTCCAGTCTTGGAGTCTGGGGAAGGCTCTGATGAATGCTCTGCGTCGGATGCAGAGATGGGGCCAGGGCCGTCTGACAGTTATCAGCTGCCTTCGGAGTCGGATGTCAGTGGGGCAGAAGAACAGCTGGAGCCTGTTCCCGATGTGTACATGCACAGAGATGCCAGAAGAAGGGAACAGCTAAGGAACAAGGGCCAACTCGGGAGTAAAGGCACAGGTGGATGGTGAATGCCCCCCCATAGGGAATAAAGAGGACTGAAAGGGGGGGGAGTTTGCAGGAGACAATTAGTTCAATTCATGAGGGTGAATAGCTGTTCCTAACTTCTTGCCAAGTAATTGTTGCTACAGCGTGGCTTGTGGAAGATATCGACCTGGCAACTCTCCAAGCCTGATAAAGGTCTGTAGTTGTGAAATCTCATTAAAGACTGTTTGCCCGGACTTTGCTGGAGAGGAATTCCCTTTAACCTAAATAAAAGAGGTTTTATCGGGGTGAGGAGTCTGATTCGTGGTTTGGGGAAGCCTAGGTCAGAACAATATTCATATTTTCATGTATCCACACATGTTTTTCGCCCAGTATTTCTTATAGCTCATGACTTAAGCAAATAAATAAGTCAATTTTTAATTCTCATCTCAATCACTGTTCCTAGGCTAATGTAAGTGTATCTACTGTATTCATCACATATCTGTGAGTTTATTGAAGGAAACAATATCAACAGAACCATAAGCATCCATACCTAACCATGATGACAGAAAAATAACAAATTGTCTTGTGATGCCCCAGTGTCAGACATAAACGCACAAGCTAAGTTGGGATATCACAATATGTGTTTTGTTCATTCCTTCCCCTTGCCCCCTGGCATATTTGGATATATGGACTTCCACTCCCCAGATTCTACAGCCAGCAAGCCTATTGCTGAGGATTCTGCAAATTGGTCCTTACTTCTGAAAATCATCAGGTTTGAGAAAACCATGGAGCCTTTTTGATGCCATGCTTTCCTGTCCTGTAATCCTTCATGCTGGGTTTCATTTGGTTGGCCCTAATAAAAGTCAAACCGTTTGCGGCGGCAAATGGGCCACGGCAAACTGGCAGCGGTGAACAGGCGGCAGTGAACAGATGGCAGTGAACAGGCCACGGCAATGACAAACACGCCACGCCGAGCAAGCTGTGCCGGCAGCAGCGAATGGGTGGCGGCGAACAGGCAGTGGCAAATGGGCCGCAGCGGCAAATGGGCCAGATGAATACCGAATGGATGCTGGGAGGCAGAGGCAGATTTTTTTTCTTGTTTTCCTCCCCAAAAAAGGTAGGTGCATCTTATAGTCTGGAACATCTTATACTATGAAAAATACAGTAAATCATATACTGTAGAATAGCAACAGAAAAATATGTCACAAAATAAAGAATATTTATATAAAGCATCAGAATACAGGTATCAACTGCTACTGAAGATGAGTCTAAGATCACGAGTAAAAGAAATCCAATATTTATTATCTCTAATGTATCACAGTTAAAGTTAGAGACTAAAATAAAATAGCCTGAAATAATATCAATGGAAAGTTCACAAAAATGAACAATTCAGTGAAGATTGTCTTACAGCAAGTCAAAAAAGGGATAAACAGCTTTTTTATTTATCTCTGGATTATGGGGTGAAAATTTTTCTGATATGGGTTTTGCTAATAAGTTCATGAATTAATATTTAATTTTTAAAAGTTCATTTTTTATATTAGTGATTATGTTTTGACTCCCCCCCCCCTAGAGTTTATTGAATATCATTTTTTCCCCTTGTGGACATATTTAAATGGAAGGTTCAAGAGCCAGTTTGTTCTAGTAGTTAAAGCACTAGGTTAGAAACCAGGAAACTGTAAGTTCTAGTGACAGTTTAGATATAAAAGCCCATTGTTAAGTTTACTAAGCATAATTACAATCCTATGTATAATTAGCTGGGACAGAACCGAATGGTGTTTACTTCAAACTGTTTTATAAGGTTGCACTTGTAAAACACATGAACTGTAACTTTACAAAAGGAATGTCACCCAGCTACAATGCAACTTTCGGCTTTTAATTAGAAATGGTTAACCATCTTGCAAAGAAGTGCTGGCATGAAATAGGAACATGACCGAGGAAAGGGAAAAAATATCCAGTAACAAATATCCAATAAAAATATTTTCCTTATTCTGATTCCATTTGCCCCAATTGCCATACACTGAGGTAAAACTAAGAGGTTAGAGGGACAACAAATCTCTATTTTTACAGCAAATAAATCAAGGGTTAATTTAAATACGACTTTAGCAATAGAGTGGTTAATGCCTAGAACTCACTACCTAACTCTGTGGTTTCGTCACCAAATCCCCAAAACTTTACCCTTAGACTGTCCACTGTTGACCTCACCCAATTCCTAAGAGGTAAGTAAGGGGCGTGCATAAGCGCACCAGTGTGCCTACCGTCCCTGTCCTAATGTTCCCTCTTATCAGTACCCATCTTATGTATATAAACAATGTTATATCTATGTATATCACCAATACGTACTTGACAAAAACAAACAAATAAATAAAATAAATAAATAAATAAATGGCTAACATGTATTCTTTGCATCTTTTTTGGTGTCCTTGTGTGGCAGTATTAAAAGGCAATCTGAACACATGATGCTGAGCATCAGAGCACCGCTATTGAGCCCAATGAAGGACTGCCGCATGAATATGTTCATTCATGACAGAATGGCAAGCCTCTGGCAGTTAATCAAATAAAAGGACTATTAAAGCCTGGCTTTGCCCTTGTCAGGCCACCTTTAGTACAATAAACTGCAAAAATGTGATGGAGAGGACAAGGCATGCTGAGACATACATGGCTCTCTCAGGGCTGAACGAAGAGGAGTGCTGAGATATTGGAAGCCTATAGCTTTCCATCTACCTATATTAGTCTCATATCACAGGAGCCAAAATATTAATACTTTTGTATTTCCCGAGATTTCCAGTTAAAAAGTGTGTGTCTGTGTAATGTATGTATATGTATATTTATTACTCCCTTGTGTTATGGGGAGCCATGAGCCATTCTGATTTGTGATGGCACTTTTCCATTCCATCCAAACTTTAGGCATGTGTATCTCTGCACATAATTTGCCTTTTATCAGAATTCCAAAATATTTACTGCGATACCCATATATTGGATAAAACCAAAAGAGGCTATTTTTTTAATATAAACAATATCCTATGCTTGTAAGTCATTTTCTTCTGACATTAATTATCCAGCTAGCACACACACAAAGCCACTTAGATACAAATCAGAAAAAAAAATAGATACAAATCAGAAAAAGTACTTGCCTTATTAATGAGTTAATGAAGTTATTCATAGCATCCTTGCCAAGGTATCAAGTCTTAGTTGCATAACTAATTAGATTTTCAAACTCTATGGACATAGAAGATACCTTACATCTGTAAGAGTCAGATTCTTCAAGCAAAAATGTCAGGGTCAATCTATGAAATCTCATATTTTTAAATTCCAGCTAAATTCTTTTATTTTATTTTATTTTAATAAAAATGCATATGTTAAACCCATAAACTTGGATGTGACTGTAAGAGCTTCTCTTAATATCAGCAGCACATTGTACTGCGGCAGAAGAGGAAAATTACGATATATGGGAAATTTACTTTTTAGAATTAATTTATTGTATGGTAATAGTTTTTCACTGGAAACCTGAAAGACCAAGTTAGAGAGAGATCATCATGGAGAAAATCTATCTATGTGGTCACTAAGAATCAGTACTGACTTGATGATACATAATCAATCATTTTTTATTTATTTTTCCTGCTTAATCATTGTATTTATTATTCTGCCAATTATCTAAGCCTTTTGACAGGTTGCAACAAATCATAATGCAAATTATTTTTAATTAGGTTTTAAGATGGATTACATAAATCAGATTCCATTTTCTTTAATTTATGCTTTTGCAGCTATAGTCCATACAGTTATAATTAAAAAAACCAGTTACAGCATCTTAAGAACAGATGTTTTTTCAAGATAAATTTAAAGTATTCTTGATCGTTCTGAATGACCTGAAAAGAAGATTGGAAGCATTGTTTTGCTGTGGTTGTGCTCATTCCAGTTTGGGCAATTCCACTCAGGATGCTGGAAGAATAAAGGCTGGGCTCTTGTGTACTTCAGTGTGTATGGCTCAGGGCTTGGCCAATTCTGTCATCTTTTTAAAGACCTCCATGAAACCACTAGATGAGGTGTTCCATGGTTTGGGGTCCGGTATCATCATATTTTATATCTTGACTCCAGCCAGTCAAAATAGTTCCATGAATGGCCTTTTTATTGTACTAAGCAAGTTGTAAGCAGACAAAAAAAATGGCCTTGAGGGACTGGAGGGAGGGAGGAAGCACATTCAGATTGCAAGATTCGGTTACCTTAACTTTATTATAAAAATAGGACTGAGCTAAGTGCCATTGTATTCCTAATCTGATTTACTGTGAAGTGTTGACATACAGTAGGTTTACCCTACTCCTGAAAAAGGTGCTATGCAATTTGAAGGTTCTTCTGGACTCCTGGCTCCTGCTGGAATGGTAGATAGAACCCAGGGCAGGAAAACTTTTGGCCAGCTTTGGTTAAAGTTTCATCAGTTGTATTGTTTTCTGAACCAAGAAGCTCTGAGAACAATAGGTCATAGCTTGTCATTTCTAAATTAGAGCCTTGCAGGTTGGTTTATACAGGACTGCCATTGAAAACAACACAGAAGCTGCAGCTGGTACAGAATGTAGCCGCTCAACAAGCCGTCTGGTATTGGTTGGTTCAGAAGAATATCAGTTCCTATAAATCTGTGGTGGTTGCCAGTAGACTTTTGAGACTGCGGCCATTTTGTCCAGGTAAAACTTATCCATCCTACATGGTTTAGCAAAGAACATTCCAGTGCCAATCCTGAAGGAGATTGTGGGAGTTGGAACCCAGAGTACAACATTCACAGTAGTACCCCTCTCTCTTGTACAGCATGCCCCTTGAAGTCAGGTGTGGCCCTTACTTCCTTTATAATGATGATCAGGACAGTCTTCTTTCAGAGGGCATTTAAATAGGAAGAAATTACCTAAAGTCAGCATTTTTTTATGAACAGTTTCTCTTTTTTGTAAACTGGATTTGCACATTTTTATAAATGTTTTTTATTCTTTTTTTAGTTTTTATTAAATTTATATACATTTAAAAACAACAGAGAGAAAGCACACGTTATACAACAGATAAACAGATAAAACAAAAACAAAACAAACAAAAAAGAAAAAAGAAAAAGAAAAAGAAAAAACACCATATAATCAAACATAACAAAACAATACTGTCTATAAATGTTTTTTTATTCATTTATATTGTAACCCACCTAGACTTTGATGAATAGGCCACCTACAAATGTTGACTGGAAAATTAAACACTTTATAAATACTTCCATTCAGAACGCCCCTACCTAGTCTCCTAACACATATGTTAGGATCTCTTTCACTTCAAAAATGAAGTATATCCTACACCCAGTGGTGACATCTGGTGGCTAAATTAACTCGAACAGTGTGGCTATGGAGTTTATCTTTAATTTTGTCTTATTGTCTTTTGTCTTTTTTTATTTGTCAGGATAAAGGTTGGGTTCAGACTGTGATACAGTATCGCATAATAATAATTCTCGATTTGACTAATGTCTGTAATCACTAGAATCCCCTCCTTAGGGAAAGCAGGGGCTGCACTATAAACCAGAAATGAATGCTGCAGGTGAAGTCAATACATTACATGAGAATGAAATTTTGATATATTTCACTGCTCTTCCTCAAGGCGGTTTGTTCAACAGACCAGTTTTCTGCCAGCATGACTGCAATTAGAGGCAGAGCTCTTTTCCACATATCTTCTTTAAAAGGATGTGTAATGCCAACCTCATAGCGATTTCATAAATTCTCCTCATGTTGAACATTCTTTATTAATACTTCCTGATTTTTTTTTTAATTGGTTCTGTTGACTTTGCCAGGACTTACTTTATTTGAAACAGAGACAGAAAAATGCATTATTAAACATCCTAATAGTCCTTTATAATGAAATAAATTGCCTCAGAGTATCCAACTTCTTTCTGATTGCAGTATTTTAAGCAACTGGATAATTTATCCATTTTGCTATGCACCAACAGAGTTCATATATATTCTTTATGGTTATGGTTAAGGCATCTCAGGAGGGGGCAGGCAGTTGGCTTCCAGATGCAGTGAATGCCACTTTGTGGTCATCTGCCTGCCTCCTTCTCAAGAGGCCATCCTTGGATCCAAGTGTGTTGCACAAATTTGTTACAGTCACCAATTTTCCCTATTTAAGTAAGGTGGCTTCTCAGCTTTAAAGGGCATGGAGGAAGCTAATTCAATTGCGCTCAGGTAAAGGTAAAGGTAAAAGTAAAGGTTTCCCATGTCCAGTTATATCTCACTGTAGGGGGCAGTATTCATCTCTGTTTCTTAGCTGAGCAAGCCAGCATTGTCTGATGACACTTTTGATGGCCATGTGGTTAGTATAACTATATGCTGAGGTACATGGAATGCTATTACCTTCCCACCAAAGGGATGCCTATTTATCTACTGTATTTGCATTTGCATGGTAGGTGGGCAGAAGCTGGGGCAAGTAATATGAACTCACCACATTGCTGAGCGCTCAGGTCTCTAACCTGGGCTGTCAGTTTTCTGACAAGCTCAGCATCTTTAACTGCTTAGCCATTGCATCCAAAATCAATTACCATCATGCTCAGGTAGTATTGGTCAGATTTATGGATGACCTTTGGAATGTTCCATCTGGTTCTCCAAGTTCTCTAGGTGGCTTTTGATACAATCAACTAGAGCAGTGGTTCTCAACCTTCCTAATGCCGCGACCCTTTAATACAGTTCCTCATGTTGTGGTGACCCCCAACCATAAAATAATAAAATTGTTAGGAAACTCTGGGGTGGGTTCTAATTTACCTCACTGCCTGTTCCTTTCCTCCTGCGCTGCGTGGCCATACCTCGTGGGCACACGTGCGCTTTGCACGTGCACGCATGCGCAGTGCCGATATTTTTTTAAAAAATTGCAAAAAAAAAGCCGAAAACAAGATGGCGACACATGCGCAGTGCTGGAAATTCAGCTTCTGCACATGCTCAGAAGTTCTCATGGTACAGATTTTTTTTTGCAGTAGTCTATTTGCATGTGGGTGGACCCGCCTGGAGACGGATAGAGGAGCAGTGTCTCGGTTCCTAAGACCATCGGAAATATGTGTTTTCCAATGGTCTTATGCGACCCCTGTGAAAGGGTTGTTCGACCCCCAAAGGGGTCGCAACCCACAGGTTGAGAACTGCTGAACTAGAGTATCCTTCTCTAAATTAGCCAAATTAGTAAACTGGGGGAGGGACTTTTTCTTTGTTCTTTTGTTCAATTGTTCTTCCCCTTTCTCTGTGGCTGGTTCCTGTTGGTGTTTGTGGGGAAGAGTTCTATATGGGATACTTCAGGGCTCTAGGACTCTCTTACCTTTCCTATTTAATAACTACCTGTAGCTTCTGAGTAAGCTCATTTAGCAGCATGGGGTGTGATATCATCAATATACTTATGATAATCAGTAGTACTTTTCTGTCTCAAGTCAGAGAAGTAATTATGTTCAAGTGCTTACCCAGAGCCTGGAAATAATGAGGGTCTGGAGGACAAAGAAACCAGCTCTGAGTTTTAAGGTTCTCTAGGTTTGGAGAGTTGATATCATTAATTCCTAACAGGATAGCATTCCCTCAAGCAAAATTGATGCACATTCTGGAACTCCTCCTGGACTCACAGCTCCTGTTCAAGGAACAGGTGGCAGCTGTGGCTGAGGAAGCCTTTATGCATATCCATTTAGTTCATTAATTGCATCCATTCTTGGAACCCCTGTTCATAGTCACTCATACCTTAGTTATTTTCCAATTGGATTAATACAATGCATGTTACATGGAAGTTCTCTTGAAGACCAGCTGGAAGCTTCACCTGCTCGAGAATGCAATGCTATGCATGATGCTGGGTGCTCGATGGCCATGTTATGCCACTGCTCTTTGTCTATTTTCTTCCAAGTGCAATTCAAATGATGCTTACGACCTTTAAAGCCCCTACATGAAATGGATCCAAAAAATCTGAAAGACCATCTCTCCCTGAGGACATCTACCCATTCTACTATAATAGAATGGGCATGCTCCAGGTCTACTCTATTAAACAATGTCATTAGTTGGACCTAGGAGACAGGCTTTCTCCATAAGTTGTGCTTGCCTTGTGGAACGGCACACACACACACACACACACACACACACACACACACACACACACACACATACCGCAAAATCATAAGAGCCCCTAGCCTTCCAGAACTTGGTTATGACATGGCCCTTTCTGCAGGCATTCGCCGGGCTAGAATGGTAGTAACCAAAGCATATTTATATTTGGGATAAGAATGTTTTAACATCTTCATTGTGCAAAATAGCTTTATTTTTCTGTATTTTGTTATTTTTATTTTGTTGAGAGCCACCCAGAGCTATGTTATATAAAATGGGTGGTCACACACAGCTTTTAAATAACACTACAAAAAGAAAAGTTAATAGAAAAAAAATTAAGGTGGGTGGGAGTATAAAAAAAAGACATTAAAGCACAACGTGAAACAATTCCAAGGAGACAAAAAATAAAAACATAAGAGCAAAGAAAAGCTATGTTCAAAATAAGAGATAATAAAAGCACCCATATACCAGCTGTTCAATGAAGAAACCTATATATATATATATATATATATATATATATATATATATATATATATATATATATATATATATATATAGTAATAAAGAAAGGCCAATGCTACTTGGCTCGTTTTTTTATGCTAGTCAGTTCCAACAACAACAAAACTATGTATTCTAGCAAGAAATCTGACAGTCAAGATGAGAGCAGGATTGAAATTTTAGGTTAATAGAAAGAGAACCCAGGGACACATTTTAGCACTCAATGAGTTTAAATCCCCAGCTCCAGATAAATTGCACTCTTGGATACTGAAAAAAACATCTGATATAGATGTGGGTTCCTCCTGGTTCGGACCAGTTTGCCTGAACCGGTAGCAAACCGCTGGTGATGTCATGATGACATCACAGAACCAGATCAGTCGGTGCCGGTCTGTGGAGGCCGCCATCTTTTTTAAAAAAAATTTAAAAATTGGGGGGGGGGGTAATTTTGGGGGGGTGTTTTTTCTTCTGTGCATGCGCAGAAGCCGAGTTTCCGGCACTGCACATGCGTCACCATCTTGTTTTCGGCTTTGGGGGGGATTTTTTTATTTTTTTGCCACTGCGCATGCACGCACACATGAAGTGCCTGCATGGCCACAAGGCGCGGCCACAAGGTGTAGCCACAAGGTGCGGCCACAAGGCGTGGCCACAAGGCGCGGGAGGAAGCAAACCAGCAGCGAGGTAAGTTAGAACCCACCCCTGATCTGATAGAATATACCTCTAGATATAATCTTTGAGAAATCCTGGCAAACCCATGAAGTGTCAGAGGAGTGGAGATGAGCAGATGTTTCACCTATCCTCAGAAAGAGGAAAGGAAGAATCAGCCAATTACAAACCAGTCAGTCTGACACTGACACCAGGAAATACTCTGCAACAGTCATTAAAACATAGAATTGCAAGCACAGTACAACTAGTAACCGGAGGTCAGGAAGCATTTTCCTTCAAGTCCTGCTACACAGCCTCATCATGCTGTGAAGATGTTCCTGGTGGGCTGATCAAAGAATACCATAAGTATACACCAAGTGTATATTTTCCCAGCAGGGTTACCCCAGGTATGAAGGTCATTCCAGATGCCCAACTGAGGCAAGCAGGCACTTGTTTCAAATAATAATAATATAGTAGATTGTCAGAGGTGGAGGATCACTTTAGTGTCAATGGCACAGATAAAAATTCATAATGTGAGAAGAAGACAATGATACCATTCCTGCATTTCACCAAGAAAATCATATGGATAGACAAGATAATGTCTTGGATGCTGAGATGGTGGTGTCTAATGTGATGGATGATATAGTACCAGATGATCAGCTTTCTGGTTGAACGTCATTCAAAAAGCTACTGAGAAAAAGCTGAAAATCTTTCTGAGTATTAATGATGTTAGACCAAGGTAGATTAAAGTCCTCAGGACACCTAGTTGATTATGTTACCATGTAGGAGAAAGATACTTGAAGCTCCAAAGACAGAATTACAATGCAAACGTGGAATGTAAGATGTATGAACAGGGAAAAGCTCAACGCAATGAAAGATGAGGTGAATCAGCTGCCCATTGACATTTTAAGCATCAGTGAATTGAAATAGACTGAAATTGGGCATTTTCAGACAGAATATCATACATCTTACTACTCAGGGCAAAAAAAAAGGAAGGAAAAGTGCTATATTCACAGAAAGGAAGGATATTGCAAAGGCAATACTTGGGTACAATGCATTCAGTGCATTCAGAGCCAAACATCTTCAATTAGATTCCACAGGCAATTGTGACCCTACTTGGAGAGGGAGGCTTTGCTCACAGTCACTCATGCCCTTGTCACCTCACGGCTTGACTACTGTAACACGCTCTACATGGGGCTACCCTCAAAGAGTATCCCATTAGTCTCCGGACGCAATTTAAGGTATTGGTTTTGACCTTTAAAGCCCTACATGGCTCAGGGCCAGGTTACCTTCGGGACTGCATCCTACCACATACCTCCCTAAGACCAGTTAGGTCCCACAGAGTTGGTCTCCTCCAGGTCCCATCAGCCAAACAAAGACGTGGCTCTTCCGGCAGGCGGGGTGAAGAAGATCGATTTCCCCCATGGATGAATGGTTTTGTTTTAACTTTTGTAATGTTTTAAACTGTTTTTATTATATTTGTATTGTTCTTATCCTTGCTGTGAGTCCTACGGAATTGGGTGGCCTATAAGAACTTTAAATTAAATTAAATTAAATTAAATATAGGATGAATTTGACAAATTAGGTGGTTAAATTCAATCTAAAGTCTCCGAATACACTAGCAAGATATTTTGTTTTTATTAGGAGACAGGAATATTGAAGTTGGTTTGGAGAAAAACATAGATGTATGGTAATCTCTGACCTAGGAAACATTTATTTATCAAATTTTGGCACCAGCCATCTCACTATCCAAATAACACTAGACAGTTTACAAATGGAAACCAGAAAACCATATAAAAAGTCATAATTAAAAGCAGAATTAAATTAAAACAGAGTGAAGAACAGGATAAAAATAGAGTTTAGAAAGTGAGTTAAATGGCAGAGGAAGCATCCTTAGGTCACCAATCCAAAGTGCAACTCTTCAGGCCCTACACGAATTGGCAGAGCAGGTCTTCATGCTTTTTCAGAAGGCAAAAAGAGGGGGCAACAACCTCATCTCTGGGGTCAAGCTGTTCCATAGAGCAGGGACAGAAGCAGAGAAGGTTCTTTTCCTAGATTTCACCAGTCAAAATTTCTTAACTGATTTTTAACATATCTTCCCTGCTTGGTTGGGTGGGATGGCTCAATGTAATTTGGAGAAGAGGAATTTTCAAGTAACCTGGTCCCATGCCTTGAAGGTCTTTAAAGGTGATAACCAACATCTTTAATTGAACTGAAAAGCAAACCGGTATCCAATGGAGCTCATATACAAGAGCTGTTACATGCACAGGTCTCAAAACACACAAAATTCTTACACAGCTGAATTCTGCACCAGCAACAGACTGCTTTCTTTATAGTCTTCAAGGGTAAACCCATAAATTAAGATAACATAGCCAACATAAATGAAATAGAAAAACTACTTCTGTGCTTTTGCCAAACTAATTTGATATGAGAAGGTGGAAGAGTTCAATTACGACAGCAAAAGTAAGGCCAGGGGTTAATTGCAGAAGCACATCATGGGCAAGTTCCAAATCAAATTATAGCAAAAGAACAAAATCAACTAATTTACAATCTTGAACATATACCCACCATGTTCAAGGAAAACATCAAAAATATCTGTGAAGTCCTGAATATCAGTGATAGGCAGCCAGAGAAACTGTGTAATAAAATCAAAATTATTAAGGATGATTGTGAAATAAATTGCCAAAGAATAAGAAACAAAATAAACTGGGCATCAAAAAAGATGGTGGAAATTACCAAGAGGAGAAGATTAGTCAAAGAAAGAAAGACAAAAATCTCAGGAAGAATTTCACAGAGATGTTAAAAGAAATAAGAAATAGTATTATAAGAAAATATATAAAGACACTGAAGATGGAAACAGATACAAACAAACAAACAAACAAACAAATTCTTCTTTGAAGTCAGAATGAGGTTCTAATATCTCAAACTGGTCTACTAAGCAAATAATTGATTCAAAGATGTAACAGAATTGAATGGAATATTTTGAAACTGTATACAGCATGAATATGTGAACATCCAAGATACCTTAGAAGAGATTCCCTACTTACAAGAGCCAGTAATGCTAGGAAAAGAAATTAGATCAGTCATTACCAAGTCAGAAAGCTGAAGGAACTGATGGAATATCTATCAAAATATGGCAAACACAATAGAGGAACTGGTAATGGTTCTAACTAACTATACCAGCAAATCTGAAGAAAGACACAGCAGCCAACAAAAGAGGTCTCTCTATATAGCAATACTAAAGAAAGGAAACTTAACAGAGTATGCAGGCTGTTGTACAATACCTTTAATTTCACATCCTAGCATAGTAATACTTAGGATCACTCAATGCAGAGTGGAGCCCTACATGGAAAAGGAAATGTCAGATGTTCAAGCTGTATGTATAAACAGCTGAGGAACAAGAGGCCATTGCGGATTCTTGCCAGATAATTGAGAAAACCAAAGAACACCCAAAATAAGCCAAGATGTGCTTCATTGATTGTTATGTTAACCATGTGAAACTATGGAATGTCTTTAGGAAAGTGGGATCTTAAAATATCTCATAGTCCTTTGTGTAAAATCTATACACATGGCAGGAAGTTATAGTGCCACTGGACATAGCAAAACTGACTGGCTCCAGGTAAACAAAGAAGTGAGACAAAGCGACATGTACCCTTATTATTTATTTAACCTATATGCTGAATACATATTGTAGAAGGCTGGATTGAAAGAAGATGAGCATGGATTGAAAACTGGAGGAAGAAACATCAATAACCTGTGCTATGCTGGTGAGACTTATCTAGTAGCTGAAAATGCAAATGATGTGCAAACTCTAATAATGAAAGCCAAGAAAAGATTGGGACTTAGATTATGCTGTATATAAAAAAGACCAAATGAATAACAACAGGTACAACAATCACCCTGAGAATGAACATATTGTAGTGGTAGATGGTGACTGTCTTTTAGGATCGACTCTAGGACCATAAGGGAACTAACAGTGAAGAAATATGCCACAGAGATGCACTTGGTAGGGCAGCAAATAAGGCCTTTGAAATGACATTCAGATGCCATGACTGTGCTCAAAGAGTGTTTATCAATGATTTTTCATCTCACTGAAGAGAGGTAACATGTAGGGTTCTAAAGGATAAGTGCTAGGTCTTATTTTTGTCAATATCTTCATTATTGATTTAACAAAGAGCTGTACCAAGTATTTATCAAATTTGCAGATGACATAAAAGTTGGGTGGGACAGTCAATAGCCTTGAAAAACAAAACAGAATTAAAAACAATCTTGATAGGTTAGAGAAATGGACTGAAAGTAACGGATGAAATTTTACAGGGACAAGTGCAAAGTTCTTCATTTTGGATAATGAAAATTAAATGTACAAATATAGAATAAAGGATGGTTGTTATTGAATAAAATGTCTTGGAATAGTGGCTGACTGCAAACTAATAATGATCCAAAAGTATAATAATGAGGCAGAGATATTAACTTATAATGAACAAGAAGGGCAAAGAAGGCAAATGCAATTTTAGGCTTTGTAATTTCCAAATCAGAGGAAGTAATCTTCCCAGTTTTATTCTGCTTTAGTCAGACTACAGTGCAAGTCATATATCCAGTTCTGGGCACCATGCTCAGGTTCAGAGAAATTTCCGCAGGTTCAGGAAAAAAGCAACATAGATGATCAGGGGATTGGAAACTAAACCCCATGAAAAAAATATATATTAAAAGAGCTGGGTTTCTGTAGCTTTTAAGACTGAGAAAAGTATGTTAATACGTTTAAAATAACTGAGAAGGTATCACATATAAGGTCAGGACCTGTTCTCTCTCATTCCAGAGTGCAGACTACAGAATAATGGATGTAAGAAAAGAAAGTATGAGCAGTTTTTGACAGTCAAAAGAATTGCAAAGAGGAGTTGTAGGCTCCCTTTTAACGGATGCTTTCAGGAAGTGGCTAGGCAGTAATCCATCTGGCAAGCTTTAATCTGGATTCCTGCATTCAATAGAGGGTTAGATATAATGGGCTTTTTAGCCCTTTCCAGTTCTAGGAGTCCACATTATATGGAGCTGTACCACACAGTCTCAACTGCAGTGGGGAAAAAAAATCTTAACCTACTTACCTGTAATGTGAGTTGGGTTAATGATCAAATTTTCTTCTCTTCCTCCCCCACCCAATAGTTAACAAATGAAATAAGAACTTAAAAATTGTGGAAAAGTGACCCAGAATACATCTACTCTTGTTGGAATACAATGCAGAGATCCTTTTATTTATAGGGATATAATGAACATAAAGACCAGATCTGGCTGTGCTGAGCAACATAATATGAGAGTAAACTGTATTTTGTTCAACAAAAGAAGGGCACACAGGCTTCTTGGTGATATGTATTTCCCCAACTGCATTTTTCCTTCACAATTATTCTATCCATAATATGTCTCTGCAGTACAGACAAATTATGTATATTAATTTGCCACCTGTCTGAGGTTTGAAATAAACTAGTGCTCATTCAAAGGAACTTCCAGTTACACACACTCCTTTAAGGATTAAAACATGTAAGACTCTGGAAAGAGTGCAGAGAAGAGCAACAAAGATGATTAGGGGACTGGAGGCTAAAACTTATGAAGAACGGTTGCAGCAACTGGGTATGTCTAGCTTAATGAAAAGAAGGCCTAGGGGAGACATGATAGCAGTGTTCCAATATCTCAGGGGTTGCCACAAAGAAGAGGGAATCAAGCAATTCTCCAAAGCACCTGAGGGTAGAACAAGAAGCAATGGGTGAAAACTAAACAAGGAGAGAAGCAACTTAGAACTAAGGAGAAATTTCCTGACAGTTAGGACAATTAATCAGTGGAACAGCTTACCTCCAGAAGTTGTGAATGCTTCAACACTGGACGTTTTTAAGAAGATGTTGGATAACCATTTGTCTGAAGTAGTGTAGGGTTTCCTGCCTAAGCAGGGGGTTGGACTAGAAGACCTCCAAGGTCCCTTCCAACTCTGTTATTATTATAATTATCATTGTTGTTGTTGTTGTTGTTGTTGTTGTTATTGTTGTTATTGTTGTTATTGTTATATTATTATTATTATTGTTGTTGTTGTTGTTGTTGTTGTTGTTGTTATTATTATTATTATTATTATTATTATTATTATTATTATTATTATTATTATTATTATTATTATTATTATTATTATTATTATTATTAATAATAATAATAATTAAGGGCTTTTTCCTGTAATGAAGGAGAGTCGAGTGCCCAACATTTGAGTATCCCAAATGTTTGAATGCATAAGGTACCTATTCTTGTTTTGGCTGCTTTACACAGCTCCTAAGGGGACTCGGTGGCTCAGTGGCTAAGACGCTGGGCTTGTCGATTAGAAAGGTTGGCAGTTTGGCAGTTCAAATCCCTAGCGCCGTGTAACGGAGTGAGCTCCCGTTACTTGCCCCAGCTTTTTCCAACCCAGCAGTTTGAAAGCATGTAAAAATGCAAGTAGAAAAATAGGAACCACCTTGGTGGGAAGGTAACAGCGTTCCGTGCGCCTTTGGTATTTAGTCATGCCGGCCACATGACCACGGAATCGCCATCAGACAGCGCTGGCTCTTTGGCTTAGAAGAGATGAGCACTGCCCCCTAGAGTCGGGAATGTCTAGCACATATGTGCGAGGGGAACCTTTACATTTACCTTTTACACAGCTCCTGTTCTGGATTCAGTTTGCTAGGAGTTGGTCAAAAAGATTATCAAGCAAAAAAATGTGTTAGTTGTCTCTAAGACCAAACACTCAGTTTGTTTTTGGCAAATGGTGAATAGATTTCTGCACATACAATTCTAAAATACTGTCCCAGAAGAAATCAAGGTGCCTCAAAAGGTAAAGCAAGATAAATTATTTTATAATTTTTAAAGAATTCAAAGCTGGGTTATGAACCTTCAAAAGGGGGGGGCAGCCATTTTCAATGCATGTTGTGACTTAAAGCACTTAAAAATCAAGTCTTTTGTTTTGTTTTAATTGCATACTTGTGACTTTGTTCAACTTCCTGAATATTTCAATAGAAAAGCTCAAGAGAGTTGGTGCGAAGGACAGCATTTTGAGAACTACACAGAAAAGGGATCAAACATCTAGTCCCTCTGAAACAAAGGATGTAATGTTTTGAAAGATTCGAATGAAGAAATAATGGTTTCCCTTTAGATATATTGTGCTGTGTCTGTGAAATACATTCTTCTTGGTGCTTTATTCATTATCCTGAGTTATGTATTCATTCATAATAGAGAGATTGTTTGCCCTTTATCTTTTCCTGCTGTCACTTTCCACTTAAACACTGGGAGATGTAGTGGTTGATTTATATTTTTAAACTATCAATACACTGGTTGTATTTCATGACCATGTGGTCTTCGGTAGGCAAGCTGGAACAGGAAACCATGAGAATTGAGTAAGGGTTTGAGATACTCTTGCAACAGAATTTCATGGGCTAATTTTTTTTATTAAAACAAACAAATAAACCTCCATTCATACATTTTACCTGTAGATGGCCTTGAAATCACCTTTCATTTTTAAACACCTCAGTTTAAAACCTCAACCCCAGTTCTTTTTATTGGTATCCCTTCTGGTTTCTTTTCTTTTTTGAAGGTAATTGGAATTTCTTTCCCATTTGTTATTTTCCTCTGGTCCGTTGAGACTAGCCTCAGTAATCAAACTAAAAATCCTAGTATTGATCTGCTAAGCAAAACCCAGCATGGAGCATCCTTTTTTTTTTAACCAAAGATATCAAGTTTTGAAATTTGAGGTTCTGTATTCCATTTAACCTGGAAGATTGCACCACGAACACATTAAAGTTATTGGCATTGTGCGGTGAAAATAATCACTCTTTTGCAGTAAATTATGTCTTACTCTCAAGATAAGCCTTGCCCACTTTGAAGAAGTCTGGACAACAGCCTATCACCATTTGCCCCTTAAATTCTCCTTTTAAATACGGTATATTCAACACTATTGAAGGATGAATAATTTAAACTATTCTCTATCTGAATGATTCATCACATTCCCGCAGCACACAAACTTGCCTCTGGCTCAAGTGATGAATGGAGATTAGGAATAATCTTTTGAATAACAGTGGAAGCTTTTTCTCTTTTTTAAGGCATAGAAAGTATTGTGTAATTTGTTTCTTCTATACTGTATAGTTAAACTTATTGCCACTCTGTATACCTTTAGTAACTATCTGAAAACAAAATAATTCCCATTAAAGGGGAAAGTGTCTTTTTTTTAGTTATTAGTTATTTCTGATCTAAAATGCTATGTTTGATTTCCCTTTGGATTATCCTTACTGGAGCTCCATTTTTATTTCTACTATGCTAATCTCCTCTGTATTGTTCCTGAAACCTGTGCAAGGATGACATGCAATGCATGAAGTATTTCATATTTTTAGAAAGTTATGAGCTTATTGGCACATGGCAGCCACATCTGTATTTACTGAAACGTGTCTCTCCTCAAAGCTATTCAGTCCAAAAATTTAAGGGCCTTGCTGTGAATTTCCCCAATGTGTTCCCAACTCCTTGCCAAGTTTAGAATCCAGCTTATTTTTATAAGTATGTGGCTCTATATTTGAAAATTTGGCCTAATTGTGACTTTCCTCCTTAGCCAATTCTTAAGACAACTTCACATCATCATGGATGATGGCAGGGGTGAAATTCAGCAGGTTCTGAAAGGTTCTGGAGAACCAGTAGCGGGAAATTTTGAGTAGTTCGGAGAACTGGCAAATACCACCTCTGGCTGGCCCCAGAGTGGGGTGGGAATGGAGATTTTGCAGTATCCTTCCCTTGGAGTGAGGTGGGAATAAAGATTTTGCAGTATCCTTCCCCTGCCATGCCCATCAAGCCACACCCACAGAACCGTTAGGGAAAAATTTTGAATTTCACCCCTGGATGATGGGTATTAATCCAAACCTAAAATGTTGTGAACCATATTACCAGTATTTGACTTTGACTCTTGTCTGAACTGTAACAGTGAGTTCTGAATATAAATCTACAGAAAGATTTAAATTCTAGCCCTTCTTTCTTTAGGTCAGGTTGCTTTTCAATGGTGACTGATTCTGGTAATAGATCACACAGGGCAGCCCTTACTTTTGATGTTTTGCCATCCTCGCTGTTGGGAGTTTGAATAGTACAGTATTCCTTTGTAAAAAAAACACCTCTGCTCTTGCCTAATTGAGGAGGCTGAATCCTTTACTGTATAAATATACTTCTTTTCTACCCCTTTTACACAGCCTAGACTTAGAATTTAATAATACCCTGGTTGGTTAATTTTCATGGAAGTTTAGAACAGGTAATAGTCTTTTCCTATTAGCTGTAACCTATGGTGATTTCCAAAAGGGTTGAAAATTTATGATTGGTGTATAATTCTGTCCATCATGAAATAGCAGAGCACTTATTGCTCAAGATACTGTTCTTCTGAGAGCTGTATGCAATGAAATTTCATTTTAATGTATGCTGATTAGTGTACATTCAAACTGACAATAAAGTTATTTTAAGTCTAAGTTATCATATTGTTCAGTTTTTGTGTTCGTGTGCATATTGTGTTTTTTGAGAGAGTAAATAAAAATGGACATAAATCCACTAGTTATGGATCTGTTTTGTAAAAATCCAGACAACCACCAGATGGCAAATGAAAACTAATGTTTTCTGTAACTCTAATTCTTTAAAAATCTGGTCATCTCATGTTTCTGCAACCCAGATCAGATAAGCCTATCACCTGATGTCCCAGAAGAATGACAAGAGATTTAGCAGAATATTTTTGAAACTATTTTCTTTTTATTTGGATTGTCAGATGAGGATGAGGTTTCTAATAATCAAGAGTCACCACATAAGGTTTTATTGCGCATTTGCTTGGCTGCATTCAAAGAATCTTCTAGGGGAGAGAATTTTCATATCTTAATGTTTCCCATTTACAGATGTGTGAAAGATTCAATCCATTAATCATTGAAAAATCCCTTAAGGAGAAAAAAAGAAATTACCCTTTATTTTGAAACACTAATAACTATTCCACAGGAAATATACTGGATAAATCAGTCGCATCCTATAAATTGACCTCCATTCACGTAAGCTTTTGATATAGTAAATAATATGGTATGTGGCAGATAAATGTGCCAGCTACAACTGTTAATAAAAGGAAATAAAATTGTTCCCAGCCTGAAGTGTATTAAAGCACACATGCTTGATGTGTCATTGTTCAATGACTTGCACCTTGATTTCATCATTTGAAAATACAGTATTTGAGTGAATGTCAGGTGCTATAAAAATGTTATCTCGGTGCCTTGGTTTTTCCTGTTAGCCAGATCATCACTTAATACTTCAGAATTGTCACCTCTAGCTTTGACAAAGCTTTGGCATTTTTAACAGCCTTGGGCCACTGAGATATTTCCAACCAGTATAGTTATCTTGGCAGGCGATGTGATAACAGAAATGATTAGCAATTAACAGTTAAATGCAGAGACACATCTGCATAAAATGGAAGTCACAAATCTCAATATCCCTTGACTGACAAGGGCACAAGGATGAAGTTCCTCTATGGAAGGAAACATAGCAACAGCATGTTTTTTTTATTTTGTTTTTTTATTTTTTATTTTGTTTAACATATATAAGATAACAGATATAAGTATAAACATGTTTGTGAATACATGAAATGGATACAAATAAATGGGGACATTAGGACATGATGAAATTGATTCCCCAATTATTTTGTTAAACGTGGTTTATAAAATAAGTATAAAGCAACATTTCATTAATAATAACTATCAAAGAGCCCTGGTGGCACAGTGGTTAGAATGCAGTATTGCAGGTTAACTCTGCCCACAGTCTGAAGTTTGATCCTGTTGGGGCTCAAGGTTGACTCAGCCTTCCATCTTTCTAAGGTTAATAAATGAGGACCCAGATTGTTGGGGGCAATATTCTGACATTGTAAACAGCCCAGAAAGTGCTGTAAAGCATTGTGGGGTGCAGCGGTGGGTTGCTCCCGGTTTGGACCAGCTCTTAGAACTGGTAGCGCCGGGGGCGAGAAGCTCCGCCCACCCACCCGGGACGCTAATGCGCATGCACAGAAGCATCGCGTGCACGAACTGATGGCAAAATATTTTACAACCCACCACTGGTGGGGGGTATATAAGTCTAAGTGCTAAGTGCTATAAAACAAGCAAAAAAGCAGCATCTGTAGCAAACCCCAGTCTAAATAAACTTAGAGCCGGTGCAGAAGAGCAAAGAAAGTGTTTGATTTATTTCCAGGGAGGAACAGGTTCCAGTTCCTTATCAATCACAGAGCATCTAAGATTGATTTGGACCATTTTTCAAGCCAACCTCTCACACGAGGCTGTTGTTGTTTTTCTGGAAAAAGAAGAGCAGGGTATAAATGAAATAATCAATACATAATCAATAAACAATATTAATGTCAAAGATAAACGTTAAACATGTGGTAGATGAAATATTCATCTGGAAACAGAAAACAGAAGGTAGAATTACCACAGGAGCACTGGATACCACCCATAAGACAAATGTTCGTTATTATAAAATCCTTTATGGAAATGAATGCACGTAAGTATAGAATCAAGGGGAAAAAAATCTACAGAGGCTGGGATACTAGAATCCTTGTCCTTAAAATAAATACAATACTTTTCTAAAGTCTAATAAAACAAGCTACTGTACCAGTGGTAAATGTACCAGTGGTTCATCAAACCACTGTACCAGTGGTTCTAAATGTTGTTGCTACTGGTTCGCACACACGCACCACTTCTGCACATGCGCAGAAGCGTCCTGGGCAGGTGGGTGGAGCCTCCCACCACCCCACTACCATTTTGCTGAACCGGGAGCCGAAACGGGAGCAATCCACTGCAGTACTGTACATAAACAGAGAGCAAAGCCCACCTTCACTGGCATTGTCTAGTTGAGCAATGAAACATCTGCAAGCAAACAACCAAGCTCAGAGAACAAAGATGATTAATGGACTGGAGGCTAAAACATATGAAGAACGGTTGCAGGAACCGGATATGTCTAGTTTGATGAAAAGAAGGACCAGGGGAGACATGACAGCAGTGTTCCAATATCTCAGGGGTTGCCACAAAGAAGAGGGAATCAAGCTATTCTCCAAAGTACCTGAGGGTAGGACAAGAAGCAACGGGTGGAAACTAATCAAGGAGAGAAGCAACCTAGAATTTTCTGACAGTTAGAACAATTAATCAGTGAAACAACTTGCCTCCAGAAGTTGTGGATGCTCCAACACTGGGAATTTTTAAGAAGATATTGGATAACCATTTGTCTGGAGTGGTGTAGGGTTTCCTGCCTAAGCAGGGGGTTGGACTAGAAGACCTCCAAGGTCCCTTCCAACTCTGTTATTCTAAAACATTTTCTACAACACCAAGGACCCCACAGCTCAACACTGAGCTACATTATCATTTTCTATTGGAATTATTATTTTGCACCTCACTGATCACAAAATATGCAGGAAGGTCTCATAGCAGGATTAACCAGCAGAGATGGATGCTTAAATAACTTACCTTAAATACTCTTGGTTTAAAGAAAGTTGCATCACTGGAAGAAGCATTTCTTAACATGCTAACATTACCATGCAAGGTTTTTGAATACTGAATGTCTAATCAGCTCCTGAGACTCAATCCCACATAATACTCAACAAACAGAAAGATCCAATGCAGAAATTCTGTTGTGCAAGACAATAGTATGTGTGTGTTGTGAAGGGAGGAGGAGAGACAACTCTTACTGTACCTTTTACCACATTGTTCACATGCACTGCTGTTCACAGGCATCATTAGAAAGGTATGCTTAGAGCCACATAAAAATACTGCTGGGCAGAAAGACAAGGCTCATGATATGAGAATGTTTATCAGACTGCACAGCAATCCATACATGCATTTTTTTCTGGGTAAGAAAGAGACCGTGACATTCAGATCAGGGTACAGCTTTAATTATTTAAATCAGTATAATTATGGCTTGTAACCTGCATGATTCTAAAATATAAAAGTATCTAAACAGCAGCCACTCTTCCCGCCCCAATATGTTGAACTCTACTGCCTAGCATGCTTATTTAACAGGGCCATTACCATGGCTGAAAATGATGGGCTAATGACTAGTCATGTCTGAAAGCACAAGATTGGGGGAAGCTGCTATACTGACTCTTCATTTTAACAACTGAATCGCTGGTAGGAGATTTGGAAAGTGTGGGGTTCTGTTGTTGGTTAAAGAGAAATATAAATCACAAGGAAATGTTTCTATTAGGAAATAATGAAACTGACTCAAGCTACCACACACACACCCCAGTTCAGTAGCAATACACTTTATCACATTTTTGTAGCACTTTAGGCAGTGATGCAATTGACCAAGATAAGATCCTATCTGCACTAACATTCTTGACTGTGTGAATCAGTAATTCTTAGGATACTAGTGGACAGGTCTCCTCTAGTAATGTTAACGTTAGTAATTTATATTTACTAATCTAATCTTCCAGAAGAGTGATAGGTTGGTAGATAGACTTAAGCATTCTTCCTATCTGTTGGGTTTCTGGAAGATTGTGTTCCTAAATAGCCCAAGGGATAACTCACCAGAACAGACCACCTCTGCACCGGTGACTTTGATTATTTTAAATCAAGAGGTCATATTATTTCCCAGTTATTTTTCAGAAAAAGAATTATACATCTTTTTTCAATTATACGAGATTGACTCAGACTTCCATCCTTCCAAGGTTGGTAAAATGAGGATCCAGTTTGTTGGGAGCAATATGCTGGCTCTGTAAACCGCTTAGAGAGGGTTATAAAGCACTATGAAACGGTATATAAATCTAAGTGCTATTGCTATACATTGAAAAATCTTTGATAAGTAAGGATTGGGGTAGGTTGACAGACCAATAACAGACCACCCCTACCACACCCCACTTATCCTACTCTCTCCCTCCCCATCTTTTAGTTAGGGTTGAGTATTTATCTTTTTATATGATCTAGCTTGTATAATGTTTAGGTTTTGTAATATTTTATCTTTTTGATATTGTAAACTGCCCAAGATTTCCATGTGGTAAGATGGGCAGTCAGTAAATTCAATAAATAAATAAATCAAATAAAAGGATAAAAAATTAACTAGGACTTTATTTCAATTCTCTTCTGCTTGCGTACTATAAATGCATCTATTTCTGCTACATCTGCTTTATTAAATGACAAGTGATTTGTCCCATCGACAAAATGAAATGCAGATTGTTATGGACAAGGTTGCACCTTATCAGTACTAGGATACCAGCAAAGTCAATATTATCACCAAATGCCTAAGATAAGGTATGTAATGCTCTAATCTTCACAGACAGTCTCGGCATAATAATTCATGCATAGGTAACAACTCAGTTAGTCTCCTGCAATGAAAGTTTCCCAAAAAATGTATTTAGTGCAAATCTCAGCTGCTTCCCTGCAGACTGAATCAGCTATAAGTAGCTTAAACTGTATTAGTAGATTACATCAAATTGAGCCAATATATTCTAAGAAAACTTAAACTTAAAAAAAAAAGTTTGGAGTGAAAAAGAGAGGGGGGGGGAATCTGAAAATGGTATAATACAGAAAGAATATCAGGACAAAGTGAAAGCCAGTGTGGTATAGTGATTAAAGCTTTGGTGTAGGAGACTCTAATAAAAATTATGGATCATGTATAATTATGGATTTATCTATCTTTTAACCCAGAAGCTCTGTGCATCACTTTGGGCCAGTCACTCTCTCTTAATCCAGCAAACGTACATGGTTGTTGCTGTGAAAAAAAATAGATGACTAACTATTATCTAGGAAACATAGGACAGAAATCTAATAAATAGCTACCGTATTGTTCCAACCTCCCAAATTATCATTTTTCTTCAGCTTACTCAGCAATCAGTGGAGGAAATATGAAAGTCTACTGGCAGTTGTCAAGATGTTTTTCCCCCTCCTCCAAAGAGATTTATTGAAAAGGCCAAACTTTGTGAGCTGTAATTCCATATATGCGCTCAAAAAAGAGAGGGGAAAACTTCAGCTGAATAGTGAAGAACATTCCTTCCTTAACCCACAATTATTTTATAAGTGTTTTTCAAACTTGGCAATTTTAAATTGTGTGGCCTTCAACTCCCAGAATTCCCTAGCCAACATGTTACTCTAGAATGTCACAAGGTAGCTATGAGAAAATAATGATTCTCTGTCCACTATTAGATATAGTTTTGTGGCTATTTATGGTATTAGATTAAGTTGAAGAGAGGGAAGATATTTTTAAGGACGTAAAAAGAAAATTGAAAGGGCTGCTGCCATCTTCCCTCACTTCCCCTGGCCAGTCTATCACTCTTGATCATCTTGAGAAGTTTTGTCCCTTCCTGAGAAGAGGGACACAACAGTGGGAATGTAACTTTGGTTCAGTCTCAGCTTAGATCAGCCTTGCTGAACCAATATTTCCAAGTAAAGTTTAAGCTGTGATCCTAAATGCATGTGCAAGAGAGCAAACCCCATCAAATATAGTCAGATGTTTCTTTAAAAAAAATCAGAAGGAATAGATTGATAATAGATTATCAATCATCAGAAGGAAAACATAGTTAAGTTCTAAATATGGCTTCTTGGAGGATTGTTTTCTGCTGAGTTCTGCTTATTTTTCTTTTAAGACCTTCATATTTATCATTCATTGTTCAAATTAAATAGGCCAATGACTAAAGATTGGGAGTTTATCTCCCAGTGACCCAAATGCAGAATGTTTTTCCCAGGGAAATTTTCAAAGTGCTTTTTGAAGTAGAAGAGGACTCTTCTGTTTACCTATCCATTTCAGTAGGTCTTAGGTTCATAATGTAATTCTGCCAAATTACATTTTTTTCCCATCCCTGTTTTTTCTGTACTTCTTGTCTTTGTTTTTATGTTTTTTTTTGGTAGCATATAACATTTATCTTAAACATCAAAAACAAATATGCTGAGACTGGAGGGGGGGGGAAGTAAATGGACAAAACCAAGAGACATGGCTCTTTATCCCAGTACAGCAATGGAAACTAATTCCTGTATATTGAATGTAGTTTCTTTACATACTGTATGGTTACATACGGTATGCTCAACAAAAAACAAATAAAACAAATTCTGAGTTGCTGTCCAGATTCACCCTGAGATCATCAGATGAGGAAGAGTAGGATTCAGTAACATGATTGGAGATTTTCATGGAATGAAGTCTATTATTGGGAGAAAAAATGCATGGTTCCATCAGTCACAGAAAAAAATGTTTTGTGTATCTTCTTGGGGAAGATCAAAGAAAAATATGTTTCATTTCGGGTACCTTTGCATTCCCCACCCCTCATCCCCATGAGCCTGAGAGAACAAGGGCTTTGTGTAGGATCGATTAGGTATTTATTAATTAAAACAGAGATGGAAACAGGCACATATTGGTTGAGAAGTAACATGCTTTACTGGGTAGGTAAATAAACCAACAAAAATGTGGGATGTCTATAATTATATATCAATCATACTCGAGAGTTTATTAGTGGGTACTTAAAAGATACAAAAAGCCCAAAGAATAAACATACAAGATGTAAAACAAACATTACCAATTAAAATAATTCTTTTATTATCTCTAAGCAATCAGAATTCTATGTTTTGATTGGAAATCACAGAAGCAGCGTGTTAGACACTGCAGTTTATAGGATTATCACAAAGTGATTTTTAATCTACATATCTGCTCTAAACAAACATGCATCCATCTTCTTGAAAATGGAGAATATGGCTCTAATAGTGACAGCTACAAAATTTTGCACACGTTAATATTAATTTATTTACACATGTTACATTATTTATAAACTGTCCCAAACTCTGGGCATACAAATATGCTGAGACTGGAGGGAAAAAAATAAATGGACAAAACCAAGAGACATGGCTCTCTATCCCAGTACAGCAATGGAAACTAATTTCTGTATACTGAATGTAGTTTCTTTACATACTGTATGGTTACATACGGTATGCTCAAATTAAAAGGAAAAGAAAAAATCTGTAATCAGCTGCTCAATGAAGAGGACTACATGCAACAGGTAAAAGATAGAAGTACTCAGCTTCCACTTTCATTCAATCTTCAAGAAGGAGGAGGAGGAGGAGGAGGAGGAGGAGAAGGAGAAGGAGAAGGAGAAGGAGAAGGAGAAGGAGAAGAAGAAGAAGAAGAAGAAGAAGAAGAAGAAGAAGAAGAAGAAGAAGAAGAAGAAGAAGAAGAAGAAGAAGAAGAAGAAGAAGAAGAAGAAGAAGAAGAAGAAGAAGAAGAAGCTATAAAAGAAATTAAAGTGTCAGGATTGATGACCAAGACTGATAGAAAAATAGCTAGGGAATATATCTTTATTTGAATGAGTTTAAATCTGGATGAATAAATTGTATCTTAGAGTACTGAAAAAAACTAGTTGATACTTTGGCTGAACTTTTCTGAATTATTTCTGAGAAATCCTGTAGGGTGCCAGTTGACTGGAGGAAAAGAATCCAGCAGCAAATTGCAGAGCACTCAGTCAACACCTGGGCACCTGGAAACAGCAGTACCCAGAAACATTTTAGAAGACAGATTAAGGATAATGATGTTCAAGCAGGACTTTGCTCCACTTGTGATGATTTTCTGGGCTCCAAGTCACACCATCCCTCCCAAAGAAGGTCAGCTAAGTTCCACCATGGTTCTTCTTGCCTCAGTGTTGCTTAGCTTTTAGTTTTTCCTGATACTACCAGAGAAGTCTTAACTTCTGATGCCATGGTTCTAAGGAGACTGGTGCTGGATCAAGAACAGAGGAGAATCACTGGTCTTCTAGATCCTGCTGAATGACAACTTCCAGTGTTTCAATCAGTATAGCCAATGCAAGGGAATTTTGGTTCCTCACCATTATATCTGTTGTAGTCTTTTATTCCAAAGAGAGAAGGAAATGATTTTTTTTCTTTCAATTTTCTGTACACACAAATTGGTTAATTGTTGTTTCTTTTTTTTTCTTTTTGCTGCCACATCTGGCATCAAATTGGCTTAGTTTAACCTCAACTAGAACACCTATCTACAATAGCTTTGTGCCAGGGGTGGGTTCTAACTTACCTCGCCGCTGGTTCGCTTCCTCCTGCGCCGTGTGGCTGCATGTGCATTGCGCTCTGTGTGGCTGTGCCATGTGGGTACGCATGCGCAGTGCCAAAAACTCAGCATGCGCAGAAGCCAAAAACAAGATGGCAGTGCCCACGGACCATCACCGACAGAACCGGCTCTGTGACATCACCACCGGTTTACTAACGGTTCTAAAGAACTGGTTAGAACCGGTAGGAACCCACTTCTGCTTTGTGCCCCACCGATAGTTCCTTATTCATAGATCATCTAGATGTCATTTCCTGTGTTTTGTGTGAATCTGCTACAGGAATTTGGTACTTTGGAGTGATAACCAAACTATCAATGAAGTTGTATTTTGCCTGCCCCCTTTTAGAAAATTTTTGGATTGCTGCTGGGGGTAAGAGTTGGAGAATAAACAAGTACTTCCAAAATTACAATATATTATTAACCCAACTAAACCTTCCCTAATAAGCTTTTTACTGCTTTAATGGTACAGTGTTCAAAATGTTTGGCTGCTCACCAAGAGACTTATCCTGTTCATGTTCTTTAGGGGATCCTATTCCCAATTATTGTGTTTGATTTAATCATTTTGTACAGCAAAACTGGGAATATATCCAACACTTTATGAGGACATTTCTTCTTCTCCTCAAGGTTGGCTATGAAGGACAGGCTATCCAATTCACTGCTTGCCTGATTCACTACTATTAATTCTGAGAGTTCACAATCTCATATTTTCTTTTACCCAAGGAATGACCTGAAAGTGCTTAGCAACAAATATTGAGCATTAAAAATATATAAAAAATATTTTATTACTTTATTTGAAGAGCTACAAGTCATAAGTCCTAATTTTTATTTTCCCCAAAGCACAAAGGTCATATTATGATGTGCATGAACTCAAAATTAGCAGGATACTTTTTGTAGTTGATTCGTACATGCAGCCACATGAACTGAGTCCTTATTAAGCAAGAGGTCATTGCTGAATATATTAATTCCTCAACTGGAAAGTTGCAGAGACTCAAAATATTTTTCCTTGTACTTTGATCAGAAGTGGCTATGTTACATATTACCATCATTCGATTAAGCATTAGTTCATACTAATGTTTTATATCATATATTAGAGTGCTAAAGTCAATTCTTTACCTATATATAATCAAAATAGATTATTCTTAGATAATGTTCAAGTAGACAATTGAGGGTTGAGATTGTTCATGTTCACTTCCATTATTTGGAAATCCATGAAGATGAACTCCCTGTCATAAGGTAATAACTCTTGGACAACATAAAAGAAAGGTTTTAACTGGGTACCTACAATGGTAATTACATCTTTAGGAAAAATATGGATTACCTGATATCAGCATTGTGGATAGGCAACAAGTCAAGAGTCCTTTTAATTTCTATGAGTAATTTAATTGGCTGAAATCTCCAGGATATTGTTTTAACAGTTGCCTAGGAAATAAAAACAGTTATATGTTTACCATAATTTGGAAAAACAAATCTGTAATACTTTGCTTCCAGAACATTTTGTTTCTAGTCTTTTTGATCCTCAGATTTCAAGGGTGATGTATGAATATGAATTATTTCCACTGCAGGCATGACCTTTGATATAAAATGACAAATGATTTTATTCCGTATTTTCCTACAGTGGAATTGTCAAGTAATACACCGACATATATATATATATTGGCTGCAATGAAAAAAAAATGTCTTCTGTGCTGTGTTCCTATCAAAAGCAGTGTCGACAACAATATTTAGAATGACCTTGATTTTTTCCAGTTCATCTATCAATGGCAACACCATTAGTGGTTTGAGGGATCTGATCTGATTAGCAAGTCATAGACCTGTATCACCACCTTATTCATAAAACTAAGAAGTCCATGCAGGTTTCCTATATTGGTAATCAATGGATCTGATTTAGACAATAGTTTTATGTATAAAAACACATCTTAGTGAGCAATGTTTTTCTCTTCTCTTTTTCCTCTGCATAAATACTTTATATTTTAGATGTTAACCAGATGTTCCTTACTTTAAAGTAATTGATACAATTTGTATGACTTTGCATATTATATCTGGAGTGGTTTGCATCTAGAATAATCCTGTTGAACCTCATTTTTAAGTTAATATGATCTCCTGGTCCACAGTGGTCCACAACAGTCCACAATATCAATACAATGCAGCCCAACACGATGTTTCGTTGCTGTAGTGATCACGGTACTTCAGCTCAAACATTTATTTATCCTGATAGGACTAAATCATTTTTATACTACATTCTCTAATTTAACTCAGTGGGCATATTTTGAAAAGAATTGTGTTGTACACAAAGAAATATAATTAGATATTGATCTGCAAATGTATCATTCGCTGGAGAGAGAAATTCTCTCTCAGTGTAAAGATTGAAATACAGTGCCTAGGTTAAGCAGTCTAAGGATCTGCAAACCGTCAGCCTCCCAAATAGACCAGACAGAAAACACGAAAAGATGAACTAATTTTAATAAATTCAACTTTATTGTAGAGTGGCGTTAAAAGAACCTTGCAAGTCTGAAAGGGCAAATGTCCAGTTGCCTCTCTTTATTGCCTTGATAAACTAGGGCGGATCCTTCCTAAGTTTCTTTCTTAGTCCATTATTCAGGCATGAGCCCCTTCCTCTTTCATCAGATCTTTTCCTAGGCAGCATCTCTTCCCCTCATTTCCCAAGGTCATTCCCACATTCCATTACACAAACATAGCTTTAATAGCTTTTTTTAATGAGTCTAAATGATTTGAAATCTTTTTAGAACTTGGTTCTTGCAATTAGTAGTTGTGAGTAATGAATTATGTGAGCAGATGTACCTTAATTTGCTGAAAAATCTGCTCAGTTAATCAAGCCAGGCAAAGGTAATGTTTCTTTCAAGTTCATCATCATTCTTCAAGAGCCGAGGTGGCGCAGTGGTTAAAATGCAGCACTGCAGTTCAGCAGTTCAGCAGTTCAGCTGTTCAAATCTCAGCAGGCTCAAGGTTGACTCAGCCTTCCATCCTTCCGAGGTGGGTAAAATGAGGACCCAGATTGTTGGGGGCAATATGCTGAACTCTGTAAACCGCTTAGAGAGGGCTGTAAAGCACTATGAAGCTGTATATAAGTCTAAGTGCTATTGCTATGATTTCATGGATATATCCATGGAAATATGGAACTGATTTGCCATAGCTTTCTTCTAAGAAGTCCAGGAGTGGGTTTCTCCCGGTTTGGACCGGATCGCCCAAACTGGTAGCGATCTGCTTGTGACGTCACTATGGGTGCTGGTCCGTGCACGCCGCCATTTGGGGGGGCGATTTTGTGTGAATTTTCCCCTTCCGCTGCTTGAAAAGGGTTCCTCCCGCCTGCCCGCGGGTGAATTCTGATCTTTATTCCTTTACCCTAAGCACAGCTGATGAGCTCCTCGGCTGTGTTTCGGGCTCATTCCTGCTTCTGAGCATGCACTGAAGCCAAATCGTGTGAGAGGATCGTTGTGATGCGAACCGGTGGCAAAGGTAAGTGGAACCCACCCCTGAAGAAGTCCCCCCCCCCCCACTTTCCAATACAACTTACAGCCTTGGTGTTTCCTGTCGGTTGTTCATCAGCTCACTAACCAACTATGACTTAGTTTCTCAGCCAAGAAAAAGTCCACCAATTAGTTCCACCTTTTAGATACTACAGCTTTAATCAACAGATGCAATCTTTCTCTCTTCCGAGGTGTCTCCGAAGACTTGGGAGATGAGAGGAGGGAGCACAAGAAAGTGATAGTCAGCAGAGTCATTCTTTTAAATAATGTTGAAGGCTTCCATTGATTTTAATTAGAACTGCATGATCAGCTTCACAGGAAAAGCAAGTGGATGTAAATTTGGCATTTAGCCACTTTGGTGAAAGCAAAGGGAAATTAAAAATTACTCTTCCATAGCACAACTCACAGAAATTGGAAGTGTTGGCAGAGGTCACAAAGATGAAGGTGTAAACAAATTAATCATTACTTTGATATTTTTGCATGTGTTTCATTACACAAAATATGCCAAATGAAATACATATTCAGCGATCCTTTCATGCCATTTGAACAACATATGGATTGGCTCATAATTCTAATTTTTATCTAGGGAACCATGTCTTTAATGTACTTTTTTTTTTCAATTTCTACATTTTGTTCCAGATGTTGTTCCTACTCTAATTTACATTGTTTACAGATTTACTGTTTGTAAAACATTCAATCACTGATTCATTGGAGATCATTCTTAGCAAGTATTTTGAAATGTTTTAACGCTTTAATCATATAATTGTTAAATCATTGTTTCATATGTTATAAAACTGTTTTCATCTATTGCTGCGTGCCACTTCAAGATATTATTCTTCATATGATATGGTAAAAAAGGAAGAAAATATGTACTTGGCACTGAACTCTTTAAAGAAAACTGTCCTATCAATTAAACTAAACCAATTAAGTCCTGTTCTTTGGAAGTACATTTATTCTTAAATAAATCCCACTGAACTCAAACAAGCTTTTTAAAAAAGAAAACATCCAGAAAATTTCTATTTTTCTTAATTTATTAAATTTGTGTTCTGCTTCTCCCTCCCTGTGACACTCAAAGCAGCTTACAGCAATTAAAAAACACATTTTAAAAAAGCAGAAGTAAAATTAAAATCAGTATATTTCAAATCAATCCATCTGTTATTTGAAAGTGATCACAGTGTCCAGCCCATGGTTCCCACCAGGGGTGGGTTCCTCCCGGTTCGGACTGGAGCGCCCAAACCAGTAGCGACCCGCTCGTGACATCACTGCCGGTGCCGTTCCATGCACGGCGCCATCTTTTTTCCCTCCCACGGCTTGAAAAAGGGCCCTCCCGCCTGCCCGCGGGTGAATGCCGCCTTTATTTCTTTGCCCGAAGCACAGCTGATAAGCTCCTCAGCTGTGTTTCGGGCTAATTCCTGCTTCTGAGCATGTGCAGAAGTGAAATTACATGAGGGGACGCGCGATGCGAACCGGTGGCGAAGGTAAGTGAAACCCACCCCTGGTTCCCACCCTCAGGAGCTTCTGCTTTTGAATGTCAGGTCCATGTGGAATATGGCTGCCTTTGTTCATGATCTTATCATAGATGAGAATTCTGGTACATTTAAATGAGATCTGCTTGGAGCTGGAATACATCCCCATCTTTTTTGGGGTTCTCCATCAACAGCCAAGGGACAAAGGGGTAACTGTTGTCAACTGTGCATCATACAGTCTATCAGAGCTCTGCTCTACAAATAACTGGATGTAAGGCACTCTGGCTGAGGTTGGCCATAAGAGAACTATTTGGGTTGCTACTGATGAATCACCTTCCCTACTGTCAGCACCATCCTTACCAGAGTAGCTGAATTCCATCACTTAGCCATTTATAGAATCCATGCGTATTAATTCACAGTAATCACAATCTGTCTAGTGGAACCAAGTCTGGGGTGGCTCACAGTTTTGTAACCTCTATGGCAACAATAGACCTGTTGCCGGATATCAATGATCCTATGTATACAATGGTCCTAATATAGCAGCCACTCCTTAGAGCTGATTTTTGTCTTGGAGCAATTTCAACATGAACCAGTAGTGGAAGTCATTAATATCAGTTTGTTGCCATAGTCAGATTCAGTATCATCACCATGCCCATTTATACTTTTTAAGCCTAGGTCAGCCAAATGGAGCTTCTGAGGTTCTATTTCACTGCCTAGAAATTTTGTAATTCCTGGGAGGAATTATCTCTGTCTCAGTCCTGTCAAGACTGAGTGGCTGTATATTTTACCGGCATCTAGTTCTGGGAAGATTCCATCTTTATCCTTGAATGAGGTAGTACTTCTCCATTCAAAAATGCTGTACAATTTGGAGGCCTTCCTGGATTCACATACCTGCTCAATGAGCAGGTGACAGCTATGACCAGGAAGGCCTTTGCACAGCTTCATCATCAATTTCACCCTATCCTAGGAGGAAAGGTGCTTAGGTTTGATTGCTGCAAGTGTGTGTGAGAGAGAGGGGGGAGGGGGGGGAGGGGGAGTGGGAAGAGAGGAAGGGGGAGGGAGGGAGGGAGGGAGAGGGAGAGGGAGAGGGAGAGGGAGAGGGAGAGGGAGAGAGAGAGAGAGAGAGAGAGAGAGAGAGAGAGAGAGAGAGAGAGAGAGAGAGAGAGAGAGAGAGAGAGAGAGAGAGAGAGAGAGAGAGAGAGAGAGAGAGAGAGAGAGATGTTTCATGAGATACTCTGATTGCCAGTTGGCTTTTGGGTGCAATTCAAGGTGTTGGTTATAACCTAAACCCAACCCAAGGCTCAAGAGTTGGGATTACAACTGTCTATCTCCTGTGGTATCTGACCAGCTAGTGAAGTTTGTTCTGACAGGGTTGGCATGCTCAGGTTCCTTCAATTAAATAATGCCATCTATTAAGATCTCAGATGCATGTCTTCTATATGCCACACCTCTTCAAAGCACTGTCAAAGCAATGCTACAGCCTCTGGATCTACATACTGAAAAGAATTCCAAAATTGCAGTTATTTCCATTAATTATTCCAATGAGGAATTGAAATATGAATGAACATAAGGAAATTGGTCAGCTAGATGCTTAGCAAACCTGCCAGAGAAGCCCTAAAGGAGATCTTCTGTTCTGCCCTTCCATAAATGGGAATAGATCATCATAACTAAGACTGCCAAATAATATTCCACTTGATGCAGTGAGGGTGAAGAACTACTGGTGCTTTAGTGAGGGTGCAGAGAGGGTCACCTGACCATGGAAGTGTCTTTGTACAATGTTGTCTGCTGTGTACGCAGAGGCGCAGCCAGAGGGCTTCACTCTGGTCTGCGCTAACCGTGGGGAAATACCTTAAAGCTATTGGCTAACGGCTGACAGCTCTCTATAAAGAGCGCTGCCAGCCTACTTGCCTTTTCCTTTTCCTAGTATGTTACTGTAGAGCAGGGGTGGCCAAACTGTGGTTCTTTGAGGACCTGTGGACTTCAACTCCCAGAATTCCTGAGCCAGCCATGCATGCATGACTAGCTCAGGAATTCTGGGAGTTGAAGTCCACAGGTCCTCAAAGAACCATAGTTTGGCCACCCCTGCTGTAGAGAGTGAATAAAGACAATCTGTTTCATTCTAACGGCTTCGACTCCATTTTTTATGGACAATTTAACACTGTCTTCCTCAGCTAAGAATGGAGATGAGCACTGTACTATAATTAAAAAAACCCAACAACAACCCAGCAACAGCTCAGTTTCTAATAGAAGAGAATATAAACAGTTCAGAGTTGAACTGTGGAGTCCTCAGTGTTTTCTGACCTTGGTAATTTGCTTTGAACCCAGATCTGGGTGGCCCCTTCTGCAAACCAACAACCAAACTCACTAAAGACTCCACAACCCAGTTTCTTTCCATTTACCTCCGTATAGTATGCCCTCTTATCTCAGTACATTTAAGATTGGACTTCATTTCGCAAGGAGAAATCTGTAACATCTGGAAGGTTATGGAATTAGCTTCTTAATGGCTCAAGAGAAGGAATGGACTACATTTTCTGATCAGTTGGTAGTGTTAAACACTATAGTACAACATCAATCCTAAAAATTTAAGTATTTTAAATGCAGATGTATTTAAATATATGTTTAATGCACAAATAAAGTCTGGATGTTTCTTCTAATCTTACAACACAATGCAGTTCTTCACTTTCAGCTACAGTATATGTCATCAATTTTGGAATGAAGACTTACAAAGTGCTATGTAACTATAGAATGATTAAAAAATGAGGTTGATAGTAAATGTAGCTGCTATCCTAAAAAATTACAGAGAGAAGTCCAACATGCATAAAAAGACTAAGGACTACAGCACATCTCTCAATGATCCAGCAATGCCATTAGTAACAACAGCAGTTGAATTTTAGATAATCAGTTCTCTGGCTGTGTAACACTCCAACAGTACTTCAGTTAAAATGAGCAATAGCTCAGTATATTAGTGATGACTTGCCCCATTGGTTAATGTCCTTCATCTCTGTGACGCCACTCACTGTCAGATTTGAGTGATCAAATGCAAAATAGGACAGCATCCCTATGCATGTAATTGGTACACAGAGCTGGCCTTTCATAAGGTTCAGCTCATCTCATCCCTTCCAGACAAGCTATAACTGGGGGGGGGGGTTTGCTCTCCTAAGCAATGATTAAAATAAAAAACTATATTTCTCTGACTACCAGGTTTCCGAAACTAATGAGTGAGCAATTTTGGCTGTTCCCTCTATGCTGCTTCTATTTCATACTTTGAAGAGAAGGCCAGGCTAGAGAAAGAAGGCATCCGTGTGAATAGAATAGAATAGAATAGAATAGAATAGAATAGAATAGAATAGAATAGAATAGAATAGAATAGAATAGAATAGAATAGAATTTTTTTATTGGCCAAGTGTGATTGGACACACAAGGAATTTGTCTTGGTGCATATGCTCTCAGTGTACATAAAAGAAAAGATATATTCATCAAGAATCATAAGGTACAACACTTAATGATAGTCCGGGTACAAATAAGCAATCAAATCATATTAGGAACCAGTCAATATAAATCATAAGGATACAAGCAACAAAGTTACAGTCATACAGTCATTAGTGGGAGGAGATGGGTGATGGGAACAATGAGAAGATTAATAATAGTGCAGACTTAGTAAATAGTTTGACAGTGTTGAGGGAATTATTTGTTTAGCAGAGTGATGGAGTTTGGGGGAAAACTGTTCTGGTGTGCAGTGCTCCATAGCGTTGTTTTGAGGGTAGGAGTTGAAACAGTTTGTGTCCAGGATGCGAGGAGTCAGTAAATATTTTCACAGCCCTCTTTTTGACTCGTGCAGTATACAGGTCCTCAATGGAAGGCAGGTTGGTAGCAATTGTTTTTTTCTGCAGTTCTGATTATCCTCTGAAGTCTGCGTCTGTCTTGTTGGGTTGCAGAACCAAACCAGACAGTTATAGAGGTGCAGATGACAGACTCAGTAATTCCTCTGTAGAACTGTATGAGCAGCTCCTTGGGCAGTTTGAGCTTTCTGAGTTGGTGCAGAAAGAACATTCTTTGTTGTGCTTTTTTGATGATGTTTTTGATGTTAGGTGTCCATTTTAGATCTTGCGATATGGTAGAACCTAGAAATTTGAAGATCTCTACTGTTGATACTACGTTGTCTAGTATTGTAAAGTATGGGCAGGTTTCTCCTGAAGTCTACCACCATTTCTACGGTTTTGAGTGTGTTCAGTTCCAGATTGTTCCAGTTGCACCACAAGGTTAGTTGTTCAACCTCCCATCTGTATGCGGATTCATCATTGTCTCGAATGAAGCCGATCACTGTTGTGTCATCTGCGAACTTCAATATTTAACAGATGGATCGTTAGAGATGCAGTCATTGGTATATAGAGAGAAGAGAAGTGGAGAGAGCACACAGCCTTGGGGAGCCCCTGTGCTAATTGTACAGGTATCTGATGTGATTCTGCTTAGCTTCACCTGCTGCTTCCTGTTTGTTAGGAAGTTTATGATCCACTTACAAGTGTGTTCAGGTACCACTAGCTGGTTTAGCTCAGTTAGAAGAGCGTCTGGAATGATGGTATTGAATGCTGAACTAAAGTCTACAAAGAGGACCCTTGCATAGGTCTTTGGAGATTCAAGATGTTGTAGGATGTAGTGCAGAGCCATATTAACAGCATCATCTGTTGATCTGTTTGCTCGATATGCAAATTGCAGGGGGGGGTTTAACAGTGGATCCGTGATGGTTTTCAAGTGGGACAGCACTAGCTTTTCAAAGATTTTCATAACTACAGATGTTAGAGCAACTGGTCTATAGTCATTCAGTTCCTTGATGGTGGGCTTCTTTGGCACTGGGATGATAGTAGAGCATTTGAAGCAAGAAGGAACATAGCACATCTCTAGCAATTTATTGAAGATTCAGGTGAAGATGGGGGCCAATTGGTCAGCACAGACTTTTAAGCAAGAAGGAGTTACCTTGTCTGGGCCTGGAGCTTTTCCTGGCTTTTGTCTGTGAAATAGGTCTTGCACTTCCTTTTCTGTGATCACTAGGGGTTGTGAACCTAATGGTATGGGGTCAATTGTAGGAGGCTTGACTGTTGTTGGTGTGTCTGAGATGGGGGTTGTGGAGATAGGCACAATATTATATTGTATATTCGCAAGTTCCTGGTTGGTACACATAGGTCTTCACAGAAGCTGACATATGATGTTACAGTATCTGTGAGTTCATCCTGGTCTGCAGAGCTTTCTTCAAAAATATTGCAGTCAAAGCAAGCCTGTAGCTTTACCTTTGCCTCCTCAGTCCAAGTCTTCACTGATATAATTGTTGGTTTTGTGGTTTTAAGTCTTTGCCTGTAAGCAGGTACAAGGTGAATCATGCAATGATCAGAGTTTCCCACAGCTGTTCATGGTAAAGACCGGTAAGCATCTTTTAGTGTTGTGTAGCAATGGTCTAAAGTATTCTTGCCTCTAGTGGGACAATTGACATGCTGAAAGTATTTTGGTAGCTCTTTCCTTAAGTTTGCCTTGTTTAAATCTCCCAAAATAATGTCCAGTGAATCTGGGTATTTGGCTTCAGCCTCCATAATTTGGTCAGCTAGAGTTCTTAATGCCTTGTTTACACAGCCTTTTGGCGGGACATACAGAGCAATTAGTAGAAATGAAGAGAACTCACATGGAGAGTAAAATGATGTTTGGTTCAGGAAAGATTAAGGGGAAAATAAGATGCTTCTGACATGGCCAGTTGTTTTTATTACAAAAATTATGACAAAGCCTAGAATTGTATTGGTGCGATACTAGCTTCATGTTTGCAGCCTGTCCCTTCCCTAAGGATTCAGGGCAAAAGAATGGTTATTGCAGTTCCTATCTTCAATGCTCACAAAAGTTCTCCAGGAAAATTCCCCACCTCTCTTTACTGAGCAAAGCTGGCCTCCTGATTATCTCTCTGCAATGCAGATGCTAAAAGATGCCCTGTGAAGAATAAATGTTGCGTCTCAAAGCATGACTGCTCCATAACCTTTTTTTTAAAGTATTGCTATTTAAAAAGGTTTTAATTAGTCTTAGCTGTGATGTTCAATTATCAAGTATTATCGAGAATGGAAGGGCAACAAATTTTTGCATTATACATGATGACAGGAATAAGTGACCTGGGACATTGAATAATGTCTGGGGAAGAAGCTGGGGAAGAAAAGTTAAGATTGAAACGATAGCCCTGCTCTAATTTTTATGTGCATCCCTTCTGAGTTTATAAACACCAGAAGTATTATTTGAGAGGCACCTCGGGAGAAAATAAAGTTTCCGTATGCAGCTAAATGCTGAATGTGGCCTGGGAACAATTTAAATAGATAAACTGCAGCAGATTGAAAGCCTCTGGCTGCAAGTTTAACAAGCTCGAGGTCCAGAGGGAGTCAAGAAAATTTAGCATATGAACCAGGAGGATTGTTGCTGGATATTTGGGCAACAGTTTCCCATCCAATCAACATGCCTTGCTTTGAAACAATAAGGGAGTGAAGAGGGTGGTTTGTTCATGCAAGTATATTAGCAATGACAATAGCAATAGCACTTAGAATTACTGTATATGCCACCCCATAGTGCTTTACAGCATTCTCTGGGCAGTATACAGAGTCAGCATATTTCCCCCAACAATCTGGATCCTGATTTTACCAACCTCGGAAGGTTGGAAGGCTAAGTCAACTCTGAGCCAGTTCGGGTCAAATTTCAGGCTGTGGCCAGAATTCTCCTGCAATACTGCATTCTGACCACTGTGCCACTAGAGCTTTTTAATCCATCGTTCACATTCACTCACTCTTAGATTCCTATATATCAGCCTAGTCCAGGGGTCAGCAACCTTAAAAACTCAAAAAGCCATTTGGACCCGGAGCCACAAAACCTGGGTGGGCATAGCCAACTTGATGTCACTCCCACTGAATCACATGACCCCGCACAGCTATGCCTACCCAGGTTTTGTAACTCTGTGTTTTCTTTTCTATGAGAAAAAGGTATCTCTCTTTCTCCCTCTCCTATCTCTTTCCCTCCCTCTCATCTTTCTTTCTTTCTTTCTCTCTTTCCCTCTCCCCATCTCTCTCTCTCCCTTCCTCCCCACCCATCTCTCTCTCTCTCCCTCCCTCATCTCTCTCTCCCTCCCATCTCTCTTTCTCCCATCTCTTTCTCCCTCTCTCTCCCCTTCTCTCTGTGTGTGCTGAGGAACAATCGCCACCCCCAGTGGAGGCTTCTTTCCGGGCAACCCTCCTCCCCCTCTCATGACTCTCTGGCTGGCTGTGGTGTATGCAGGGAGACCCTCCTCAAGCAAGCTCCAAAGCACAACAAAGGCGCACATGGAGGGCGGGCGGCTGCTCGCTTAAGGAGGGTCTTTGATGCGGCTTCTCTCCTGCCCTAAGGATCTGGCCATTGACTTGCTGTGCTCCATCCCGTTCCCCCTCACTGCAGCTCTTCGGCTGAGCAGGGAGGGCTGGGCTCCAGCCCAAAGCGGCAGGAAGTGAAGGCTGCCTTACACACAAATGTGGCGTGAAGGCAGCTACAGGGCTGCTTCTCTCCTGTCCTACGGATCTAGCCATCGCCTTGCCATGCCCTCCCCCAGCCCGCATGAGAGGAGAAGGAGAGGGAGGAGGGTCGCCGGAGCGAAGGCAGTCTTCGCTTTCTGCCACTTCAGGCTGGAGCTTACGCCCACCCCGCTCTGCCAAAGAGCTGCGGGGGGAGGACGGGGGGAACGGCAAGGCAATGGCAGATCCTTAGGGCATCAGAGAAGCCACGTCCAAAGAACCTCCTTAAGTAAGCAGCCGCACGCTCTCCACTCGCGCCTTTGCTGTGCTTTGGCGCTCGCTTGAGGGTCTCCCCGTGCATGCGCACCCTCCTGGCCCCGCCACAGCCAGCCAGGGAGTCGCGAGAGGGGGAGGAGGGTCGCCCAAATGTAAGCCTCATTGGGGTAGCTATGTTCCTCAACCAGCGCCAGAGAATCAGCCCCAGCCGCTTCTCCATTCCCACCGTCGTCCTTACTTTCTCAGGCCAGGGAAGGGAGGGGAGGGCAAGACCAGCCAGTGATGGGACAGGGAGCCACAGCAGGGGATCCAAAGAGCCATATGCGGCTCCGGAGCTGTGGGTTCCCGACCTCTGGCCTAGTCCATGTTCCTGGAAGTTGTTGCTCCACTTTATTTAGTTAATTAGCTGCCCGTCTCACTCGGCAAAGTAACTTTCCTGAATGAGAATAGCTAGCACAGCTCCCTCCATGGCATGCTAACCTTGATTTCTCAGAATGAAGCACTTGCATAATCCTAATTCTCTGCAGGGGCTGGACATCTTGATGTTTTAGTCTAAGACTCTAAAACTTCAGAGTGAGGTTTGTGGTGATAAGCTGCTCTGGTGACATACAGTATCCATATGCTTCTCTATAGACCACAAAAGCCATGGTGAGCACCAGAGCACTTCTCCCTCACTTTCATCAAGTGCAATGAAGCCCAGTTTGAGTAGTAGGCAAGATTGTCCTTCAAAATCTGCCGATCAAAATGGGTGTTTTTCATTACCCTCAATCCTGCTTAGGCCTATCTCTGAAATGTAATAAAACAAATTCCTTCACAAGGAATATGCCAAATGTCTTTTTGAGCCAGACTTCTCACACCCCACCCAATCTTATAATCAAAAAGCAAACCCATTTATTTATTTATTGATCACTCTATTGCTGAAGTTGTATTTTCTGCAGTCGAGTTTGGAGCAGTTTACATTTAGTTTGAATCTAGTGTGTGCTCTTGTATTGTTGCAGTTGAAGCTGAAGTAGTCATTAACAGGAAGGACATTTTGGTATATGATTTTATGAACTACATTTAGATCAGATCGGAGGCGACGTAGTTGTAAATTGTCTAATCCCAGTATTTCAAGTCTGGTGGAATAAGGTATTTTGTTGTGAGCGGAGGAGTGAAGGACTCTTCTTGTGAAATATTTCTGGACTCTCTGGATTGTATTTATGTCTGATATGCAGTGCGGGTTCCAGACAGGTGAGCTGTATTTTGCATCTCATCTGTTCAATTAAAATCAGATGCTTAATGATGCCCATCCTTTTTTATATGTACCGTATTTTTCGGAGTATAAGACACACCTTTTTACCTCAAAAAGAGGGTGAAAATTTGGGTGCGTCTTATACACCGAATGTAGCCCCACCCAGCCACCCCCACTCTTGGGCCTCTGTCTTCCAGCAATTTACCTCTTTGCAGCAAACAGGGCAAAGCCTGATTAGCACAAGAGATTATTTGCTTCCCAACTGACAGCTGACTGAGGCTTGCAAGCCACCTGGTAAAATGAAACTAACTACGGTGGCTATAATGAGACAAATTGCTGGGAGATGAACTGCTGGCAATGTTAGACTGCTGAAATTGCAAGGAGCAAGCTATAGTTGCTGTGGCCTAGAGGTAGAGCTCTTGCCTCACAATCAGGAGGTTGTGAGTTCTATCCTAGGTAGAGGCAGATTCTGTTAATACGTTATTTTGTTAAATGTTTGTAGAGTGTTCAAATTATTAGACTTATTTTTTAAAGACTGCTTTATTATTGTTCTAGAAAACTTAACAAAATGAAGAAGCTTTTTAAAATAAATGCTTGCTCTGAAGAGGCCCAGTGCTATTGTATCTTCTTTTAAATAGCAGAGAATACTCCCAGAAAGCCACAAATCAATTTTAAAGATCTGTAAATGTATAATCTGAAATGTCCTGTTTTAGTATTAAGTATTAGTATTAAGTATTAGTATTAAAATAATGCAGCTGTGTTAAACCCTGACTTAGTCATGTTTGGAGTAGATCTATTTAAATAATTAGGAGGAGTTAGTGTGATTACATTTAAGAAAACTTTCTGGGGTTAATATACTGCCATAATGTACATTTCTCCAATACTTTGCTATTTCTTTGGGTCAAGCACACATGCACAGAAATACACAGCAAACAGTGTATATCATCTGTACTGTTTGCTGTTTGGCAAATTGCTGGGAGGCAGAGGCCTTTTTTCCTTGTTTTCCTCCCCCAAAACTAAGGTGCGTCTTATACTCCAAAAAATGCGGTATGCCTTTCCATCTCTCCTCCTGTTTTCTCCTTATAGAGGATGAAACATAAAGAGAGAACTAGAGCAGAGAATCAAGGACCTACCTTCCACGCTCATCATTATTATCTTGTCATCTCTCTCAGATAGTTTCCTTTGTCAGCTGAACAGCAGGGTGTATGTTTTTTAAAGCCTCTTGAGTTCTTGTAGCCATTTCCTGTTTTTTGCCAACAAGATAAAAATGTTTCTCCTTAATGATAGTGTTCCTTGGGTGTCGAAAGTGCCATTTTGAGCTTACTAACTCTTGGCATTTAATGAATGAATTGATTATTGGCAGAAGTCTATTGATTTAATCATTACATTTCTACAATGCTTTTTTTTTCAGTAGCTCAGGGAGACAAACGTAGTCTTTCCTCCTCTGGTTTTATTTTACAAAGAGGGACATGGGAAACAGGTTGGCTTGAAAGCCAGTGACTGATTGTGAATGACTCTCAGGGCCATTCCACACAACAGCTGAAACTGTTCATCTATTGTTCTGCTCCCACCGTTTTCTTAAGACAACTTCAAACATTCCAGGCTGGATGTCAGTGAACTGGCCACCCTAAGACCTGATCTGTCATTTCTCTGCTTCTTGCCTTCTCATCCGTCTGGGGAAGGCAAAACTATGAGAGTGGAGGTTCATTCTCTGAGCTTGTGAGTTGGTTTCCAAACATTTTGTTATCATGCCAGGTAACATCTTCAGTGGAATTTAGGGGATGTCAGTGTCACCCTGACATCCCCTAAATTCTGTTGAAGCTGTTACCTAGCCTGGTAACAAAATGTTCAGAAACCAACCCACAAGCTCGTAGAACAAACCTCCACTCTCATCTTACACCCAAACTACAGATATTCACCACTATCACAAGGCTAATCTAGCTGGTTAGCTTTTGCTCAGACAGTCTGCCAATATCTGATTTTTATTTTATTTTAGGAAGTGTTCCCTTTTCATCATTCCCCTTAGCTTTCCCAGATGTTTGCACCACATGAATCCCCTTAGCTTTCTCCCAGATGTTTGCACCACATTATCTCCTTTCATTAAAGCAGACCCTTCCCCCCCCCAACCCCTGCTTTACTGAAGCATTGTTGCTTTGATGCTCCAATAATCAAAGCAAAATGGAATGGGTTGCACTTTTACTCCTGTCTTCTTTTTGAAGTCCAAAGAAATTTTTTACTGAAGAAGAACTAGGTGTTCCAGTTCATAAAAATAAAGTTGTGATACTCTTAGGCTACAACTTAAATATAATAATGGCAGTAATAGCAACAATAGAACTTTTGCAGTCCTGTGGGAAAGCAAGGGAAGCAAGCTTCATCCAGCCTTGGCAGAAACAGAAAAGAGGCCACTAGGAGATATGAGAAATGAATGGATAAGCATATTTATATCTAAATAATAGATTTTTTAAAAAAATCCCACCACCTCTGGACACTTTACATTTAAAAAGTGAGTTGTTTGATCTCAAACATCTTCCAGGATGAGATGATAGATAGATAGATAGATAGATAGATAGATAGATAGATAGATAGATAGATAGATAGATAGATAGATAGATAGATAGATAGATAGATAGATAGATAGATAGATAGATGTGTGTGTGTGTGTGTGTGTGTGAGAGAGAGAGAGAGAGAGAGAGAGAGAGAGAGAGAGAGAGAGAGAGAGAGAGAGAGAGAGAGAGAGAGAGAGAGAGAGAGAGAGAGAGAGAGAGAGAGAGAGAGAGAGAGAGAGAGAGAGAGAGAGAGGGAGAGAGAGAGAGAGAGAATACAGCAGTCCATGATGAAGTAGTTGTACAGAGCAACAACCAGCCACTGGAGGGGTGTGTCTGTGTCTGTGTGTCTGTGTCTGTGTCTGTGTCTCTCTCTGTGTGTGTGATGCACTACATCCAATCACAGCTGTCCTAGATTGAAATGAAACACTGGAGACCATCTGTTCTAAAGGATTAATACAGTTTCTTCCTGCTAGAAAATAGCAGTTTTGCATGAAAACTGGAAAACAGATCACATGATGCATTTGCAATAGATTGGGAGTACAAGAAGGACAGTGTCATTTGTTCCTGCTCTCAGGAAATGGAAAATGGCCTTACTGGTAATGGGCCAAGCAGAAAATCCAGATGTGCCTTCAGTGAGCTTTCACAACTGTATGGCCTTGAAGCTGGTCTCCTAAGATTTAGCCTAGTCCATCTTCCTAACCACAACAATATGCTGTCAAAATGTATTTGTATTTGTTTATTTGTCAAGCATATATGATTATTAGCAAAGTATAAACAGTAAAACATGATAGAATATATATGTAATAGTACAAGTATGAATAAGAGTAAAAGAGGTATGAATATATGGGTACATTTGGACAGGAACGGTAGGCACAATTGTGTGCTTATGCACGCCCCTTACCGACCTCTTAGGAATGGGGTGAGGTCGATGGTAGATAATCATGATGGAAGATAATGCTGATGGAAGAGACATCATAATTAGCCTACAGTTCCAATAATAATAATAATAATAATAATAATAATAATAATAATAATAATAATAATAATAATAATAATAATAATAATAATAATAATAATAATAATAATAATAATAATAATAATAATAATAATAATAATAATAATAATAATAATATCATTCTAAACAACACTATTAGTTTTCTTTTAACCTTTTTTATCCTTATGTTGTCCTATGACACAATGCATGCTCAAATATGTATTTTTCTCTTGAGCTGGAGAAATATTTGTTCCCCAACAGTTGGCATAAAATAATTTTGCCACAGCAACTGAACAGGCAATAAATTCCGAATCGATGTACATGAGCAGAGGGGGGAAAAGGTTATAACATTTAGGTTTTCATTTGACATATAATTGTGTTAGGTTAAAAACACCCATAATATAGATTGACTAGTAATATAATATAATATAATATAATAATATAATATAATATAATATAATAATATAATATAATATAATATAATATAATATAATATAATATAATATAATATAATATAATATAATATAATATAATATAATATAATATAATATAATATAATATAATATAATATAATATAATATAATATAATATAATATAATATAATATAATATAATATAATATAATATAATATAATATTATAATATAATATAATATAATATAATATAATATAATATAATATAATATAATATAATATAATATAATATAATATAATATAATATAATATAATATAATATAATATAATATAATATAATAATATAATATAATATAATATAATATAATATAATATAATATAATATAATATAATATAATATAATATAATATAATATAATATAATATAAATAGATAGATAGATAGATAGATAGATAGATAGATAGATAGATAGATAGATAGATAGATAGATAGATAGATAGATAGATAGATAGATAGATAGATAGATAGATAGATAGATGATAGAGACATAATATAGATTGACTAGCAGGAACTGGGTATGTCTAGTTTAATGAAAAGAAGGACTAGGGGATACATGATAGCAGTGTTCCAATATCTCAAGGGTTGCCACAAAGAAGATGAAGTCAAACTAATCTCCAAAGCACCTGAGGGTAGAACAAAAACCAATGGGTGGAAACTAATCAAGGAGAGAAGCAACTTAGAACTAAGGAGAAATTTCCTGACAGTGAGAACAATTAATCAGTGGAACAGCTTGCCTCCAGAAGTTGTGAATGCTCCAACACTGGAAGTTTTTTAGAACAGTGTTTTTCAACCACTGTGCCGCGGCACACTAGTGTGCCGTGACATAGTGTAAGGTGTGCCGTGGGAAAAACACCCGCCGGGTGTTTTTGCTGCGGGACATCTCCGTGTCCCGAAAGTTGCTTTCAGGACACAGAGATGCCTCTATTAAGTCCCTGCGGCCCTGCGTTTACTTTAAAGAGTCTATAGAGTCTATAGCACTAACTCCCTCTCTCAGAAGTCCCTCCGCCGCTCGTCTCCCTTAGATGCTCTTAAAACGCGTCTGAACTGCAAAATCCGGAGAGCCGCTAGGCGGAGGCTGCGCGATCCACACACTCTCACTTTCACTGCCGGTTTGGCATCCGGAGTTTTGCACCTCCAGCTTGTGAGCCTTGCCCCGCGACGCGCAATCCCGAGTTCCTGAAGACGGGCCAGCCGAGAAGGAACGGCGAAGGGGGGTAGGTGGGCTGGATCTCCCAAGGCAGCGGTCTACCTGCCCGCCTTGGTCATATTTCTTCCCTGCTCGAGGTCCCGAGGCGTCCCATAACGCCTCGTTCCAGGTCTCTCCGTGGATTCCGGATCAAACCGGGAGCCGGTTTTCTACTGCGTGGAGAGAGCTCAGAGCGGAGGCCATAAAGGGCTCCTCACTTCAGCCGTGGAGAAGGCAGGAAGGGCCGAGCGATCCAACTCCGGGCCGAAAGAGCTTTTCTGTAGCGCTCTTCTTCCCACCCATTTCAGACGCTGGAAAGGTAGCAGGTTTGGCTTGGAAGATGCTGGTTGGTTGCGCCGGGAACGGCCGAGAGGAAAGGGTCAGCCGAGCCAGCGGCCCCGGGTACAAATCCCGAATGGCCTGTTGGACTCGAGAGCCGGGTTCGGTACCCTTCCCGCCCTCAATTGGTCAACCCAGTCCTGAATTCAGCTCTGTCACAGAAACCTACATGGTAGAGAAGCTCCAAGGTGCATTCCCCGCGCGCACACACACCCCAAGCACAATGGAGCACGCCAGCCTTCAAAGGTTGCTTGTGTGCAGACTAGCTTCTAACCACAGTTTAACCTCCCCACTGCGTGCCTTTGCGAATTCGGCCGCGGAGCCTCAGCACTCAAGGTGCGGTGAGAACTCAGAAAATTGGAGGAATTGGCTAAAACCATGGTTAAGCTCGCCGGGGTTAAGTGAGTCACGCGAATACAGCACAAGGCAGCTTTTTGGGCTGTCCAAGTGAGAACTGGCCTGCACAGGAAAAATGGGGACTTGAATAAAGGGACCTTTCCCCCTCCCCGCCAAAAAAAGGAGAGAGAGCCAGGCGGTGTGGGAACGGACTTTTAGATATAGTGAATTACCGAGCGGATTTTTAGTTCGCAAGAAACCGCGAAACGTCGATATGTCTTTATTTCCTGTAGTAAAACAGACTGTACTCTGTTCTTCCAAGCCGCTAGTACAGTTTGGGAAGTTAGTCTAAATAATTCTCCCGAAATAGGGAAACCGTGTCCCTATTTCTCTGGGGAAATTTCTGTGGGTTTTTTTTCTTTTTTTTTTTGCTGAAGCAGCTATGGGAAGGAAGGAAGGAAAAAAGGAAGAAAAAGAAAGAGAGAGAGAGAGAGAAAAAGAAAGAAAAAGAAAGAAGAAAGAAGAAAGAAAGAAAGAAAGAGAAAGAAAGAAAGAAAAAGAAAGAAAGAAAAAGAAAGAGAAAGAAAGAAAGAAAGAAAGAAAGAGAAAGAAAGAAGAAAGAAAGAAAGAAAGAAAGAAAGAAAGAAAGAAAGAAAGAAAGAAAGAAAGAAAGAAAGAAAGAAAGAAAGAAAGAAAGAAAGAAAGGAAGAACCTTGGGAGATTTATTTGGGAAGCGAGCTTCTAACCACGTTTTAACAACCAGGGACAATTTCTCAAATACTGCGGAAGCTTGACTTTTGAATTTGAGCTTAAGTTTTAAGCATAGTTCTCAAGCAAATTTTAAAAAAAAAAAAACGCGGGCAGGGAGAGGGCAAAAGTGTTTAATCCAGACGCATTTTGGGGGGCAAATGAGTCTTCCAAATTTGGGTGGTGGTGGTTGTCTTTCCCTTCGGAATTAGCCCTACATTCTGGCTTCTTACTTTCTTAGCCCTGCATTCTTCTGATCAAAAAAATTAATTTCGGTCCTTCCCATTATCCGAGAATTATTCTTGTGGGCCTCCTGGCGTAGGGAAATTTAATTTAGGCCAGGTTTTTTTCAACCAGCCTTGAACATACCTTCCGAGCGGTAGAAAAAGGTGCAAAAGTTGGAGCAGAAGACGAGAAAAGACGCGGTGCGATTCTCCATTCCAAAGTAACCCATTTATTAATAGTTGCTCCCCACCGCCCTTCCCAACCCGAGTCATAGATTTTGCACGCCATCCAACCGCCTTGTGGGGAAAACGGGCTTATAATTCAGCAAAACGGCCTTTGGGACAGATGCCTTGTAAGTAAGTAAATATGAACAATTAAAAAATAATTTCTTTTTGTTTATTTGATTCCTATTCAAAAGAATTACTTTATATATAGTCAATATAGGCACAGAGTTAAATTTTTTTTAACATTTTCTAATGGTGGTGTGCCTCGTGATTTTTTTCATGAAAAAAGTGTGCCTTTGCACAAAAAAGGTTGAAAAACACTGTTTTAGAAGATATTGGATAACCATTTGTTTGGAGTGGTGTAGGGTTTCCTGCCTAAGCAGGGGGTTGGATTAGAAGACCTCCAAGGTCCCTTCCAACTCTGTTATTATTGTTATTGTTGTTGTTGTTGTTGTTGTTGTTGTTGTTGTTGTTGTTGTTGTTGTTATTATTATTATTATTATTATTATTATTATTATTATTATTATTATTATTATTATTATTATTATTATTATTATCATCACAACAATTAATGGCTGTAAGACACATTTTAATACAGTGTGCCAATTAATCAGAGTTGGCCATCTGTGTTCTCTTCCCACAGTCACCGCTGGGAACCTATCCAGGTCTTCTGTTACGTGTCCTCTTCTAGCCTTCTGAAAACTATGAATAAGCAAGTGCATAGCCTGGCTGAGATTATTTGAATTACATGATATGTTCCCCAGCTGATAAAACAAGAGACAAGGAATGGAGTATAGGATAACTGCATTTTTAATAGTGTAGAATGGAGATTTTGCATGGAAGAGGACTCAAGGTGGCTGCAATGTAGCATCCTATAGTAAAATAAATACAAGTCTATCGAGAGCATATACAGAGAACAGATAATTTTTAAAATGTGTGGATTTTTAAAAGCTGACTGCTAGTATGTGACAGTTACAGTGGCCAAGAATTATCCATGAAATTGTTACAGGATCATGTTATTTTGGAATATAATAATTTACTTATGGTGGTTACACTGTTATGGTGTTTTTTTGTATTTTTTTACCATTGCCATTGTTTTATTATTTACTGTGGATGTGTTATTGTTTTACACTGTTGTGTCTATCACAACAAAGACACTGTTGTGTCTTTTAATTATTGTCAACTGCCATGAATCAACATTAAATTGTTACATAATTAGATGATAAATAAATTAAATAATATATACATGATAATATCTCAGGGGCTGCCACAAAGGAGGGGGAGTCAAGCTATTCTCCAAAGCACCTGAGGGCAGGACAAGAAGCAATGAATGGAAACTAATGAAGGAGGGAAGCAACATAGAATTAAGGAGAAATTTCCTGACAGTTAAAACAATTAATCAGTGGAACAACTTCCCTCCAGAAGTTGTAAATGCGCCAACACTGGAAGATTTTAAGAAGAGATTGGATAACCATTTGTTTGAAATGGTATAGGGTTTCCTGCCTAAGCAGGGGGGTGGACTAGAAGACCTCCAAGGTACCTTCCAACTCTGTTATTCTATTCTATTCTATTCTATTCTATTCTATTCTATTCTATTCTATTCTATTCTATTCTATTCTATTCTATATAATTTGGTCATACAATACTTATATTAATATTGTATTTAGATCACTTTATAGGAAACAGCTGCTTATCCACAATCTTATTCACTTGTTTCTAGGACTACATGCAGTGGAATTTAACTCTGAATAAACTACAGGCATGATCTCTCCACTTTGCTCTACTGAACAAGCTTTATTAACAAATATGTACCTTGTGGTAAAAAGCATGTCTTTTGTAGAAATCTGATTTTAGATGTCTGTACTCATCAATTTGATTACATTATGACTTTGCTCTGATTATATGATTGATAATGAAAACCCAGTGAACAGGGAAAGGTTTACAGTGGTTATATACACAGTGTTGACACTGAAAAAGAAACCACTACTGAGACAATGGTTATTAAATATTCTGTGTGTGTGTGTGTGTGTGTGTGTGTGTGTGTGTGTGTGTGTGTGTGTGTGTGTGTGTGTGTGTGTAAGTGTGCATGTAAGTGTGTGTGTATATCTATAGGAGCCATGGTGGTGCAGTGGTTAGAATGCAATATTGCAGACAAACACTGCTCACACTGCCAAGAGTTCAATTCCTTCAATCCTGAACCGCTTAAGGTTGACTCAGCCTTCCATCCTTCCCAAGTCAGTAAAATGAGGACCCAAATTGTTGGGGGCAGTATGTTGACTCTATAAACTGCTTAGAGAGGGCTGTAAAACACTGTAAAGCAGTATATAAGTCTAACTGCTACTGCTATACCTATATACAGCATAATTGCATATACATGAAATCTATTGGTTACATAAATCCTATCTCCTCTAAGCACAACTTTATATACTAGATGTAAAACCATAGCAACTCTTTTTGCACAAATGCAAAAAAATTAGCTGCAGTTTTACATCCAGAAAAATTAGCTTATGCAAGGTTCCTGGAAGGGATATTTGTTTAGACGGGGACTTACAATATAACATATGGCATCTTCGAATTATGCTTAATTGTCAGTGTTTGCTGAATGAGGAAGGGAGAAAAACAAACAGACTCGGTAACTTTCTAAATATGCTTTCTAGTATATATGTTATTTTGCAATGAAATATACTAAGACCAGCAATCAGCATCAGGACCATGGACAGTAGCTATCAGTTCTATACTGAAAAATAAGACCTCCACTCTTCAGATGCCCAACTACAGTGAATAAAAAGCTTTATTGTGTAGAAGTTCATTAATTCATGTAAATTTCATAGACAGACTGAAAGAATAAAAGTAATAGTCCATCTTGTCACTACTTTTCAATCACTTCTCAGCAGTCTGTTCATCCCACGAAGCATTTGGGCCTTTCTTATTTATTACAGTGTTTTGTCATTTCAGCTACAACACTAGCATTTGCACCATTCAAAAGCCCCACAGTCCCCAAATATTCCAAGATGGACCTTGCTCTCTCGTCTAATGTCTAGCATTATTCAATATCTTGAAACAGTCAATCAATTTGCAGCCTAATTTTGGCTATGGCATTTCAGGGTCTTAAAAGACTACAAACAGTGCAGCAGGGTTCAGAGAAGCTCATGTAAATAGACAAGGTGGTTTTATTCAAAATGATATATGTGTATTTTTTAAAAAAAACTCTTCCCCATTCATTTAATCTTTAAAACTAAATTCGGACTGAATAGCCCCTTGAAGAGATGACATTTATCACAGGTTTATTCTGATAATCAAATAAAACACTTTGAAGCATAGCAAGAGACCACTATTCTGTATAAATAGGACAGGCAGTTTCCCTAGTTCTCACACAGCCATGAACCTCGTTTAAACCATACTGACATTCTCAGCCTGAAATACCTTACAGGCTGCTTAAAGGATAGAAGGAAAAACAAACCTTGTTTTACCCTGAGCTTCTTGAATGAAGTAGAGGCTATAAAAATAGGATAAAAGCTAATAAACAGGCTCAAGAACCTTGCTTTAGCCATTTTGGAAACTGTGGGTTGACACTTCCTGGTGTGATTAATTGATATTGTTCATCTGTTTGCTATTCTATCTTTTTCTTAAGTAATCCAAACTAATTAAAATATCATTACTAGATATGTAAAAGTGATGGAGCATATAGGCTTGCAAATTAGATAATTTTAAACCAAATGGATATATTTGCAGCTTCTAATCTTGGGCTGCAAATAATATCTGTTAGATGGCAATCCTCCGCAAGATTATTTGAGAGTAAATCCCACTAAATACCAATACAGGAAAGTATACATAGATTGGCAGTATCAGTTCTCTTTGCAGTATTTTTTTTAAATGTATATATTTTAAATGATGGTCAAAACTATAGGTCCACTATTTTTTACTGGCTGGAGAATTATTATATTTATATATATATATATATATATATATATATATATATATATATATATATATATATATATATATATATATATATATATATATATATATATATATATATATGTGTGTGTGTGTGTGTGTGTGTGTGTGTGTGTGTGTGTGTGTGTGTGTGTGTGTGTGTGTGTGTGCGTGTGTGCGTGTGTGCGTGTGTGTGTGTGTATATATATATATATATATATATATATATATATATATATATATATATATATATATATATATATATATATATATATATATATATATATATATATATATATATATATATATATATATATATATATATATATATATATATATATATATATATATATACTGTTTTCTATTTCATTCCCCCCTACACATGCTGGAACACAAATACACACACACACACACACACCCCATATTAAAAAGGGTTGTTTGAAATGCATCATTTAAAAAAAATGAATTCCCTCAGCTAACTTTTGTATAAGCAACATGAAAGGTAGGGTGGACAATGCATAAACAATAGTGTCATAAATGACAACAATTTCAGGATTATATTAGAATTACACTCTTTGTGACAACTGTAAGTTTACAGTGAATTTAAAAAGAAAAGTGAATGATCATATAGCCTCTTCTTTTTTCTTTTTTCTTTGAACCAGCATGTCCCTTTTCTTATGTACAGTAAATAACAGCGGCAACAAAATCATTGCCTAAAATCTACTCTCTGTTGCCTGAATGTAATGCAACCTTTTATTATATATTCTGAAGCACATCGAAAGCCACTGAAGTAGACCCAGATTAAAGAGAAATATGGTCTAGATGGAGTTAAAGAGAAGAGAAAATGTTTGCTGTCTTTTCTCACCACCTTAGGTTTTTTTTTATATGAGGATGAGTTATTCCCCCCCCTCCATGTCATGTAGAATATTATCTACTTCAGATGAGCTTCTGACCTTCCTGAACCAAGAGACAGACTGTTAAGCAGATGGAACTGTCCACAGGCACCCTATTTTCTGCTTGGCCTGAGCTAACGGCTGAGATGCTACAGAGTAATAATAAAGCTACAATGACAGCTCTGATGCCTTAGACCTTCCTTGACTTTTTCAGGATTTTCATGCCTCTGAGCAGTCATTGTTCTTATAGTATATCATTTTATTTATTGATGGACATATTAGGCAGTCATGCCCTGGTTACCTCGCGGCTTGACTACCTCAGTGTGCTCTAGATAGGGCTGTTCCCCCCTTTTTAACCAATTTTATTAAGTTTCCAAAGAAAGGTGAAACACAAAGTAACAAAAACAGAAAAGATATTTTTTTAAAAGGAGAGGGTGGAATCCAAGGAGGAGGAAGTAAAAAAATCTGTCCAAAAAATACAAAATTTGAGTCCCAACTTTCTTCAGGACAGATATATTTCTAAATAAAATAAAATAAAACTCTAAATTAAAACAAGTTGGAAAAGGAAGCTTATATTTGTCAATAGTTTGCTTATGTACAGGTGGTACAAAGATCTAAATTGGATATAAAGGGTCTATCCTTGAAGAACACCTGAAGAAGTATCAGCTGGTCCAGAATGCAGTCGTCTCGATATGCCCATGTAACTTTGCTTCTGGGTGCAATTCACTACTTAGAATATAAATCTCTATACAGCACATGGCCTGGCTACTTGAGGGGCTACCTGTCTCCCATAGTACCTGCCTGATCTGTTCAATCTGGCAGGTCTGGTTCACTCTGGTTCCATCAATTAAACGACCCTTCAAGCACACCTCAATTTTAGCAGTGCCCACTCTGTGGAATGAGGTTCCCCTGAAATTTGAATAGCTCCCATCCTACTGGGATTTCAAAGCAGAGCCTTGGAGACCTGGATCTTCATCAGGCCATTGGGGAAGACAGTTGGTGCCCCTTTCTTCCTCTGCCCTCAATGTTCCTTTGTGCTGCTTTTATGTTTAACATATTGTTCTTTTTTTAAAAAAATGTTTGAACATTTGCAAATTGTAAATTGTTCAGAGTTGCTGGGAATAGTGCAGCCTATAAATTTAAGTAATTATTATATATTGGAAACACTCACTGCAATATTATTATAATTGGTCTACTTGACTGAAGAGCAGCAAAAAATGGTTGTTGCTACTGTATCTGTTTCAAGATGCTGAGCATCGAAGTCTAGCCTTTGTAAGCTGATCAGAGTCACCACTAGACGAGATGGGCAGCATACAAGTCTAATAAATGAATAGTTAAATTTATTTATTTATTTATTTATTTATTTATTTATTTATTTATTTATTTATTTATTTATTTATTTATTTATTTGTCAAACATGTATAGGATAGTAGCAGTTTGTATAAACATAAGTAAAAAGTAATGATAAAAGAGAACAATAGGACAGTAGGACAGGGACGGTAGGCACGCTGGTGCGCTTATGCACGCCCCTTACAGACCTCTTAGAAACGAGGAGAGGTCGACTGTAGACAGTCTAAGGTTAAAGTTTTTGGGGTTTGGGGAAGAAACCACAGAGTCAGGTAGTGCATTCCAGGCATTGATCCCTCTGTTGCTGAAATCGTATTTTCTGCAGTCGAGTTTGGAGTGGTTTACATTTAGTTTGAATCTATTACGTGCTCGTGTATTGCTGCGGTTGAAGCTGAAGTAGTCATTAACAGTAATTAAATTGATTTGGCACATGATGCAGAAACTCCCACAAGGTCTCTTTCTGTGTCCCCCCCCACACAAAACAATAAAATGAAAAGGCCATGCAATAAGTTTTGCATGCATATCTATGCAGGTGTTCCCTTTCATGGTAAGCAACATAAGGGAACAAAAAAGGAAGAAGTAACAAAAGTAATTGGAGGCAAGAGCTAAGAGACAAGAAAAAGAAAATATAATTAGATATTCATCAGTGTCAATGCAAAAATAACAACAACAACCAAAAACAAACAAACCCAAAAGTTAATATTTACTTGCCAAGGCTGAGGCTTAGAATAGAAATGTCTTACTTGTGTGTTCACTTCTACCGTTGCCTATTTCAACAGGAATGTTGCCTTTGTTTTAAGGTCGCCTTATACAGAAACAAGCAACTGGCTTGCAATCTGAGTTTAGTTGAGATGAGGTTCTCAGGGCTACAATGCAGGTTTTAGTTACGGTCCACTTACATCTCAGCATATGAACTCATGTGAACTTACTTGCATTTCCAAAACTGGAGTGATTTGCTTTACAGAGGGGTATCTGTTTTAATACATTCAAAAAGCTAGTATTATCATAACAAAACAGCATTGCTGTGGGAAGAAGAAAATATGGGCTTCTTATCATAAGAAAAAGGAAGCCGAGGATTGAAGCTTATGTTAAATCACTGGCTGGTTCACCTACTGTGTTAAGCTATAATGCAATTTATTTGGTTTGGTCTTACATTGTTGCATGAGTCCAATAACAGATTGTGATTTATTCAACTTGCATAAATAAGGTCACTGTATTTGTTGAAGCTCTAAAAAGAATCTGCAGCTTTCTGAAAACCCTTTGCCTTAATCCTTTAGTCTTTATCTTCAACTGAATACCTGTAAGCCCATTTCCTTCCACTCACACACTTGAACTGTTCTCCCTATATTTTATTATTGCTCTCTAAAAATAGATCACAAAGAATATTTATTCTCTTTAAGTTAGTTTGTAAATCGACCTATTCGTTATTGATTTAATAAAATTCAATACCTTATGTTTATCATAGTCTACTAAGAAAAATTTAATTTAATTCTGTACTGAACTTCATCATCTTCATTCTATCATAATTAACGTGAGTTGTCTACAGTTGTTATTTTTTACAATAATCAAAAGTTGTGTTTGCTAGACGTAGTGCTTTCCCAAAAGATTTTTGCCCTAAAACTTCCTCACTGTATGATATCCTTGAAGAATATAATGTATCAAATAGGATGTACAATGCACCTCATGAAGCAGTTTAACTTAGCTCTGCCCTTTTATGAATGTGGGTTGAGACAAAATTCAATGCAGGTCACAGTTGAAATATAGATCCAATTGAAAATGATAACTTTCTATATTTTCTACCACAAGAGTCAGTAACCATTCTTTGAGGACTGCATTTTCTCAGAGGTAATCTGAAAGGAGTGCTCTGCAGATGCGAATGTGTAGATACACTATTCTCTTTTATTGTCAGTAACAATTTTTCTTTACTAATTTTGCTTTATACACACACACACACACACACACACACACACACTTTAAAAATTTGTATAGGTTATTTTTTGCTGTAATAATGTATGCTATATCAGCTTGGTCAAGGATCATAAATAAAAATACACTTATCGTTACAACTATTTACTTTTGTGGACATCCCTTCATTTAATCTACTTCTTGGATGAATTTATCTCTATAATAAATGATTACAAATTGTTATACCTTTTGTGCAGTGTTAAGCTTCAAGGTTTAGTGACCTGATTTAGAGAACAGATTTTCTACCAGCATCTTCTGTAGTGTGGCATCTTCTGAGGCAAAGTGGTCTCCTACCCAGATTACAAGTTACTGAGCACAGCCAAACAGGGATGAACTCCCCCATATTAGTAAATAAGAGACTTAAGTGGAAAAGATCCCAATCAGGACTCAACTCCTTAGAAAACCAATCAGAGGACCTAGCACAAATCAAGAACCAATCAGAAATCAGGTGCAAGAATGACCAGTCAAAAGCTTATGTGAACAAAAGGACCAATCAGGAACCAACAACACCAAAATGTCCAATCAGGATTGGACACAAATAAAGAACCAATCGGAGACCAGCCCTCACCAACCTGCATCAATCTGCTAAGGGCCAACTATTTTTATTGTTTTAGAAATATTTATCTTTTATAATTTTAATTATTTTAATGCTATAAGCTGCTCAGAGTCATTTGAAAAGGAGATGGACAACAAACAAACAAACAAACAAATAAATTACTCTAGGCCCTGAAGCCCAACACTGCAACACGTACAAGCTGTGACAGCCCATACCAGTATATTTTAGACCTGTTCTTTGCTGAAATAAGATTTGCCTATTTGCCTATTTTTCTGATGAATGCTAAACATTTCTGAAGAAGAATTCCAGGTGTGTCTGTTTTACTGTTTATATTATTTAAAAATAATAAACGAGACCTACTTCTGATAGTCCCATTGGCCAGAGGACATTTCTGCAGGAAAAAAAGTAATTACTGTTTCTGATAGTTTCTTGTAGAGAGATTTCCCACCACCATACACACACACACACACACACACACACACACACACACACACACACACACACACACACACACACATTTTTTTACTGATAAATGAAAATGAAGGGAGACTATTATAGATCTATTTTGAGCTATTTTGCTCTCATCAGATAGCCATACCCTTATTGGGATTTGAACCTGGGCCACCTGCCTGTAAGGCAGCAGCTTAACCTCTAGGCCACAGGCTCTTTTCCCTTATCAGCTCTTCACTAGGAAAGAGTTATATATGTTTTTTTCTGTCAAATCATCCTGGTGTGCCCAAATGTGGAAGGAAACATCACAGCTTCCTTTTTGCCTTTCGGCCCCTCTAGGGACCATCCAAGCAGTTTCTATAGCCAACGAACTATTTTTTCTGTATGTGTAACATTTTTTTGCTGATAAATGAAAATGAAGGGAGACTATGCATGCCTGGGGATATTAAACACAAACCCTATTGATTTTTTTTTTTAAATGTGTGAGTTCTGATTTTGTTTTCTGTTTCCACCTTCAAACTGTTCTTTTTCACAATCAAAAACAGATTGTAAAAAATCTGATTGGAGAAAAAGAATCTAATAGGTTTGCAAGGGATCCTTCCACAAAGAAAGACAATGATGGCAAAAGAGTGGAACAATGGAGTTGATTTGGAGACTTACATAAAATCAGGTCAGGCCAGGAATCACATGTGGTCTTCATGTGCCCCATTCTTGTTCTAGAATACATTCTTTGTAACCTAGAAAGTTGCAGTAAAATTGGGCAAATGAGAGAGACTGGTGTAAACAGGTAGAACTTTGCTATGAAAAAAAGTGTAGAAAGGAAAGCAAACCTACTCCTTCCCACCATTCAGTCTTTGGCCATTCAATCTTCCCCCTCTCCACATTATCCAACCTTTCAGTCAATTTCTGTAGGAGAAGAAGAGGGAGATGCTGGGGATGGAGCAGCGGTGAAATCTACTTATCTTCCCTACCGGTTCGAAAGTGCGCACGTGCAACCTTTGCGCACACTTTTTCTCCCTCTGCACATGCACAGAAAGCTTTGTGCATGTACAGAGGGTTAAAAAAAGAAAATGGCGATGTTCAGTTGGGTGGGCGGAGCCTCGCGCTGCAGCCGCTACCGATTCTCCGAACCACTGGTGACCACCGCTACCGGTATGCCCGAACCAGGCTGAACCCATAGTATTTCATCCCTGGGATGGAGTCAAAGATGGAATCAGTCTGGAGTCATTACCTTGCCCCAAGACATCCAAGTTCAGCCTCCTCCTTGAATTCCATTAATTCTTATCTGACGCCAATTTAGTGCCGACTGTTGGTTGACTAGATTCTTTTGTATAAGCTTGAGTAATAAATCAACTAAACTGGAACTTAATATTTGATCCTGATTTTTCATGCCTGACAATTGCAGGGCAAAAGATTAGACATTACACTTAAAATGGATTTAACACCAAGGCTGAAATTAGCAAGACAGCAAAGGACATCAGCCTACTCAAATAAAGAATATTTCTAGAGAATATCACAGACTTCCCCTGGCTGTCTGGGATTTTCCCATTTCATAAAGAGTTCTTTACCCATAATGCAAAATTTATTGCTTTGTTTCTTCACTCATAATGCTTTGTTTCTGATGGTGCTTGCTAACAAAGAAATCTTTTCTATTTGCACTAGTCCTGAACTGAAATGGCCCTCTGCAAATATTCTCAGATTTTTTTTTTTTTTAAAGTCCAGCAGGTTGCCCGACCATAGACCAATCCCTTTTGGCTAGCCAATTAATTGCGCTTTCCAAGAATGAGTTTCCAAGAAGGCGGATTCTGTTTGCATGCTTTCAAGGAAAAATGGAAGGGTTTTTCCATTTTCCATGCTAAACAAACCTGTGTATCAAAAGAATATTGAACTGCATAGATACCATTTTTTCACCCGGATCGCAGAATGCTGAGGAAAACCACCAATGTATCCATCTGAGAATTCACCTTACAGAGTGATACATTGGCCTTTGGCATGTAAACAGAAGTGGTTTAAAAAAAATTATGAGAATATTTGCAGAGGGCCATTTCAGTTCAGTAGTGGTGCAAATAGAAAAGATTTCTTTGTTAGCCAGTGCCATCAGGAACAAAGCAATAAATTTAATGTTATATTTCCAGTAGGTGGCAGTGAAAGTAGAACAAATCTAGCCCTTCAGAAGGACTCCATCCATCTGCAAATTGTATGGTGTGCATGTTTTACTTTTATTTATACATACATATAATACATATGTATATGTATATTTTCAGGTGGGAAAAGTTGGAAGAATTCAGTTCTTCAGGCTGAAAGTTATTTTTTAAAAATGAAGCAAGAAGATATTTAGTTTGGAGAAAAGCCAATATGAAAAAAGAGAATATAGCTGAACAATACACACAAATACACATAAATCTGCACCTCTTATTAACAGATCCAAATGGCAAATTTTCCTCCAAAAGAAGAAAAATGACAGCCTTCTCTAAATAATTTGAGAAATTGAATCATGTTTGTTCTCTAAGATGTATCACTTCTTGTTCCAGAACTTTGTGCCAAATATCTTCCTACACCTTAGAAGACTGCAGATTGACAGACCAAGAAACAGGCTGAGAATTGGGATCTTTGTTTTCAGACAAGCAAATAAGCCACAAAAACTAATAAATTGATGGTATGTTTAATATAATCTTTGACTTGGACTGGCTTCAACCCACTGCAATCCTCATAGCTTAAACATCTGTCTAGTTCTTTATTCTGTTCTTTCCTCAGTTTTGTTACATTTTGTCTAATTAACTCAAATTCTTCACAGTTGATGTATTTCAGTGTTATTTTGATTTATGCTAATAAAAGAATCACTCAGCTATGATTTTTTTAATTTTTTCTCTTATGAATCAAAATATCTATGATTGTTTTTTTTTTAAAAATAATTTTTATTTGGTATATAAACATTAAAAAAGACAAACATACATTGAAGACAACACTATATGTACTGACGTGTACATATATACATATATACATATAAACTTTTACAGTAAACATCTTGACCTACAGGTTTTGGTAAATTAATACATATATAATTATATTTATAATACTTATGCTTATCTATTATTCTATCAGTTAATAAGTTCTCAGTTTTGACTTATCTATCTATCTAAACATTTCTATGTTCCTTTTGTTCCATTTCTTTTTTCTAGCCAGTTATAGAAACTTCTATGATTGTTTTTATATTACATATTCCTTAAAAAACCCTCACTGCTAATAAGCCTTATATATTCTGCCAGGCAGTGCTTTTTCTCTTTTTTAATTTCTACTCCAAAAGGAATCAGCTATGCAAAATTAAGATAAAATATAGTCATAGAAGTCTCCCATTTCAGTAGGGAAGACTTCCTGGAAGAACGTCTTAAATCTAGATTCCTTTCAGAAGAAAGCTTACTGAAGACTTACGTTGTTTATGTAACCTTTGATTTATTTACAAACATAAAAATATACAAGCAGCATAACCAAGCCTTACAAACAGCAGGCATTCCTTCTGTCCTTATCCTGGAAAATGTAGAGTAGGTATTTGTGTTTGAACTGGTAATTTCAGGAAAGAAGGCTGAAAAACTGTTTGAAATAGTGATAATCAGGTAGGAAATATCAGCAATTGGACACAAATAAATCACCACTTCCAGGTGGTTGATATCCAAAGTTCTTAAAATATTTAATTTCCCAAGGGTTTATTTTCTAAGACAAATATAGAATGTTGATATTTCAGTAGGGAGAACTTCCTGGAAAAACCTCTTGAATCTAAATTCCTTTCAGAAGAAAGCTTATTGAAGATTTAAGCAGCATAAGCAGGCCTTACAAACAACAGGCATTCCTTCTGTCCTTAACCTGGAAAATGTAGAGTACATATTTGTATTTGAACCAGTGGTGGGATTCAATTTTTTTTTTTACTACCGATTCTGTTGGCTTGGCTTGGTGGGCGTGGCAGGGGAAGGATACTGTAAAATCTCCATTCCCACTGCACTCCAGCAGGGGCGGGTTCCTAATTTTTTACTACCACTCTGTGGGTGTGGCTTATTTTGTGGGTGTGGCTTGCCAGCCATGTGACCGGGTAGGCATGGCTTCTCAGGTTGCTGAAGGGAGGGGAACTGAGACAGGTCCTGACGCCCATTCCCCCTCCCCTCAGCAGCTCGAGAAGGCTCGAACGTGCAAAAATGCCTGGGATCATCACCGCGTGTTCGTGGCTTCTCAGACTGCTGAAGGGAGAGGAATGGAGATAGCTCCTGCCGCCCGTTCTTTCAGCATCTCACGCGTTCCCTCAGCCATCCTCTCCTGCTTGGACTCACTGTGGGGTAAGAAGGCAGCGCATGCGCAGTGCCAGAAGCTCGGCTTCTGGGCATGCTCAAAGAAATTTAAAAAAAAAAAATTTTTTTTTTAAATTTTTTATGGCAGTGCCCAGGCACTGGCAACCGACCGCACCGGTACTGTGACGTCACCAGCAGGCTGCTACCGGTGCTATAGAGTGGACCGCACCAGTAGGAACCCACCACTGACTCCAGGGGAAGGATACTGCAAAATCCCCATTTCCCCCCCCCCCCCCGATCTGCTGAGACTCGGGAGGCAGAGAATAGATGGGGGCGGGGCCAGTCAGAGGTGGTATTTACCGGTTCTCCGAACTACTCAAAATTTCTGCTACTGGTTCTCCGAACTACTCAAAATTTCTGCTACCAGTTCTCCAGAACTGGTCAGAGCCTGCTGAAACCCACCTCTGGTTTGAACTGATACTTTCCAGAAATAAGCTGAAAAACTGGTTGGAATAGTGATAATCAGATAGGAATTATCAGCATTTGAACATAAATAAATCACCACTACCAGGTGTTTGATATCCAAAGTTTTTAAAATATTTAATTGTCCAATAATTGATTTTCTAAGACAAATATAGAATGTTGATATGGGCACTAGAAACAATTCCAAGACAGAAATAATGGATAGCTTATCCTTTATTCCAGGCATCATCAAGGGAAAATAGAATAACAAATAAAAATATAAGATTTGCAAAAGCCCGAAAACCCACCCTTGTTTTTAAAACAGTCTCACTGACTGTTTACAGTTTTTTAATGTTATAAAACAATTGTGAATAAATACTGCTAATAGGAATGGATATTTTAAAGGCTTGTATCAAAAAGGTCTACCATAGAGTCATATTTAACCATCATAAGAAGATATGTGTATGTTAAGTTTAAATGAAGAGTTGTGATGATGAACTGGAGACAACCACAAGGTTTCTCTATGCTTTTAACTCATTAATAACTTACCTAAGCATGATCTAAGTTAGCAGAGAAGATATTTATTGACATTAATTTATGAAAATACTGTCCATGAAAATTATCCATATCTCTTCCAGGTGAGGGACTCAACATTAAAATTGGTCCTGGATGGTTGGGTTAACCACATTATGCCCCCTGCTCTGTGTAAATATAGCTTGAGTCTGGAAGGATGACATTGACTAACATGAAACTATATAATAAATGCATTTATTATGGCAGTTTTTCTTGACTTCAGCAACTTTTGTGGACTTCAACTTCCAGAATTCACTAGCCACCATACTATGGTATGGTTAATATGCAGGCGTGAAGCAGTTGCTGGGAAAGATTAGAAAGGGAGAAGAAATGATTAATTCAAGTTTGCTGTTTTTCCCTGGAAAGTATTCCATCGACACCAGATTTTCTCCAATTAGACTTATTTTTAATTTCAGAGCTGAGCTGGGAGAAAGTACTGTTTTTAAACAGTCTAAAGATAGGGGGGAATAATAATAATGGTCACAAACTCAGTCTCCAAAATGTTTCCCACCATTTAATTAGCATTATTTATTTAATAGACTTTATACTAGCTTTTTAGAATATAAGTACTTTCTAAAGTGGCTCAGCAATCATTACTAAAAGGACGGACGGATGGACACACACACACACACACACACACACACACACACACACACACCCCTAGGGCCTACATTCAAGAGATTAGCATCTTTTGCAGGGAAGTTAGTAATAGAAGGCCTTTTGAGACTCATCCTGGGACTCATCCTTACATTCTACTTGCTTCATTGTGAGCCTACAAAGCACTCTTGAGACAGGGATGAATGATACCATCTTCAACCTGCTCTCAATCTATATATCTCAGTCTATCAGTGAGTTGCTCCTGACATTCGATGATGTGATAGGTTAATAGGGGTTTTGGGGGTGTGGAATTCTGAAACTTCATGGCAGACTGAGCATGACTGCTTTTTGTGGAACCAATGAATGTAGCTAAAATAAGAGCTTAAGGCGGTTAAGCAGGTTAAGGAGAAGACAAGGATCACTCATGTTTGGCTCCATACAGATTCTCCTTGCAAAGAGATCACAAAACAGTGGGTTTGAAATATTTCGGGGCTGAGCAAATATTCATCTTGTCTATCTATGTATATTCTCAATCATCCAGGTCATGGTTGTCCCAAAGGTGCTTTTCAAAAGGCAACTGAACTTTCTTGTTGTTGTTTTTCCTTGAAAAAGGTTCACTTCTCATCCAAGGAGTTTCTTCAGAACTGAAGAATGTTCAAATGTTACCTTTTGGAAATCCCCTTTGGGATATTCATCTTGGCAAAACCAGACTCGGTTCCTTTTAAAGAAAGACTGTGTTGCCTATTTCTTTCTTAGTTATTTTATGACTATCCTTATTACTTATTTCTGGAGTTAAGAACTTTCTGAAAGACAACTTGTATTATATACCAGGAGATTTTCCTTCAGAGAAGTCTGAGTAAGTTTAAGGCTTAACAAGAGAAGATTTACTTTTTGGAAAACAGAAGAAATAGGACTAGAATGTTGATTTTGGAAAGTTAAGGGAAAAATATTTCCTGTGAGGTGCTTAAAAAATTTATAAAATAATATATGAAGTTTTTGAAATTAATGGTAAGAAACCCTGTCATGGGAAAGTGTTTCTGACTGGAAAATAAACAGATGATAAGAGGGGACTTGAAAGCTGGCTATAAAGAACCAAAAAGAGCAAAGGATTATTCTTGAAGGAGAACAAATGAGAGTCAGTGTCATGGAGAAGCTTTCTTTCTAACCTAAAAATCTAGATGCAGGTATACAGAGAGTTCTTGACTTACAACCACAATCGAGCCCCAAATTTCTATTGTTAGCGACACAGTTGTTAAGTGAATTTTGTTCCATTTTATTATCTTTCCTGCCACAGTTGTTAAGTCAATCATTGCAGTTGATAAGTGAATCTGGATCCTCCATTGATTCTGCTTGCTGATCCCATGACCTCAGGATGCTGCAACCATCATCAATAAGAGTCAGTCACTAAGTGTCTGAATTTTGATCACGTGACCACAGGAATGCTGCAATGGTCACTTTTCCCCCGGGGCTGTTGTAACCTTGAATGGTCACTAAACGAACTGTTGTAAATCAAGGACTATCTGCATCTACTTTGCCAATGAAAATGCAGAAAACGTATTAAGCAATAGAGGGAGGCTGTTGGACATTGCTGGAGTTACTGTTTGCTTCAAGGACAGCTGGAGGAGGTGACAACCCAGCAGGACAAGTAGGACCTCGGGGACATATGCTGAACAGACTGACTGGTGCAAAGCTTCAACTTTTGAGAGGCAGAACAGACATCAGTGAAGATAATCTGGCAAGTGTCCTAGATTCCAAAAAAACTCAGGGTTTTTTTTTTCTTCCTTCTTTTACCAACTTGCTTCCCTAGACTAAAAGCAAGCTTGGAAACAAAAATGCTAAAAAAAAAAGTTGGTGAGTCAGAGAGGGAGAAGAAGCAAAACAGATAAAACACTGTTGTTGTTTTTATAAAAAAAGCTTTAATTGGGAACTGTTGTTATAGAACTGTATATTTATAGGTTGTTAAGCTAAGGCCACTATCTATATTGGCAATAAACACATATTATCTTCCTAAAAAGCACTTCAACAGTAAACATCACTATAATGTCAAAGAGAATAACAATGTTTGTGTATTCCTGGAAAGATTCTGGTCTTTCTCCTACCTCCAATGCTCCTGCATCTACATTAAGTCTAAAAAATATATTGTTATGATACTAAGAGATATGGGGAAACTCAGTTCAGGTGCTTAAAGTATATTTTTAATATTTTTATTAAATGTTTTAATAAACATTTTTAAATATTTAAATTTTTTAAAATATTTTTTAAAAATTATTAAATGTTTTTCAAAGAGCATAGAAATAAAAAGAATTATAAAAATAAAAAGAAGCTTCCAATTTCCTTTGCAGACATTCAAGTACAAAGTTATCTCCTCCTAATATTATAAATATAAATATTTTTCTTTTTCAACCAACCTGCCTTCCATTGAGGACCTGTATACTGCACGAGTCAAAAAGAGGGCTGTGAAAAAATTTACAGACCCCTCACATCCTGGACATAAACTGTTTCAACTCCTACCCTCAAAACGACGCTATAGAGCACTGCACGCCAGAACTAGACACAAGAACATTTTTTCCCCGAACACCATCACTCTGCTAAACAAATAATTCCCTCAACACTGTCAAACTATTTACAAAGTCTGCACTACTATTAATCTTCTCATCGTTCCCATCACCCATCTCCTCCCACAAATGACTGTATGACTGTAACTTTGTTGCTTGTATCCTTACGATTTATATTGACTGGTTTGTAATATAATTTGATTGCTTATTTGTACCCGGACTATCATTAAGTGTTGTACCTTATGATTCTTGATGAATGTATCTTTTCTTTTATGTACACTGAGAGCATATGCACCAGGACAAATTCCTTGTGTGTCCAATCACACTTGGCCAATAAAATTCTATTCTATTCTATTCTATTTTCTTTTATCCATTTTTACTAATCTTCCAATCTAATTTTTTTCTAACCTAATCTTCAAAACCACTAATCATAAATATATTTTGTTCTGTCTTATACAAAAAGTCTATAAAGGGTTTCCAATCAGTTATAAATGTAAATGTTTTTTTTTCTAACTAAGAAGTTAATTTTGTCATTTCCAATTCCCTCATCTTCAGCAGCAATTTCTTCATTGTGGGTAGTGTTAATCCTTTTCATTTTTGAATGAATAATGTTCAAGTACAGTATGTCTTGCTGCAGCTGTCACATATGAAGAGCTGAAGTGGTGCAGTGGTTAAATGCAGCCATTGCAGGCTGACTGCTAGTTCAACAGTTCAGCTGTTCAAATCTCACTAGGCTCAAGGTTGACTCAGCCTTCCATCCTTCCGAGGTCAGTAAAATGAGGACCCAGATTGTTGGGGGCAATATGCTGAACTCTGTAAACCGCTTAGAGAGTGCTTTAAAGCACTATGAAGCGGTATATAAGAAAAGTGCTATTGCTATATATAATGTATAAAAGCAAAGTTCCACAACTTTTTCTACTTGCCTCTCCATTAATCTCAAAGGAGAAGATCCTGCTTTCACTGTCTTTAAAATCTTTTTAATTAATGTATTCATTGGTATCTAAAATTTTCTGGTTTACATGTCAACAAAACAGGATAAAATAGCCTTTCATGTTGTTCATTTGCAGCATGAATGTAAAATGCCTTTCTGTGTTCTAGACCATTTTTAGACACATACCAATGATTAATCATTTGATTAAAATTCTCTCTAAGAATGGAACATAATGTAAACCACATATTTTGTCATTCGTCTATTTTATATATTATAATCAAAAATTTAACCCATTCTTTTATTTGTTTTTCTGTCTCCTATTTCAACAAACATTTATACACTTTAGCAATAACATTTTCTTCATTAATACATGGTTCTATTTCAAAGTTGCCTTACTTTATTCAAAACTGCACAATCTTTTATCCAATTTAAACCTTTCTGTTAATTGTACATAAGAAAACCATTAACAAGAGTATTCTTCTGTTGTTAAATCGCCTGATTTCTTTTTATAGTTTCCTTGACAGAATTCTAATACGTCATGATAAGTTAATCATTAGTGCTTTGTTATCCTTTCTCATCTATAAAATGGTTCTTGTGATGAAAGCCATAGCGATTTTGTGGCAGAGTCTTAGTTTATATTTATACCATATCTGTCATAATAATTTTTGAAGTCTGCATTTACCTTAACTTTATCATCCCATAGATATCCATCTGATCCAAATCACAAATTATGACCATCTAAATTCAATAGCCTTCTGTCTCTTAATAACACCCATTGGTTCACCCAAACCACATATCAAGCAACAAAATACAGCTTCCAATCTGGTCGGCCCAATATTCCTCTTTCTTTTGTATCTTGTAATACCTTATATTTAGCTTTTTTTCCTTATATTCTTCCACCATTGTTTAAATTGTGTCTCAGTTATCAAAACAGGTATTGTTTGAAACAAAAATAATATTCTACAAAAAATGTTCATCTTAATCAACCCAACAGTGACAATTGTAGTTTAGCCTATCTTAGCATAGATTTTTATCTTCATTCCACATCTTAACATAGCTATTCTGAAATAGAATACAATTTATATTTGTCATAATTATTCCCAAATATGTTATATTCTTCTCAATCTTAAAATCTCTTAATCTCTTAATATTGATGCTATTTGATCCTATTAGTGACCTAAATTCTTCTAATTTACACATCAAAATTCAATTCCTTTTAAAATGTCTGCCAATTCTTTTTACAATGTCTGCCAATATTAATTTAAAAGTCTCTTTTTTAATTTTTACTTTCACTGTCCTATCTTTTTTCAATATTTCAAAGTACCAAAATAAACAGGAGATGAGAAAGGAAAATGGGTGGCCTGCTCTTACTCCTCTTTGTATCCCATATGATTTTGTTAGTGTTTTCTGTGAAGTACAAATCAATTTTACCCATTTTATAAAATTCTCTATAAGATTCATATATTCCCAAGTCTTAAAAGAAAAATGTCCAGTTAAAATTATCAAAAGCCTTCTCTACATCTAAAAAAAATCAATGTGGCTTGTTTTTCATTATGTTGTTCCAAACATTCCAAAATATCCAACACAGTTCTAACATAATCTTTCAACTGTGTTTTAGGTAGGAAATCGAATTGATCTTCATGAATAAATTCTTGCAAAATTATTTTCTGTATTTCAATCATTGTAAACAGCTTATCGTAATTGTTCAATAATAACATTGACCTATAATCTCTTATAGCCAAATCATATCTTGTCCTTCTTTGGGCATTACTGTAATATTAGCCATTTCCCAAATCTCTGGCATCGTTCCTTTCTATAAAATAGAAATTCATTGTACAGGTAATCCTCGAGGTACAACAGGTCATTTAATGACCATTCAAAGTTACAACCTACCCCCCAAAAGTTATATATGACCCTGTTTCAAAGTTACAAATTATACATAAATCACCCAGTCATTCACTCTTATGAATGATGCTGTGGCTTCTGTAGAATTCTTAACTTTGCAGAGATGTTGCAGCACACCCACATATCTATTCCCTCCTATCCTACCCTGCCGAGTCCCCAATGGCCCTGGGGCTTTGCCCCCACTGGATTTCAGGCAACCCTCCTCACATGCTTACCTTCCACTCCTCACATGCTTACCTTCTGAAGTTCTGCAGAACTCAGGGAGCTGGAAAGAAGGAGGACACGTGGGAGGATTCCAGCTGCCTTCTATTTAGCCTATTGTAGAATCTGAATCCCCTGGACAGGGCAGAGTAACTTCAATGTTCTCAGTGTTGGTAAAGCCAGATCAGGTTACAAAACTTGATCTGCAGACTTTTCTTATTCTGAAAAGCAGATTCTTTGTTTTAAAGGTGTTCCAGATTTACAATCATGTTGATTTACCCTGCAAAATCAGCAGGATTTCTTCTCAATTGTACCACATGGCCTTGCAATGGTCCAGCAAGGGAGTGGCTTCTCTACTCCAACTTCCTGAGCTCTGGATATCTTCAAAAGATAAGTGTGTGATATGGATATGGAATATGAAGGAGGTCCAGGACCATAGGTCTTTGAGGAACCAAAGGATCAGGAGGCAGAGCCTGACATATCTCAGAGGGTGGGCAGGCTTCCCAGGTGCGCCTGTGCCTGCACTAGACTTCCCATGGTTTCCCTCATCCCTGAGTCACCCAATGCATTTGACCTGTGCATTCATTTAATGAATGCATTGGGGGAAACAAGGCCAGGTAGGTCGCTAATTATGTGCTTCACTTTACATAGTCCTCAACTCCCGACACAAATGGGCAGGCTCTATTACTGTTGTATGTCAAGGACTACCTGTACTTTGTAAAGGTTATGAAAGTTCATTCTCTAAATAATTGCGACAGAGTATAATAAGGTAGTGGATTTTGAGGAAGGAGGGATGCATTCCAGAACAGTAAACTCAGTCTGGATGTTATGTGTGGAAGAAAAAAGTGAAGATAGCCTCTCCCTAAAAGTTTACATTTATAGTATATTGTCATTGTATAGTATATTGTTTACAGTATATTGTAAGTGCAGATAGTAGAGTCCTTAGTCTGATAAGATTTTGCATATGAGTGTGGAAACAATGAAGAATTCAGCGTGGAAGAATCACCATGTATCATTCTTGGTTTTGGGTCCCACAAATACAGATTTGATAGTTCATCCTTTCCCATTTGCTCTTTTTAATTGTATCTGAAACTTATGTTACTGTTATAGGTCCATTCACAATTTGTCTTTGTTCTTCTGCACTCTTCGGTAATTTTTGCTTTCTAAGATATTCAACTATTTTCTCCAATGGAATATCATGCCTTTTATACAAATTTGAATAATGTTCCTAAAATGATTTTTATATAGATACATTGTTCATCAATATGGAATCTCCCTCCTGTAATTTCAATATAATTTTCATTTATCTTTCATTTCACAATTTATAAGCTAGCCATTTCTCTGGCTTATTTTATGTATTTGCAAATTCTTAATTTATTTGCATACTTCAATTTTATTTCCATTTATCTTATCATTAATTAATTAATTAATTGTTCTTATACGATCTTAATTTATTGGTAGATACTAGTACTCCCAAGTTCTTAAAATATCAACTGATACTCACTTTGTGATGTATCCTATAAACTTTAAATCGAGTAACACAAATTTTATTTTTATTTTGATGCTGCACTCCTATAGAAGTAAAATCATGACCGAACAGCCACTCAACAGTATGAATCATATCCTCAAAAACTATGTTATGAGAAAAACAAAAGATGTGCTCAAATTATTTTTATATAGCACATTAGAATAGAAAAAGTGTTCCCTTTTTAATATTTTCATTATAGCCTATTTTTAAGCAAATCCATTTCTGATGGTTTTATAGCACAGTCAGCCTGGGGAAATAGGGACAATGCAGAAATTATTATGTGTAACAGCAGACTTAATGTTTGACAATGTAGATTTGGTAATGTAACTCCTGGGGTGGGTCAGGGGAATCACTTGTTGCCATTCCATGATTGATAAGATACTGTATATCAGATACTAAATACCGTATTTTCCATGTATCATGTTTCTTCTTGAGTATACAAGAGTATTTTATGCTGAGTTACATTATTAATCTAATTGACCAAATATTGCCTATATTTCTTGGAGCTAAGCAGCCTTCCCTAGTGCTAATATCCAGTCCTTAATATTTTTACTACTCTACTTCTGAATGCAAAGGAACAAATTAAGGTTAATAATCTAACAGTCAGTAAAATGGGCATGGAAAGGATTCTTATAATTTTTGAAGCAATTCATAATCATTATTGATGCATGTGTTTAAATACGCCTCAGCCCAGGATATATTCAAATAAAATTAAAATAATCTTTTACATGTTAATAAAATTATCACTTTCAATATTTATTTAGCATATGGCATCTCATACATGGATTAGCAATATAAATTAACACTTCAACTATATTAGTAGAACCAAATAAAATATAAATGTTAAAAAGATCCATGTTCAAATATCAATGTCTAGATCAGGGGTGTCAAACTCGATTTCATTGAGGGCCGCATCAGGGTTGTGTTTGACCTTGTGGGGGGCAGGGGGTGTGGCTGGGGTGGGCATGGCCAGCTCAACATCACTTGTGTTGGGAGGGGTCTGTGGTGGCCCAAGCACACTGCCAGTGATAATGGGCCCTCGCAAGCTTTGTTTTCGGCCTCCTGCAACCCTCTGCCAGCGAAAACGGAGCCTGGGACGACTGCACGCTGCCCTCCCAAGCTCCATTTTCACTGGCAGAGGCACTGCGGGCCAGTCCTTCGCTGTTCCCAAGGTGGCCCCATGGGCCAGATCTAAGTACCCTGCAGTCTGGATCCAGACCCCGGTCCTTGAGTTTGACACCCCTGGTCTAGGTCATCTAACCATTGAAGAACAGCATTGTTTATATTTAAAAAAAATTCAGATACTGGACCAGTATAATCCCTTACAGCTGGTCATAATGTGATCTACAGTTTGATGTGGGACACTGCAATCACGTGAGGGGAGGATACTATGCCCTATTTATACAGGGAGTCCTGGCAGTCACCATGTGAGGTGTGACTCCTATTAAGGATTGTCCATTGCTGACGTGGTAGTTCAAAGCCTGGCTTTTGTGAGGTCATTTGTATGTTTTTCTATAACTGGGCATCCAGCTTTCCATTGAGAATTGATGTTAAAGTTGTTGGGCAGATGTTGCGCAAGTGCCAGTGGGGGCTTCCTGGATTTGAGTCTTCCTGCTGATAAATGAGGAAGGTCGGCATGCACTGGAAGGAGTGAGTTGTTCATAATTTTTCTGTATTCTTTCACTATCGCATCTTGTACTTTCAGCAATGCACAATTTATTCTGGGTCTAAGGAGTAGCAACTCCGTAGACCCAGACTGGTTGTGAAATATAACTGCAAGCCTTAATAGATTCTGGCACCATTGACAACTATACTGGATCATCTATAATCCACAAATGCAATAGGGCTACCCAACGTGTTGGGTTAGACTAGTGATGGGCAGCTCTTACAGGCAGCACCCTTCATGGAGTTATATTGAACCTTTTCAACCCACCATCAGCTTTCATCAGGATTTCATTTGGGAATCAACGACCTACAGACTCATGATCTGCATATTCACTGGGACCAGGATAACACCCTCTTGATTTCTGGGATGTAAGACTCAAACTTCATTATTCACCACACCCTGCAAGTACACTTTCCTACTTTGCCTGATAAATGCGCAGGTTATGTTGATGTATTTGAAAAGTGTGAAGCATTGATGCCGTCTGGCCCATCGGTTCAGCTACCACGGAATCAATCTTATTCCTGCAGTCCAAATTCATGCAAACTGCTACAACCGGATGTCAACTACATAATTAGTTGATATAAATTTATTGATGAGAACTTACAGAAAGACTTTATCTTTTTCTCTTTCTTCCCCACCAGTACTACCATTTTTTTGGTCAAAAAGGATGACCCATTCTTTTTTTCGTTTACATTCCTGGCTCAGAAAAACAAGCAGAGTGATGATTTATCATGTAAAAACCTCCTGGGAGACTCTGTTCCTCTTTTACAATATGGGATTTGGGGAGGCTGGCTGCCTTATCTAAATCGAATCCATGCTTGCCAGGAGCAGGATTTATACATGGATGACTTTCAGAAGACTTCCAATTCTTCTCACTTCCAATTTTTCTCAGGAATTCTCTTTCCTTGAGAGAAAAAATATTGTAGCTTTGCTATGATAGCCATCTACATGGGCATACATAAGCAGTTAGAATGACCAATCTCCTTCTTCATGATGCTTGGTAGTGTCACATTAGACAATTCAGGATCTGCATTTCTACCGTACTTACCATACTTGCAGCTACTGTATACCATCCTCTGACTACCAAAGTGTCTGACCCAGCGGTGAAATCTACTTACCTTCCCTACCAGTTTGGAAGTGCGTGTTTTGCACCCACGTGCTCACTTTGCTCGTGCACGCGCCACCATTGTGCGTGCTTTTTCTCTCTCTGCGTATGTGCAGAAGGCTTTGCACATGCACAGAGGGTAAAACAAAAGAAAATGGCGACATCCGGGCAGGTGAGCAGAGCCTCATGCTGCCACCACTACCGGTTCTCCGAACCACTGGCGGCCACTGCTACTGGTATGCCCAAACGGGGCCGAGCATTTCACCCCTGATCTGACCTCTCTCTCACGTCAATTCTAGTAGTAGCTACCACATACTTCCTGCTTCTCACCATTTGTTAGTTAGTTAGTTAGTTAGTTAGTTAGTTAGTTAGTTAGTTAGTTAGTTAGTTAGTTAGTTAGTTAATTAGTTTGCAAAATTTACTGGCCGCCCATCTTACCTCAAGGTAACTCTAGGCAGCTTCCTTTTTTCTCCAGGAAGTTCAAGCCACTCATTGTTGGAAATTACATCTGGTTTTCAGCCATAATTTTCCACTCAACTATTTAAGAAACCAGGGGAAAACATTTTTACTGGGCAATTCCATTAACTATGCAGTTTCACCTGTAACGTTTAGTCACTTTTAGTCACATTAAAATATATATCCATTTCCCCAAATTTTCCCTGTGGTCCTAGAACACTCTTTTCTTTGTTTATTTCTGTTCTCTTACTGCCATCTCACCAGGGAGGAGATAGAATTCCAGATGGATCATATTTTGGATTTTCCACAGAGGAAGAGTAATCTGGACCATTATAGGGAGAGCATTCCTGCACTGCATCTCCTTCCTCAGTTCCATTTATAATATCCTCATAGTCAACCCACTGGAGTGGCTGTACAATCAGATCAAACCACCTACCAGCAGTTTTGACTCTAAGGGAAAGGGATGAGAGATGTATAACTAACCAAGGAAGGAAGGGGGGGGAGAAAGAGACATTGACCTGAAGATGACAGTGAAAGTTATATTGAATTTAAAAAAAATTACAGTCATACTTCAGCACAAACAAGTTCTAGAATGGGAGAAGCAAGCAAGCCACTAAGTATATTTTAACTCAAAAAGATGGGAGGGGGAAAAAAGTCTAAGGCTTAAACCCTGGAATGTAAACCAATTTTAAAGCTTTGGATTATTTGCACCGCTAAAAGCAAATCGTCTGTCTGTATAATGCTTCACTGTTGTCTGCAACAAAGAGTTTAATCTAGCTTAGTCATGTCTGAGAGCTTTCTGCCAAGTTAAGTCAGTGGCTGAAAGAGGAGTTCAGTGTGTAGAAAACTGAGATTTACAACAGTGTCCTTAGTGCGAAGCCTGGTATCTCTAGAGCTCTCTGTTTAGTATTTAGTTATGGATAGGGAGTCTACAGGTTTGCAGCAGATATAATTGGTGCACACATGTTTTGGTCATCAGTCCATTGCAATGGGACTGCCCTTGAAGTCTGTTTAAAAGCTGTGACTGATCAAGAATGCAGCCATATGGGTAGTTGGGATTGCACCCTGATACATCCATAAAACAGCACTATTTTGTGAGCTAAAAGAGCCGTGGTGGCGCAGTGGTTAGAGTGCAGTACTGCAGACTACTTCTGCTGACTGCCGGTGGCTGCCTGCAATTTGGCAGTTCAAATCTCACCAGGCTCAAGGTTGACTCAGCCTTCCATCCTTCCGAGGTGGGTAAAATGAGGACCCAAATTATTGGGAGCAATATGCTGACTCTGTAAACCGCTTAGAGAGAGCTGTAAAGCACTGTGAAGCAGTGTATAAAAAGTGCTATTGCTATTGCTAGATTGGTTCCCAGTAACTTTTCAGGTGCAATTTAACATGCTGTCCAGTTTTTCGTGGCATTCACAGGACTATTAATCTTCAACCTGCTTGTCCCATGAAATCCAATATGGTGAGTGTAGAGGAGCGTGGAGAAAGGGATGAAGAAAATATGTGCTAGCCCTTCGGAAGCATGAAAGTAGCCCTGGGAAATAGAAAAGCATGAGTTACAAAGTCAGGATGGCCTCATCTTGACTCTTTTTTGATATGTCAGGAAAGGAAAAAATGCTGTTGCGCTTTCAATATTCTTTTACTCTAGCCGGTGGAGTAAACCAGTAAAGTCCTAGTAATTGTTGTGCATTTGGTTCTTGAACTGGTCTACCTGGAAGGGCTGAGAATGAGATATCCTCTGTCATCTGATAGAATCGCATCGAGAAGAATCTTCTCTGCCCTATGGAATAGCATCCCCTTCCTAAGATTTGGATGGCCTTGGTCCTGTTGATCATCTGCAAGACCTTGAAATACCAGTTTTTTTAATCTGGGCATTGGAACAGTGCGGAAGATGAACTCGTCTGTAGTGAGTTGAAACGTATGATTCCAGGCTGGGCTTACTTACCCTTTTGTTGTTACTTTTAAAAAAATCTTATTCAAGCGTCATGTTTTCAATCTTATTTGAAGTTGTGGGAGCTTCATCACGGGAAGCTTTCAAGAAGAGACTGGACTGCCATTTGTCAGAAATGGCTTCTCCTGCTTGAGCAGAGGGTTGGGCTAGAAGACCAAAAGGTCCCTTCCAACTCTGTTAATCTGTTAAATCTGTTATCTTAGCCACCTAGTCACAATTCATGAGTTGGACAATCATATACATATATTAAATAAAATAAATAGATCTCAAATTTCCTTCATTTTAGGCTGCCTATAATTTAGAGCATGGAATGTTGAAATCACTTGTAATTGCTTTCATTAAATAATTGGGAGCAGATCTACTGCAAATAACCTAGACCTCAATGAGTAGCTTCAAATCTACATTCAGGTACCACTGAGCTACAGAAGCCCTTCAGTATAGAGCAGTGGTCACCAACTGGTGGTCCGTGGACCACTGGTGGTCAGCAAGAAAATTTTTGTGGTCCGCAAAAAAATTATTTGCATTTTTATATTGCATTAAATACTATTTATCTTTTTAAAAAATTCATATTAGTGGTCTGCAGGATTTAAAATTTAGTGGTCCCTGAGGTCCGAAAGGTTGGTGACCCCTAGTATAGAGTATAAGTTATAGTCTGTACCTCTTTTATGCTACACTCCTTTCAACCTGCTTTTTAAGTACTATCTTCTGTAAAATTATCAAAACTATAGGAACACTAAAACTGGCTACAGCATATGTTGGGAAGAATGTTAAAAATTGTTTTTTAAATTGTTTTACAGTATTAGTAATTTTCGTATCAAGCTTCAAGAACTCAGCAAGGCTAGTTTAAAAAAGATAGTGATTTGAAAATGGAACACACAATTCACCATGATTTCTTTACCATGTCTGCACCTCTCTCTCTCTCTCTCTCTCTCTCTCTCTCTCTCTCTCTCTCTCTCTCTCTTCTGTGATTCAAGTGTTTCTCTTCTCCTACTGTTTGGAGATAACTGTTAATTATTGATTTCTCTGGTAGTAGATTCTGATTCCCTTACTTTATAATACTCTTTCTTTTCAGCAACTGTAAATGAAGTTGACTACTTCTACCCCCTATGATTTCTTTCACGTTTGTGTCAGGCAAATTGTTTCCAAAGTTAAATGCTGAAGGAGTAAACCTGATTGCAAGTTCTATCACTTCAGATTGCAGGTACGTAGATCACACAATAGTATTCTCTTATATTCTGCCCTTCTCTGAAATATTAGTTCTCCCCACACACACAACAGTTTATCTTTAAAATGGATCAATTGAGATTTGCTAAGCATGAAGGAAAGGAGGCAGAGTTTTTCCCTATCATATTTTTTCATGGGGAAAATAGAGAAAACATTTTTCTTTCTTAGATATTTGGTTAATGAAATGTATTGCCACCCCCAAACCAGGGGTGAAATTCAGCAGGTTCTGACAGGTTCTGGAGAACGAAATTTTGAGTAGTTCGGAGAACCAGCAAATACCACCTCTGGCTGGCCCCAGAGTAGGATGGGAATGGATATTTTGCAATATCCTTCCCCCAGGAGTGGGGTGGGAATGGGGATTTTGCAGTACCCTTCCCCTGCCACGCCCACCAAGCCACACCCACAGAACTGGTAGGGAAAAATTTTGAATTTCACCCCTGCCCCCAGCCAAATGCAAGATAAGATGTTTGTTCCATAATTGTTTTGAACTTTATTTTAGTTATTTCTCAGCAAGCAATAACTTCAGTCCATTAGTCTTTTAGGAAATAACTTGTTAGACTTTAATTTCAGGACTAACCTGTAATCTTCTTTGTAATAGAACTTTGTAATTTTCTCAAATGTCTTTTCATCTTTTATGGACTCCCCACACAACCTCCATCTATCCCTGTATAGCAGATGCTTGCCTACTGCTGAATTCATCTGCTACAGGAAGAATGTTTTCTTTTATGAAAACAAGGCTAGCATAATACATTTCGCAGCCTGAGGTAAACAGCAAACTATCACACACACTCACACGAAACACACACCTTGTTTGTGTACTGAAAATGAGTCCATTAGCTATTATCTCCCTCCCTTTTTAACATAGCAATGGATAGAGCCTTCCTGCAGCAACTGTCGCTTAGAAAGAATTCTTGTTGTCACTGCTTTTATTTTACATTAATGAAGAATGTGTGTAAAACTTAGACTGAAGTGAAAGCCTCCAGGCAACCTTGAAATGATAACAGGAAGCGAACTCATTAATTGGGCTTCTGGTAAGAAAGTGTTTTGTGGCTGGTCAGATGTGGTGGAATGTAGTCTGGATTCCCGGGTGGAAGAGGCTGCCTTCCAGAGGACATAGAGGCAGTGAATCATGGAAAATCTGGTCAGAAGAGGGATAAAACGGCTCCTCCCTAGTGATTCCCAGCATATATCTATAGCCATGGTGGCGAACCTATGGCACGCATGCCACAGGTGGCACGCGGAGCCATAGAAGCCGGCACACGAGGGTTGCCCACCGGCAAACCGGAAGTGCGAAAAAACGCACTTCCGGTTTGCCGGTGTGCTGTTTTTTGCACTCCGGAGGGTTCAGGGAAGCTCCCTGAAGCTCTGGAATGCAAAAAACTACAAAACGGACAAACCGGAAGTGCACTTTTCCGCACTTCCGGTTTGCCCGTTTTGTAGTTTTTTGCATTCCGGAGCTTCAGGGAGCTTCCCTGAACCCTCCGGAGTGCAAAAAACAGCATACCGGCAAACCGGAAGTGCGTTTTTTTCGCACTTCCGGTTTGCCGGTTTCGTCATCCCAGGCTCCGGTAAGCCTTTGCACGGGGGTGGGGGTGTGTGCGCATGCGCAGGAGGCAGCATGGGGGGTGTTGTGCGCATGTGTGGGGGGGAGGGAATGGGTGTGGGCATGCGAGCGCGAGCGCCCCCCCCTTTTTGGCACGCGAGCCGAAAAAGGTTCGCCACCACTGATCTATAGTAATGCAAATAGTTGCTTTAGTTTGGCAAGATTTCTGTCTATAGGTGAGAAGCAATAAAGGAAACTACTCAGATGTAACTCCATGTGTCTTTCTTGGTTCTTGGGGAGCTTCAAATCATACCTAGCATAGCTGCCATTTTCTGAAGATGCCATGTTCAGGGTGTGATACAAAAAAGTTGGAGACTTCTTGTCAGGCCAAAAACTAAGAACAATGGTTTGGTTCTGGCAATTCTTCGAAGCTGAGTTCTGTATTGTTTCACATCTATAGACAAAATCTTTCCAGACTGAAGACTCTATCTGCATGTACAATATACTCTGTATAGGGAGGAGCTATCTTCACCCTCTTTCTCTCATACATAATATCTGAGCTGAGTTGCCCCCCCCTCCCTCCCAAGGATCCACCTTCCACTACATTCCTTCATACCTCCAGCTGAAATGTGGCACTATAAATCAGTTAATAGGAATGTCAACATTGCCATTAAAGATAGTTCTAGCCACTTTAGTACAGTGTTAAAGGGATTCCACAATCCTTTATTTGCCTCACTAAAGTAGTGATTCTTAAAACTGTTTGACCCCATTATCCTTCCCCCCCCCAGTCTTGAATAATGTCATTAGCCCTTTACAAAAACCAGACTTTGTTTTTCTACAGAAATACCTTGGTAGTGGCAGTCCCAAACTGGATCCTTGACTTATAAACAAACAATTATAAATTGCTCCATTACTTTCAGGATATGCCCAGAGGATAATTACCCTCAATTTAAAACCACTGGCCTAAAGAATAGTATTAGCATAACAATCTTCTTGGCTTGCAGAAATAAAGATATCTATGGGGACATGTTATTAAAATGTTATTAAACACAGAGCAAAAAACAGATACAAATCTGTCAGATTATAAATCTAACCTTTTCCCATAACTCACCTGAAGTCATTGCTGAGAATCAAGGTATCATGTGGGTAAGTTACACAGCAAATAATTATTTCTTATCAGACATTTTATGTGGCTTGTTGGATTTATTTTCTACTTGCTTCAGTATGTGAAATGGTCAATATCTATATTCCAAAATTCATTTGGACACCATTAATATTTCATTCTTATTTCTTAAAAATCTAACAATGATCATACATACTTTGAAAAAGTTAGATTAAAAAGTTAATCCTTAAAAATAGCAATAAGCAAGCTTTGGTACCCTATGCCAGTTTCTAAGTTCTAAGCCTTATAGCCATACTTAAGCTTTAACATTTAAATCCAATCTAATCAAAGCCAAAAATATGCAGTTTACTAAGGGCTCAGCTGCAGAGAAAAGGTTGAGATGGATTCTATATTCTCAAAGTCAGGCTTGTGTGTGTGTGTGTACACATTCTATTTTACTTACATTTATAGACCTTTCAACAAGGTGTTAACTATAAAACTGCTTTTTCCATGTGTGCACCTAAAGATAAACATAAACATCTTGAGAATGTTTAACCGTAAACCTGTTTTGGAAGGCCAGTTAAAAACATGTTTTAGCGCACAGCACCCACAGAACTCCAGGCTCAAACTTTTAACATGGACTTTTAATATCTACCTTTACAAAACCCACTGCAATTAAGTTAGGACTTAATATTTAAGTTCACTCTTCATAATTATTTAATTGTAGTTTTGAGCCTTTTATGGTTTTGAATTTTTTAATATTAATAAGATTAATTTGTATTGACTTGTACAATACAAGTCAATTGTATTGTACACTTGCCCAAAGTCACCTAATTGTAGATGGGTAGCCATATAAATATGGCAAATAAGTAAATAGATAAATAAAACAAGTTAGGATTTTACATTTGGCCATTACTTATCAAAATGTTCAACAGGTGCTGTTGCTAATAGATAAAGATACTTTATTTCAGCTAAATGCATTCCCATCCCTTTCCTGGGATACTAATAGAGGTAGTTCTCATTTAGCAACTGCCTCATACAGAGACTGCTTGCAGTTACAACAGTGATCTAAAACTAACTTGTGACCACTCCTCACATTTATGGTTTTCACAAGTCTGTAAAGCAAAGGAAAGCTTAAGTAAGATCATAAGCACATGGTTTCACATAGCAATTGTTTTATTAACAACCAAGTTGCTTGTCCCAATGGCAGCCACTAAACAAGAAATACCTCTATTGAATAATAGCTGGTATAATGATCTTTTGCAGTCATTGCGTGCCACGTTTTTAAAGCAATTTATTGGCCTAATACTGAATGTATTAAATTATATATACATTCTAAGAGAATTCTAAATTCTCTTATACAAGATAATGAAATAAAATTCAAGTGGAAATAAATAGGCAATAGTGTAAAAGTAAAAAATTTGTAAACAATTTATTGTCTTTTGTATGAACTTCTTGGTGCTGCAAGATGTACAATCTTTGAAGATAAAGTTCTTGTCTTTGTTGAACTGCAAAACACTCAGAAGTATGGCTGAGTCAGCTGTTACCTCTTTCTCTTCATTACCATTAAAAGGGATTCAAGGACAAAAGTTTATTAGCTGGTAAGCAGTGGTTATATCCAAGTCCATATTGGCAAGATATTCAAGAATCTTGAATTGAATTACACTGTCCTAGTGGATGAGATAAGTGAAAATCTCAATCTTAGCTCTAAGCAGCAATTACGCTGAGCTCTCTTACTACCATAGTTAACTCTTTTATTTATTTATTAATTTATTTATTAAACGCTCTTATAGGCCGCCCAATCCCGTGGGACTCAGGGCGGCGTACAACATAAATAAGAAGCGTACAATTTTAAAAACAATAGTCATGATATACATTATAAATATAATTAAAAAAAACATTGTAAGAGCAACATTCAGGGGGAATCTAGTTGTCCTATTCACCCCATCTGCCGGAAGAGCCATGTTTTTAAGGCTTTACGGAAGGCCAGCAGGGTGGGGATGGTCCGGATCTCTGGTGGAAGTTGGTTCCAGAGGGACGGGGCTCCCACAGAGAAGGCCCTCCCCCGTGGCCCCGCCAATCGACATTGTTTAGCCGACGGGACCCGGAGAAGGCCCTCTCTGTGGGACCTAACCGGTCTTAGGGAGGTATGTGGTAGGATGCGGTCCCGCAGGTAACCTGGCCCTGAGCCATGTAGGGCTTTAAAGGTAACGACCAACACCTTGAATTGCGACCGGAGACTAATTGGTAGCCAATGCAGCTGGCGAAGGAGAGGTGTTACGTGGGTGTATCTCGGCACACCCACTACCGCTCGCGCAGCTGCATTCTGTACCAGTTGGAGTCTCCGGATGGTCTTCAAGGGTAGCCCCATGTAGAGCGCGTTACAGTAGTCTAGCCGTGAGGTGACAAGGGCATGAGTGACTGTGAGCAAGGCCTCCCTCTCCAAGTAAGGTCGCAATTGGTGCACAAGACGGATTTGTGCAAAGGTCCCCCTAGCCACAGCTGAAAGATGTTGCTCCAATTTTAGCTGTGGGTCTAGGAGGACACCCAAATTGCGAACCTGTTCTGAGGGAGTCAATTTTTCTCCCCCGAGAACCAAGGAGGGACAGTCGACATAGTCCTTGGGAGGCAATATCCAGAGCCACTCAGTCTTGTCTGGGTTGAGCCTGAGTCTGTTCACTCCCATCCAGACCCTCACATCGTCCAGGCAGCGGCACATTACATCAACTGCTTCACTGAACTGACACGGGGTGGAGATGTACAACTGGGTATCGTCAGCATACTGCTGATACCTCACCCCATGTCGTCGGATGATCTCACCCAGCGGTTTCATGTAAATGTTAAACAGGATGGGCGAGAGGACCGAGCCCTGTGGCACCCCGCAAACCAGGGGCCTAGGGGCCGACCTCTGTCCTCCTGTCAACACCGACTGCGTCCTGTCAGAGAGGTAGGAGGAGAACCACCGTAAAACAGTGCCTCCCACTCCCATCTCCCCAAGACGACGCAGAAGGATACCATGGTCAATGGTATCGAAAGCCGCTGAGAGGTCAAGTAGCACCAGGATGGAGGAGTGACCCCCATCCCGGGCTCGCCAGAGATCATCCATCAGCGCGACCAAAGCAGTCTCCGTACTGTAGCCGCGCCTGAAACCCGATTGAAAGGGATCCAGATAATCAGTATCCTCCAATAGCCGCAGGAGTTGGAGCGACACCACCTTCTCAACAACTTTACCCAAAAAGGGTAAGTTGGAGACTGGACGGAAGTTCTTTAAATCCGCTGGGTCCAGGGAAGGCTTCTTGAGGAGGGGCCTCACCACCGCAGCTTTTAAAGGCTGTGGGATGGATCCCTCTCTCAAAGAAGCGATCACAACCGCCTGGAGCCAGCCGCGTGTCACCTCCCTGCTGGCAGAAACCAGCCAGGAGGGGCACGGGTCCAATAAACAGGTGGAGGCGCTCATCGCTCCTATGGCCTTGTCCACATCCTCAGGAGTGACCGGTTCAAACTCGTCCCAAATAACAGGACTAAGACTCACCCCTGTCATCTCGGCTTGCCCTGTCCAAATGGAGTCCAGGTCTGTCCGAATCTGAACGACTTTATCCGCCAGAAACTGAGAAAATTCCTCAGCTCTGCCCTGCAAGGGATCTTCAACTCCCTCCTTGGCTAGGAGGGAGCGAGTCACCCTAAACAGGGCGGCTGGGCGGGAGTCGGCGGACGCAATAAGAGCGGAAAAATACGCGCATTTTGCCGCCTTTATCGCCACTAAGTAAGACTTAATGTAAGTTCTTAAAAGTGTCCGGTCAGACTCAGCTTTACTGGTTCTCCATCGTCGCTCTAGGCGTCTCTTTTGGCGCTTCATCTCCCGGAGCTCCTCAGTAAACCAAGGGGCCCGCCGGGATCCGCTGCCACGGAGAGGCCGCAAAGGCGCAATCCGATCTAAGGCCCCCGTTGCTGCCTGATTCCAAGCAGCCACTAGGGCCTCAGATGAATCGTGTACCAGGGAGTCAGGTATTTCCCCAAGTTCCCTCTGAAATCCTTCAGATTCCATTAGGCGCCTGGGGCGGAACCACTTAATCGGCCCCGCCTCCTTGCGGTGGAGGAGTGGTGCCATGAAATCCAACCTCAGAAGGAAATGATCTGACCACGACAAGGGTACTGTGACTAAACCCCTCAGCCTCAGATCATCTCTCCACTGCCCCGAGAGAAACACAAGGTCAAGCGTGTGGCCCCCCTCATGAGTCGGACCCTGAACTACTTGGGTCAGGTTCATGGTTGTCATGGAAGCCATGAACTCCTGGACTGCCTCCGAGGTTTCACCGGGCGATGGCAGATTAAAGTCCCCCAGCACCATCAGCCTGGGGAACTCAATCGCCAGCCCTGCTACCGCCTCGAGCAGAACAGGCAGGGCCTTTGTAACGTAGCTAGGAGGCAGGTACGCTAACAAAAGGCCCACCTGGACCCCTAAGTCCAACTTCAGAAGGAGCGTCTCACACCCAACAATCTCCGGGGCAGGGCTCCTTCGAGGATTAAGGTTCTGGCGAGCTATAATCGCCACTCCTCCACCCCTTCCCTGGGGTCGCGGCTGATGCTGCACTAAGAACCCGTCCGGGCACATCTCGGAGAGGGGAACCCCCCCCTCCTGGCCTAGCCAGGTCTCAGTGATGCAGTCTCAGTGATGCATGCCAGGTCTGCCCCCTCTTCCAGGATTAGATCCCGTACAAGGGGGGCCTTGTTGGCAATTGACCTGGCATTCAACAGCAGCAGCTTGAGCCCAGGGCCCTGACATTTTAAGTAGCTTCCAGCAAATGACACATTTTACAGAATAATCACATCTCCTGAATGTAAAAATAATGTAGTCTAGGTACTTCTACATAAACTTCTTTTAACATTTTCCAGCATGAAGCAAAAAATTCTGGATGGCAAGTAAGACCATATAATATTAAGAGCCACACCAATGTTTCCAAATTTCACACATTTCAACGTTGAGCTTTGTCTTCACTGAACTATACAGATGCGGAGAGTTGGATGGAACACAAGTTCAAAAAATATTAACTATATATAGTTTTATTGCTATAACACAATAACAAAATGTAACACAATATTTGCAAATAAATCATTTTTTCTGATTTTGCCTAATAGCGACTGGCATTTTTGGGGGGATGGGGGGATATGTTTGTAAACACTTCCTAATAATATCATATTATTGGTAATACTAATTAGATTCCCTTGCTATCCTTATAAAAATAACAAAGATCCTATAAAACTAATGAAAACCTCACTGTTTCAAGTTGATTCAATGTGTGAAGTCAATGCACTTGTTAGCGAAGTATATAATTAAAAGCATTCTTATTCAGTTACTGTTTTCTTAAGATCATGAAAAGAAGAATAGCAGCCACAATTCCCAAAATTATGCCAAATGAAGAAATCAGTCTAGTTAGCCAGTGGAGGCCTAAGCTTTTCCTAATTAGAGAAACTACATTGATAGCTATGGAAATTCTGATCACAATTAGCATCATTAAGTGAACTAGATGGAGCTGTATTCCATGTGACATGAAACCTTTTGAATCTTCTCCATAGTTCCCAAACCTAGGAAATGATAACATCCCCTCCAGAGTACAGAACAAATGATTGCATTTTTTTAAAAAATGATAATAGTAGCAGAGATTATTATTGAGCGGACTGAAGATTGTTGTGGATGGGAACAAAATTAAATGGTTTTTCCCAGTCCAGATTTCTATTATTGTTACTAATATCTCAATCAGGATTTTGGGGCAGATATATTATTCTGCCTCAAATATCACACCTCCATTTCTACCATGCCCCTCCAACTCACCAGACAGCACTGTCAGATCTCTTTTTCCTGGGGTTCTCCATTCTTCAACCTTTCAGAAAACTGCTTCTGGAAGCCAGGATCATACTAGTCTTTGAAAGCACAGGTGTATATGTACACCTATAGGTATACTTATCTACTGCATGTACAAACATATCTGCCCAGTGTTCAAATTATTGAATTTTGCATGCAGACTTTAAAATAAATTTGAAATTGAAACTCTAATGTCACCTCACTTTCATATGACTAATGTGATTTTCAGACCACATTGTCTACCACATGTCAAAAAAATCTGAAGGCATATAAAATGCACTTCAAGCTGTTAAGTAGTAGATTTAACAGCCTAAAACACAAACACCAAGAGAAAATAATGAAGGGATAAAACCAGAAATATTACCAAATGTCATTTAAAACCATTGTTACAGTCTAACAATTTTGCCTAATACAAATGTGCCTTAGTAGAACAAGTTGTCTGATTAGCTGGCAAAATGACCATCCTCTGAGCTTTCTAAGAAATAATTATTTAGGATTTAGGCACTTGTCAGTCACGTTTCAATTGTAGCATCTTCTGACTCAGAACAACATTTAAGCCAAGCATCCCTTCAACCAGAATTGATGCCTAGAATTCTGATGATTGCAAAGGAAGTTGTGTTACTACAAAAACAAAAATAATGCTTCATTTTGTTGAAAAATGTGTACTGGAAGAAAACAACTAAAAATTTCCTAGTTTACATTTATCTGTGCACTTTTGTCCAATTTTTACATTTTTTTCTGATTTCCATTTTGTATGCTATTTTCATTAATACACTTATTTTAAAATTCTTTTTAGTTCAGTCTATCTCCAACTTATTTTTGCAACAATAATTTGTCGGGAATTGCTTTTTAAGACTTCTTAAACTCACATGTATGTTGATGTTTCTGGTCTAAACATCAGGTTTGCCTTGATTCAGGAATCTAACAGAGTCCGGTTATGTTGGCAGCATCAACTTTTCCTTTTGTCACCTCCTTTTGTCCTTTTGTTTGCTTTAATTCACCCATGTCATAAGCACTGGTATTACTTGCTCTGTTTTTTTTCCCCCAGTAGTTTGCTGGACCCCTTCCAGTCTTGGAAGTTCATCTTCCATTATAATTTTGACACAATGCTGGTTCTAAATGGTGATTTAGTTTTCTTGGCAATTGAGTGGGCCATCATTTCCTTTTCCAGTGGATCTATTTAGTGCGTTCCCTTGGTTATTGACCTGCCTGTGATAAATTTACACTCCGGATGATATAGCTGATCCCACCAATGGGATGTTAAAATCCTAACACCATTAAAAGTAGTGATTGATGAAGATATATATATATATATATTTAACATGCACTTTTTTTTAAACTAGAGAATCAGATTCAAAAGTGCAAAACTTAGATTAGAAATAAATGAAACTCCAGCAAATATTTCCCTTCTTCCACATTGTCCAGCCATATGCCCGATTATGAGTTTGACACCTTAGCAGGGGTGTCAAACTGGCGCCCCCGCAGGCTGGATGCATCACATTGAGGCAGGCTGGATGCATCACATGGAAGCCATGCCCACCCCAGCTCCGTGAATGGGAAAAACGTCATGAAACGTCACCTGATGGCAACGTGATGCAGTGAGTTTGACACCCGTGCCTTACTGTATCATATAGTGTCATATTTAGTTTTATACAGTATATTCTTAATTTTTAAAAAATATGAAGGAGGAAAAAAGAAACCTTACAAAGAGGCCTGAATTACAAAGAGCGTCTAATAAAAAAATAAACAGAATCTTAGATCAGGTCTAAGATTCAAATAGTCCAGTTTTATTTTAGTGATTAACCAGGGAAATGTTCCTGGAAACCTTTCAACCGGAACATGAAGATAGCAGCTTTTTCCACTTTTAGCTCATAGCAGTCTTCTGTTAGAAATAGGCTTTTCCTTATTCAGAAGTACCTTGTGTTTATTTTGCCCACTTTACATTTAGTGACTTCTAGCAGGAGTGGCTGTGATCAACTGTATTGCAGTTAATATTACAAGCAGCCTTGCAACTTCTTAAATACTCTCAAATTATATTTTAACACAATCTCTTCTAACTTCCACTCTGTTAGAGGTATAATCCTTCCTTGCATGTACTCAAACACGCATTTGAACAGTAAATAGTCAGGTTAGCTAAAAATGAAATAGGAAATGGTGGCACTTCAATTACAGCTTAGCTATTGCCCAAATAAGCATAGACCTAAAACACTGATGTTATAAAGATGATAAGGAACACTTGACTCAAAATAGAAGTGCCATTCAAGGAATGTTCTGGGGAACATAAGCCAGTACTCGCTGATATTCATAGTTGTTTCTCCTCCTTGCCTAATTTGCATGTTATAGAAAAAGTGTGTAGGCAAGGCCAGAAGATTGGAAGATTGTATTAATTATGTTTATTAACGATAATAAATCTCATCATATGCCATCTGCAGTCTTATCAAACTCTGCAATCCTGCAGCGATAGAAGCAAAAACTTCTACCCAGTTGAAGAGTAGAGTTTGCAAGGGAACATGCTGGCTAGATGCTATGGGAATTGCAATCATACAGATCCAGAAGGCATCAGAGGAAAGAAGGGAGGGAGGGAGGGAGGTGCCATGGGTTAGATAGCTCCTCACAAATCCTAAAAACGGACCAATTTTTCCCAATTCTCCCGCGCATCCTTCCCCCTTACCACAAAAGCCAGTAAAGCCAAACACATCCACGCATCCTAGGGAATCTGCCTTATCGCACGACTTCCCTAGCTCATCCCGCGCATCCGTTTACGGCAGCTATCCATCTCCGCAAGGGTTTTATTTCTCAAAAGCGATGAGGCGGGGGCCCGAATCGCAAGTTTACACGTCTAAAAAGGTGCTCTTTTCTCGTCCTTCCCAGGCCCGCTCGCCTGCAAGGCATTTCGTTTGTTGGGAACAAAAGGTGTACGCGGCTTTCTGGGAGGGAGAGCGAGCAAGCAAGCAAGCGAACAAAAAGGGGACCCTCCATTGCAGCAATGGGGGGGGGTGGAAACACCACCACCTCATTTTGCAACGAATCGTGAGCGCAGCCCTGGCTTTCCTTTGGTTTTTGCACAAGCCCGGCTCCTCTGCGCTTCCGCGAGCAAGGAAGAGCGTAGCAGGTTAGCTATCCCTTCACCCCCGGGCAGCATCGCGAGCGCGGAGGAATGGGAAAGATTCCCATTCGGGAATTTCGGCTCGGCCCTTCTTCTGCGGAAGGACCTTTGTGGGAAGCCCCCACCTTCCAACTGAAGGGCTTGCCGCGGAGCCTCAAAGGGGAAAAGAGGGAGCGGAGTCAGGGAGGCTAGAAATGCTCCAAGGGAGCCTCCGCGCGCGTTAACAAATAGGGGTCCGCCGAGCGGGAGAGAGAGGCTGCTGAGGCTCCTCTGGGCGGGAGCCCCGGAGGCGAGGAGGCGAGCCTCGCTGCGGCAGGAGAGGGGAAAGACCGTGACGCCAGCCGCTCTCTCCCGGAGCAGCGCTAGGACTCCCCCTTTCGCCGCGCGACCCCGCGCGCCTCCTCTCCGTCACCACCGCCGGCAAGCCCAGCCGGCCACGCTTTCCTCTGCCACCTCCCCCCCCCCTCCACCCCAAGCCCGACTCTCGTCGGTGCCGCTCGTCGGCCGGCGCGCCTGCGCGAGCCCCTCCAGCTTAAATCTTTTATCTCTCTCGACCGGCTTTCCGTCTGTCTTGTCTGATTTCCTACGGTTTCGCAGAGCTTTCCCCGCATCCAGCTTGGGCGCCGGGCATGGGCAGCGAGAGCGCGCGCAGGAGTAGCCCGGGCTCCGCCGCTCCGCCGCGCACCCGCTCTTGCTCCCGCTGCTCTTCTTGCCCTGTTGCCCCCAGGGCGGCGCCTCGGCGGCGCCTCCGCCTTTTCCCACCGAGGACGGGTGAGTGAATGAATGGATGGCTCCTCCTTCGGAGCACCTGCTCTCTCTCTCTCTCTCTCTCTCTCTCTCTCTCTCTCTCTCTCTCCCGGCGGTGGGGTGGGTCGGTGGACCGTTCGCGCGCTCTCTTGGTATGCGAAGGAATTGGTGCCTGTGGCGACTGTGGTGGGAAGCGAAAGGCGAGCGGGAGTGGAGGCGGGGGGGGGGGGCGAAGCAGCGACCGCCGTTCCTCCTACCGCAGCGAGAGGCGCCTCTGCTTTTGCTTCGCGCCTGGATGGCTTTCCTAGCCATTTCCCTGAGAGGACTGGCCGAGACTTCTTGGAGGAAGGAGTAAAGGGGGGTGGGGGAGAGAGAGAGAAGGAAGGGGCTTTCCCAGAAATGGAGATAAAAACGCCAGCTCGGACCTGCAAGACCCGGCTCTCCAGAAATCTCCAGAGCGCTGCCCTTCTTTGAACCGCCTTTTCTTTTGCACGTGTCCCGCCTGACCTCCCCCTCCACGCGAGTTCCCTCGCGCGTTGGTCACCGTGGGCGATCCCCCTCCGGTGAGTCCTATCTGAACCGTCTCCCCTCACCCCCCCCCCAAAAAAAAACCCGTACTCCACCCCCGTTGTTTTTAGGACATTTTTTTAAAAAAACTTCTCGGGGACCGTTTTATTTTTTAAGGAGCCGTTTGAATAGAGGCTTGGAGGCTTCCCTCCCCTCCCGCCCTCCGTTCCTCCTGCCCGAGCAGCCTTCTCCCCTTTCCCTCCGGCTTCTCGCCGTACAAAGAAGTCTTTAAAAAGAGATCCCCGGTCGCCCGCTAGCTTGCTGGGGTTGTGCCAGTCCTTCTCCGGCGAGCCGCTACCGTAGGATCTTTTCTCTGGAAAAGAGCAACGAATCTGAGCTGGACAGAAGGTGAGGGCAGACGGGCCCGCCTGGTTCCCAAGGGCTTTTTGTAATGAGGCTTTGGCATAGGTAAGTGTCATTTCTCCCCCCCCCTCTGTTCTCTGGAGAGAATGCAGAAAGGTAAAGCCAAATGAACTTTTTTTGGGAAAATCGCTTTTCCTTTTTGGCGTCTTGTTCTCTTTCTTTGTGTTCTTCGCGGGGTTCTGCGGCACGCTTTCTGAGCTCCTTTATTCCACAGTGAGCTGTGTAGTATTTTCAGAGTATTTTTTTTTTCTATTTTGGTAGTTCTCGTGGAAGGTTGTTATGACAGCAGTTTCTCTCTCTCTCCCCCCCCCCCTTCACTACTTCTTATCTTCGCTTCCCAGATTGGGGATAAAAGACGTTGCGCTGATTGCCAAAGTACTTACACTCTTGTGATTTTTAAATTATATGCGCTGTGTTTATGCGCTGTGTTATACAAATACACACGTATTACACGTCTGAATCCTATTTGCTTCAACACACCGTTCGCCTGGATCTTTGTCATTTATCACCGTGGGGAATGGAAAAATTCGAGGATGGAGTATATTGTTTAACGTTCTTTTCTGGAATTGTAGTGTGGAATGTCATATTGAACTTGGAGATATGTGAAAAAGGTCTTTAACTCTGTAGATGATATTGCTCTTTTGAAGATTTGGGATGAATCTATATATAGAGAGAGAGACAGTTTTAAAGATTTGACTGTGGAGAGTTTTACAAGATTAAGTGATGTGTTTCTTTGGATGCTAGGAGCTGTCTCTAGGGTTGCAGATATTAATTTTAGAGTAGGTGCAGCAGGTTTTGGACATCTACTGGATTGTAGGAATCCAGGTAACAACTGGTAATACGGTAGTTCAGGGTTAGTAGTAGTTTAAAATGCTCAGATTCACATGTTCTATAGAGATAAATGAACCATGAATGACAACACTATTGATACTTGTGTATCATGATACTCCCAGTTGCAACATGATATATTCAGAACTGTTGCTCTGGTTTCTTACATTTCCCCTCCCCCCTCTTTATTTTAAGGGGGAAAATGTGAAATATGCATAAATACATGTTGTGTTGTGTGTTAGAAAACACTAAATAGGATATTTGGTCCATCTTTGTTATAAAAAAGGCATTTTCTCTTGTGGAGCAATATACTTGGATACCAAATTTTAAACAAGTGTAAGAACACTAGATTTTACTTCCTTTTCAGATGTTGCATTAGTACCTTTTGAATTCTTAACACCTGTATTTTAATAAATTTACTTTTATTTTAGGCAAGATTTGCTCTATACAGATTAATAAATGTCTACAATGAGAAAAATGAGACCAAAAGTCAACATAGAAAAAAAACATTATAATGCCATTTATCCAAAAGTTAATGTTTTGGATAAATAGATGCTCATAGCAACATAGAGAGTGAAAAAATGTATCCAGTAATCTTTAACTTAGGTGAATGAACATGGTATGTGAATTGAAATGTTGAAAAGATAATTATTAATGTGTTACATTACTAGAAAAATGCTAATACATGAAATTAATTCAAATATTTGTGATTGGGTTGCAAAGTAAATCAATTAGAGATTTTGTCCCCTTTGTTGAATTATTATCAGAAAAAGGCACTGTGAAACAGCTAACCTTGTACTATCAAAAATAGGGTATTATTTAACAGGGGCAAAACACACCTTGTTGATGTCACTAGTACATCATCAGCCTTTCAGCCAACATAGAAGTCTTCAGTGTGAGACAGTCAGCTACCTGATGTAACCACAGTTCTCTGAACAAGAATTTTTTAAAACATTCATTGGATTGAAACTAGGGTGAAAATAGAGAAAGTACCGGTATTTGAATATTTTCTCACCACTTGAGACGGTAACTCATGTTGTCAAAGTAATCCGTCTTAAAAGATGGACCAACCAACTAGTTACTATAAGATGTATATAAATAAGCCTAGGAACACTACAATAATGAAACAACCTTGGATGTAGAATATAAGCAATACCCCATCAGTCTTTTTCTCTCACACATGCATATATATTTTATGTATATATTAAATGTGCATAGCAACAAAATATGAGCTCAGACTGATGGGGCTAGAGCAGATAAGTATCCTGCTTTGAGAATTGGGTGACATACAAGTTTTAATAAATTACTATACAGGTAATCCTCGAATTACGACCACAATTGAGTCCAAAATTTCTGTTGCTAAGTGAGACAGTTGTTAAGTGAGTTTTGCCCCATTTTATGACTTTTCTTGCCACAGCTGTTAAGTGAATCACTGCAGTTGTTAAGTTAGTAACATGATTGTTAAGTGAATCTGGCTTCCCCATTGACTTTGCTTGCCAGATGGTCACAAAAGGGGATCACATGACCCCCAAGACACTGCAACCATCATAAACATGAGTCAGTTGCCAAGTGTCTGAATTTTGATCACATGACCATGGGGATGCTGCAGTGATCGTAGTGTGAAAAACAGTCATACGTCACTTTTTCAGTGCCATTGTAACTTTGAATGGTCACTAAATGAACTGTTGCAAGTCAAGGACTAACTATTGTATACAGATACTGGAATTTTAATATTGAATGTGTCCTTCCACTAATAAAAGGGAAAAGATAAGTTTTAGCATAGATAAAAATCAGTCCTAGAATGTAGATATAACAGATTTTTCAGTCTTAAAATTATTTGATGAGGAATATACATGTTTACTTTCAGGATGCATTTTCTTTTATCTGGATTGTTTAAGTTACACAAAAATTTGAAGTTTGGCAATATATATACCTATCTGAGTTAGAAGCAATCATGTGAAGTAAGATAACCTGAGAAATCATGCATGCCCAAAGTCAATTAGGAGTATCATGGTTGAGTGGATATCTGAATTGAAGTATTTCAGTTATCTCATAATAGCTTATGTACTAAAGTTGCAAATATGATGAAAAAACACATATAGTGATGAATAAATCATATAACAATCTTGATGCTAGTTTTATATCCATCAATCATGAAACATAAATCGAAAAGAGCAATATTTTATATTATACTACAAGATGGGAATGGAAGATTATTTTAAAAGCATTGGAAGATGTCCGTTTCCATATGTTGATTTTTAAAAAATGTCTGGAGTTTAATAAAACTGTAAACTGCACAATATGCAGTTCTGTTAGATAAAAATGCAGTAGAGCAGGGGTGAACAATCTACAGGTCACACATAGCCCCCAGCACCTGAGTAGTGTTTATTAACATCACAGGACAGTTCTGTCAAAATATCATCAGGAAAGCTGATGATTTTTTTCCCCTCCTCAACTGCAAAAACATATGGACTTCAAAACTTGACCAGGGAAAAACAATAGACGCAATTTACATAGAATTCTGTAAAGCCTTCGATTCAGTGGTACACGACAAACTACTTCGGAAACTAAAATCCTATGCATCTCTGGACCCCTAAATAACTGGATAGCTGCGTTCCTGTCAAACAGACAACAAGTGGTCAAAACAGGGAGCGCCCTATCAAATCCCGTACCTGTTAACAGCGGTGTTCCCCAAGGCAGCGTACTAGGACCAACACTCTTTATACTTTATATAAATGACCTTTGCGATCACATCATAAGCAACTGCGTTCTCTTCACCGATGATGTCAAACTTTTTAACACCACCGACAACACTGCTACCCTTCAAAAAGACCTTGACTTTGCGTCAGAATGGTCGAACAACTGGCAACTCCAAATCTCAACCAACAAATGCTCTGTCCTACACATTGGCAAAAAGAATCAGAACACCAAATACAAGCTGAATGGACATGACCTTGCAGACGACCCTCACTCTGTCAAAGACCTAGGAGTACTCATATCTAATGATCTAAGGGCCAAAGCCCACTGCAACAACATCGCCAAAAAGGCATTAAGAGTTGTAAACCTAATCTTACGTAGCTTCTTCTCCGGTAATATTACACTACTAACCAGAGCATACAAAACATTCACCAGACCAATCCTTGAATGCAGCTCATCTGTCTGGAACCCACACTGCATATCGGACATTAATATAATAGAGCGTGTTCAGAGATACTTTATGAGAAGAGTTCTCCACTCCTCTGCTCGCAACAGAATACCCTACACCACCAGACTTGAAATCGTGGGCTTAAACAACTTAGAACTATGTCGCCTTCGGCATGACCTAAGCGTAGCTCATAAAATTATCTGCTACAACGTCCTTCCTGTCAACGACTACTTCAGCTTCAACCACAACAATACACGAGCACACAACAGATACAAACTCAAAGTGAACCACTCCAAACTCGATTGCAGAAAATATGACTTCAGCAACAGAGTGGTTAATGCCTGGAACTCACTACCTGACTCTGTGGTTTCCTCCCCAAATCCCCAAAACTTTACCCTTAGACTGTCTACTGTTGACCTCACCCCATTCCTAAGAGGTCAGTAAGGGACGTGCATAAGCGTACCAGCGTGCCTACCATCCCTGTCCAAATGTTCCCTTTTATTTGTACCCATCTTATGTATTCAAATAATGTTATACTTATTTATATTATCAAATACGTACTTGAATGAATAAATAAATAAATAAATGTAGAAATAGGAGCAGAATGTCTTATCTTTTTCAGTGACTTGCTAGTTGGTCAGCCTTTGATTCAAAGAAAGTTGTACATTCTTGCAATAGTAGATACTTTACAAAATATAACAAAGATTAAAATATCATAATGGGGAAAAATGAAATGAGAAAAATCAGATTACATCTAAAATAGACCATCAATTTGAAAACTATGGTGAACAATTCTGGGGGAAGAAAATCACGTCAGTCTGTTTCTACCCATATTCTCCAAATGTATGGATTATGCATCCTGGTGTTCACTTCCCATCTGTAACTGGGAAATGCTTTAAAGCATTTCAAGGAATATTTGCACACTTCATTCCATTTATAAAATTAGAATGATTGTAGTTTGAACTATGCCTTTTAAAAAGCTATATGATCTTCCATGTTTGATTCACCTCTTTTGTTTCTGATTTTTGCTGCTTGGTCTATACCCGTGATGGTGAATCTATGGCACACGTGCCACAAGTGGCACGCAGAGGCCTATCTGCGGGCACGAGAGCCGTCACCTAGCTCAGCTCCACCGCACATGCGTGCACGCCTCCCACCGGCCAGCTGGTTTTCGGCCTGTTTCTGGACTTCTGGGAGGCCCGTTTTTCACCCTCCCCAGGCTCTGGAGGCTTTTCTCGAGCTCCGGGAGGGTGAAAACTGCCTCCCCCTGGCTCTGGAGGCCCTCCGGAGGCTGGAAACGGGCCCGTTTCTGGACTTCCGGGAGGCCCGTTTTTTGCCCTCCCCAGGCTTTCCTCAAGCCTCCGCAAGGGCAAAAACGGCCTACCCTGAGCTCTGGAGGCCCTCTGGAGGGGGCGGGGGGAGCGTAGGAGGTCGCATGCGCATGTGCGGGGGGTCGGGTAGCATGGGTTGTGTGTGCATGCATGGGGAGTGGGGCCCATGGAAGTGTCGCAAGTGCATTGCATTATGGGTGCCAGCACGTGCGTTGTTGCGCGTGCATTTTCGGCACATGAGAAAAAGGTTAGCCATCACTGGTCTATACTCAAGAAGATTTTTTTAAATTGTTTTTAAATATATCTTTTAAAATCTATTCATCTATTTAAAGTTTTTTAACTCTAAATGTATTTACATCACAGTTTTAATAAAAACAAAGCTTATACTCACAACCTCTGAGAAGTGAATCAAATTCTTTATCAAAATTATGGGATTGATATTGAATATTATAAAGCTGCATAATATATGCTCAGTAAGATGTTAAACTTTCTGGGGGGGGAAACCCCCACCTTTAGGACATTGATATTGAGCTCAAGGGTGAAAACAGGCAGTCTTCTGCTATGAGTATTTGGGCCAGCTTATTCCTAGGAATATCTCAAATATCAAAATCTCCCCATTTTAAACAGTTTGCAACATTTTCGTGTAAAGATATATTTCTGGATAGTAAAATATCTGGCGTCATTATGGAATGAGAATTAAATTTCATTTGTAGTTTTAAAACTTGATCGTTTTAAAACCAGCATATTTTTTTTTCTTGATGGCAGCATGGCTGATAGTACAGTACTGTTAGACTAGCCTATGTAACATTATATTGTTATTCCATGCCTTCCCAATAGCGGAATAACAGATTAGTGGAAACACTCCCAAATAACAATGCCTAAGAATAGGATTACTGTGATCAGCTCACACATGCAGGACACTATGAATGCCTGGGAGGCACATAGAAAATGCCAGTCATGGCAAATTGTTTGCTATAATGACAATCTACTTCCATAAATCTGTACTCCTGAGTATAAGCAGTGTTTATAGGTGGTGATAAAGGATTATGGAATTTTAGCCCAAAATCTGCATGGAATTCCATCACCATATCCAATTCACAGGCTTCATCCAGGAAGAACTGAGTACACATAGCATACACAATACAATACAGATACATAGCAATACAACCACAACTGGGACCAAAAAATTCATTGTGAAGTGGTACAATGAGGCACCTCACCCAATTTCACATTTTTGTCATGGTGGTTAAGTGAACCACCCAAGATTGTCCAGCGAGACATCATGTGACTGCTACTTGCAACCTTCTGCTGACTTCCCCATTGACTTTGCTTCTTAGAAGCTGGCTGAGAAGTCACAAATTGTAATCATATGATTGATGGATGCTGCAACTGTCATAAATGTGAGCCCGTTGCCAAGTGCCCTGCTTATAATAACGAGACTGCAGGATTGCTGCAAACATAGTAACTGGGAGGACCAATTGTCAGTCACTTCTTTGAATGGTATCATAACTTCAAATGCTCACTACTTGTACTGAGAAAATGCTTATGATAGTTGTGACTGATAACCACAAGGTACAGAGGGTTTTGCGGTCAAGAGTAAAAATTTCCCCAGAGCCCAAATACTGAGAGCAGCAGGCTGCATACCAAAACCTTTTTTTCCCCCAAACCAAAGGGCCTTCATAAAATTAGCACATCAACTAGTGTCACAGTCTCTGTGATTAGGATACATCCACATCCTAGAGTCTATTGACAAGGGGGATTCAGTGGTGGGATTCAAGACCATTATTACCTCTGAGGACACAGTCAACAAACAGGTGAAAAAGTAGAAGACAATATTTAAGTAAGATAATTTTGTAGAGACAATACCCTCCTCCCGTGGTGGAGACTGTATTAAATTTTGCAATTACTGTTTTGCATCATGCTTTTTTAAAATATTTGCTATGAGTTTTATAACATAGCAATGAACCTAATAGGGCTGTGAATGTCTTACTTTTTCATGTTAGAAACATACCAGAAGCTTGGATGTTCTGGCCTCTTTTTACTAAAAACTATGTATATTTCCCGTATGAAAGAGGAAAACATTGTTTTAATAAGTTGAGTTATGGAGAGGAGGTTTTATTTGTTACAGTGACAATTGTTGAATATTGTTGAAAATTGTTGAATATTGTTGAATAAAATTGAAGAATTTTTCTTTGGATGCTTAAATTAGATTGATGGCAAAAGTATAAGAATAACTGTAATAATTGTTAGGCATTGTGGAAAATAAGCAGAGTATTAACAAGATCCATTTATTGCTTTACTCTGTCTGTTGTTTAAGCAAAACATCTGTTATTTAGACAAAATATTTCCTGTTTCTAACGTGCCCTGTTATCAAAATGGCTATCAGTAAAACTCACTTTCCAAGTTACTAGTCATGATGTATACATATTTGTGTAATACTTACTGGGTTAATGTTGTGGGTTGTAATTTTCTTGGATTGTATAATACTGATGGGTTGCTGCAATTATTAGCTGAATTATTCTGAATCTTTTTCTTAAATTTAGCTGAAAAGCAGTTTTATTCTGGTGATGGCAAGAGGTTCTTAATAATACCAATGGGAATTATTTAATATAGGATAAGATATTGTTGGTATAAGATAAGACAGTCGTTGAGAACAAGATCAAAATATTGAACTTCCACTTCTTTGTCAAAACCTCCCCGGCCCATCTAAATTTGATTTTGATTTAATTTTGGTTACATGTTATTACTGAATTACATTATTATTTTAAATAGCTGCCCCTCTTGCTCTGGGTGGCAAATACAATTAAAAACATCACTATAATAATAAATAAAATGAAAACAAATCTACAAATCTTGTTGGTAAGTTTTTCAGAATTTGGTATATAATGCCAGTTATAATATTATACTGTATTCTATAAATCTACAATTTCAAATACAATTTTTATCTATTGGCATAATCACTTCCTCTTTTTTCTATTAAATATAATTCATAGGTTATTTTTTTCCCTAGTGTTTTCCCACAAGGGCTGGGTCTGTTTTTTCAAAGCAATAAAATGTTGATCCACCAATTGCAACAGGAATTGATGCAAAGCCTGAGGTTGTGGGCTAAGAGAGTGTGACTGGCCCAAAGTTACCCAGCTGCCTTTCATGCTTAAGGTGGTATGGTATTAAAACTCACCATCTCCTGGTTTCTAGCTTCTAGTTTTTTAACCACTAGTTTTGTTATTAAACTATTAATTCTTAAATATTATTTAAAACATTTGATTAAGAAACTCATCATAAACCAATTGTTTTGTAAATTAATGTCTTTAAAATCTGTGATGCTGCTCTTTAGTGTTAAACATTTACAGTTAGTCTTATTTTAGTGAGTCAATGAGAATAGTATTTTTGCTCTTGCAGAGATTAAGTAAATTGTATGTTGCACCACTTAAAGAAAAAATCCAGTCATACTGCTGCATACTCTTACTAAGGTCAAGATATTTTTAGTTGTTTGCTTTGCTTCTAGTTTTCTTTGTGTTTTTCAAATTGATTTTGTACTTTCACATAACATAAGGCCATTAAAATTCACTGTCTCAATGAAGAGTCAGGAGCTGAATATGGTAGCTCAAAATCTTCTCTCTACTTACATTAACATGTAACTGTTTCATTAAGATCTGTATGAGTTATAAAACATAATATGATGTGAAATCAACTGTAAGGACTGCATCCAATAATAATAGCTTTGCTTTTCCCTTTACTGATCTCTCCAGGCCTTTCTACTTACTTTCTTTTTCTTCCATTCTTATTCTTGGAGACTGCCTGGACAAGTCCCTGAAGTTTCTTGGCAAGGTTTTTCAGCCATTGCCTCCTAATTAGGGCTGAGAAAGAGAGAGGGGGGGGAGAGGGAGAGAGAGAGAGAGAGAGACTAGCTCAAGGACACCCAACGGGCTTTGTGCCTGTGAGACTGGAACTTAGGTTCTTCCAGTTTCTAGCCTGATGTCTTAACCACTACACTACCCAAACTGACTCTCTCTACTTGCTTACTTGGCTTACTTGGTATCATAGACCATAATTGATTTATCAACCTTAAGAGACAACTTTTCAGGGAGCAGATACGGTATTGGCTTTCTCTCCATTGCACAAGCACAATTTGTTCCTGATAGAACAGGCAACTATAAGATTCATGAAACCTGGGTAATAACCCCATGTTTCAGTTTCTTTATTTTATTCCTTCTGGTATTAATGAAGACCAGACATTTATCTTGGTGCCAGACCAAGAAACCTCACATCCAAACGGAGGACTGTCCTAGATCAGTGGTTCTCAACCTTCCTAATGCCGCGACTCGCGTCCTGTCCCCACGACCCCACTGCGTCCCACCACTGCGTCTGCCGCTGCCACCACCACCCCGCTGCCACCATTTGGGTTCTTTTACCCTCTGCGCATGCGCAAAGCATTCTGCGCATGCGCAGAGGGTAAAAGAACCCAAATGGTGACATCCGGGTGAACTCTCCCGACCCTGTGAAAGGGTAGTTCGACCACCAAAGGGGTCGCGACCCCCAGGTTGAGAACCACTGTCCTAGATTATCATTCACCTCTATACAAGGACAAGTAGCCCATTACTGTCATTTGTTAGTAAGGATTTATAGCTGCTGAAAAATGGAACTGCTAGTAGCATTTGACTTCTGATGGAAGAATGTCTTGCCTTGTTGAGTGGCTTGGGAATTCATAGTCTACAACAACTGGGAGCATCCAACACGCATAGCAGGACTCACACTAGATTTTCCCTTGTGTTTAATAGCAGGGGATTGTACTTGAGTGAGGAATCTATTAATTTATTTGTTTGAATTCTATCTCTCTTTTTTTTTAGATGCTCCAGGTCTTGTAGATAGTCTTTCCTACCCTGTGAGATAGTTTGAGCTGAGAGAGCGTGCCTGATCCGAAGTTATTGACAGCTTTCATTGCTGAGAGTGAATTTAATAGATCGTTTCTAACACCTTCTTCATATCCCGGTTTTCATTTGATCCATTACAGCATAGATGGCCTTGCCTAGGAGACCTTATTTAGTTAGAGTTCTTTCCAAGAACCTGAAAATCATGTGGAGTAAGGACACAAGTCACCCCTGCTACCAATAGAGTGTAATCATTGACAAATGTTGATACATTTCCCAACGTGATACAATATTCTGGCAATGCCATTCTCTTAATGTTTTGGAAAATACAAGGCAGTGCTATTCCATATTTGTGTGTGTGTGTGTATCTTTTATTACATAATTTATATATCCACATAGATGTTTCATATATCCATAAATATAACAAAAATATTTCCAATTAAAGCAGTAATTGTATTCCTTCTTAGAGACCACTTCTAGCAACATTATAGGACAAATGATCCATGGAATGATTCTCTTTTGAATGTTCTAGCAGAGAGTATGACATCTGGGTCTCTGAGGGAAGGCTATTTCAGAGGGATGAAAGACTCAAAGAAAAGTGTTGTTCCCTAGTTCTCCTCTTCAAATCTCACACAAAGAGATCCTGTGTATCCTTATGCATTAATTTTATTGAAGCTGTTCAGGAAATTTCCAACCTTGGTGTCCAATCATGTAGGGCTGTACAAATAATAACCAATAACTGAATTGTATTCAATATAGTGCCTGCAATACTGGTACTATGTGATTCTGGAAATTCTCACCTGCCACTAAAGAGATGGCTGCATTTTGTAATAATTACAGCTTTTACATAGTCTCCAGAGTGACCCCTATTTAGAGCACGTTTTATTAGTGCCATTTATACATGATATGGACTTGGGCAATTGTCTCCAAGGCATCTTGTTTCAGGGAGAGCTGCATAGTAAAAAAAGCAAATGGTTCTGTACAAATAACACCTCTTTGTTGCTAGGATTCAACTTTATCCTGGTTTTTTTTTTCATGAAGTCTCTCGTTCCTTTCTAGATTCCATGTCAAGCTCTTCAGATAAATATATGTTAGTAAGAAAAAGATAAAAGATTTCTGTGGCCAGTCGTGTCTGACTCTAGGGCACAGTCTTTGTATCTCCATTTCTTGGCCAAGGGAGCCAGCATTGTCCGGAGACATTTTCCATGGTCACATGGCCAGCATGGCTATATGCCAAAGACACATGGAATGCTGTTATCTTCCCACTGAGCTGTTATCTATTAATCTACTCACATTTGCATGCTTTCAAACTGCTAGGTGGCAGAAGCTGGGGCAGGAATGGGAGCTCACCCTGTTGCACAGCACTCAAATCTTGAACCCGGGCTGTCAGTTTTCCAGCTGACAAGCTCAGTACATTTATAGGCATATTGATTATCATGTGACATGATATTTCTTGCAGTAGTTTCAGGAGAATGTTGAAAATCAGGAATATGATAAACCCAGTGGTAGCCTAAAAGGAAGCTACCACCGAGTAACCATTCCAAAACCAATGAGGAACAGTGCTGCTCAACTACTAATTATTGTGAACAGTCGGGGTGTGTCTGTGTGTGTGTGCCAGATTCAAGAATATCAAAAGCCACCAAGACCACAAATCATAAAGCACAGTGACTAGTTAGCATGGAATGTTGTAGACAGAATGCTCCTATCTCTACTCAGTGAGAGAACACAACCTTGAGAGGGAAAAATGATTGAAGCTGAGACACTATTGTTTAAACTTACTTAAACTATATTTCCCAACTTCCAGTTTATGAGCAAATGAGAACTCTTCTGAAGCAAGGCAGAATGGATGGAGAGTGACAGTATGACCTGAGCTGGGGCACAAAGTTTCCCATTAATTAAAGCTCAACGGAGGCACTAGTACCTTTAAGACAGAGGTACCAACTTGAAATAAGTAGGAATTTCTTAGATGTAAAAGCTATTAAGGAGTGGAACATCCTGTCTCCTGGAACTCTTATCACTGGAAGTTTCCAAGAAAAGTTTGGCTGGCCATTTGTCTTCAATAGTCTGATGATTCCTTCTCTGGAGTAGAAGATTTGAAAGATTCCTTTTGAATGTATGATTCTACCTCAAGCAACCACAAAATCTAATTATGGGCAGCATTTCCTCTGTGCTGCAGCATTCTTCTTTCAACTGTTAAGAACAAAGACATGGGAAGATCCACTTTCCAGAACACCTGTGCCATTGTGATGATGGAGAAATTGAAACCATCAGGCATGTCCTTCTCAACTGCTCATTTACAGAGGCATTCATAGTATAACTTATACATTACTTTCCGGGCTTACAGATCACCCACACTAATGGTATATCTACTAATTTATCTTGGATTTTTCTTTCATAATTTACAATGTTGCTAAATTCTGTATGACATCATTCAAAATCTGGTAGAAATTGACTGATAGCAAGTGTTAAATCAGGCATGTTGCATTTCTAATTTTTAGTTTCATAATTTCCAGTGTTACAGCTGCACCTTTTAGCTTCCAGGATGGCATAGAATACTCTCTTATTTTACTTTATTACTGTAATTTTACTGTAGTGCTTAGTTGTTGTAAATTTAATTAAGTGCTAGTTTAAATTAATCTTACAATATTTTAAAACTTTTGAGTTTTATAATTCCATAGTTTTTATGTTCTGTGCATAATTTTCTTAATTTCATTTAGTCATAATTCTGTTTCATAATTTCATAGCTATGATGCACAGACTGTTCTTAAATTGTAGCTAGTAATTTTACATATAATTTTGCACAGTAATCTCTATATTTTTATCATATGCTGGGTATAGTCCAAAATAAAGTTCATCATATTGAATATATGTCAACTTGCATAACAGAGAGTGAGGATAAGGTCTTCGAAGATTAAGACCTAACACTGATTTGGATTCTATAAATCTTGTAGCTGTGGAGGTTTGCCAGAACTTACTAATTCTCTCAAATATTGATTACTTCATTGAGAGTTTCTATGCTGCCCTTAAAATGGGAGGTGGGGAAATGTAGTAGAAATAGTGGCAAAATCTGGATTGGAGTCAAAAGAAGAATCAACCTAGAGTCTTTAGGTAGTCACAAACGGAATCATTCCAACCCTCCTCATGAATTCCACTAACCCTAATCTAGTGCCAAAATAGTGATAATCATTAGTTGAGTAGATTCCTGTGTACAAGCATGAGCAATAAGTTTAATTGGGGGGTCGTTATTGTTTTGATCAGTTAATAATCTAGGTCAGGGGTCCCCAAACTTGGAAACTTTAAGACTTGTGTACTTCAATTCCTAGAATTCTCCAGCCAGCTATGCTGGCTGGAGAATTCTGAGAGTTGAAGTCCATAAGTCTTAAAGTTGCCAAGTTTGAAGACCTCTGATCTAGGTCAATGTTCTGAAAAGCTTAGCAGTATCTCCAATCCATTTGAGTCCATTCTGATCTAGCTTTTTTCCTAGATCAGTTAGACCAGTGATGGAGAACCTTTTTTGGTTCGCGTGCCAAAAAGGGGGGGGATGCGTGGGATCACGTGTGTGCGTGCCCACACCCATAATTCCATGCACCCCCGCGCATGCGCGTATGACCCCCCCACTCCCAGCATGCAATGGCACGCCCATTTTTTGCTCTCTCCAGGCTTCTAGGAGCCTGGGGAGGGTGAAAATGGCCTTCCCCACCCCCTCTGGAGGCTGGAAACAGCCTGTTTCCTGACTCCCAGTGGGCCCAGAAGGCCCGAAAATCAGCCGGCTGGTGCGCACATGCATGTCGGACCTGAGCTCGCGTGCTCACTGATACGGCTCCGCGTGCCACTTGTGGCACCCGTGCCATAGGTTCGCCATCACGGAGTTAGACCATATAGAAATTTATAAAACAAAACCGCTGTAGAAGATGTGTGATATAATGATTTTGCAAGCTTTTGAATAAGTGCTGAAGAACAATACCAATATGTATTTCCCTTCCATTCATCATTTTTTTGGATTCAGTCCTATCTCTTAACTTACAAGTAAGGTCTGTAAGGTGTTAACAAATTACAGATGCATCTGCTAAACAATGATTTTGCTTGGCACAAAAAAGTTCAACATTTAGTCACCACAGAATTTTGCCTTTTCAGGTCCTATAAGCAGAGAACAAAAGATGGCAAATCTGTGTTGTTTTATAACATAAGAAAGTGTTGACTAAAATAATATAGTAATATAGTGCTTTGTTTTAAATTAGCAATAAAGGTGATTTAAATACTAATTTAAGTTTTCCATTCTTTCCATTCCATCCTTTACATATAGCCTATATTTTGTTATTAAATAATGCTTATTGTTGTTGTTAGTTGCGAAATCGTGTCCAACCCATCGCAACCCCATGGACAATGTTCCTCCAGGCCTTCCTGTCCTCTACCATCATCTGGAGTCCATTTAAGCTCACACCTACTGCTTCAGAGAGAGAGAGATGAGAGAGAGGGGGAGAGAGAGATGAGAGAGAGAGAAAGGGGGGAGAAGAGAGAGATGAGAGACAGACAGACAGAGGGGGGGGAGAGAGATGAGAGATCCTGGTGTTTTGTTTTCTGTGGGAAACATGTCCAAATGGCTCTTTGAGTATTTAAGGTTGCAGAAACAGGTGGCCAGGCTAAGTGCCTGAAGGACGCCATCCCATCTCTGGGAGTCCAGGCTTTTCAGCAAGCGGCACACTGGATTCATATTAGTGGTCCGCGGGATTTAAAATTATGAATTTAGTGGTCCCTGAGGTCCAAAAGATTGGTGATCCCTGCTGTAGTCCATATCAAAATACAAGGTTCAAACACATATTACCAATAAAGTCCTATAAAAACAATTTAAAATAAGAATAGGGTAAAATACAATAATTATGAGATAAAATACAATAATTTAATGCATAAATATGTAAAATAGAATAAAATAACATAAAATTATATTTCTGTATCGCCCCTACAATCTACCCCAATCAGGCCCACATATGCCAATCTCAGTCAGACCATTTTAGTCAGAAATTGCCTTGGTTAAGGTTAAAATAGCATTCTGTGGATTGTTTGGGCTGAAGTATTTTGTCTCATGGAGATGTTAAAAAAATAAGTCATAAGTTACGGATAAGGATTTTTACTACTCCATGTGACTGATAATCAAAGGAACAACTCCCAATATGCATTTTATTACGATCCTTGTTTGCTTTCTTATAGAACAGTTACAGGATTCTCCTCAACATTTTTATCTGTGCTGCCTTTCCTCACCTATTGTTTCTCCTTATAAGTACACACCTTCTCTATCTGATGTGATCAATTCATTTTGAATTTCCAATCATTTTGTTACATTGGAACTTCCAGTTAATGTTCTAGTACATTTTTACTTTCTCCATATCTGTAGTGATGAGTGATACTATAATTTGTTATTGTTTCTACCATCAAAAACAGTGAGTTGCAATTGGAAAAAAATGGCATAGATTTTCCTCTAGTAGGACAACTAAACAAGTAAGAAAATTGCCAGAAAAAATGTAGGATTTTTTTTTTAAATTGATCTTTTATTATAAAGTGCGGCTTCTATTATTTTGTTTTTTCTTTACTGAGATATGTTTAATAAATAAGGATTGAAAGAAACAGGAATTGAAGAATTAGAATGATAAATATAATTTGCAGCAGTTCCACTTGTCTTTTGCTAATCTTCTGCTAACACAGTTTAATGCTAATTACATTGAAAACATGACACTTAAATAACTTTGGACTTGAAAGTCTTTGAAAGAATTACTTAACACTCGATCTGAGATTATACACGATATAATTTCATGTAATCAGTGAGATAGGCAAGGTCATCTAGTTGCAAGTAACCAACTGCGCTTATGAGGCCGTGTAGTTCAAATTTTTGTAAAGTCTTTAATTGTAGTCTATTCAGATGGGTATAGAACAGATATTCAAATTAGAGATGTGAGCTGCTTGGAAAATACACTGGCAAAAGGTGAAATTGGAATTAGAATCCTACCTTTTAAAAAGGGTAGACAAAAAATACTCCAATGAAATATTTTCATTAATAGAATAATTAATACATGTCATATGATAAGGTCCTCGTGTATATTTTTACCTTTTATCTCCACCATATTTTCTTTTAACTTGTAATAGGAAGACTATTAAGCTAGAGCAGTGGTTCCCAACCTTTCTAATGCCGCGACCCCTTAATATAGTTCCTCATGTTGTGGTGACCCCCAACCATAAAATTATTTTCGTTGCTACTTCATAACTGTAATTTTGCTACTGTTATGAATCGTAATGTAAATATCTAATATGCAGGATGTATTTTCATTGTTACAAGTTGAACATAATTAAAGCATAGCGATTAATCACAAAAACAATATGTAATTATGCCAGATCAGAAATTCTCGGGCCAGTCTTTGCAAGAGCACAAGGAATATCATCTTCCACAACAAGTCTATTTCTGTATTTAGACTTGATAACCAACAAGTGTACAGCAGTATTTCTCAATCTCAGCAACTTTTAAGGTGCCTGGACTTCAACTCCCAGAATTCAAAGCAAAGCTGGCCCCTTAGCTGATGCTGTCAAAGCTCGGCCGCCAGGCGTCACAAACGCCTCTCACCGAATGGCACCTCTGCCGACCAATCGGAGGGCTCGGGCGAGTTGAGTCGATATGGACAGGCTTGTGGCAGTGGGGGGGGGGAGCTGAGGATGCCGGGGCGACCTCTGGGAAATGGTCATTCGACCCCCAAAGGGGTCCCGACCCCCAGGTTGGGAACCACTGAGATAGAGAATCGGACCACTAGAAATAGTAATGTCTGAAAGAAAGCTTTAAAACATGTGAACGTATAATTACTGCTAACTGTATATTGTTACATTAAATAAATATAAGCACACTAAATCAAGCCCTACATTGCATATCTTTAAAATAGCACAGTGAACTTAGCTCAGTAAATGGTGTTATAAAAATGAATGTTAAATATATGCAGTATTAACATATTCTTCCATTAATTATGCATCAAAATATCATCTGTCATAGCTTTATGTAAAAAAGTACTAAAATGTATTTTTTTAGTGGATGTATGATTAGTGAAAAGCATGGGCAATGAAAAACCAGCACATCTGCTTGGTTCCTTTAATAATAACTCTACCAAATCTACCAAATTAGCTATGTTTTAATGAAATTATGCATAATTTGGCTGCAAAACTGCAGGTAACCATGAAACAGCAGCCCCTCCCACCCAAAAAAAGAGTTTTTTGTATTTCTTTGATGCCATCTAGTGCTCACACAGATTTTTCCAGCACAGATATAGTAGCCCTTTCAGTGATATAAATCTTAAAACAGTTTTCAAATATAATAGAACTGTGATGGCGAACCAATGGCACACGTGCCACACACTGAGCCATATCTGAGGGCATGCAAGGCTGTGCCCTATGTCAGCTCCAGCTCCAGCTGATTTTCGGCCTTCCAGAGGGTGGGGGGAGTCCGTTTTCACCCTCCCCAGGCTTCAGGAAAGCCTCTGGAGCCTGTGGATGGTGAAAAACTGACCCAAGAGGCCAACCAGAAGTTCAGAGGCTTCAGTAAGGCCTGTGTGCATGCGCAGGGGGGCAGCGCGGGGGGTTGTACATGCATGCATGGGGGAGGGCATTGCATTATGGATGTGGGCACACACATGTGCTATTTTGTGCGTGCACCCTTTTGGCGCCCGAGTAAAAAAAGGTTCGCCATCACTGTAATAGAAAAATGAAGCACTCTATTAAAATACAAGTTTGGTAGGAGTTACTGGTTGGGAAAGACTTCCATGAGATGTCTTTCAGAGAACATGTGAAAAATGTTAGCTTTCTACTTAAATTGTTTAAATTAAGCTTTGCAGTTAAATTATTCTACAGAATTTGCAACCCTAGAGAGAAGATCCTCTCTATTGCAATGATCTGGACCTTCCTTAAAGTTAATAAGTATCTAAGCCAGGGGTGTCAAACTCGATTTCATCGAGGGCCACATCAGGATTGTGTTTGACCTTGGGGGGGGGACATGGCCAGTGTGGTCAGCTTGACATCACTCATGTCGGGGGTGCCTGTGGTGGCCCAAGCACTCTGCCAGCAAAAACGGGCTCCCAAGCTCCGTTTTCGGCTGCCATGGCCTCCTTCAACCCTGTGCCAGGGAAACACGGCCCTCCCGAGCTCCGTTTTTACTAGCAGAAGCACCACGGGCCAGTCCTTCACTGTTTTCAGGGCAGTCCCGTGGGCCAGATCCAAGTACCCCAGGGGCCGGATCTGGCCCACGGGCCTTGAGTTTGACGTCCCTTATCTAAGCTGATAAGTATTGGGGTATTTTTGAATTCATTTGTCACATCTTAGCATAGTAATATTATATTGAACCTGTTTTAGGAGTAGACTGACAGCCTGTAGATTATTTTGGCTACAAGCAGTATATATTTAGTAAAGAAAAAAAGTAAAGGTTTCCCCTGTCCAGTCATGTCTGACACTAGGAGATGAGGCTCATCTCTGTTTCTTAGCTAAGGGAACTAGAGTTGTCTGAAGATGCTTCGGGGGTCATGTGGCCAGTATGACTATACACCGAGGTGCTCAGAATACTGTTACCTTCCCATCGAAGTGGTACCTATTTATCTACTCACACGTGCATGCTTTTGAATTGCTAGGTGGGCAGGAGCTGGGGCAAGAATAGGAGCTCACCCTGTCATGCAGTGCTTGAGTCTCGAGCCTGGCTGATAGCTTTCTAGCTGACAAGCTCAGCACCTTTAACCACTTAGCCACTGCACCCCTATATATGTAGTAAGGTACCTCGATCATAAACCATCTATTAGCATTCTGCACTAATTGTACCTCCACAGCTAGGTTCAGCAACCAATATATCAGAGCATATTTCGGGAATCCAATTCTGAAACTACTAATGCAGATCACAGAGGGCAGGCTTTTCTTTCTAGGAATAGGTAGAACTTCTATGCCATTTTTAGATGGTAACTGCTGTTGAAGTAATCTGGGACTTTGGTAGATCCAAAAGTACCATGAAGTGCAATCTGTTCTTTCAAGGATAAATGCTTTCCAATCCAGAAAGGGCCATTCCTCTTCATTCCAAAGACCAATAGAAACTTAGCCAAGTTAATTGCCTTTGTATAGTCATCACAGTGTTTAAGAATTGATTCAGAATGTGCTTAGCCTCTGCTATCAGATTTCACAGAGAAATAGATCTGAGTGGATTTAATTTAATGTTTTGCTTTCAGTGAATACAGTTGCTGCATTCTTTATTGAACCGGCAATTTACCGCAGGCTAATGCTATCAAGTGACATTTGTGTATGGGCAGTGGCTAATGTAACAAAAGTTACACACAAAGCCATGGCTTATAATGTGCTATAATATGAATAAGTAATTGGAATTGGGTTGAATATTAAAATTGTTGTAATGTTGGAGGTTTTTTTAGTTTGTTTTGCTTTGAATTGATTATACAAATGGTTGCTGCCTAAACTAAGCTCTGCCTGCAGGATTTGGTAGTATTTCTAAATTCTAAAATGAACTTGCAAGGCTTTAAAGAAGAGATGGCTGGACATGACATATTGACTGAGATTAGTTCTATCCAAACCTCAGTGGATCATGTCATTATTTCTCCCCCTCCCCTTAGAAATAGCTTGAAATTAAAATTCAAAGTCCAGATAAAAATGTATCTGATATATCTTGTGGTCATAAATAATTAGGACTTTCTCTCTTTTGACATTATACACTACTTTGATATTAGTTGGAGCTTTTGATATTACATCACTTTGGTATGAATCTCTGCCCTTCTCTAATATGAGGAGAAATGGTGTGAACAATTTAGTGAACAACAATAGAAAGCAATGCTGGGAAAGAACCATGAATTCTCTGAATGAGTGAGAATAAGAAGCAAAGCAAAAGATCTTGGATTAGTTCATTTTCCATATTCTTTTTCTCAAAACAGTCACAGTCTTATGGGGAGCTTTTCAGATTTTGAAAATAATGCACATGGAAAAACAAAAAAGACAATGTCAGTTTAGAGCATTACCTATCCCCTTTTTGTATCAACATGAAGCAGTTTCATAAAATACATAATTATGTGCAAACTCCAGTTCTGGACTAGTTATCATTCTTCTCTGTTTTACCACCATTCCCTTTATGGCACTTTATAGTCAGCAAGAAAACATCGCCAGATTGGGACGTTGGAGCACAAATGGGGCAGGTTTGATATCATTGTGCAGTCGTCGGCTTCCTTCTCAGTTTCTCAAAACAGAAGACTTCTTTCCCCATTCACAGTTTGCATTTTACCAGCTGAAATAATGTGAAATTTAGACTGTAGATTGCTTTTTGCTTTTTTCTACATTTTTTATAAATTTAATACATTGTATTGTTTCTGTACATTGTTTGGTGTATTATGCTTTAAATTATTAAGTTTATATTATTTGAATAGAATATTGAGTATAGAAATTTGCCTATGTTGATAATCAGTTCTTTGATAATGAACTTTTCAATATATTTATTCATTGTGGCTTCATCAATATTAGTCTTGGAATATAATATATATATATATATATATATATATATATATATATATATATATATATATATATATATATATATATATATATATATATATATATATATATATATATATATATATATATATATATATATATATATATATATATATATATATATATAAAAGCTGCCAATTCTATTTCCAGTTTTAAAATGTAACAATTTGGACCTTTTCTTTAATACTATTATTTTAGTGTTTCTTCTGAATTGTTTGCAGGTTCAAATGTACTAAGATGTTTCTGTTCAATAAATTTTATTTCCGTCTGTAATTCTACTTTTTCTAGTAAATGTCTTTACTGTTTAGTTTCTTGTAATTCTTTCATCAATTCTTTGTTCTTTATTTTTTCCAATTCTCTTATTTTAGCATCTAAGTTTTTTGTGTGTGGCTAATTCGTTTAAAAGACCTTCATATACGCTTTTCTTGTTTCCCAGAGAATAATGGAAAGGTTCCCCATGCCTTTTTGTTTGGAAATAATTGTAGTCCCTCTTTACCTTTTTTTGTAAGACTGTCATAGAAATAATAACCCATCTGAAAGGTAGTTTTCCCACCCAGACTTCGTATGATTAAACTTGAATTATGATCTATGTATATCATTGGGAGAATTTGTACTTCTTTGGAATATGGTGTTAAGCATCTTAGATGCTCATCATATGTCTATTCTAGAGTATGACAGATATCTTGTTAAAAAAAAGTGGAGCCTCTCTTCATTGGATTTTGTAATCTCCAAATATATGTTAAGGCCCATTCCTCCATACTGTATGTAAGAGCAAACCCCATTCCCTTGTAGCACTGATGGTGTTACCTTGTTTGGTAATGAAATGTCTGGAAGAAAACCATCTAGTTCATAGAGCTCCAAGAACCCCACCTTCATATATTAAAATACTTTTGCAATCCATCCACAAGACTTACATAGTATTTTATTAAACCTTGCAGGCCTTGTGTATATGTAATAAAAGAAATAATATTAAAGTGAATTATTTCATAAATAAGTTTTGTTCTAAATATCCAACAATTTTTTTTGCAATAAACAAATCTTTAATTCAAATTATAATAAGGTGAAGTAAGATGATGGGAAATTTAGGCAAGTGAAAGCTTGTTTTGCATTATTTTTTTTAAAAAATGAACTTCACTATTAGCATATGAATGCAGTGACAATTATTGTTGAAATTGATTAATTTGACTATATTTAATGTATGTTTCAACTGTAGTGATTTAGAATGCTTTTTCCTTGATACACTTATGAAGTGTATTGTAATTGTAAGTTTCTTATAAGCCCCAAGTATTTGAACTGAAAATGGTTTTATATTTCTGGTTGCTAACATCAGCAATCTTAGGGGAAAACAAAGCTTGTAAATAAATTACAGACTCAGAACTAGTAATTTATTGAACTGAATGCCCAGGCTTGTGCTTCTGCATTTTTTAATTTGACTGACCAGCAACTTAATAGCTGATCTGGTAGAGTTGGATCATTGGTGAAACATACTATTATGTTATGCACTGGAACCTTACAAATTAAATTTTCATGATAATCCTGATAGTGGTACCTGATCTACAATAGCAAAAGATTTACATCAAATCCCACAACAATCCAAGCAATGTTATTTAAAAATAGAACTGCAACCTTGATTGGATTTTTAATATGGACAGTTGGAAGCATTTCAACTAAAGGTTGAATAATTTTCATGAATATTTTAATTTATGTTCCACATTAACATTCTGATTATTCCCTGAACAAAAGTGTTTACCATTTTAGTTAAAATGTTCTGATGCAATACTTTTTTTTGAAGATTTTCTCATGCAGTTTCCATACTTTGACTCAACATTAATCTCCAAGTTAAGGGGAGAAAGAAAAGAGAAAATCTTTCATGAAAATAATGCAAAACTGATTATTTCTCTGCATTTTTAAAAAGACAGTGAATAAAATTATTTATTTTATAACTCTGTACAGAGCAAGTACCAGATGTTACTTGATGTGAACTGGGAATTAAATATCAATATGCTTGTTTGATACAAAACACATAAATATAGACCAAATTAAGACTTGGTCAAAAAGTTTATGTGCACTCAGAACCAAAATGCACCTTACTTTATGTTATGGAGTATACATAGGATCTGATTTTGTTCAGAAATACTAGTCATCTGTAATTAATGCTGCAAAACATTAATACTCATCTTGCAAATGTACCCTGTTTCCCCCCAAATAAGACATCCCCTGATAATAAGCCCAATCGGGCTTTTGAGTGTATGGCAATAAGGCTAAGTGCTTATTTCAGGGTTCAAAAAAAATATAAGACAGAGTCTTATTTTCGGGGAAACACGGTAGCATGTGATTGGGTTCTTGGGTAAGCTTGGTGGATGAAACTAAAACAAATTATTTATTTATTTATTTATTTATTTATTTATTTATTTATTTATTTATTTATTTATTTATTTATTTATTTATTTATTTATTTATTTATTTATTTATTTGTCAAACATGTACAGGATAATAGTTGTTTGTATAAACATAAGTAAAAAGTACCGATAATAGAGGACAGTAGGACAGGGATGGTAGGCACAGTGGTGCGCTTAAGCACGCCCCTTACAGACCTCTTAGAAATGGGGAGAGGTCGACTGTAGACAGTCTAAGGTTAAAGTTTTGGGGGTTTGGGGAAGAAACCACAGAGTCAGGTAGTGCATTCCAGGCATTGATCACTCTGTGATACATTGATACTGTGATACATTGTGAACAATGTGATACATTGTTACTAACATACAGTATGTAACATACGTTGCTTTCATATTCTTCAAGTACAGACATCAGCATGTTTATACTGTCACATTATACTATATTGAATTGTAAAAAGCTAAAGCAGGATTATTCAATATGAGGAATACAACCACACAGAAAGTATTTAATCCAGTATTTAGTTATCTGAAAATAAGTTTAACTGAATTAGGTGCTTGCTTCAGAATCTCTTTGGAACCTTAAATAATATTCAAATTCTGCTTATGCACATTTTTAAAAATAGTAACATATGAGAGGCTCTCTGAGCTTGCTTGTTTTCTTGCAGGCATTTCATTATCCCAACTAGTGTTTGACGAATGAAACATCTGCAAGAAAGAAAGAAAGCTCAGAGAGCACCAAGGACTCCCTCATGTCAATCCTGAGCTACAAATATTCTCCTTTATTAATAGTAACACATATTTGACATTTTTATTTGGTTTTTCAGTGCCTTAAAAGAACCAGTAACAATGAAAAGAGTAATCATTCTTGATTTCACTCTTTAAAATTAGAGGGCTGTTTATTTGTATTCAGGTAATTTCATTAGCTTGTACTACTTGTCAGCAGATAAATTTTTTCAGGTTTCCAAGAACAACAGTATTTGCTTGTGAATAGATACCATAGACAAGCTCTCTTTTGTTTGGAGATGGTTCAGTCAGTTAAAAAAAAAGGCAGAATAATGAACACATTGGCTTAATTTTTAGTAAATATGCCTGATTTCCTTTTGTTAAAAATAAAGGATCAGTCATGGGAACTATGAAACAAGAAGACAACCAGCAGCAACGTGGACGGACTCAGTTACAGTGGCGATGAGTGCACCATTAGCAGACCTGAAAGAACAGATTAGGGATTAATCATCATGGAGAAAATCTATCTCTGTGGTTGCTAGGAGTTTCCTCCAGCCCTATTTAAGTCCCTCCTTTACAAGGCCCATCAGCATCAACCGCGCTCTCCTCATCTACACAAATTGATCCGCTCTTTCCAGAATTCATTCCGGAGGTGGACTTCGTGCCTGCGCCACAACTCTTACTAGACAATGTTCAGAGACAGTGGAGGACCCTGGCTTCGGGACCTCAGACTAACTCGCTTGACCACAAGCACTTTAATGTGGCCCCGGAGTTATCTTCAATTCTCAGCGTTCCTCCGGTGCACGCCCCAGTGCTGGCTCTTCACACCACCACTCCCATGCCCAGGGAGGCGGAAGAACTGTTACGGCCGGAAGACAAGTGAACCGACCAGGCCCTTATTAAGGCCCACCAGGCAGCAGCCTGGGCGATTAGGGCGTCTTCATCAGCATCCTTTTCCCCCCGCTCTTCACTGATCTGGCTCAGGCTCATCCAGGATCAGATTCCTGCCTCCAATCTACGAGCACATCAAGATCTGAACAAGGTCTTTGCGGCTTCCCAGTTCGCGGCAGATGCATCCTTACATGTGTCCCGCTTTAGATCTAAAGCTATGGCCTCAGCGGTCATCGCAAGAAGCATGCACTGGCTTTGTCAGTGGCCAGTTGACACTCGCCACAAGTGGCATCTGGCCTCTGCCCCCTACCAGGGTCAGGCCCTCTTCGGGGCTTTGCTTGACACAATTGTCATTGAGACTTGGGACAAATATAAAATTTTACCATCCCTGTCCAGGCAGGGCAATTTCCAGCAGTCTCCCTACTCCTGACAGCTCTTTCGAGCTGCTGACCAGGGCTTCAGCTTCTCCTGGGCCCCAGGTCAGTCAGATCTCGGCAGTGCCAGTCACAGGATAGATCCAGGAATGGGAGGCAGTTCAAGCAACTTTTCAGGGAAGGAGGGGGTTACCCCTTCTGTCGCTCCTGGTAGAGCCTTTCTGGATCTTCCAATCGGGGGTTGCCTACCCCTTTTTTCTTCTGAATGGGAGCAAACCATCCAGGATAGGTGGGTGCTTGAAACTGTCAATATACGCCTCAGGCTGGAGTTCCTCTCCCTTTGCCCGAGGTTTTTCATCCAATGTCCCACATCCAGGGTGTCCTCCAAGAAAGCCCTTATGGATGAGGCAGTCACCTGATTGCAATCTGGGCACTTGGCAACCCGTTCACACTTACGACTGGATGCCAAGTGCCCCACAATTACGGTATGTGCTTGCCATTTGCAATCTTCCCTGCTGGCTTCCCCAGAAAGTCAGTGGAGAAGCCAGTAGGGAAGATTGCAAGCTGCTGCCGTCTGCCCCGTAGGCACTCTCTGGTATCTGGGGACTTGCTCAAAAATCCAAGCAAGATTTTAGCACAGATCACTTGCAGTACAAGGCACCAGCTTGCAGAAATGAGAGGTAGTCCTCTTGACTCTGCGGGCTAACTGCAAATGCGTCATTCTACAAACACTGTGCCAAAATCCTGCTTGGATTTCAGGACAGATCATTTTCAGCCAGCCTCTTTGAAAAGGCTGCCTGCTGGAGGGATTCAGCCCCTACACAGAGTTGTGTCTTTCCAGTGAGCAGCTATAGGAGAGCAAAAGGGTTCTCTGCCAGAGCGATTTGGCCCTGTGCTGGGCTGAGCCTTCTGGTAGGCAGCTCTTTAAGGGCAAAAGGGTTGCCTGTGGAGGACTTTTCTCCATGGGGCTGAGTCAGTCCAGCTTTTGCTTTGTTTGTTTAATTAAATCTGATTTCACGAGAAATCTATTTGTGAGTAAAAAAGGTTTTCTATAGGACTGATGTTATATGTGTCAGATGGGAAGTAGGAAATGGGCTCAGTATTCCTTCACTGTTTGCCAAGCCAAAGTATAACATATTGATTATGTAAGGAGTGCAGCCAAGGAGATGTTATCGATTTTTTTCATCATCAGATTTTAACTTTTTTTCTTTTAGAACATTGGCAATCCTTTATTTTTTAAATCATTCATGATTTCATTATTGTAGAAAGTCATCCACTTATATATTTGTTTTATCTGGACTAGGGGTAACATTAAGGGACTGTTTGCATATGTGCGTGAGCCATGAAAAAAAGTCAGTTAATGTGGATAGAATCCACATTATAAGCCAGTGATGGCGAACCTATGGCACGGGTGCCACAAGTGGCACGCGGAGCCATATTGGTGGGCACGCGAGCTCAAGTCCGGCGTGCATGTGTGCACTGGCCGGCTTATTTTCGGGCCTTCTGGGCCCACTGGGAGTCGGGAAACAGGCTATTTCCAGCCTCCGGAGGGGGTGGGGAAGGCTGTTTTCGCCCTCCCCAGGCTCCTAGAAAGGCTCTGGACCCTGGGGAGAGCAAAAAAGGGGCCTTCCGGTTCAACCAGAAGTTGGCAAATGGTCCATTTTCTGCCTCCAGAGGGGTGGGGAAGGTCGTTTTTGCCCTCCCCAGGCTCCTAGAAAGGCTCTGGACCCTGGGGAGAGTGAAAAACGGTTGTGCCATTGCGTGCCGGGAATGGGGGGGTCACACGTGGGTGGACGCATGGAATTATGGGTGTGGGCACGCACATGCATGACCCCCCCGCACGCCCCCTCTTTTTGGCACGCGAACCAAAAAAGGTTTGCCATCACTGTTATAAGCCATGATGTTCACTAAAAAGATTTATGTCTTGAATTGATATTGCAGTCACAGAGAGCTATGAAATGTTGAATAGTAATCAAGTGATAAGTCTGAATCATCTTAGGAGCGCAAAAATTTGTTTTTTATTCAGTCATAATAAAAATAATTTTGTGCTATATATTCTGGAGTCATATTAATTATACAACAGAACATTGAGCGGGAGCGGGAGCAGTCTGGAGAATTGCAACAAGCAAATATGTGCATATGGTGCAAATGTTTAATAAAGTTCACTACTTTTGCGAAGATGAAAATCAGAACTGGATTCCCATATAGAAAACATAAACATGGCTTATTTTCTGTGACATATTTAAGGCCAAATAGATGGTATTGATAAAAGTGGAATCATTTGTGCTTTTTGAACTTGGTTGTTTGCTTGCAGATGTTTCATTATCCAACTGATTAATAACTTCAGTGCTAATAAGTATGGAATTTGCTCCCTGTTTAATATGCAGTAGCATGCCCTGTTGGTGAGGAGTGTCAGGGGTTTTTCCCTTGGTAGTTCCTTGAGTAGTCTGTTTTCTGCTTTATTGTTTGAATGGGTGTTCACTGCTAGAGGATTAGTTCTGTTTTTTGTTTCCTTCTTAGCTTATGTCTTTATTATGACTTTATTATGTCTTTTGAATGGTGTAAATAGATTTGCTTCTATATATCTGCTTGTTTATTTCTATGTGTATAGACCAGTGACGGCTAACCTTTTCGGCACCAAAAAAGTTAATATGCTGGCTATACAAATGAAACTGGTTGCTGTCGTAATAATCAAAGGGGATATATAAATAAAAAGCCAGAGAGTAATTGGATTTACAAAAGAGATTTGTTAATGTTTTGAAGGATACTGAGACTGAACAAATTAAAAAAAAATCTATTTCTAGGACATTATTTGAAAGGATTTAAAACCAAGATTGTTAAAAGTGCAGGAGAGGAATATAAAGATGGTTTACTTGATCAAGGTTAAAATAGATATGTAGTTGCAGTATCTCTGCTAACCATTAATAAGACTAGTTGACCAGAAATAAATGATGGGTTTTAAAATTTTGTTTATAATTAAGAGTTTGAGATATGGAGGAAAAGAGAGTATTTATTACATTTTAAAACTTATTAAAATTATTTATACTTGTGATGAAAGAAGAAATTTCTTTAATTTTTTTTATTTCTTTTTTCTTCTCTGCAATTTTTATTTTTTACACTTTTACTTTTAATTTGTATTAGTTTTTATCTTTTCAATTGCAATCCTTAATAAAATTATTTTTAAAAAGAACTACCGTGTAGGTTCTACAAAGCTTCTGAAGCCATTTTGACTGGCTTCAAAGCAAGGAAACAAGTAAGGTACTGTAGCTTTGAAGCATTTAGTAGTTTTTGTATGGATTTTTTGGTTCTTCGGTGTTCAGAAATATTTTCTTAGGTGCAGGCCAGGAATGGAACAGGAGGTTGCACAAGAAGTGCCGGGTATGAATCAGAGATGTGGGTTTGGAAGGGGTTGCTGGTGGGTGACATAGGGCAGGGAAAGCATGTGAATGGGTGTCACTGGTCAGGGGAGCACATGGGAGATGGCATAGGCCAGGAAAAGGGTTCCTTCTCCCCTTCCCTTCTCCCCTTTCCTTTCCCAGCAAACAGATAAGTGACTGCTGTTGGTGGGGAGAGGAATTGCAAGACTAGTTTGGAAACTGTCATAGAATATTGAAAATGAAGATCATGTGACCACAGCAGCAATGCAGCAGCAGCCAGTAGCCCCGAAACAACCACAACCTCCCCAAATTTCATTCCTGTAGGAGTCATGAGCCCCAGATTTTTGGACACATTCTGTAAGTTAGCCCATTTTAACTACCTTGGTTCAAAAATTGTTGCCCTATGATGCTGTTTCGCCCAGTTAAAGATCATGACAATGAAAGTTTAAATAAATATATAGATGGTAAATGATGACCAGGTTAGCTGTATTAAGGTCCATTTTTAGAGGATACATATTCCAAAATCAAGGGGGAAAAGAACAATCACACCAGTGTAATGCCGGTGTGTTATTGTGTACATAAATTGAATTATTCAGGGTGAATGACTTCTTTGTCCAGTGGCTACCTTGTTACATGCTCCATTAATGTACTTTATTCTTCATTGTAGCTGGGCTTCTTTTAACCTTGATGTAGAATTGAAAGCTCAGGTATTGTTTTTAAAGAAAAAAATTGGTCAAGCTATCGAAAAATGACAAATTACACACTTTGCTTTGAGTAACATGTTACCTCACCCCACACACACTAGAGAAAGTGTCACGGGTTGGAATATTTAATTGCCATGGTGCAGAAGCCACAGTGGGATCTGAAATTTTCTTTGAATTTACAAAATTCATACTTTTAATATCTCTTTTGCACATATCCAGTATGAGATGGGGAAAGGAGTAGAGAAAAATTGAGTTAACTAGTTTTATTCCCCTTTAAATCAAAATCCAGTAGCAGCTACCATAAAAATATATCTTTGGAAATTTCTTTGCTCTTGGAGGTTGAACTGACCCATGTCTCCTGCTATTCTTTAAATTGGTGACTATATAGTTAATTGACTATGTTCAATAATCCTTTCTATGCCAGGAAACATTTTAAATATTGTATCTTATTTAATAATGAAAACAACAGTTATCATGAAGTTTCAGCATGAAATGTTAAGAGCTCATGAATATGGACAAATTCTAGGAAATGTTAACTTCAGTGATAAATCATTATTTAATGTGATGAAAATCTATAGATGATATTGTAATTTCCTGTTCTAAATTGTCAAGTTTACAGTTGTCAAGTGATTAATATTTCTTTAGCACGTGCATATATTCTACTTCGAAAATCTTCTGGTAGCATTATTTTATCAATCTGCAAAGAGTCAGTTAATAATAAAATTGAATCTTCCATTATTTTGCAAAAATACAGTATAGCTAATTTTAAAATGGTCTTCATGTTATCAATAATTCCTTTGAGATGTCATTTGTTAAAAGGCAAAGTTATGGCAGTGATTAGAAAACTGCACAGCTCCTTAGAGCTTGGCCATAAGAGATTACATTTTCAGTAATGTAACTATGTATGTAACTAAATCCGGTTGAATAAATGCAGTTTTTGTTTATTTTGTAATAGAGGAGACTGCTGCAGAGAAGGAATAGAATAGAATAGAATAGAATAGAATAGAATAGAATAGAATAGAATAGAATAGAATAGAATAGAATAGAATAGAATAGAATAGAATTCTTTATTGGCCAAGTGTGATTGGACACACAAGGAATTTGTCTTTGGTGCATATGCTCTCAGTGTACATAAAAGAAAAGATACATTTGTCAAGAATCATAAGGTACAACACTTAACGATTGCCATAGGGTACAAATAAGCAATCAGGAAACTATCAATATTAATATAAATAGTAAGGATACAAGCAACAAGTTACAGTCATACAGTCATAAGTGGGAGGAGATGGGTATAGGAACGATGAGAAGACTAATAATAATAGTAATGCAGCCTTAGTGAATAGTTTGACAGTGGTGAGGGAATTATTTGTTTAGCAGAGTGATGGAGTTTGGGGAAAAACTGTTCTTGTGTCTAGTTGTCTTGGTGTGCAGTGCTCTATAGCGTCGTTTTGAGGGTAAGAGTTGAAACAATTTATGTCCAGGATGCGAGGGGTCAGTAAATATTTTCACGGCCCTGAAAATTACTACCTGTTAAATGTCATGTCGTGTAATTTCCCCACATTCTTCATCCTCCAAGAGAGTCTGTATTGGTGTGGGGATTTATTTTGGCTACGATTGGACACACCACAGCTTGGATGAAAGCTTTACACATCCCCTTATTACATTTCACACTTTCCCTAATACAAAGCTGCTGTCCTCACTCGCCCAATTCTAATTATCTGGCCTAGCCATGATCAGGTGCTTAGGCTTTGACATACTTAGTCAATTTCTTTCTCTTTAAGTTCTAACGGGATAAGTGCATATAATCCTTTTCTCCTTCCAGAATTTCTTACACATATTGGAGATTTTGTACAGCCTCAGCTTGGTTGCTCTTTCTATACAACAAGACACAAGGCAAAGGTGCTGCTTAGCTTCAAGCCATTCTCCCAAGTGTTGCTCCTCTTTGCCCGTGTTCGCATACATTATTAGCCCTCTTGATTAAATCAGGGCATTAGTGGGGTGAGAGAGCAAACCTGGCTGATATGGACATTGAAATGTCCTTCTAAAAGCTAAGGTGCAGCTAAACTAGCCAGCTTGGAAGCCGTCATGACTGGAATTCTGGATTCTTGTCACTGCCTGTTATCACTCCCATCCATATTCTTCCTAACAATTCCAAGAAAATGAGTTTTCTATGAGTACTAGACACATTTACGAAATTGCAAAACACCAAAGAACTAGATTGAGCATAGGGCTTCATGGAAGTCTACATCTGAAATGAAGTTGATTTTGGGTGGTCTTGGTTTACGACAGAAACCTGCAATGTATGACAAATGTGGTTTACACTGTCTTTGGCTTCAGGGTCCATATATATTAAGAGACAGCCTTTAGTTACTGGACGTGTATCACAGAATGGCTAGCTTTTATACATGTGTGGTCCATTATTCCTTGAAAGCTAGCACCAGAAAGAATGACTTAATTTGGAACATGGGCTGTTTCGCCAGGCAGAAATGGCTTTTGCATTGCTTGATTGATAGATTTGGTTTAGATATAAAATAATAAGTCTATAAAATTTTCATCTATTGTGAAAACTGAGGAAAAATCTTGGTTCACTTATTTTGTATTGTCAAAGCCATAGGTTAACATTGTGGACTCCTTTGCTTTCATAACCTCTCCTTGTTTTATGACCACAATTTGTTCCCTAAATCATAACCAGAATGGTTGCTAAGATAAATAGTAGAGACATGAACCACATACAGTAACAGAGGGGAAAAAAGCCCTATGCGAAGGTTTTTGCCATCTGACTGCTGCTGTGGCGTGTCTCTTCTGACCTTCTTGCTCCTCTCACTTCTCCAATGTGCATAGTGTTTTACTGAATCCTAAAATAGATGGCAATCTGGCAATACACTTTAATAGTTTGAATGATATATGTGCACCCTGACTTAATTTAAACAAGATCTCAAGACTTAGCTGTTCCTCTAGGCCAGGGGTGTCAAACTCGTGGGCCAGATGTGTCATATGCTAGCCCTGCCCCCGCCTGGTTTAGCAAAGAGAAAAGTCCTGATACCTCACATGACACTGCCGTGATGACACGAGTTTGACACCCCTGCTCTAGGTCTTGGGTTAGACACCTGTGTGGTATATTGATTGTTAGTTGGTGTTATTTCAGAAATTGTTTGCCTCTGTCTTCTTCCTAGCATTGAAAGAAGGTAATTGGCTCAAAAATCTCTCTATTGACTTCTAGTTGGCTTAAGTCAGAACTAGAACACAGCTTTTCCCAATTTTAGTCCTGTGTCTTAACCAACAGAGCAAGCACAAATTACTTTCTGACTATCAGTTACAGATTTGAACTGCATATATTGAGCACCGTTGTATTTGAATTGAGGATTTGATTTGATGCTGCCCAATTCCAAATGACTCTGGGTGGGTCAAAATACACCAAACAATATAAGGTCAAAGAAAATGAAAGAAGATCAAGATAGCAAGCTACTTTTTATGTAGTAGCTTGGAATAACTGGCATTTTCTCACTGTAGTATCTCAGTTGAAGTTCGTGAATGCATTTCTTGTATAATTCTTAAGTTCTGAACTGGATACTAATTGTTTATTTGAGTGATTAGATCAATGTGTTCTAAAAGATACTATTTAACAATATTGTACTCACCTGGTGGCATGAGATACCACTTTAGCAGGGGTGAAATCCAGCAGGTTCTGACAGGCTCTGGAGAACCGGCAGCAGAAATTTTGAGTCGTTCGGAGAACCGGTAGCGGAAATTTTGAGTAGTTCGGAGAACCGGCAAATACCACCTCTGGCTGGCCCCAGAGTGGGATGGGAATGGGGATTTTGCAGTATCCTTCCCCTGCCAAGTCCACCAAGCCACACCCACCAAGCCACGCCCATAGAACCGGTAGTAAAAAAAATTGGATTTCACCACTGCATTTAAGTATTACTTACCCGCCTCCAGTTATGTTCCTTCCTGGCGTCGGAAATATGTAAGAGAGTATACAGCTCCTCTATTCTTTCTTTCTTTCTTTCTTTCTTTCTTTCTTTCTTTCTTTCTTTCTTTCTTTCTTTCTCTCTCTCTCTCTCTCTCTCTCTCTATTCTTTCTTTCTTCCTTCCTTCCTTCCTTCATATTCTTTAATAAGATATGGTACAATCTATGGATTTATAATATTCATTACAAATCAGAACTACAATCATGTAATTATTGGATGGGTTTTTAAATACTGGAATGTAGTATACAGATAGTTCTCAATTTACAACCATAATTGAGCCCAGAATTATAGTCATAAGTTGTGGCAGTTGTTAAGTGGGTCTCATGATGATGCCCAAATTTAAGACCTTTCTGCAGCAGTCATTAAAATAAACACAGTTGTAAAGAGAACACTGCAGTCTTTAAGCAAATCCATTGCTTGCAATAGGTGATTTTTGCCAGAAACCAAAGGTAAATGCCAGTTTCTGGCAAAAACTTGTCATAAATCATCACATGATTGTGTGATGCTACAAATGTGGGCCGGTTGTCAAGTGCCCAAAATGCAGTCATATGACCATGAAGTGGGGGGACCATGGGAATGTCAAATCCGGTTTATAGGTAGCCCTGGGTAGGTTCATCATAAGTTTGAGCAGTTGCTAAGCACAGGGTCATAAGTCAATATTACCTGTAAAGGAATAAAATGTTTAATGAAAGAGTAATGTCTATTTCTCTTTTGTACAATCTAAGAGTAACAAAATGAATAGTTGTAAAATGTCCAACACCCCAAATAGAGGAGGATTTGTCTATCTGCTTATTTTTAAAGAAAGGATGCTTGGATTGTGTAACTGAGATAGTGACAGTGGCCTATTACTGCTGTTCCAATTACCTGCTATTCTGGATGGTAATTTTCATTTATCTCCCTCTTCTACAGGTGAGGGGTACCATTGTCAACAGTAGATTTCTAGAGATTCTTTTAAAGGACTGCTTCAACTTCAGTTCAAAGAATGAGAATGCCTTGTTTCTCTGTTCAGCTTGGAGGTAAATAGTGGGTGAACTATTCTTTGATTTATTTTCTGGCCACAATTATTTCAGAAACAGTCCTGGTGAGTTGATTGATGTTTAATCTATTTTTTGTTACCTGGAACTGTTTTACTCTATAACTCCTGAGGAAATGGACCATAAATTCTATTAACCTGACCACTGTTGATTAGATCCATCCCACTGGGCCATGTAGAGTCAGTGTGTGTGAAAAGTGGTGCCATCTGCCATGATCTGCCATGATCTGCCATGATCTGCCATGATGACAGAGGTGGTATAGCCCTGTCTAAAGAAGCCATCACTAGATGCAACAGTTCTTCACAATTTTCATCCAATTTCTGGCCTTCCTTTTCTCAGGAAGGTTCTTTAGAAAAGAGCCCTGGGTTAAGGAGATTATATCCCAAATAGGGACTACCACATGTTTTAATCTCTCGTGGAACTGGGATAGGAGTAATTCAATCGTCCAAGCTCTTCTTGATCTCTCATCAGCTTTCAGTATGATTAATCTTGATACCCTTCTGGGATGACTACATGATTTAGAAATGGGATGTATGGTGTTATACTGATTTTCCTTTCTCTTGGGTTGATTTTGGCTAGGGTGTTTGTAAGGGTTAGATTAAGTTTTCAGATTCTTTCTTGTAGGATGTCTCAGAGCATGACAATATCACCTCTTCTATTTAACGTATGTGAACCCACTGAGTAAAATCATCCATTGACACAGCGTCCAATATCATCAGTTCACTAATGATAATAAAATTACATCTCCTTCACTGGACCAAACAAACAGTGTTATCAAGGTCATGTTCAAGAGCTGGAGGCTGTGAAGATCTGGAGAGAAAAGAATATGCTTACATTTAACCCTGAGAAGGCAAAAGTGGTTGTACTTTTTCAAGTATGCATAATGTGTCATCTTTAGGTTTGCATTATTCTATATGGAACACATTCAGGTTTAGAGGTTCTCCTGGATTCTCAGTTCCTGTTGAAGGAGAGGTGGCACCTCTGGCTAGGGAATCCTCACCAGGATTCATCTGATGCATTAATTCTGCCTTTTCCTGGATAGGCAGTCTCTTCTCACAGTTGCTCATGCCTTTGTCACCTCATATTTCGTCTATTGCAATAGTCCAAACATGAGTTGATTAGTCCAAATTGACTAAGTCCAATTGAGGCGACTAAGGCAAGTTTGTCCAGTTACTTGGAAAGAATTTTGATGGCTGTGTTCCTGTTGTAACCTCTTTTTCATTTTTGTTGTACTTTGATGGCTTTTTCTGTATTTCTAGCAACCTAGAGTTGTGAGAACGAGAATCCATCCATCAATGAAACCCTGCAACTCCTAATGAAGTAGACAAGATACTTGACTCTTTTAGCAGACCACTTGTTTCTTGGAACCATGTTCTTCCTTGTTGGTCAAAACCTCCAGGGAGGTTACACATTAATGAGTCCATGCAGTGATGAATTCATCTCAAGGAAAACTTCTACCTTGAAAAAAACAGTTGTGCTTCCCCTTCTGAGAAAACTAACATGGACCCAACAATTCTGGACAATTTTCATTCAGACTCCAACATTCCATTTTTAGTGAAGGCATTTACTTCACTATAGTCACAAACTGGGTGATTTTGGGCCAATCATTGTCTCTCACCCAACCCATCTCAAGGGTTGTTGTCATGAGGAAAATAGGAAGAGGAAGCAGTGTTAAATATGTTTGTCTCCTTGAGTTACTTAAAAAAAAAAGAAAGAAAAGCAGGATGTAAATGGATGCAAACTTATTTCATCTATATCTATGTCATGTTTTAATAGCAATTTATATATGCATCCTAATAAGTTGTCTTGGTTCTGTATAATTGTTTCATACTTTGTCTTAAAAATAATTATGCACTTAATTATACTTTTCTTAAAATAATTGTTTCCAGAATAAAAAATTATTTATTTAAGGGTAGATAACTTATTATTGTTTTTCTAAAATTCCAAATTCTTAGCAAGCCCTTTTGATACTACCCTGTTTCCCCAAAAATAATACATGTCCCATAATAATGCCAATCAGGCTTTTCAGCACATGCACTGAAATAAGCCCACCCCCAAAATAAAATCCCCCAACTACTTTCCGGGAAAAGGGGGGGACATGCCCCATGCACCTGGGCTGAGCCCGTTGGGGGCAACAGAGGCAGCTGCTCCCTCGCCGGTGGCTCCCATTTGCTCCAAGCTCCCCATCCTTTCCTCAGAAAGGTGGCGGCAGCAGCAGCAGCAACTCACCCAGCGGGAGGAAATGCTTGCTGTTAACTCATGCCCAGCGGCGCGAGGTGGCAGGAGGGCCCTGCTACGGAGCCCGCCGAGCCAGAGGTGCATGGAGGCGGATCCTGGGGTGGGCAGGTGGAAGGGCAATTTCGCATCTCCCCACATCGCTGTGGGGCAGGGGATGGGGGACGGGGCTCTCCCCCCTCCCACCGTGATGGCTCCAGTGCCTCGATCCCTGCCTCGCCTGCTCCTCCTCACAGGCAGGAGTGCATTTCAAAACGCCACCGGAGTCAGAGCCCAGAGGAGCTGAGCCAGTCCCGCAGGATGTGCGCATCTTGGGTCGGTGCCTGCGCGCACCCGCCTCTCGCTTGCTCTCTCTCTCTCCTGTAGCAACTTAGTTCAGAGAGCACTAAGGACTCTACTGAATGCGATTGTTCCCACAGGACACTGATTTGGACAAGTAATTTTTGAGGCTGCTACTAAATTTGGCATCAGTTTAGACCAAAAATATTGGTATGTCTTAAAACATTTTCACCTTTTAAGAATGCATATGCATCCCCTGAACGTTCATCAAGATAACTTCTGTTTGGCATTATCTGAATTCTTCCATAGGGACACGCTATCTGGTCAGAAGTTACTGAAATACCTACATACCATTGCCAGTGGTGAAAGATAAACTCTCCTGTCATTGCAGAGTATGACTTTGCCATGCTATTTAGATTCATCTTAATTGACCTAGAAATCTCAATTTACTTATTTGTTGTCTGAAGTAACTGCCATAGTTGTCTTTTTATTGTCCTTAGATTTTTAAGAAGTGGCATTGCAAAATATAGTTTATGGTAGATTTGCTTTGGTAACATTATTTCAAAGAAATACTGTCTAACTTTACCTAAGCAAGTGGCAATGTAAATCCCTACAGGTGGGGAAATATCGTATGTTCTGGCGTATAAGATGACGTTTTACCCCTTGAAAATCTTCTCAAAAGTCGGGGGTCGTCTTATACGCCGGGTACTGAAATTTCCGAGCCGGGGGGAGTTCAAAAATGGCGGCAGCTGCATCCCTGCCATTCTCCAGCCAAGCGACCGAAGGAGTCCCGGAGCCCCAATGCTGCCCTGCGTCTCAGTCTCCTGCCGCCAACTGCAGCCTTCCCAGCAGGTGGGCGCGCACGGGAGGGACCGTGGAGCAGAGGTGCCCGGCAGCTTAAGGCAAGAGGCAGGTGGGAGACGCGGGCAGGAGCCTGCTGCCGCCGATGCCACTTCTGGCATCCCTGCGCCTCTCGCAATGCTCGCCGGGCTCCTCTGCTCCGTGGTCCCTCCCGCACGCGCCCACCTGCTGGGAAGGCTGCAGCTGGCGGTAGTGGCAGGAGACCGAGAGCAGGGCAGCGTTGGGGCTCTGGCGCTCCTTCGGCCGCTTGGCTGGAGAATGGCAGGGATGCAGCCGTGGCCGTTTTTGAGCTCCCACCCGGCTCAGAAGTTTCAGTACGATAGCAGCAGCGGCGGTGGTAGCGTGCGCTCTCCTTCCCTCCCCTGCGCGTTAACCCTGCCGGTGCCACAGTCGTGGACTCAGCCGGGTGGCTGTAGTCCCACGGGAGACAGCGACAGAGACTCCTTCTTCCTCCGAGGGGAGGGGAGCAACCCACCCACCTACCTTGCTTCCACTTGATGTCTTGGAAGAGGGCTGGGCGAGGGAGAAAGGAGCCATGGTGGGGATTGGTTTGCAGGGAGAAAGAAAGAAAGAAAAAAAGGAAGAAAGGAAGAAAGGAAAGAAAGATGTTAGGAAGGAAGAAAGACAGAAAGAAAAAGAAAAATGATAGGAGGGGTAGTCTTATACGGCAAGTATATCCCAAACTCTATATTTTAACTGGAAAAGTTGTGGGTCGTCTTATACGCCCAGTCGTCTTATACACCGGAACATACGGTAACTATAGAAGTTAAAGTTATTAGAACCTCAGCTGTTTCCAAATTAGGCTTTCCAGTCTGAAACAAAATGTTAATTAGAAATATCTTTTCCAGTGTTCTCTTGGGAGGTTGACATATTTAATCTGATTTAAAACTCTCATCAGAATTTTGTTGCAGAACTACTTTCAGTTCAGTTCAGTAGGTATTTAAAAATGGTGAAATGGATTTCCTTTCAATTTATCAACAGTTATCCATTTCAAAATGTATTTGGATGACAAACATTTCATTACACGTGTTATCTAAAACACTATGTAAATACAGTCAGTGATATTTGAAAGATTGAAATTACTTGGAAGTCTGCGAAGCCTTTTTTTTAAAATGACCTTTAAGAAAAAAAGGGTTTTGGAGGAGAGGTGGGGTTACTTTCTGCATTTTGGACATGCTTTTACTTGCCAAAAGAAACTTTTCCAGTTAAAATATAGAGTTTGGGATATACTTGCCATATAAGACTACCCCTCCTACCATTTTTCTGTAACAAAACTTTGCACATTCAAGGAATCTGGGTTGTGTCCTAACAGACTTCCCAAATTGGTACTCTCTGTAATTGAATCTACACTTTCCAGCCTAGCTATGTTGGCGGGGAATATCAGGAATTGCAATAAAATTAAATCTAGAAGATACATTCCATACTTTTGCACAAGTAGCAAGCAAGAATAGACAAACCAAGAGGAGATACTCATCACTGAAGGTTATCTACACATTTCAAGCTTTCGACATTGAAACAAAGATGCATGTATCAAGGATATTTATCAACATGAGAAGATTGCAAATGATTAAAAATTTCTGAATAGGAAAGTGAAGGAACTGGGGCACAAGTACCATTTTCACATATCTTTCCTAAATGAATGGAAATAACTGGTTATGGGGGGGGGAGAAAAGATTGCATTCTTAGGCCATGGCTTGCATCAAAAGTATAAGTAGCTCTTAAGCAGAAAAAGTTGTATTTCAGAAGGGAAGGGAAAATGTATTTGACAAGTCTAGTGGCACTTTATCAAGAAAAAAGTGAACTGACAGCAGGAAGGCAATAGAAGCAAGGACTCCATGTAGAGAATGGCTGAGCAAATAGGTACAGGACTGAACATGGTTAAGGGAGGGGATATGAAAACATGGCTCTTCTGGCAGGCGGGGTGAAAAAGATCGGATTCCCCCATGTATGAATGGTTTTAAAGTAGTGTAATGTTTTAAAATTATTTTATTGTATTTTTCTTATTACTGTTGTACGCCGCCCTGAGTCCTATGGGATTGGGCGGCCTATAATAACTTTTAATTAAATTAAATTAAATATGAATATTCCACAGCACATGGCATATAACAATAGGAAGGCTGCTAATTAGTAACATCCTCTACCTCCTACGTCTGTCCTTCTGTCAGAAGGCAAAGAGAACTCTTACTAACAAGATTCATGAAAGGCAGTGGGGACAGCTTAGTTTGTTAAAAGGTAGAGTAATATTCCACCTTGCTACCCTAAACAATTCTCATCTCCAGGATGAAAAGAATTACATCCTAAGAAGATGAAGGAAGCTGTAGAAGTGGTCTCAAAACTGCCAGATGTTAATTTTTGAAAACTCCTGAAAAATTGGTAAGTTGCAAAAGACTGGGAAAAACCAGCTTAATCCCAGTATTCAAAAATGGAAAACCTAAGATAATACAGATCAATTTGTGTTATTTTACATTGGGTATGGTACCAGAACAGATTATTTAGTTTCTGAGCAAGGTTGCTCAGGTTGAATTGCATTCAACAGAACCATTTTGTTCAGGTAACAAGAAGTTAATAGTTTCACTACACTATGCATTGGTTAGATCATATCTGAAGCGGGATAGACCTATTCTCTATTGGAACTCAGGGCAAGACAAGAACCAATAGATTGAAATTAAAGAAGATTCAAGGTGAACATTGGAAGAAATTTTCTGAACCCAGCAGAATTCTACTGAGAATAGTTGTAGGCTTGCTGGAAATTTTCACACAGAACCAGATGGTCTCCTGTCAGGGTTGATGGAATCCTGCACTGAACAGTGGGCAAATTTAGATATGATTCTTCCAATTTATGCATTTATGTTTCTACCTATTTACCAGTTAGGATAACCTCTTACTATAATTTCAATAGGACATGCTTGTCAATATTAATCCAGCTTTAGAAAAGTATTTTGAAAGAGTATATCAGTGATGGCGAACCTTTTTTGGCTCTGGTGCCAAAAGGGTGCGTGCGGGCGCAATAGCGTGCACATACCCACACCATAATACAATGCCCTCCCCCCGCGCATGCACACAGCCCCCGCGCTGCCTTTCATGCATGTACACAACCCCCCTGCACATGCGCACAGGCCTCACTGTAGCCTCCGGACTTCCGGTAGGCCCGTTGGGCTGTTTTTCGCTCTCCCCAGGGTTCAGGAAAGCCTCCTGAAGCCTGGGGAGAGCGAAAAATGGGCCAACTGGAAGTTCAGAAACGAACTTCACAAACATTTTTCACCATCCCCAGGCTTCAGGAGGCTTTCCTGAACCCTGGGGAGAGCAAAAACAGCCAAAAAGAAGGCCAAGAATCAGCTGGCCAGCGCACACATGCGCGCTGGAGCTGACATAGGCAATGCCTTGTGTGCCCTCAGATATGCCTCCACGTACCACCTGTGGCACGCGTGCATTAGGTTTGCCATCACTGGAGTATATTTTACTATGTGTCTCAGAGTCTTTATCACTCATTTACCTTTTCTATTTAGACTAACATTTATTAAAAAGCTACCATAAACTAACATGGCTTACTTGCTGCAATGTTTACCTTTGGATTTTGGAGGAACTGAGAAAGATATGAATGAGGTAACAACAGAATCAGTTGACAGTATATTTTATAAACAGCAAATCAGACCCAGTGGGGAGAAATCTGTGGAAAGTATTTTAAAGACTCTGTCTTAATTAACTAACTATACAAGCCTTATTACACTTTCCAATATTCTGTATTTACCGCAACAAACATTAACAATTTCTGTGGTTCTTGCTTCTTTGGTCTTGTGCAACTCTACAGGGTTTGACCCCTGTTCCAGTGTTCTCAGCAAGTTTATATATACTTCAGCAGCACTTACCTAATTCCTTTCTTCAGCCTTCAGGGTTTTTTTTGCTTTTATGTCTCAAGCAACACCCATTAGCTTCTTGGGTATTGATATTCAAGTTTCTACTTGCACTGTGTCCTTAAAAAGGTAATAGGATGTCTGATATATTTTCCTGCCAAAGCTTGAGGCAAACAAGGAAGTCATTGTTTCAGGTATGCCTCCTTCAGGGTTAGATTCTGAAGAAAATAGCTTGAGTCACCAGTTACAGTATATCCAGGTTCAGGTATATTACATCAGTACCATGGAAAGCTCAGAGTGAAATCTGGTTTTTATTTAAAGTAACCACCTTCTTCCTAAGGTTTAATTAAGTTGAATATGGCATATTTCTGCATGAGGGGTTCACTGAGGTAGATGCTTTATTTAGATGTATGACATTATTTGGCTAGTAACCAAGACAAAGTTTGTTATAATGAAATCAATATCTTGTATTTTTAGGCATCTTTGTTCAGATTAAGTTTTCCAAGTTTCCAGATCAAGGTTGGAGAGAAAGTATGCACGTTACATGGTGACTTTGATTTCATTCTACAAATTTCAGTCTATTGCTACGGAAATCATTATGTTTATTAGTGTAGTTTTGGTCTAAGTTGAAACCTCTGGCTCAAGAAATATAGCAAACCAGTATAGAGTATAGCATTGTTTCTTGTAGTTCTTTTGATAGCTCCAGATAGCTCCTCTTGCTTCCTCCAAGTCATAACCAAATTAGCTAGGATTTGGTTAGTCATAACCAAAGTCATAACCAAAATAGCTAGGAGTAATAATGAGATAAGCAGATAAGGTGTGTCCAAACTTTAGGTTCTTTGCAGAACACTCAGAATCACGGTATGATCCTCCATTTGGATAACATAAAAAGAATACATGAATTAATTTTTCAATAGAATTATAGTTGTGTCAGAGATACCTGTATTCAGGATCGTCTTTGTCTTGTTTTTATTACTTTTGTACAGAAAAATGGTCCTTTTTCCAGCAAAATGAAAATTTAGCTTCAAGCCTCTTGAATACAGTAAGTTGCAAATCAATTGTTCTTTTCCTTTCTGTCCCTTTCTTCTTTAGTTTTGCTTCTAAGTTCTCAAAGCAGTCCAAAATAAAATGCATATTTGTTAAATCAGTTAAACGCTATAATATTAAATATAGTATAAACTATATGTGGAAATTATTTGTTCATATTGTAAAAATAGGTAACTTGGCACTGAATGTACTTAATTTAACATTCTTTCAACTGTGCCAGAAAAACCTTGATTTGCCTTTCAGCTTTATAAGAGCTTTTTAAAAATAAAACATTTAAAGTATCATTATAGAGATTCAGGTTTGCTGTATTCATTCTGTATATTCTGAGTGGGTTATTATTTAAGTATGAATTTGTGATTAGAACCTGTATAAACAAAATAACCTAAAGTTTCTGTGAGTGTTTGTAATCACTAGGAAGTGGGAGATTTTGTATTTTTCTTATTTTGAAGCAAAATATATTCACTATAATTGGAAATCAATAACTGTACACGTTTGAAGAGATATTAACTCTTTATAAATACTAAAACTTAAAATGATATTTTTATTTTATTTATTTATTTTTAGGTTCTTCTATGCCACCCTACTCCCTGAGGACTCAGGGCGGCGTACAACATTTTAAAAGAATATTAAACAATAAACATTCATTTAAAAACAATTTAAAAACATTAAAAAAGTTAAAAGACGTTCAACAACATACATACTGGGGGAGATCTCGGATAAAAACTAGTCTCAAACCCCTGCCTGCAGAAAGAGCCATGTCTTGACGGCTTTCCGGAAGGCCAGCAGGGTGGGGATAATTCGGATCTCTGGGGGAAGTTGGTTCCAGAGCACGGGGCCCCCCCAGAGAAGGCCCTCCCCCTAGGCTAAATGTAAAATAAATATGCATACTTAGTTTGGACTAAACACCGGGAATAAAGGAAATTATCCTAAGCTATTCAGTACTTTTGTAGAATTGGATAAAATATGCAAACTCCTGAAATATCTATTTTTCACTTAAGTAGGTTTTGGGGAAGATAAATTTTCAAAAAAATAAACTTTATAGATTGGTGGCATCTTTAAAAAGTATGCAATTATGTCTGTTTTTGTAAACAATTTTATGAAAATAGAGTAGAGCACAGAAGAGGCCTCAGCTGAGGATTTTTATAAAATTCAGGGTTTTTTTTTACCTTTGTGCAAGGGGACTATTCATATTTGCAAAGCAAGGGATTTTGTTTCATTCATTTTTGATACATGAAAATATCAGAACATGTATCCTTATGGATGAGATGTGGGGAAAAAATATTAGCACAAATGCAGAAATTAGGATGAATGGAAAATAATCCTTTTAAAAAATTTCCTCCCAGTACATATTTTGGTTCAATTACTATATAAATGCAATAGAAAAGTTGGGAACTTCCAGTCTTTTCCAACCAACCAATCACTAAACCTCATATTAATTGTATTTATTTTATTTTTATCCCATCTTTATTACTTTTGCAAATAACTCAAGATGACAAACATATCCAACATACCTTCCTCCTCCTCCTATTTTCCACACAACAATCCTGTGAAGAGGATTAGGTTGAGAGAGAGAGTGACTGGCCCAAGGTCAATCAGCTTGCTTTCATGTCTAAGCAGGATTTATGGTCTCCCTCTTTCTAGACTGGTTCCTTAACAACTAGATCAGAATGTATTTTGACTGAAGAGCCCTGGTTAAATACAATTAGTTGTTGTATGTTGTAAAGATAGTCGCAAAATTTCTACATCCCAATCTTTTTACCTTTACCTTTACTTATTTTTTATTTTTATTTTTGGCATATGAAGAATTTGTGGCAAAATTGTTTTAGACAATGTCTGTGTATTTCCAAAATATTCATGAATGTTCCAGATGGCTCTAACTAAGTTTGCTTTGGGGGGATACTACTTCATTTTGAAATTATTCAGGTGTTTCTGAAATTAATCCAAATTATATTATCTTCAGTGCATACCCTCTATACAATAAATCCATACTTGTGTTCTCTAATAAAATTTCCCTAATTTGGAAAAAATAGCTTTTGTTTTATTGGAATACAATGCATAATTACTTGGGCATGCCATACCTCTAGGTCAGATTCCTATATATTCAGAATCAACAGTCATGTGGCAACAAAGATTACACTCTTTTCCTTACCTCTAGTACCTATAGGTTAGGAGGGGGAAAACCCAGAGAGCTTATTTCCTCCCCTCTCAGGATCTCTGCCCCAAGCAGACATAATAGTCACAGAAATAATAATATATACTACAACAATTGCATTGGCTTTGAATCAGAGTTTAAATACAGTGCTACCTTTAATATATGTCTCAGTTCAATTACAGCGAATTAGAGGTACTGTACATATTGCTAATCAATACAGTTTCCCCAACTAATGTAACGTAATGTAATGTAAGAGAGGTTATCTAAATCAGATAGTTACCAAATTTGTCTTGTAGCTCCTTGATTTCAGAAAGATTTCCCAGCATGGAAAAGATAGTGGTGGCTTTCTCCCTTCGTTCCCCCAGATATAAGTTTGGCTCCCACCTTTTGCTTTTCTGCAAGGCCTTGAAGACATAGTTTTGTCAGCGAGTTTGAGGATCTCGTTCAGAACCAATCAAGTGGCTTGTCTGATTCTGTTATCGCTGCTACGGTGGAATAGGGGTTGGAGTGGTGAATTTTAACTGTGGCTTTTGAATGTTCTATGTCGCCCTGAGTCACTACGTGTGATTTGGATAGCTACGGTATATTAATTTGTTTAATAAACAAAGAGTGATTGAAGTATGGGGGGGAAGCAGTAAAGAAATTAATCTGTAGAAAGGAGAAGTTCTTACACCCTTCACACATTTTCCCCAGTTTATACCCTCCTCTTTGTCTCCTATCTTATAACTGAAAATGTTAGCTTGATTATTCAATGGACTAGTGCTACAATTTCACTAGTGCTACAATTTCACAATACAATTTGGGAAGAAGTCGAAGTGTTTGGGGTAGTACTTGTTAATGGAAGTCAATCTACATGATTCTTGATCATTGTATTCATCAGTCACATCTTTATCTTCTACTGATCTGTGACACATCATTCCTTCAATCCACCCTAGCATTCTGTTGCAGTTCCGTGTACCTGTGAAGTCAGAAGGACTGTGTGTAGATCCTTCATTAAACTGGCTATTTATCATGCAATTTATTAAGCTCATTATCCGTCATTCTTCTGGGCAAGCCTGCACAGAGGTTGCATTCCAATCAAATGTAGATTTGCTCTGACTCAGCTAGCCCTTGATTTCCAGGGAGTATTTTAGCTACTATTCCTGCATTCCCCCCCCCCCCCATCAATATGTATAGACACTTTCTATGGCAACCTAAAACACTCCATTATTAGTTCAAATAGACAGTTTCCCACCTAAAAATGTCTTTAGAAATAATGGTACATTATGATGTAATTCCCCGGGTCATTCTGTTTTAGGAATGCAGCCAGATCTGCCTTATTGATACCTGAGGCAGAAACAAATCCTATTTGATTGCTGAAGTAGCCAAATAAGATAAGATGAGCATTGTAGAATAAGTCACATTTGCTTCTTATGGCCCATATATGATTTTGTAGAGCCATTCAAGTTTTTTTTAAGGGGGAAGTGTACAAAAAGCTACTCACAGATGTTAGAATAACTGCATGTGCTATACCAGAGTAAAAACATGTTATATATAGAATTAGACAATGGAGAAAACTGGGGGGGGGGGTATTTAAAACCTGACACACTTTTTGAATAATCCCTGAAATCTCTTGGAGGTATTACAATTCAATCAGTTTTTGCCATGTGTGAAATAGTAGCTGGATGGTGAAGATGAAATGAGGAATGAATGGACAAATAAGTATTATATGTGACTAGCGTAGAGTATGTGAATGGGATGTGAAAACGAGTATTAATATGAATGACATAAGTAAACAGCAAGTAAATGGAATGGTAAGAAAATGGCATATGTACTATGTGAATGAGGAACATTTATGAATATTTTAAAGGAAAATAAATATTAAAATAAATATTTTATTTTAAAGGGTGGGCAGTGAATCTCTGTATATTCTCCATCCTCTGAGGAGCCAGCAGTCAGGATGGGTTGTCTCCGCCCACTAGCAGTTGAGGACCGAGTCACTTTTTTTCTTAAATCCCCTGGATCCGCCCTCTGAGACCCCAGTTATGACTCGTCCTCAGCAGAAGTAGGACGTGGCGAAGACAACACATCCAACTGCTGGTTCCTTCAGAGGATATTTTTCCCTTTTGTGATTGCATGAAGATCTTCAGGTTGTATTATTCCTTTTTACCTTGGATTTGACCTTTTAATAGTGAGTGAGGGAGAGTGGCAAGCCGCTTGGGGCTTTCGTCCAGGCTGCCACGTGGGGCTTTGGGTCTCTGGCCTAACCCATTCCAACCCCCCCCCTGCCTCAAGGGATTTCTCGCTCCGCGGCTGCAGCCAGCCTAGTTTCTGCCGTTTGAGCGGCTGCTCCGGCACTGGCTGCAAAGGGCTTATCCCATCGCCGCGCCCTCGCTCACTGAGAAGAAGAAAAAAAGTCAAGATCGGAGCGAGCTTTCTTGCCGCCGCTGCCCATTGCCGGAAAGCGAAAGCAAAAGCGCTGCCGGCGAAGCCACGAGGATTGCCGCTTCGGAGCCATCTGCCAGAGCCTCGCTCGCGGAAGGCTCCAGTTTTAAATTTGGCACCCTCAGCCGCGCGGTTTCCTACCGGGCTACCACGTGGCATTTCGGAGAATCCTCCAGCGGGCTCATCTTCGCGGACCGCTCCATTGTTGTGCACCGGAGCTGAAGAAAGGTCGGAAGAGAACCCTTGCACGGAGGGGGGGAGCGGCCCTACAATTTGAGCTATCCAGCCCTCATTAGGAGGGAGGCCCTGTCGCTGAAGAATGGCAAAGGGGATGCCATCCACCTCCTCTAAACCAGGAGGAAAGCGTAAACAAAAGACCAACAGGCCCAACGATGACGAGGCTGCGGCCTCTTCTTCTTCAGTTCAGGCAGGCAGGGCGGAGCCCACAAGGGCGGAACAGCGCAGGGATCGCGCCCTGCAAAGGATCCACGATAAGGCTGCTAATGCTACAAAGCACACCAGGCCTACAGAGGCACCTTCCCTAGAGGCCACATCCTTGCCCCAGATTTCTTCTAATCTGTGGGGCCCTGGGGGATTGGGAATACCAGCTGCCCCACCCCAGATCACCACCAGTCAGGGGGTTGGTCAGAACATCTCCACTCCTACAGGCTTAGAGCAAGAGGTGGATCATCCTCCTCCTCCTCCTGAGGCTCAGACTGCCAGGCCCCTGCCTCAGCCGGATCTAGGCCCGGTTCCTTCGGGCCTCCCATTCGATCCTGCCTTGATCCAGCAGTGGATTGCAATGGCAGTCCAGTCCAGCATCACTGAAAACCTCCAAAGCCTAGCAGCCTCCTTGCTTCCTCTAGGCTCAGGTACTTCTTCCCCTCAACTGCAGCCTCAGCCGGGAACCAGTGCTGATTTTTTGGCAGCGGACCAGTTGTCCAATATCTCTGAAGAGGATAATCTCGATGATTTCCCTACTACTCAGTTGGACACCATGGGTGACCTGTCGGAGGATGAGGCACCCACCATGTCCCAGCCCCCGTCTGCGGCTCTCTTCCCTCCAGGCCTCTACAAGTCCCTATTGGGCAAAGCCAGGGCCGCGGCGGGGCTCTCAACGCCGGCCGCTCTGGCTCAGATGCTGACCACTCCTCTGGGGCCGATCTTCTCCTCAATCACCCAGAACCGGATTCAGTCCCGGCTCCTTCATTATTTTTGGATGCAGTAAAGAATCAGTGGACTGCGCTTGCAACCGGGCTGAACCCTTCCACTCTTGAGCGCCAGTTCTTCAACGTCGCTGCTGAACTGGGGGATCTTCTTGAGGTTCCAACTGTAGATCCTCCTATCCTGGCACTCCATGCTCAGACTGCGCTGCCAAGCGAATCGGAGGAAAATCTCAAGCCGGAAGATCGAAAAGTAGAACAGGCTCTAGTGCGAGCCCACCAGGCGGCGGCCTGGGCCATCAAGGCAGCGTCGACATCATCCTTCTTTGCCAGAGTGGCCCTTCTGTGGCTGAAACAAATGCAAGACTTGATTCCTGATACCAATATACGGGCGCATCAAGACCTTAACAAAATTTTTGCAACATGCCAATTTCTTGCAGATTCAACGCTATACACATCCAAGTTTGCTTCGAAAGCGATGGCGTCCACCCTCGTAGCCAGGCGCATGCACTGGCTCAAACAATGGCCCATGGATACTCGCCATAAATGGCGACTGGCCTCCAAACCTCTCAAGGGCAAACAACTCTTCGGAGACTCTCTCGACCCTTTTCTCGTCGAGTCGAAGGACAAACGGAAGATCTTGCCGTCGCTATCTCGCAGAGGTCTCCCACGACAGACCCCCTACTTCAGGCGGCCCTTTCGCCACACTGACCAGGGCTCCAGCTTCTCCCAGTCCCCAGGTCAGTATACAGGCAGGTTTCGTCCCAATCAGGATAGACCCGGCAGGGGGAGACAATTCAGACGACACTCTCGCGGAGGCGCCGGTGGGCGCTCTGCCAAGCGGGGAAAGTAGCAGTTCTTTCGCCCTTACTGACGCCCCCATTGGGGGACGGCTAAAATACTTTGCTGATCACTGGGAATCTACGACAGAGGATTCCTGGGTTCTCAACACAATTCGGCATGGTTTGTCTCTGGAGTTTCTCTCCCTTCCCCCTGGAGCTTCATTCGGTGTCCCACTGCCAGAAACCCCACTAAACGGGCTCTCATGGCAGAAGCGGTGCAACACTTACTGGATATTAGGGCTATTCAGCTGGTGCCCCCGGACCAGCTCTTTCAAGGGTTTTATTCGATCCTTTTTGTAGTACCCAAGGCTTCGGGGGGCTGGAGAGCAATTCTAGACCTCAAATGTTTAAACCATTATGTATCTTACAGGAAGTTCCGGATGCATTCCCTTAAATCCATCTTGGCTTGCATCCGGCCGGGGGACTTCATGGCCTCAATAGACTTAACAGAGGCTTATTTGCATATTCCCATTGTACACCAGCACCGTAGGTATCTCAGGTTCTGCTATGCAGACAAACATTTCCAGTATAGGGCCCTCCCCTTTGGCCTCTCTTCCGCACCCAGAGTTTTCACAAAAATCCTTTCGGTCTTGGCAGGTCACCTTCGGGCCTTTCCAATCAAAGTCCAATGTTATTTAGACGATATTTTGGTGCACGCCTCCTCCAAGGAGGTGGCACAGCAACACCTTCAAATTGTCACCAAGGTCCTAACTGACCATGGGTTTTCCATTAATTTGTCTAAGAGCCAGCTGTCCCCTTCTACGTCCATAGTTCATTTAGGATCTATGATTGATTCCGCAGCAGGCAGGGTTTTCCTGTCGCAGGAGCGACAAGCCAGTCTCAGGGAGTTAGCCACGCAGGTTCAAGGGGCAGCATCCTCCTCTCACCTAACTCTTTCATCACTCTTGGGCAAAATGGTTTCTAGCATTTCCATAACTCCATGGGCAAGGTTACACGCCCGGGAACTGCAATGGTTCCTTCTCCCATTTCAGAGAGCCAAATGCGGATCGTCTCCTCGCAAGGTCTGACTGCCCCCATCAGTTCGGCGTTCTCTCATCTGGTGGATTATCCAGCCCTCGCAAAGGGTACCCTGTTCCTTCCTCAGTCACCCATCACAGTCACGACAGATGCCAGCCTTTCGGGCTGGGGCGCCCATTGCGAGGGTGTCACGGCGCAAGGTCTGTGGTCAGAAGTCCAAGCCAGGTGCTCCATCAATTGGCTCGAGTTGCACGCCGCTTCACTCGCCCTCAGGCAATTTCGACATCTGATAGAGGGGTCTCACGTCCTCCTCTTAACGGACAACATTACGACCAAAGCGCATATAAATCGTCAGGGGGGCACCCGCTCTCGGACTCTCATGGACGAGGCGAGGAGGATCGGTCTGTGGGCGGAACGTCACCTCCTGTCTCTGACATCGGAGCACATCTCCGGGGTGGCCAATGTCCAGGCGGACTGGCTGAGCCGCTCAACGGTAGACCAAGCCGAATGGCGCCTGGACCCGTCGGTCTTCCAGTCCATCTCGAGGAGGTTCGGTTCCCCGACGGTGGATCTCTTTGCGACTCCAGAGAATGCACAGCTACCACGTTATTATACCAGGTACCGAACACAAGGGTCGGAGGGAACGAACGCCCTATTATGCCAGTGGCCGGAGGGACTCCTTTACACCTTTCCCCCTCTTCCCATCCTACCCCTAGTCCTCAGGAAGCTGCTGCAGGAGGAAGCGGAGGTGATCTTAATTGCTCCATTCTGGCCCCGACAACCCTGGTTTGCTGAGCTCGTGGCTCTCTCAGTGACGGACCACTGGACTCTGCCTCCCATTCCGTCCCTTCTCAGCCAGGGGGAAATCTTCCACCCGGATCCCAGGTGGTGCCAACTGACCGCTTGGCTATTGAGCGGCACTGCCTGAGGACTCAGCTCTATGATCCGGACGTCATCTTCTACATACAAGCGTCTCGCCGACCTTCTACTGAACGGATCTACTCGGCGACCTGGCAGGCCTTCTGCTCCTGGTGCTTCTCACAACATCTTTCCCCGCTCAATGTTCCACTACTGATGGTTCTCCGATTCCTCAAACAGGGTCTGGACCGGGGCCTTTCACCCAACACCCTCCGCCGCCAACTCGCGGCCCTCTCTTCGGTCCTGTCGTGCAGTCACTGGGACTCCTTGTCCCACATCCTGACCGTGCGCCGGTTCTTGAAGGGGGTCACCAACTGCCATCCTCCAGCGATTCACCAGTATCCGACCTGGGACCTTCCTAGGGTACTACAGTCCTTGACGGAGGCACCGTACAAACCATTACGAGATGCCTCTCTTCATCATTTGTCCCTCAAGGTTGCCTTTCTCGCTATCACCTCAGCCCGTCGGATTTCTGAACTCGGAGCCCTTTCGGTACGCGACGACCTGTGCATCTTCCACAGCGACAGGGTCGTTCTCCGGCTGGATCCCTCCTTTATTCCGAAAGTTAACTCCTCCTTCCATCGGGCACAGGAACTCATCTTACCGTCCTTTTGCTCTCCTCCATCGCATCCCTCCGAGAGGACTTGGCACACCTTGGACGTCCGCAGGGCCCTGCGCGTCTGTATCACCCACACACGTCCCTTCCGCAGGACGGAAGCGCTCCTCGTTACCTTCTTGCCCCAGTCCATGGGCCTCAAGGCGTCACCCACGACCATCGGACATTGGATACGGGGGGCGATCGCTAAGGCCTATGACATGGCCTCGCTTCCACGGCCCGCGGGCATCACAGCGCACTCTACCCGCAGCGCTGCCACTTCCGCCGCCTGGGCAACCCAATGCCCGTTGGAAGACCTCTGCAGGGCGGCAACCTGGACGTCTCCCACTCCGTTCATTCGACACTACCGGATTGACAAGTACGCATCGGCTGATGCGGCCTTTGGACGTAGAGTGTTACAAAGAGTTCTCAACCACAACGCATGATTCCTGTCCCTCCCATGGGTACTACTGCTTTGGTATGTCCCATCCTGACTGCTGGCTCCTCAGAGGATGGAGAATGAGCGTTGCCTTACCTGATACGCTCTTTCTCATCAGGAGGAGCCAGCAGTCAGCTCCCTCCCTATCTTGTTGCGTTGTTGACTTATACTCACCACAGTACGGTTCCCGTTGAACCAGTTAGGATATTGCCTCCTCAGGAGTCGTCTAACATTTCCAGTTTCTCCAAGTTGTTCCTTCGTTTACCAAAAAAAAAAAAAAGGAAGTACAGTTTTCCGTTACCCTAATTTCATCACGAGTTTTTTTACCAATTCCGAACCAGTCTACAACCAGTTGGGATGTTAAGGACGTCGGTCCTACTGTTTTCACCACATCGAGTCGTCCCTTCGGATTCGTCATAACTGGGGTCTCAGAGGGCGGATCCAGGGGATTTAAGAAAAAAAGTGACTCGGTCCTCAACTGCTAGTGGGCGGAGACAACCCATCCTGACTGCTGGCTCCTCCTGATGAGAAAGAGCGTATCAGGTAAGGCAACGCTCATTTTCAAGTAGAGCCTACAACCTACCAGTCAACATCAAATGTCAGCTTGTGGACAGAAAAAAGTGCCCATTTTTATTTGTAATCCATAAAAGTAAAGGGCAAAACAAAGTTTCCCCAACATCAATTGGTGTGGCAAATCTGGTGTGGCAAATCTGTGCAAAAGTATACTAACTTGATGGTTGGAGTCATGCATTGTGCTTTGCGTAGGCCTACCTTTAAGGCTGGCCTGGAAAATTTAGGGAATGTAGAATTCTGAGACTGTAGTGGAAGTGTATATTATATAGGACAGTGATTCTCAACCCTCCTAATGCCACGACCCACCCCACCACCGTGCCCCCACCCCGCCGCCGCCATTTGGGTTCTTTTACCCTCTGCGCATGTGCAAAGCGTTATGCGCATGCGCAGAGGGTAAAATAACCCAAATGGCGGCATCCGGGCGAAGTCTCTCGACCCCTATGAAAGGGTCGTTCGACCCCCAAAGGGGTTGCAACCCCCAGGTTGAGAACCGCTGATATAGGAGAAGATACACTGACTGAAAGCATGTTTGAGTGAATGTGATGGTATTCAACCTACATGGGTTTAAGAGTACCTGATAGATTGCTTTGCCTTTATTTTCTGGTCATTAAGATTACTGGGGTATCATTTTTATGGTCCCACGTTTTTCAGGAATTCTCTGACCAGTAACCTGAGACATGGTGTTCATGATAGAGTTCATCCAATTATAGAATTGCTTTCCAGTTTAATTAGGATTGGTACACAGTTTTCCGTGTGTGATGCAAAATTAATTTGTTCACGTTGCCATTTTTTGCATAATTTCTTCTGCCCTGTCTTTTGTTTATTATTGCTGCTGATGTTTTTTGCTTTTTTTAAAATTGTATTTTTTATTTCTATTGACTATAGAAATATATAGATATTTAAATACGTATATATGTATATATTTAAGTGATTCTGGGTGGCCCACATCATAAAAAATAAAAATGTTTCAAATCATACAAAATAAATATATATGATTGCCAAATAGAACTATTCTATGGATGCTAATACAGACAAGAAGTGGGGCCCTTAACACACTCAGGACCCCAGGTGCACAACTAGTTCTCGTGGTTTACAAAAGGCCAGCAGGGTCAGAATAACAGAATTGAAAGGAACCTTGGAGATCTTTTAGTCCAAGGGTCTCCAACCTTGGCAACTTTAAGACTTGGCAAACTGGCTGAGGAATTCTGGGAGTTGAAGTCTACAAGTCTTAAAGTTGCCAAGGTTGGAGACCCCTGTTTAGTCCACTCTCTGCTCAAGCAGGAAACCTTCTACTATTTCAGACAAATAGTTGTCAAATCTCTTCTTAAATTTGGAGCACCCACAACTTCTGGAAGCAAGCTATTCCACTGATTAATTAATCTAAGTCAGGGTCATCCTGATCCCTTAAGGGAGAATGTTCCAGAGCTATGGCAGAGAAAGCACATCACCTGGTCCCTGCCAGATGACATTCCTTGGTTGATAGGACCCATAATATACCCAATCTGTAGCGCCAAATTGGATTAGGTAAACTAGCTTCAAGCCATGAAGGGTTTTAAAGGTGAAAAACAGCACCTGAAATTGCACCTGGAAGTACACTGGCAGTTAGTGCAGCTCATTTAGCAGTGGTGTTGCATGTGTCAGATGTCCAACACTCTTTACTACCTATGCAGCTGTATTGTGTACCAGATGGAGCTTCCAAATGTCCTTCAAGAGCAGCCCCATATGGACCACATTGTTTTAATTTTAAGATTAAAATTGTTTAATCTGTAATTTTTTTAGAAAAATGTCTTAAATTGAGATTGGGTTTTGTAGTGGTTAAAATAGCTAAATGTTTTAAATATATAAGTATTTCCATTCACAAAGGAAGACAAAAAAGCACACAAAGAAAGTTATGTCCTAATGAGATGTATCAGAAGTGATTGCATATACCCTGTTTTCCCCAAAATAAGACATCTCCTGATAATAAGCCCAATCGGGCTTTTGAGTGCATGGCAATAAGGCCAAGTATTTATTTCAGGGTTCAAAAAAAATATAAGACAGGGTCTTATTTTCAGGGAAACGTGGTATTTAGGATGATTGAGCTTCTCTCTGCTCTCAAGAACTGATGAATGCTTATGGCAATTAGGATTATTCATGCTAAATGAGGATTTTATTCCTAATGTTCCTTGAGCTCCTTTATCTACCGGGCCAATGGACAGTTTCTTTAAATGTTTGCCATTTTGTATCTAGCATAGAGCCATGTTACATTTTGCATAGTAATATTTTTTCAAAAGCTATTGTTTTTACACCGTTTGCAGTGTACAAAATGCTAATTGATAAAATGTACTGTATATTTGATAGTAATAAATCCACATTATATCTATTTTGGAGGGGGTTTCTTTTTTCATGTGTTATTTTATTAAGCACAGCTGTGTTTTTATATATATGAACATATATTTCATATAAAATTAACAAAGAATTATTAAAGTTAGGCAATTAATGCTCAATATAACATTAATAACAGTAGTAAAATTTATAAATGTTAAAAAAAGAAGGAAAATCCCCCTAAAAATAATATAAATATTTAATTTTTTACTTCTCCTGAAACGAGAAACAATAAAGGATTATCTTGAATACAGATGAATAATATTAATTTAACACTGAAATACAAAATACACAAATACATGCAGCATACTACAGTGATGTAATTGTTTTCATTCTACCTCAACACATATTTTCAATTCATTTTCTTTCCATTCAGGTTTGTAAAAAATATTACGGTGCTTTCCCATTATTTGTAATTTTTAGGTTTAGCAATAATGCGTAATATTTTATTTATTTATTTATTTGGCTTTCTTATATGCCGCCCAACTCCCGAGGGACTCAGGGCGGCTTACAACACAGAATATAACAATTATATGTAGTTTTGTGTTTCTACAACATGTTTTTAAAGTAGCTCTTTGATGCAAGCAAATTTTATTTTATTTTTTAAAATAATTTTTATTGAGTATGCAAGCAAATTTTAATAAACATCACCTTAATCTAAGAACACAGACTTTAAACTCTTCCTTCTTTTCTTTGTAGATCAAATTATGACATCATCATCCAAAGGAATTTTCCGGCCATTTCTATTTCTCTTCATTGTGCTTGGCTGTTTTATGGCCTGTCTGCTGATTTATATCAAACCCACAAGCGGATGGATCTCTAGTCCTATTGAATCAGCCAGCTCGGTTCTAAAGATGAAGAATTTCTTCTCGACCAAAAGTGATTACATTAATGAAACAACAATTCTGATATGGGTTTGGCCATTTGGACAGACATTTGATCTGAAATTCTGTCCCACTTTTAATATCCATGGATGCCATCTGACAACGGACCGCACACTATATAACCGGTCTCATGCTGTTCTCATTCACCATAGAGATATTAGCTGGGATCTGACTAATTTACCTCAGCAGCCTAGACCTGCATTTCAGAAATGGATCTGGATGAACCTGGAATCTCCAACCCATACTCCACAAAAGAGCGGCATTGAACATTTGTTCAATTTGACCCTCACCTATCGCCGGGATTCAGATATTCAGGTGCCTTATGGCTTCATGATAGTCAGCACAAATTCCTTTGAGTACGAAATGCCGAATAAAGAAAAACTTGTATGTTGGGTAGTGAGTAACTGGAATCCTGAGCATGCTAGAGTTAAGTATTACAATGAATTAAGTAAATATATTGAAATCCATACCTATGGACAAGCATTTGGAGATTATATTAGTGATAAAAATTTGATCCCCACTATTTCCACTTGCAAGTTTTATCTTTCCTTTGAAAATTCTATCCATAAAGACTACATTACAGAGAAACTCTACAATGCTCTTTTTGCTGGGTCTGTGCCAGTCGTTCTAGGTCCTCCCAGAGAAAACTATGAGAATTACATCCCAGCTAATTCTTTCATACATGTGGAGGATTTCCTGTCTCCAAAGGACCTTTCAGAGTACCTTCTGATGCTTGATAAAAACACTAAACTGTATATTAGCTACTTCAACTGGAGGAAGGATTTTTCAGTGCGCCTTTCTCAATTCTGGGAATCACATGCATGTCTCGCTTGTGACCATGTAAAGAGACACCAAGAATACAAGTCTGTTGGTAATTTAGAGAAATGGTTTTGGAACTAAACCTTTATCCATTTTGTCCTGCACTTTATATTAAGGGGGAGGAAAGCTGTCAAAATCGCCATCCCAAGATGAGGAGAGAGGGGGAAAAGTCATGAATTAAAGCATTATTGTTTGTCATCTGGCCGCCTTCTCAATGTGGATCAATAACTCACTTAAAGTCTTGAAACCTTAACCACTCTCCTTCCTTTCCAGATTGAGATGTCTTTCAAAAAAATAATAGTGGTGGTATTGGTCACTTTCTGTTCCGTTTATTTGTTGAAGAAGTGACCACCATCTTTCAGACTCTTCCTGTATTTTATTGAGCCGAGATTTTGAAAAGGAATTAAGAGTAATAATCCAACATTGGATTTCCCTTCTTTAAACAATCCAAACTCTGGTGACTTACTGTTACATTTTAATCATACATTTACTGTCCCATGTGGGAAACCAAAAAGTAGCAACTTTTGCAGGATGTACTTACGGGAGATATGTGAAATAACTTGGGTGCTTTTAAAGACCATGATTTGGCTGCACAAATTATTCCATCCTGAACCTCTGCCACGACATTGTTTTATAACTTGTTGGAAATCCTGCTGTGTTTGACAGTGTTCACTGAGGAGTATGCTCTTATATACCATGTCTTGTTTCATCATTTTTGCAATGCTGCATCACTCTCAGTTTCATAAGGCAATCATGTTTATATTGATTAAAGCAGGTATTTTTCTTGCAGGGCAGCAAAAGAAATTGAGGAGGGGGATACGAAGCTAATCAACATAAAACAACGGGACCAAACTATTTATTATGGTTTAACAAATATAATTTATGAAATTGAATGATACATCCGGATATCCAGAACAATGTTTGATTCTGTTTTATAAGCTAACTTTCTAAATTGTTTATAAATGGTTGTGTCTTATACATTGCCTTTGGTTGCAGAACATCTTTGCTTACTCCATGGGAAGCAAACTCATTCACAGTGATGGACCCTGGCTTCCAAATGCCAGAAAAGGACATTGTGATCAAAACTTAAATCGTTTTTTTTTAAATGTAAGTGCACTGTCATGCTATGGATATTAGAAAGGAATGAGGCTTTGATCATTTAGTCACATCTTCCATTTTGAAGCCAGTGACTCCCATGGTGGTTGCTCCAATGGGAAGACTTGCATTTAGTTTCACATGTTTGGCTAATCCTTCATCTATTTCAATGATCTTTTTTAAAAAAATAACATTATAAAAAAATGAAAATGTTTGTGAAAAAAAGTCACCAAAAATGGGAAAATTAAACTTGCACTGTAATGCTGGATAAAAATATTTGCCAGTCTGGATCAGAGGAAGCAAGCTAACCACTCGTTAGTCTAATCTATAAATGCATACCGTATTTTTTGGAGTATAAGATGCACCTTTCTACCCCCCAAAAGAGGGTGAAAACTTGGGTGCGTCTTATACACCGAATGTAGCCCCAGCCACCCCCACCCTTTGGCCTCTGCCTCCCAGCAATTTACCTCCTTGCAGCAAACGGCACAGCCTGATTAGCACAAGCAATTATCAGCCTCCCGACTCTCAGCTGAGAGGCTGCAGCCAGTGCTAAAATGAAAGTGAAACTAAAGCTGCAAGGAGGCAAATTGCTGGCAGGGAGAGGCAGAATTTTATTTTCTTGTGCTGATGAGTTGCTGAAACTGAATGCAAGGAGGTAAGTCAATAACTAAATGTCTGTAGAATGTTCAAATGATTAGACTTATTTTTTAAAGACTGCTTTATTATTGTTCCAGACAACTTAACAAAATGAAAACACTTTTTAAAATAAATGCTTGATCTGAAGAGGCCCAGTGCTATTGTATCTTCTTTTAAATAGCAGAGAATACTTCCAGAAAGCCACATCAATTTTAACAGCTTCTGTACAAGTATTGTCTGAAATGTAACAGTGTCCTGTTTAGTATTAAGATAAGGCAGCTGGGTTAAACCCTGACTTAGTCATGTTTGGAGTAGATCTATTTAAATAATTGGGAGGAGTTAGTGTGATTACATTTAAGAAAACTTTGTGGCATTAATATACTGCCGTAATATACATTTCTCCAATTCTTTACTATATCTATGGGTCAGGTACGCATGCACAGAAATACACAGCAAACAGTGTATATCATCTGTGCTGTTTGCTGTTTGGCAAATTGCTGGGAGGCAGAGGCAGAATTTTTTTCCCCTTGTTTTCCTCCCCAAAAACTAAGGTGCGTCTTATACTCCGGTGCGTCTTATACTCTGAAAAATATGGTAAGTCCTTACAAGATGAGAAGCTTCTTTGGCTGTTGTACTGGTTTCCAAAAAAAAAAATTAAAAGCCAGCCTAAGACAACAAATACTAAGTTTCATTGCATTTACTTTTGTATTAATCAAAGTAATTGAATGCAGTTATCCAATAACAATTTTGTATGCATTCCCCAAATTTCCATTTTGTCATGTTAAAAAATTACAGTATGGCAATTTTGAGTTTTTACCCAACTTTTTCCAGAGGTCCAATTTGTCTTAGGTCTTAAGAAGGGCATAAGGATTTAAGGCTAAGAGTTTAAGTAATGTTATTGTCCATAGTTTACATTTCTTTCTAAAATGAAAACACAACTTGCATATGTTTTATAGATGATCACATTTTCCTATTGACATTTTTTGTTCCCAAGCAGCAACAGGCTGCATCACCTTCATAAAATGGAACACGGATGAACAATTATTAATGACATTCTTGAGAGTAGAAGAGAAGGCAAATTAAGATTAGTATTACTAATTTTCAGCAGCAGTTTGTTATTGTATGTTTGGTTTGGAAACTGGTGACAGATGAGGAACTTGCTTCCATCTCTCATTATAACATACCGTATTTTTCGGAGTATAAGACACACCTTTTTACCCCCCCCCAAAAGAGGGTGAAAACTTGGGTGCGTCTTATACACCGAATGTAGCCACACTCGGCCAATCCCACCCTTTGGCCTCTGCCTCCCAGCAATTTACCTCTTTGAAGAAAACAGCACAGAGCCCGATTAGCACAAGAAACTGATTATCAGCCTCCCGACCTACAGCTGATTCAGCACAGGCAGGCCATGTGCTAGAACTGAAAGTGAAACTAGCAGCAAGGAGACAAATTGCTGGGAGATGCAGTGCTGGCAATGTTGGACTGCTGAAACTGCAAGGAGGTAAGTCAATAACTATAAATGTCTATAGAATGTTCAAATTATTAGACTTTTTTTAAAAGACTGCTTTATTATTGTTCTAGACAACTTAACAAAATGAAGAAGCTTTTTAAAATACAGTAAATGCTTGATCTGAAGAGGCCTAGTGGTATTGTATCTTCTTTTAAATAGCAGAGAATAACTATACTTCCAGAAAGCCACATCAAATTTAAAGATCTGTAAAAGTATAATCTGAAATGTAACAGTTTCCTGTTTAGTATTAAGATAAGGCAGCTGAGTTAAACCCTGACTTAGTCATGTTTGGAGTAGATCTATTTAAATAATTGGGAGGAGTTAGTATGACAACATTTAAGAAAACTTTCTGACATTAATATACTGCCATAATGTACATTTCTCCAATTCTTTACTATTTCTATGGGTCAGACACACATGCACAGAAATACACAGCAAACAGTGTATATCATCTGTACTGTTTGCTGGGAGGCAGAGGCAGAATTTTTTTCCCTTGTTTTCCTCCCCCAAAACTAAGGTGCGTCTTATACTCCAGTGCGTCTTATACTCCAAAAAATACGGTAGCTTTCAGTGGCCTATAAAACATGTTAATTTTTAATTACTTTTACTAGTTAATATAATCTGCAGAATGGTAAGTAGTTTTCAAATTGCAGAGTACCATTGTGTTCAGCATTTTACAGCAAAGAGTTTAGGTTGTAGGTAGATATTTTTAAACATGCATTCAACCTTGGATTTCAAAATGTTAATTGACTTTAACAGTTTGTGGCTTGATTTCATGTTCTTTGCTGAAGGTATTTATTCGGTCTGTTCTTAACATGAAATGAATATATATGTAACTTCTTCAGGCAATGCAAGCTGATAGTATGGAGGAGTCTTTATTTAGAGACTTCTCCACACAGTTTTATCAGTATCAAAAAAGGAGGACTTAACAGTTAACTCAAAGATATTTCATAAATATGTTTTGCTATTCGACTAAAGTAGTCCCTTTTAAATATAGTTTAAATGTATTTAACTTCTGATAAACAATAAAACACTGGACAATTAAGTTTACTTTTAGGAGTGTTTCTTGGAAATGATTTGTTATGATGTCACAGTGAGTAAAGAACCAGTTTGGTGTAGTGGTTTAGAAATCAGGAGACTGTGAGTTCTAATGCCACCATAGGCATGACAACTGGCTGGCTGACTTTGGGCCAGTCATTCTCTTTCAGGCTAACCTACCTCACAGGTTTGTTGCGTGCTGAAAATAGGAAGGAGTATTAGGTGTGTGTTCACTACCTTGAATTACTTATAAAGTAATAAAGATGGGATAAAATTTAAATAAATAATTGTTCACATTTTAAATTTGTCATCAATGCCAGAATCTGAAGAAATGACAACAGTTAGCCTCAAATTTTCGAAAACAGATTTTGTGTGGTGATGTCTCTCTGTGTGTGTACACACGTGAATTTTTCACATGAGATTTTCTGGACTCCCAAGTTTCAGTTTGTAAAATCAGCATTTTAAACTCAGAAATAACATTTAATTCAAGGATTTCCTGAAAAAATAGTGGCGATAAAATGTTTAAGACTATCCTCATGAGAGAAGGATTATGTCTGATAGTCTCTGTCCCATTTACTTATTTGTCCGTATCGTACATACACACGGAACATATTTCTCCTGTAAACTGCAGCTTTAACGATAGGGAAAACCAGCAAGTCTGTCATGGAGGATCAGGCTTTTATCTGTGAACAAGTTTCCCACCCAATAAAAAATAGAGCAGAGATAACAAAATGGAAGGTGTTGATCTAAGTGGACTCTGTTCGTTCAAATGTATTTTCATAAGATCTATAGCCAATGCATTGCCCCATAAATTTGCTTCATTTTCTGTAACATGTAAACATGTATGCAATGCTTTATAATCATCCAGTCCATGGTTGCAGAATTAAAACATCCTGGTTTTTCCTCAGTGATAAAAAAAATGCCCAAATGAACTTTTGCTATGTGAAATTAATTATCCAAGATTCATAGTACATATGTAATCAAACCTGGTGCTAATGTACCCTATGTTAACTGTTATGTTGTGTCTGAACTCTGGACTTTCAAACTGTTCAACAAAATATTTAGATAAATGCATTTGCAAGGTTAATCTTTTCAATTTTTTAAAGAATATGTTCAGCAAGTTATAAATGTAAGAAGTGTTACATACCTTTTGTACCAGTTGTAAATGGACATCATAGAATCCATGGAAACTCATTCAAGCCAGTGGCCTCATGGATACATGAAATACATTTAAGAACAAACGGCCATACAATTAGAATGAAAACTGAAGGTGATACTTCCTTAAGAATATGTTTATTTTTTCATATATTATGTCACTTTAAAAGAATGTTCTCTTATAGGAAACTGAATCCTGTAGGTTCACCAGCAGTTGCATTAAGAAACTAAAAGAAAAACTTTGAATATTCGTATAGGTGACAGAATGAAATTTGAACTTTTGGAAAATATTTGTAGTTGAGAGTGAAAGTTGTGGCTTTAATCCAAATAGAAAGACGCTGCTTTATGGTGTCATGGGAGAGAAAGGGATCCCTTAAATTGCTAAGAATTTCATCTCTAATTATTTGTGCCATATTCTTCAGCATTTCCAATATCTCTCAAAATTCAGACTTGGGTTTGATAAGTAGGGTGATGCTGAGACTGCAAGATCTAGTTCTCTTGAGTGTTTATGTATGTATGTTTGTGCTTGTATAACTGTTGAAACTACCTTTGGATGACATTTGTACATTTGGGGAGGAGGGTGCAAAAAGCAATATGCAAAGCAAACTATTATTTTGTTTGGGACATATTACTTTCAAAAGAGCATAGAATATTGAAGTGTTTAGAGCAAGTATCTTTTTCTAATGATTAAAATATCATTTACACTGTCATCTGCAGTATAACCAAGAGCAGAGAGTTGTCTCTTTTTCACTGATTTGCTACGTTTGTTTCCTCAAAAATTTTAAAGTAGATTTTAAATTGTATTTTGGCTTCAGATATGAACTTTTTATAAAAGAGATATTTAACAGTTACAGAGTGGCAAATTCTCATTGCATATAAATCTGGCCCATGAAAAACGCCATTAGCTTTTACAAATACAATCTACAGTGTTACCCTTAATAATTGCTGCCCTGATTGTGTGAAAATGCTTCTTTCATAATATAAACACAGCTATACGAGATACCTCTCTTTCAGTATTTTGCTTTAACTTTGTAATAGTTAAATTTTAGGTCTTCAAGATGTGTTCTGCAGCACCTGAAACTATAGGATAAATACTCAATTACAATGCTAATTGCTAAATATGAACAGTTTAAGGAAGAGTACCACTGGAAAAGGATAAAACTAGGATATTAATTCATCTCTGTCACTCATTATACATTAAAGTAACATTTCTGGAAATTAACCTAATAAATTAAATTAACCTAATAAATTAAAGTACGGAACAAATAAACTACACATATTCAAAATTATTGTTAATGTATGTATGTAATATGTGCAAGAAATGCATCCTTCTATGTCATATATAAATTTTAAAAATGGTGTATACTGTATCTGTATCTTGCTAAAACATTGCCACTTTCTGGATTGGAAAATAGTTATAATACCAGCTCTTAATATGGCCCATAATTTCCTTGTGTGGAACTGAATTTCAGTGTACACTAATTATATTTAGGAGTTGCTGTCATGGAGCCCAAATATTGGTAAATGTGTACTTATTGATGGAGTTTGTTACTTTTGTAAAAGTATATATAATCCTAAAACTACATGAAGTAGAATTAGGGCTACCCGAGCAAAAATTGTGTCACTTGAAACTCTCCTGTATAGACAAAAGGTTACTGAATTTCTAATGATACAAATTCATCTTTTGTTTTGAATTTAAAATTTATGCCTTCTGCCACAATATGAAAACTCAACTTGTCAGCTATAACCCGTCCACCTATAGTGCTAAATTGTTTTTTAAGGGATGTCATTTTAATTTCCTAATTGGACTAATTTCCAATTAAAAAACACACAAGATTTTATCCTTCGATTTATATATGTGTTTTATATAAAATGTGTTTCACATGAAAATAGTTTCTTAGGGAAAACACACGTTTTCACATTTTAATTACATGATTTCACATTTGTTGTGTTTAATCCCCTTAAATATTTTACAACTAATACATTTACAAAGATTCATAAAGAAATAGTAGCATTGCGATCTGAAGAGCATATGCAAAAGTTTGTAGACAATATAATTCAAGACAAACTGTGACAACTATGTAGTACATATAATTTTAGTTCTTGGTATTCAGAGTTATAGATAAAAGTATCCTCACTTCATACAAAGGCATTCGCAAATCTATACTGGATGATCTCATTTTTAAAACAGATCACAGTTAGATTGTGAAAGTACATATTATGTATGCTAGTCATGTACTGTTTTTCCTAACTCTGCATAGTGTCCCTGGACAAGCTAGTTCTTCAATACTTACCATTATATTCTGCATATTGAAATGTATCAGTTTACTCCCACACTATCCCGGAATGGTTCCTTTAAATGCATGTATATTAAGAGTGTAAAATAATCCTATGATTCCTTCAAAGGAAACTAGCATATCTTTTTCCCTAAAAAGAAAACAGGGAAATCCAAGGGAAGACTGGAAGTTGCATTTTTTCATTTCAAATATTCAAGGCAGCAAAGGACTTTTTCCAATTTTGCTTAAACATTACAAAAATTTAAGACTTTATAGAACTCTGTTTTTTTTCCCCCCAGAACATTTTTTCCTCTTTATCATCCTGCCTGAAATGACGTATGTCAAAACACATGTAAAAATCATTTGAAAATAATGCTAGAACAGAAAAAATATTTTTAAAGATCTGCACATTCACAATGTACATGAATTTGTTTACCTCACAAGCACCATTATTTTAGTAATATAGTCCTACAAGAATGTAGAATATAGTGAAAAATGTAGAATATAGTGAACAATCATTATTGACAATCTAATCAATGCATCATTTAAAGTGTCTCTAATCATTTATACCCAGTAGGTGGTCCTAATGAATTCTGTCTTTCCCGAAAGAAAGGATCTTGTCAGTGATCCAATCAAAGTTAATTTATATTAATCTCTCTCACTGATAATGACTTAATCAAATAGGTGCTTTTGCTTCAATCATATTGTTAAAAGTCATAGCTCACTTTCTAGTGACAGATAAATCTAAATTATGGTAACATTAACAAACGTAGATAAACATTTCTCTGAAATGTGAAACTTTTTGAAAAACCACTGTGCCATGGGTGGTGTGCTTTGTCATAGCTTCACTTTTGTATGTAAAATGAGCTGGATATTTTATTCTTCACTGACATCCATTGTATAAAGAATTGCAGTGCCATTACTGTATTACCCAAATTTTGTCAATATGCACAGAAAATCAGTTTGAAATGTTACTTTATTCAGTGCAATTTAAATATGACAATGAAAAAACATCACACACACACACACATATTGATTGCTCTTTGTGCAATTCTGAGCAAAAAAAAACTGGATATGAGCCCCACTGAACTTAACTAGAGCTTATATTTATATCAGTAAAAATAAACAGAACTGTGCTGTTAATCAGTGTGCCAACTTGTACCCATTAAAGAAGCACAAGGTAAAAAAAGTGAGGAAATAATTATTAAATAGGATTGATTTTGTATCAATGCATTGTAATTTTGCACTACTTTGTAAAAAAAAAAAACCTTAAAAATTTAAAGCCAAATGTACAGCATATAAAACATATTGTCCTGACTGTATCTTATCATCCTGTCTCATGGGTATATTAACATGAATGTTATGTACTATTTTAACGCTAGACAATAATGCCCAAGCACACTGATGAGTCAGTTTGATTTTTACTTTCAGAAACCACATTTTCTACTTATCATATTTTTTTGTATTTGATAAATAGCTGACCTTATCAAACACTGATTTAAAGTAACAGGCCGCTGGAGAACATCTAAAGTTACCAAGTAGTAACTGATCACTAATTGAAACCACTTAGCCAAGAAGCTTTTAAATTACAGACTCTCTAATTAGATAGGATACTTGAAGTGAAAATGGGTGCTATTAGTCAATCTTACTGTAGTTTCTTTCTAGTTATAAAGTTGAAATGTAATAAATGTTTATTGATTAAATTATCAATATTTAATATATTGTGAAAGAAAAATAAAAATAAATGGAAAATCCAAATGCATAATATAAGCAGCAAGAACAGAACTGTATGGTCTGGTCATGAATGAAAAAGTGTCCTGTTTGAGGGAACCACTTTGACATATGCAACTTAAATGGCATGACAGCATAATTTTTTATTTTGATGAATGAGCATGTTGCTGAAATCATGCCACGGGGAAGCAGCTCTTACATCATTTGGCATATATTTATGATACAAGTTTATTTAAAGCACTTATCTATATTTATGACAAATTCCAGAAAAGAACGAGATGAATAATTCATCAAAAGTTAGTTCACTGGTCTTGCCAACAAAGATTAAGTCTTTTTAATACCTGTATTTAACAATCAAGTTTCCACAAGCACAGTGATATTTCCATGTTTGCTTTACAATTCTAGAGATAAGGAGTGTTCTTGTTTATTGCATCAAATTGTATATAAATATAACTATCCAATATAACTTCCAGAAGATATAAATTGTATCTTCTAAAATGCACATTTGAAGAAGCCATGAAAAAACAAGGCCTTGTCGAAAAATGTGTATGATTTTTTTTATGGATTAGAAGTTGCAATTGCTCTTTGTGCTCTCTACATGTGACCTCAAAAAAAGATATTTTCCTGTTGTTTGAATTACCATTTTGCCTCCTTAATATGTGCAAGTAAAATTATATAATTGTTTCCCCCTCCCCTTTTGTTGTGAAATTTCTGTGTTTAAGATTATGTGTGATTATGAATATCTCCTACCCTGATTGCAAACTGCAAAGATGCATTTTATGGAATGCCGGGAAATTCAAACTGTGACAAAGCCTTCAAGATGGTGAATGAAAGTTTGTTTCTATTGTGTTATGAGAATTTCATTGATTTTTTTGAAAACATGCATTAACAGAGGCATTCCTGCCAAAAGATTACACACTGGATATGTAAATTTGTGTCAATATGTGAACAAAGTTGTTGTAATAAGAATATTTAAAATAAAAAAGACTCAAATGTATTTTCCCATGGGTTTAATTTTATATTTAGTCTGGATTCAGATCAATTTTCCTGGCCAATGTACATATCCTTTCAGCTCTATTAATTCAGCTTCAGTGAAGTATAAAATAAATATAAAATTGACGGAATAATTTTTCAAAATACTTTCAGATACAGTCCTGGCAACCAAACCAGAACAAAAATTATTCCCTTACTCTTAATTATTTAATGTATATAGCTGTCCGTTTTACTCAAGTGACTGAACAACTTACAGGGATAAAAATACTGAGAAAACCCATAATATAAAACCCCTATACACAAGAAAAACCATAACCATGTTAATAGAAAAAGCACATTGATAACTGCAGAGATTTTCTTAATCAGACTTACCCTTATCTTTATGTATGCCCAAAAGTTCTGCCCAGTTCAGATATGAACCTTTAAAAAACACACACACACACACACACAAACAAAAACTGATTACATTTCTGGAAGTAAGATAATCATCAATTTTAGTATATATCACAGATGGACTCATGATGACTGTTTAACAGATAAAAGAATATTACTACCACTACTTTTGGTACTACTATTATTGCTACTTTGCTAGCAAAAGGACGTGGGGGGGGGGGGAGAATCCACAGCTTTACATTTATTCAGGTTTAATATTTTTAATATTCATTCAACTAATGACAGCATTAGTCAAAAGCAGCTTCCTTTGCCAAACTATTTTTTGTGTTCATTCTTATCTGCTATTTATTTGATAGAAAAAAAGAGCAGATCCTTCCTGTACTGTAAAAGCAGTATCGTTTAACATTATTACTTTGAAAGATTGCAAAGCAATCTTAATCTTTGAGGATATTTTTCTATTACCATTATAATCTTTCTTCAGTGCGATTACATTTTTTATTTTAAAAAAATCAGTAAAAGGTTTTACAAGAATATTCTATGTAGACACCAATTCCTCCATCTCATGCCTGAAGAAGGTTCAGATAACATTTGGAAAATAAAAAAGAGAGTACAGGAAAACAGCTTCCTTGCTGATTTGCTGGGAATATTTTGAAAGCACACAACGTTTTGAAAACAAAAGAAATATCAAAAATTTGTGAATACACCCACTGCTCGTTTATGGCCACATTCCATTCCAATTACTTGTGAAATTATCACATGACACATAGACACACACTGCAACTGTGAAGATTACTGGTTGCTGCCCTCATTCAGATCAAGTTCTCCTATACAGTGCCCTGTTACCTCCTCATGGAGCTATTTAAACAAGCTATTATTAATAATAAAGTAAACAGGCTTTCTTGAACTGCTTTTCACTCGGAACTGCTTTTCTCTGTAGTGCAGCACTTCCCTAATAACTGCTAACCACAAATTAACAAGCTCTGCTCTGTGACCTTAATTAATTGAACACAAGCCTCTGGTTGGTTTGCATTGCTGCCCGAAACTGACCAGACCTTAAATCAGTTTGAAACGGGAAGCTTTTGTTGTCAGGTGCATGAAACTTGCTCATAAACGCACCCATGGGTCAGAAAATGATTTATTGTAATAATTTATTACTGCTGTAATGGTCCCTAATGAAGGTAAGTTGCTAAATGAAGAATGTTGCTAAATGAAGAATGACTGTAAATTGTTTGATATCATAGCTAAATGTGTGTCTTTTGATCTACCTCTGTCTACCAATGTAGAGGCTTCACAATATTTGGAATCTTAACACCCTCCACTTATTCTGTGGAAGGATTTAAGATCCATATTGTAAATAAAAAGCCATTTTCCCCAAGAATACAATGTTCACAAGCATATTGTTACACAATTCATGTCACAATATATTTCTCTATATTTGGTTTCAAATGCAGAGTACCAATTGAGAACCACTCCATCAACGCATCTGAAACCCACCATCCTTTCTATTATTTCTGCCTCACCAGCTCTTAACTCTTCCATTGATAAAACAGGATTGTGGAAAATTAGTTAGGGAATTTTAAGAGAATAAGCAACCAGTAACTGCATCTGTATATTACTTGTATCTGAATGCCATAAATTACAACCAACAAAAATGTGCCAATTCTTCTACCGTTCTAAGGTCTTGTACTGGCATGCTGGAACTGCATTCTCAAAGATTCCTGGAATAAAGAAGAAGAAGTTGTGCATAAAAACTAAATTTGAATGGAGTTAGACATAAAATAGGAATTAATTACATACTGTCACTTAATTTCCCCAGTCTTTGGGTTTAGATGAGAAGAGTCCCAGTTGCTAGTTACAGTACATTTTAATCTGGATGCCATTTTACTATTTTACTTGTTCTTTAAATGTTGTGGGTTTTTTAAATTTTACTTTTTAGATTGAGAAAGGGGGGGTTGTATTTCTAGTGGACATTTGTTTTTGTTTTTGTTTTAAATAATCTTTATTCAGTTTTTTCATTAAAAAGACAAAAAAAGACAACATATACAACGAATAAACACAACAAAAACACAAAATTCAACAAAAAATTACATAAATCAAAAACACACATGAAGAATAGTTACTCACTTTTACAGCTTTTTCAAAATATTTCTATATCTAGTTTCATGTTACATTGTTATTTAGTTTCTTTTAACCTTCATTAATATTTATCTAAATCTATCTATATATTTATTTAATCTCATACTATATTTTTGATATCTATATCGTCTATTTGTATGCCACTCAGAGTAATTTTTTTTTAGCTGGGAGACTCTATATATCAATTATATATAGAGTTAAAAAAAAAACTTGTCTCCTCCTGTCCTGTTGGATAGCAACTGTTAGAAAGATATGGAACAGGCAGACTATGCAATCTGATACATGTGATAAGGAATGGTTCTGAAAAATATTAAATCTGCTTCTCACTTTGCTAGAGAAATGTTCCCCGAGGATGGGCTCCAACATGAGTCCACAAGTTCAGAACACTAAACCTCTGGTCCTGGTGACTGACCCAGATTGGATCCTACAATATTAAATCTGTTTCTAATATACTGTAACTTTATTAATTATACTCCTCACTTCCTTACATTTTATTAGCCACATAATGGTTTAGGATTGACTGGCAGATCATTTCTTTAGTACTGGATATTAATGACACCTGAAGGAGAGATTACTTTCCAAATGCACAAAAGGCTTAATTTTTTCAATTCTAACAGTAGTCTGGTAGTAACAAAATCGTAGGCAATGGTCTTCTCATTATTTAAGTCCAAACTAGAAGATTTGTATGAATTTATATGAATTTATCATACTGCAATGCAGAGTGAGGGGAATGAACATTAGAAGACAAATAGCCCCATAAACGATGATTTTATCTGCTAGCACAAAAGCAACTTGAGACCACTAAAATTCTTTGGTAAGTCTCTTGAAACACATTACCAAAGTAATAAAAATTCTTCCAAGAGGTCTAACAGAGTCAATAGTATAAAATATTGTTGATTGGAATGTTCTGATACCACAGAGCAACTAAAATATAATATATTACAGCATTTGCCAACAGCGTTTTTAAAACACTGTTTTTAAATAGTTTTGTGAAATTAATTGTAGTTGATACATTACTTGAGGGAACTTCCATAATACAATACAATTAATTTTATAAATACATATAGACACACATTCACACAGATACATACAAATACACATAACCTACAAAGTTGTTGTTGTTGTTAGTTGCAAAGTTGTGTCTGAACCATCGTGATCTGATGGACAACATTCCTCCGGCCTTCCTGTCCTCTACCATCCCCCGGGGTCCATTTAAGCTCACACCTACTGCTTCAGTGACTCCATCCAGCCACCTCATTCTCTGTCGTCCCCTTCTTCTTTTGCCCTCAATCCTTCCCAGCATTAGGCTCTTCTCCAGTGAGTCCTTCCTTCTCATTAGGTGGCCAAAGTATTTGAGTTTCATCTTCAGGATCTGGTCTTCTAAAGAGCAGTCAGGATTGATCTCCACTGACCGGTTTGATTGACTTGCAGTCCAAGGGACTCACAGGAGCAAGCGTCTTTTAATTTCTTGGCTGCAGTCCCCATCTGCGATGATCTTGTAGCCCAGGAAAATATTTCTCCTGGCAATCTTAATTCCAACTTTTGATTTATCTAGCCCCGCCTTTCTCATGATGTGCTCTGCATATAAGTTAAATAGGCAGGGCGACAGTATACAGCCTTGCCAGACTCCTTTCCCAATTTTGAACCAATCAGTGGTTCCGTGTCCAGTTCTCACTATTGCTTATAGGTTTCTCAAGAGACAAATAAGATGGTCTGGTACTCCCATCTCTTTAAGAACTTGCCACAATTTGTTGTGATCCACACAATCAAAGACTTTACCATAGCCAATGAAGCAGAAGTAGATGTTTTTCTGGAACTCTCTAGCTTTCTCCATGATCCTACAATGTTACTATAACAAATATACCATTTATACCATTGTACCTGAACAAACAATTGTTTATTTTTATTTATTTTTATTTTATTTATTTATTTTTGTCAAGTATGTATTGGTAATATACATAGATATAACATTGTTTATATACATAAGATGAGTACTGATAAGAGGGAACATTAGGAAGGGACGGTAGGCACGCTGGTGCACTTATGCACGCCCCTTACTGACCTCTTAGGAATCGGGTGAGGTCAACAGTGGACAGTCTAAGGGTAAAGTTTTGGGGGTTTGGTGATGAAACCACAATGTCAGGTAGTGAGTTCCAGGCATTTACCACTCTGTTGCTAAAGTCGTATTTTCTACAGTCAAGTTTGGAGCGGTTCACTTTGAGTTTGTATCTGTTGTGTGCTCGTGTATTGTTGTGGTTGAAGCTGAAGTAGTCGTTGACAGGAAGGACATTGTAGCAGATAATTTTATGAGCTATGCTTAGGTCGTGCCGAAGGCGACGTAGTTCTAAGCTTTCTAAGCCCAGGATTTCAAGTCTGGTTGCGTAAGGTATTCTGTTGCAGGTAGAGGAGTGGAGGAGTCTTCTTGTAAAGTATCTCTGGACACTTTCTAATGTATTTATGTCCGATATGCAGTGTGGGTTCCAGACAAATGAGCTGTATTCAAGGATTGGTCTGGCGAATGTTTTGTATGCTCTGGTTAGTAGTGTGATATTACCAGAGAAGAAGCTACGTAAGATTAGGTTAACTGTTCTTGAAGCCTTTTTGGCAATGTTCTTGCAGTGGGCTTTGGCACTTAGGTCATTTGATATGACTATTCCAAGGTCTTTGACAGGGTGAGGGTCGTCTGCAAGGTCTTGTCTGTTCAGCTTGTATTTGGTGTTCTGATTTTTTTTGCCAATGTGTAGGACAGAGCATTTGTTGGTTGAGATTTGGAGTTGCCAGATGTTTGACCATTCTGACACAAAGTCTAGGTCATTTTGGAGGATAGCAGTGTTATCGGTGGTGTTGAAGAGTTTTACATCATCGGCGAAGAGAACGCAGTCGCTTGTAATGTGATCGCAAAGGTCATTTATATAAAGTATAAAGAGTGTTGGTCCTAGTTTGCTGCCTTGGGGAACACTACTGTTAACAGGTACGGGATTTGATAGGGCACTCCCTATTTTGACCACTTGTTGTCTGTTTGCCAGGAACGCAGTTATCCAGTCATGAAGGGGTCCAGAGATGCCGTAGGATTTCAGTTTCAGAAGTAGTTTATCGTGAACCACTGAGTCGAAGGCTTTACAGAAGTCTATGTAAATTGCGTCTATTGTTTTGCCCTGGTCAAGTTTTGGGTTCCATATGTTTTTGCAGTGTAGTAGTTGTAGATTGCAGGATAATTTTTTTCTGAAACCGAATTGCTTGTTTGAGAGTAGGTTGTTATTTTCTAGGTGGTGGGTAATGGATTGGTTTGTGATTGATTCCATGACTTTGACTACTTCTCTTTTGAAAAAACTTTCCCTCAAATCTACACATGTCCCATTGTAGCTAATTTTTAACGCAAAACCTCTTTCAGAAGGTAACTAAGGTGGTGGGCAGGTTCCTCAAATTGACAGAAAAATATGTCAGGAAGTAAATCTGGCCCTAGAAATTTGCTGATGTAAAATCAGGAACGTTACAGCTAGAATATATATATATATAAAGAAGCCAAAGCAAAAATAACACAAGAAAAAGCAACACTTTCTTTTAAAAAGAAAAAAAAACCAGACTAAGTCAAGGAGATTGGGTTATTCAAAGGAAAGGAAATAGTCCTTCAAAAGATCTTCAATTAAACTTGTACCTAACCCTTGTAATGAGTTTCATTGTGCTTCTTCAAAGTAACATTGTGAAATCTATTTTAAAAAGCCTATCCCGTCTCTCTTGAGAGGTAGATCACTTGCCACTCAGATGGCTATCAGTGTTTGAGATTCAAGATAAGAATTAATTTAATCTTTTGCAGGCATGAAAAAAACTGAAAAAAAATACCTTGAAAAGAATTCATGTATTAAACATACCATGAGTTTCTTTCCTTATTTTCCAAACCTTAGTCAATACAATTAAGACAAAAAATCAGATCACATTAACAACTGCAGGCGATATACTGTACAAGGGAAGCTGATACTCGGTTATGGTAATTAATGACATTAAATGAAGCAAAAAAAAAGATTTGGGAACAAGCCTCTTTATTTTACAACCCTGGCAATGCTGTGAATAAAATATAAACAATAGCTGGAGAAAGTACTTATCTTACCGGTATCTAGAATCAAGCTTTTATTCTTTCAATATTTGTACAGAAGAAATCAAATATCTCTTAAAACCTGAAATAGCCCCCCCCCCAAAATTTGATTTCTGAAAAGTTTTTTTTAAGTTAAAAAGAATAAAAACAAACCAACCTCTATTCTTAATGGTATTTATCTATCAGTGCTTCAATGATATTTAAGATGTTTGACTTCAAGTTTAATGCTGATATTTTTGTTTATTTTGTTCCTTTGACTTAATTGTTTTTTTTTACTCCTGACAACTGCTTGGATTAGTCCCTGTAGTTTTCTTGGTAAGGCTTTTCAATGGTGGTTTGCCCTTCCTTCCTTCCTAGGGCAGAGAGAGAATGACTAGCCATGACACGAACCGGTGGCGAAGGTAAGTGAAACCCACCCCTGCATGGTACCTTTGTTTAACACAGTAGCACTCAAGAAAGTTAGGCATTTCTTAAAGGCACATAAACAAATGGGACGTTGATACTCACCTGATACGTCCTTTCTCGTAGGGTGGAGCTAGCCTCCAAGAATGGGTTAAATCTGCCCTATAGCCAATCAGGACCGAGTTTTCATAAGTATAAATACAACCCTCTTGCCTTGGCACCCCGTCTTTTTGCGAGGGAAGAAGGTCAAACTCAATGTGATTACCCATCAAACCAACATGTTTAATAATAGAAACGTGGAGAAGAACAATGCATCAGATAGCAGCAACATATTTACATAAGAGCAAAGAAACCAAACATGGGCAGTCCAGCCAACTCAACGAACAGGGAGGGACTTGGAGGCTAGCTCCACCCTATGACAAAGGATGTATCAGGTGAGTACCAACGTCCCTTCTCCATAGTGGGTGGAGCTAGCCTCCAAGAATGGGACATACCAAAGTACCCTTGTCCCTAGGGCGGGCCACCTAAATGTGGCTGGAACTGCCACTGTCCCACACACTGTCCCAAAGTCTGCCTCCTCTGAGGCATAGGAGTCCAGTTTATAGTGCCGGATAAATGGCATTGGGGAGGCCCAGGTGGCCGCACAGCAAACCTCCTCAATAGAGGCATGGGCGTTTCAAGCCGCAGTGGTGGCTGCGCTGCGCGTGGAGTGCGCTGTGAGTCGGGGGGCGGGGCAAAGACATTTGTTCATAGGCCAAAGAGATGGCCACATGAAGCCAATGGCCCACCATGGAGGATGATGCTTTACAGCCCATGGAAGAAGGGTGAAAGGACACAAAGAGCACCTCAGTTCGTCGGAAGCTAGAGGTGCGTTGCAAATAGATGTCCAAAGTGCGCCTGATGTCCAGCAGGTGCCACGCACGCTCAGTGTCATTGAGTGGAGTTTGGTAGAAGCTGGGGAGGATAATTTCCTGCGCTTTGTGAAAGTAAGTGTTTACCTTCGGAACGAAGGTGGGGTCCAGGCGTAGGACCACCCTATCGGAGTGAAAGACGCACAGGTCTCCCCTCACAGACAGAGCGGCCAGTTCTGAGATCCTGCATGCGGAAGTCACTGACACTAGAAAAACTACTTTATATGTCAGTTGACCAAAGGAGCCGCAGAAAGAGGCTCAAACGGGCCCGCAGTGAGAGTAGTTAATACCTTCGATAGGTCCCAGGTCGGGAACCTATGGACTACGGGAGGGCACAGGTTAGTAGCTCCCTTCAGGAACTGTCTCAGGAGCGGGTAAGCAGAAAGGGAGTCCAAGTTCTGACAAGAAAGTACAGTAGATAAAGCTGCTACTTGGCGGCGGAGCGTATTAGGGGAAAGACCCTTGGCAAGTCCCTGGCGCAGGAATTGAATTACATTAATAATTGATAGTTCTATGGGAGAATACCCCACCTGCGTGCACCAGTGACAGAAGGCTTTCCACGTAGCAGAATAGATAAACAGCCTCCTAGAGGCCAACATGATTTGAGCAATATTGTCCGGGACCAGGCGATGTCTCAGAGTGAGCCGCTCAAGTGCCAGGCGGTCAGTTGTAGCCAGTGCAGCTCTGGATGATGGACTGACCCCTGGACAAGCAACAACTCTGTCGGCAGGATCCGCCAGGGAGGTGACACGGACAGGGACATAAGGTCCACGAACCATGTCCGTCTGGGCCAGTGGGGGGCCAGAAGGAGCACCTCCGCCCTCAACTGCAGGACCCTCCGAATGACCTTGGGGATCAAGGGTAGGGGGGAATGCATACAGTAGCCCTTGCGGCCAGTCGCAATGAAGAGTGTCTGTGCCCTCTGCCCCATGTGTCCGAAACCTGGTTATAAACCTGGGCAACCTGGCATTCTCCGGGGTGGCAAAGAGGTCCATGACCGGCAGACCGAACCGACTGACCAGCTGCTGGAATATGTTCGGGTGAAGGGACCACTCCGCCAGGTCGATGGAGTTTTGGCTGAGCCAGTCTGCGGTCGTGTTGCTCACCCCGGAGATGTGCTCTGCTGTAATGGACTGCAGATGCTGTTCTGCCCAGAGCCCCAGTGTCATTGCCTCTGCCATGAGGGCCTTGGACATGGTCCCACCCTGTCGGTTGATGTGGGCCTTCGTTGTGACGTTGTCCATGAGGACGAGCACATGGTCGCCTGCTAGAAGGATCTGGAAATGGACTAGGGCCAACCTGACTGCCCTCATCTCTAGCAGGTTGATGGGAAGGCTCTGTTCTGCAAGGGACCAAGTGCCCTGGGCTACCTGGGACTGGATGTGGGGCCCTCAACCTGTGGTGCTGGTCAGCCTCTGTGGCTCCAGGAAGCCGGTTCCTCTGTTGAGAGCGGCTGAAGTCCACCAGCGAAGGGAATTTCGAACCACTGTTGGGAGCCAGACCCTGCTGGGGAGGCGCTGCGACTGGATTGCTGGAATGGGAGAAGAAACCATTGAAGGTCTCTGGAGTGCAGGTGAGCCCACGGTGTAATGTGAATTGCTGAGATCATCTTGCCTAGGAGGGAGGACAGCTGGTTCAGGGGAACCTTCGTTTGAGCCAGAACATGCTGGACTAAGTCTGATAGGCTGTCCCTCCGGTCCTGTGACAGGTACACCCTGCACTCCAGAGAATCAATAATGGCTCCCAGGTGAGTCACCCTGGTGGAAGGGGACAGCTGGCTCTTCCCTAGATTGACTAGGAACCCGTGGTGCCCAAGGGTGTTAAGGGTTACCTGGATGTTCTGCTCTGCCTGGGGCAGGGAGGATGACTGGATGAGGATGTCATCCAGGTAACACTGGACACGCATGGGGATAGCCCGCAGGTGGGCAGTTAAGGCAGCCAGAACCTTGGTAAAGGCTCTCCATGCTGAAGACAGGCCAAAGGGCAATGCCAGATAGTCATAATGCACCCCTGCATAACAAAACCGGAGGTATTGGCGATGGGATGGGTGGATTGGAATATGGAGGTAAGCCTCCAAAAGGTCAATTGAGGCGAGAAAGTCGCCTTGCCTAATGCCCACCAGAATTGATTGCAGGGTGTGCATCTTGAATTTCTTGTAGATGACATATTTATTGAGGCATTTTAAATCAAGAATGGCTCTCCACCCGCCCGAGGATTTTGGCACTACAAACAAAATGGAATAGAATCCCTGCCCCTGCTGGTCCTTGGGCACCTGTTGGATGGCTCGAATGTCCATCAGGTGCTTGATGGCCTGATTCATAAGGATCCATTTAGCAGGATTGGATGACAAGGGGCAGCGTAGAAAAAACCTCAGGGTGGGTGGGTGGAAAGGAATTCAAGAGATAGCCTTGACGATAGGGTCTGTAAAACCCATGTGTCGTTGGTGATTTCCTCCCATCGACCGGCAAACAATGGCAGACAACCCCCAATGGAAGGAACCGGTGCAGCTTTACTTGTACCGGCAGAAGGGGCGACCACCGGCCCCTCTAAAGGGCCGTTTGGCCTGGGAACCTCTAAAGGTTCTAACAGGGGCCGGGCGCTGTCGGGCCCCATACTGTCCCTGGTGCCCAGACTGACCCTGGTACCCATGTTGCCCTTGGGGCTGAGTGTAACCTTGGTCTGAACCCCTGGAGCCCTTCCTGAAGAAGGAGGTGGATTTTTGGGGGTTCCTTGTACAAGTGGGGAGAATTTTGTGCTTGTCTTTAGTCTCAGTGATGATGGGATCAAGGGCAGGGCCAAAAAGGGACTGACCGGCAATGGGAGCCGTGGCCAGCTTCCACTTATGACGGGCGTCCACTGGCCAGGAGTGGAGCCAATGCATGCGGCGTGCCGTCACCGTCGAGCCCATCGAGCAGGCTGCGAACCTGGCGGCTTGGAGGGTGGCGTCCGAAGTGAACTGCGCCGCCACCAGCAATTTCTTTATGTCCTGTTGCACCCTGGTGTCTGTAGATGGAATGCACTCTTGTAGGGCGTGCAGCCACTTGAGGGAGACGCGGCAGAAAAAGGAAGCCGTCGTGGACACTTTTACTGCCCAGGCGGCCGCCTGGTGTGACTTCTGCAGGGCCAACTCAGTTCTGCGTTCCTCTGGTGAGAGATGTCTCCAAAAATGGGTAATCACTGTCCTTTTTGGCTCAGGACCGAGAAAAAAGAGGGGGTGCCAAGGCAAGAGGGTTGTATTTATACTTTGGAAAACTCGGTCCTGATTGGCTAGAGGGCAGATTTAACCCATTCTTGGAGGCTAGCTCCACCCACTATGGAGAACAAGAACTTTTCACTTGTAGGAACTCCATTAAGAACTAGAGATACTATTCTGCGCCAGCAAACAATAATACCCCATATTGAAAGCGGACCTACAGCAGTGCCTTGTAATGAACTCTGTCTTTAACCTCATTGCCCATTAGCAACTCTGACCATTATTAAAGTCCTCCCCATCAACAGAAATGAGATCCTTTCCCCAAAAATATATCCTCATCCCACTGCTGCATATATCATCTGAGCTCTGCTCAAAATAACAACTCTGCCATTTGTATTAGAGTTTGTAAATCTAATTATAACTATTGGGTTGGGGGGGAGGGTCATATAGTACCTTAATTTTTTGGTTTTGTAAATTGCAAGTGTAGAAAGCTTACTCTCAACCGTAAACACAATGGTAGGGTAGTTAATTCTTTGTTAGCATCAGCAATCGGGTTTTTATTCATTATCAGATCAATTTCATCAGATCTTATCTAATATGATTTTTTTAAAAAAACATGCTTGCTGGGTCTTGAAAATAATTCTTCCTTAGTCTGCAAAAGATTCCACTTAAGTAAGAGGAAATTTGGGGTGGCTGAACTCTTCCTTTTTTCCTTCTCCTCCCCTCCCTAATCTGAAGTCTATTCCTATTCCTGTTCCTGAGATTGCATAGGTATTGGTGCTGAAATCAATAGATTCCTTCTGTAGCTAAAGAAAACAGACAGACTTCTTTGTCCATTTCTTCAACAAGCCTTTCCATTATAAAGCTTAGCCTATGGGTACATCTGACTCTGTGGTCTCAAGAGGTTATGAATGATTTGTAAGGAACGTGACAGTTTTTCATTCTGCCAGCTTTACTAAATGCATTCCTTTTCCTCAAGATTAATATGTCCTATTCTAACCAACAGATATGTCCAAATGTATTTTAGGATCTATTTGGGGTGTTCACCGAAAATCAATTACTCACTATAATCTATTTCCCATAATTCATAGGGGTCTGTGTATTTACATTAGGGTGTTTATCTATTAAATTAATCAAGAGATTTCTCAATCAGTGCCAATGACAGTGTAACATCAAGAAATCATTGCAGTAGCCCCTGGATTTGATGTCACACTGGTATAAGGCCGTGATGGCGAACCTATGGCACGGGTGCCACAAGTGGCACGCGGAGCCATATCGGTGGGCATGCGAGCTCAGGTCCGGCGTGCATGTGTGCACCAGCCGGCTGATTTTTGGGCCTTCTGGGCCCACTGGGAGTCGGGAAACAGGCTGTTTCCAGCCTCCAGAGGGGGTGGGGAAGGCCGTTTTTGCCCTCCCCAGGCTCCTAGAAAGGCTCTGGAGCCTGGGGAGAGCGAAAAATGGGTGTGCCATTGCATGCTGGGAGCAGGGGGGTCATGCGTGCATGTGCAGGGGTGCATGGAGTTAAGAGTGTGGGCACGCACACATGTGATCCCCCGCATTCCCCCCCCCTTTTGGCACGCGAACCAAAAAAGGTTCGCCATCACTGGTATAAGGGAAGGCGGTTTGAAGTTTGAGTGTGCTTGATAAACTCAAGTGCAAGATATGTCTGCTTTACCGGAACATTGTTGTATTGCACTAAGTATCAACAAATGGCAACCCTAAGTCAAATCCACTATCATGAGCCTTATTCACCATTTCAGAAAAAGGGCAGAGAGGTTACATCTGTACTAATAAAAGGCCATCTGAGGCCCAGGCTGCATGCAATTTCCCCATTTCATAGTCAAAAGGTCACTTAGATCTTTCTGTTGAAATATGGTGGTCAAACATCTGGGGGGATATATAATGTGTGCGTGTGTGTGTGTACTAATATATATATATGAGACAGACAGAGAAACAGTGACAGAGAGAGAGACAGAGAGACATGCAGACAGACAGATACACTAGAACTCCCAGTCTCCCATTGTATAGCCTAGTTTCTTAACTACTAAACAAATTTGCTCTCTAACTAATTAAATGAAATCTATAAATACATCATATCCCAAGCACAGGAATGTGGGGAAAATCTGTAACAAGGCATTGATACTAATTGGCAATGGCCATCATTTAGAAGAAGACCAATATAGAATTCTATCTATTCTCCCTCATATACTATACATATACTATACATATATGTTGCACATGTTGCTTTCCTTGTTCAAACCAATAAAAGACACAGCTCTGTTTACAACTTCTTCTCTCTCTCTCTCTCTCTCTCTCTCTCTCTCTCTCTCTCTCTCTCTCTCTCTCTCTCTCTCTCTCTCTCTCTCTCTCTCTCTCTGTTAAATGAAATGGAAAAGCAATTGTGGCTGAGCATTTGAGAATTACAGTTTCAAGAAAATGCTAAGATGCTTTAAATGTCATTGGTGAAAGCCCACAAGACCTTTATAAATTGGAGCCTAAACTAATAACACTCAATTACAAGCACAGTAGCTTATATCTTATCTGTATCAAGCATCATTTTATGTACCATCCTATTGTATAGTCTATCTTTATGAGTTGGGAGCACTATGTTACAGTGGTCTCTCTGACATGTCGAGATGGTTTCAGAGAGGAACACTAGATGACTCTCATGCTGCAATCTGGCAACTATTCTGTGGGCTGCCACAAGACGTTATTTTGCATTGGGTGCTATTTAGCATCATGAAGAGTGTCATCAAGAGTTGGTAGGCCATATTATTTTATAGATGGTATACAACTCCATCGATAATATCTAAGGTGGACAAATCATGCAGTAATTAATGTGTGAAATGCCATGAATCGTAAGGAATGTTTCATCACATGTGGTGGATGGATAAAAGAACTGAAAAGACGTAAATGGTACAATATAGAAAAACTTGGAATTCAAATTGGAAATGAAACCACAACTGTTTTATTAAGTGTAATCTCAGAATAGAATAGAATAATAAGTAATATAATTTTATGAGATATATGCTTACAACAATGAGAATAAACTTTGTTCAACACTGGAAGAAAGACAATCCTGACCTTATTCATTTGGGAACTTAAATTTGGAGAGTATGCTGCAGTGGCAAAATTAATACTATATTTACATAGTCAAAGTTTAAATAAAATTAAGCAAGAATGGTTCCCATATATACATGTCATGCAGCATGACAAATATAATCATTTGCGGCTTTTAAGAGGGCCTGAATGCTTACCAATATCGCATATCAGCCAATGTACAATAACAGGAGAGTCAGAATAGCAATAGCCTCTCTTTTTATTATTATTTTTCCTTTTTTCTACCTTTTTTCATTTGGTTTGTCTATCTCTTATTTTCTTTTATCAATACATAATACCCATCCACCTACCCACACACACGCTCAAGTATGCACACACATACATGCACTAAGTAATAATACAATGAAGATCCGACTATTAAACAATTTGTTCAAGACCAAAACTGTTATTATAATAACTTCAAGATGAATTGCAGTGGGTTTTTTGTATGTTATACTTAACACTGGATGAAAAGTCAAATAATGTCTTTAAATATTGATACCCTAAGCTGCAATATACTACTGATATAATATTTCTTTCCTCTTTTTATCTTCAAAACTTTAGCCTTTCCAAATAGAATGTTCATAATTTTGATCTTTAATCTTTCTAAATAGAACGTCCATTATTCTGATTTCATTACATCGATAATTACTGGATTGAAATTTGCATTGAAATAATATTTTTATTATTTATCATACATCTTTTTTATCATTAAAATTTATTAATTCAGTGTATCAATGTATGAAGATAATACAAAGTATCAAGATTGGCAACATTACGATAAAAAGGAAAAAAGTGGGCAGCCTTATATTCAGGTCTAAGTCTTCTTTACATTAGAATCAGAAGATAATGTGTTATGTTCTAAGCTTATTTTACATGCAATGACAAGTTTAGGGTTAGAATTATAGCTCTATTGAAATAAGTGCACTGGCATTTAACTAATACTAAGCCATGCTCATGATATATGATCCTCTAAACAACTTGCAAGTAAAGCCCCTATCAGATGTACACCTTTACAGAAGTAGATCAATATCAAAAAAATCATCAGGGGAAACTGTGCTGTAGATGCTTTAGAGCCCCAGAATGCCTTTTCTATGGTGGTGATAATATGGGGGAATGTTCTTTCTGAAGTTTGCAAAACAGCAACCTGTAATTAGGTTTTAGGTATCCATTCAAGAACAAACTCTTTATTCAGGCCTTCGCATACCAATATTGGATGAATGACCTTATTCTGGTTTAATTTAATTTAATTTAATTTAAAGTTCTTATAGGCCGCCCAATCCCGTAGGACTCAGGGCGGCATACAGCAGAAATAAGAACAATATGTAATATACATAAAAAATTAAAAAACATTTCATAATTAAAAAACATTCAACCATGGGGGAAACCAATCTTCACCCCGCCTGCCGGAAGAGCCATGTTTTTACTGCTTTGAGGAAGGCCAGTAGGGTGGGGATAGTCCGGATCTCTGGTGGGAGTTGGTTCCAGAGAGATGGGGCTCCCACAGAGAAGGCTCTCCCCCATGGGCCCGCCAACCGACATTGTTTGGCTGATGGGACCCAGAGGAGGCCCACTCTGTGGGACCTAACTGGTCGTAAGGAGGTATGTGGCAGGATGCGGTTTTCCTCTGGTCTTTCTATAAAAATAGTTTTATACCATTTTAAGTTATTGCTCTAATTATTGCATTTTATCTTTCCAAAAATCATGTCAAATTGTTTTCAAAGGAAGTGATATAAAACATGTGAAACAAATACACAAATAAAGCCTAGTTATTTTTTATAGCAATAGCACTTAGACTTATATACCGCTTCACACCCTCTCTAAGCAGTTTACAGAGTCAGCATTTTGCCCCCAACAAGCTGGGTCCCCATTTTACTGACCTCGGAAGGATGAACGGATGAGTCAACCTTGAACTGGTCAGGATCGAATTCTGGCAGTCAGCAGAATTAGCCTGCAATATCACATTCTAACCACTGCACCACTACGGCTCTTATTTTGATGATTAACAGCAATTACTACAAGTATGAAGTTGTCCTGTCTTGCAACATGAGTCCTTCAGCCATATCTAATTATCCTTCTTGTGTGTAAATTCAGTCTAATAAATGCTAACGATTGAATTTATTAATTCAGCAGGGATGCCTGTAATTTACTAGATGACGGTACTATTAATTTCTGTTTTTCCCAATGTGCACATATTTCAGAGTTAATTATCTAGACCTGGCATATTATCTAGACAAAAATCTGTCTGGCAAGTTAAAATCCCAGATTTCAAAGTAGTAAAGATAAAGTGGTAAGATTAGCTAATTTACTCCCACTGATTTCACTGAACTTTAGCTGCTCCTAGATCACATTGCATATTATCACACACCTCATCATAGGTACAAGGTTACTAAACAGCATTCAATAATTCAGCCGCTTCCTCTTTCTGTCTGGTAGCATTTTCAGTGCAGCTGTTCAGGAACTAAAGGTAAATTGTTTGGGGTGAAATCAGGGGTGAAATACTCCCAGTTCGGGCGTGCCTGCTGGTGGTCGTAGAACCGATAGAGATGGCAGCGCGAGGCTTCACCCACCCATCTGGATGCCGCCATTTGGGTTCTTTTACCCTCTGCGCATGTGCAGAACACTTTGCGCATGCGCAGAGGATAAAAGAACTCAAATGGCGGCATCCAGGCGGGTGGGCGAAGCCTCACACTGCCGTTGCTACCGACCACCGGCAGGTATGCACGAACCGGGAGCATTTCACCCCTGGGTGAAATATTCCATTAAATAAATATTGCATAAAAGGCAAATGAACATACGCTACAGCATAGTTCTTCTGTATGATATGTTGATGTCAAAAAATTTGCTGAGGTGGGGAAAAACATTTATTTTGCAAAATAAAAAATTGGTGAGGTCAAATGCGTTGCATAACTTTGATCATATACTTTATCATTAATCTAGATGTAAAGGTACAAGATAAGTGGCACCTGGCTCATCAGAAATATGTGCGAGAAGATCTGGATTGACCACAGATTAAGCATTAACAAACAATTTATTGCAGCTGCAGATGGGCAGCGGTAGGTTGCTCCCGGTTCAGCTCGGTTATGCGAACCATTAGCGGTGGTGGTGGGAGGCTCCGCCCACCACCTGCTACCCATTCGTGAGCGCACAAACCGGTAGCAATGGGTTTTAGAACCCACTATTGCAGAAGGGCAATAGACTCTTGGGCTCATCAGAAATCCTGTAGAATGTTGAAATCACAGGTGCAATAGTTCTGCTCTATTCGGCACTAGACAGACCAAATCATGTGTCCAAATTTGATCACCAAGACATAAAAATGATACTGAATAACTGGAAAAAGTGCATAGAATGCCGGCCATATGACCACAGAAGTGTCTTCAGACAACACTGGCTTCCTCAGCTAGGAAACAAATTACCACCATTTCCCCAGAGTTGGACAAGATTGGACAGGGGAAACACTTATATTTTTGTTTTAGTCTAGTTCTACTGTTATCAGCAGTCACCTATTAGGAAATTTGACCTAAGGCTTACTCAGTACATGCTCACTGCAATGTCCCTTTATTGGTTCAATAGAGAATACTTCTGTTCAGTCTTCTGAATGACACTTTTTCAGCTGATGAGGATTCCTTCCTTCTCCTAATAAAAATATTTATATGTTTCAAGGTCATAGGACTAAGTAGAGAGCCAATTTGGTATTGAGAGTCAGTTTTTTGGAATGGCTAACGCAGCAGATTAGAAACCAGGAGACTGTAAATTATAGTCTCAATTTAGGTATGAAGCTAACTGGGTGACTTTGGGCTAATCACATTTTCTCAGCTCTAGAAAGCAGGCAATGACAATCCACTCCAAAAATGTTGCTAAGAAAACTGCCCAGATTTGTCTAATCAATCATCAGGAGTCAACACTGATGGCATAAATTTGGTATAAATTTGCCTCCTCATCTAGCTGTTTTTCTCCTGAAGGTTTAGCTATGACACCCAAATTATTAGGAGACCGCCTATTGCAAAATAAAATTCAAATATTGTTTACCTGTGACCTGGAAGCTATGCGTCAGTTAACATGAACTGAGTGCTTATCTGTTTAAGCCAGGGGTGTCAAACTCGCATCATCACCAGCGGCGTCACATGACATATCTTTTCCCCTTCGCTAAACCAGGCATGGGCGTGGCCAGCATGTGACGCATCCCACCCGCGGGCTCTGAGTTTGACACCCCTGGTTTAAGCCATGGTGGCGCAGTGGTTAAAATGCAGTATTGCAGGCTAAATCTGCCCACTTCTAGGAGTTCGATCCTGACGGGGCTCAAGATTGAGTCAGCCTTCCATCCTTCCGAGGTTGGTAAAATGAAGACCCAGATTGTTGGGGGCAATAGCTCTGTAAACTGACTCTGTGAACCGCTTAGAGAAGGCTTTAAAGCACTATGAAGTGGTATGTAAGTCTAAGTGCTACTGCTATTTTTATAAGCTAGATCATGCTTCTAGCTCACATTGAGCTTATTATCCACAAAGGTATCAAGATCCTTTTCACATTTATTGCTCTCACATCTTCCAGTCATATCTTTGCTTTTTGTGATTAGTTTATGCATTTATGTTACTTAAATACAAGAAATTCTTTGTTAAATTTCATCCCTTTAGTTTTGGATCAATGTTCTAGCCTGTCAAGAACTTTATAAATCTTGATCTTTTAAATGCTTCACAACCCCATTATATTTTTATCAGATCATTTATAAAAAGCAGTTTATGTATTTGTATTCTCTCTAAAAGCCCCCTGACCCCATCAGACTGATATAAAATCATTAATGAGCTTGCAATTCATAGTCAAATCATCCAAGTAGCATTAATACAACTTCAATCTCATTTAGAAAATAATACTAGCCTAAGGTGACCAGACGTCCCGCTTTTGGCGGGACAGTCCCGCTTTTTAATAATTTGTCCCGCATCCTGCGGCGTTTCAAAAAAGTCCCGCTTTTTGAATTTGAATTCAAAGTGCCTTGCTTCCCTCGAGCGGATCTTAAGGGAAACAGCCTTGCCTGCATGCTAAGATCTCGCCAGCTCCGGGCCAGGCAGGGAAAAAACCCCAACGTGCTCTGACATGCCCGAGGGCCCAGTTCAGCGCCTCGCACGCTCTGCCCCACTTGACAGCAACAGCCAGGAAATGCACTTCCAGAGGCGTAGAGGGAGCAGCGGCTTTGGCGGGTCTGGCCGTGTCCTTTCCCAGGTCTGCCACATGGGGGGAAGGAGCGGAGGCGTGAGGCACCCGACGGATGCCGCCCCGGAGAGAAGACCAGGCCCGGCTGGCAAGGGCCAGGAAGGATTTTTCCCACGCCACCAGCCAGCTTGCTCTTCCTCCACTGGCCTGGCATGCCAAACTTTGTGTGGCAGCGGGAAGCAGCCCGAGAGCTGGGGCGGGCACCCCACATGCTCAGTGGCCGAGCCGAGCCCTGCACACCCCTCTGCCTCCTGCCTCACCTGCCTCCTCCTGCCAGGCGGAGAGGGAGGGCAGTGAGAGGGGCAGCGGCCCCTGCCAAGTGCAGCGCACGAAGGCAGTGGGCAAGGCGTCCCCAGCACACCTGTTAATCTGGCCGGCCACGCAACTACAAGTGTGGCGCGGAAGCCGCTGGTGGCCGGGTGGGCGGCAGCCCCCCGGGTGGGTATAGGGCCAGGCCTGCGTTTGGAAGGGACCGCCACTCTCGCTGCTCTCCCTCCCTGCCTGGCTGCAGACGTCCGCCTGCCCTCCCGAAGCAGCGCTGCCGCAGTTCACTTTTGTTTCGCGGCGGGAGAAGGAAGAAAGCGGGCAGCAAGAGCGGCAGCCTCTTCCAAGTGTAGGCCTGGCCGTCTCCCCACACGGAGAGCTGCTGCCCAGCTGGCTGGCGGCGGCTTCTGCAACGGAGGCAGCACGCAGCTGTGAAGAACCCTCACCACCCGCCCTCCCGGAGCACCACAGCCACGGTTTGCTTTCTTCCTTTTCCTGCCACTGTCCCACTCTGGGCCAGACACAGCAGAGGCGAGCCCCAGCCATGGCAGCGGTAAGGGCTGCGATGAAGGGGGGTGTTTGGGGGGGTGCACAAAGCTGCAGCAAAGCAATCCTGGATTTGTGTCTCCACCTTTATTCACGTGGATGGGCTGCGGGATAAGAGAGATGGACCCCTCCCATCTTGCTCCCCTAGAAAACCCCCCCAATGGTGTCCCACTTTACAAATATTAAAATCTGGTCACCTTATACTAGCCCAGTCTTTTGGTACATGCATCATTTTCAGACTAAGGCCTATCAGTTGAAGATAAAGAACAAAGAACTTTTTAAGATATTCATGAACTGGGAGAGCCATGTTAACAAGGTTAGCCAATGAATAGGCATAGCAACTGAATCAGCCAATAGGAGCTAACCACTTCTGAGTCTGCAGAGAATTGAAACTGAATACTTAAGCTTAAGGCTGGGTGTGGCTCCACTCTCCACTCTGTACTCTTCCACTCTGAACTCTGCTGAAATGAAACTAACTGTTCTCTGCTATCTGTAACTACATTGAAGAAGAACTCTGCTAATGGTATTGTAAATATATATATTATTATGTTTATAAAGAAGTTATTGAATCCAGCTGAATCAGTCATCTGTGTTTGCTTCTGGTTTTGATTTTTATACAACAAACTCGTGGGCCCGCAGGCCAGGCACTGGTCACGCCCACCCCCATTTTAGCGAAGGGGGAAAAGTCGTAATATGTCATATGATGACGCGAGTTTGACACCCCTGCTCTATGGCATTCTAGAAGTTGGACTTTTGATTTTTATACAACAAACTTCAATAGAACTTCATACCACCACTTCAAGTGGCAGGGGTGTCAAACTCGTGGGCCCGCAGGCCAGGCACTGGTCACGCCCACCCCCATTTTAGCGAAGGGGGAAAAGTTGTAATATGTCATATGATGACGCAAGTTTGACACCCCTGCTCTATGGCATTCTAGAAGTTGGACTTTTGATTTTTATACAACAAACTTCAATAGAACTTCATACCACCACTTCAAGTCAAGGCAGCGACATAATTTGCTTCCCTGAGACTTTTCACTTGCAATAGCCAGAAGAGATTTCTGTACATGCATTGTGCATGCTTAGCAGTCTATTTGGACACTGGAAGGTTCTGACTGGAAGTGTTGGAAGAGGCTTCTACTTAACTGCCAGATTGATGGACCCCAATGGGGCAAAGTGTGAGCATTGCAGTGACAGTCTTGTACACTGCCAGAGAAGGAGGTTTTAAAAGAGAGATGAAGTGAAGCCACTTTGCTTTGCTCTTAGAATTAGTGGGGCCACATTATATCATGAAGCTGCTTTAAGTAAGTGCTTTGTCTGAGCGTTCATCAAAATAAAGTACCTTTTCAAAGATCTGTATAACTTGCTTTATTATGCTTTAGAGCAGGGGTGTCAAACTCAAGGCCCGGGGGCCGGATCCGGCCCACGGGGTGCTTAGATCTGGCCCATGGGGCCACCCTGGAAACAGCAAAGGATTGGCCCATGGTGCCTCTGTCAGTGAAAACAGAGCTCAGGAGGGCTGCATGCGGCCCTCCTGAGCTCCGGTTTCGCTGGCAGAGGGTCTCAGGAGGCCATCGCAGTTGAAAACGGAGCTCAGGAGCCCGTTTTTGCTGGCAGAACACTCGGGCCACCACAGGTGCCCCCGACATGAGTGACGAGCTGGCTACGCCCACCCTGGCCCCCAGAGATCAAACCCAACCCTGATGCAGCCCTCAATGAAATCGAGTTTGACACTCCTGCTTTAGAGATTCCTGCTGTGCAAAAATCCAGTTTGACAAAAACATGTATACTTGGCAATTTGAGCAAAGTTGCTATTTTTATAGTAATGGCCATTAATTTAGTAGTTTTGCTTTTTACAAAGATGCCCAGGTTCAATATCAGGTGTATGATTCTGGTATATATAATATATTAATTTAGAACTAATTGGGATTAAAATTAATGAGATTGGAAACTCTATGGCAGGGGTGTCAAACTCGTGGGCCCGCAGGCCAGGCACTGGTCACGCCCACCCCCATTTTAGCGAAGGGGGAAAAGTCGTAATATGTCATATGATGACGCGAGTTTGACACCCCTGCTCTATGGCATTCTAGAAGTTGGACTTTAATTGCAATCAGTCCCAGCCAGAACTGCCAATGGGAAATCATGGTAGAAAATGTAAATCCACAACATTTGAAAAGTCTGTTTCCAACCCTAGACCAAGACCTAGATCTCAGAGATGTCACATGATCACTAGGTATGGATACTCAGATCTGCTCTAGATGCTTTAATTACCTGATTCAGTATAAGGCAACTCTTAGTGCACACATAGATCTGCAATATTCCTTCATGAAAAGAAATCAGGTATTCATATATTTTCACACATATTCCTTTTCTCTTCATTGGTTCATGCTTGATGTATCACCCACTGTGTAACACTTCTTGAAATTTGTTTGCCACAGCAATAAGATAGGACTGGATAAAAAGCTATGAGGATCTTTTATCCAAATGAGTCAGAAAAACAGTTCTGTGGGAAGATAATATTCAAGAGTCGCTTGATAGTGAGATGGGTGGCATATACCTTTAATAAATAAATATTTCAAAATAGTTTTCACAGTGCTTGGATCATCCAGATATTTGGAACCAAAATTCACAATCCCATTAGCTTGGCAAATGTTGCTTTGACAGGATAGAAGGTTGACAATTCGATATTTATGCATCTTAAAACTGAAAATATTTCACGAAATTTCCACAGTATCTAACATTAGGCTAATGATGCTGTGCCATAGAATAATGACATTTTTCATCTGTTTTATAAATGTATGTTAGATTCAGGCAATATGGGGAAGAATTCCTTATGTTATTAGCAAATGTCTAAAGCAGCGGTTCTCAACCTGGGGGTCGTGACCCCTTTGGGGGTCGAATGCCCCTTTCAAAGGGGTCGGGAGACTTCGCCCGGATGCCGCCATTTAGGTTTTTTTACCCTCTGCGCATGCGCAGAACACTTTGCGCATGCGCAGAGGGTAAAAGAACCCAAATGATGGTGGCGGGGCGGGGGTCGCGGTGGCAGGTGCGGTGGCGAGTGCGGTGGCGGTGGGGTTGCAGGGGCGGGGCACAGGTCGCAGCATTAGGAAGGTTGAGAACCACTGGTCTAAAGTGAATGGAAATTAATTCAAAAATAAGCAAGCTTATGATACCAGTATAGTAAGCCTTCTCTAAAGTATTCATTCTTTGACAGGTAAAGCCCTATATTGAGGGATAAAATCTGAGATTAGCTGTGTTGAAGGAGAAAGATTTAAGGGAGGTTATTATATGCAAATACATGACTTTTTAGTTATCACATTACCCATGACGGTTTCTGTAAAATACTTGAAACTGGATCCTCACATTGATTAGAAAGCCATTAGCTACTATACAAGTAATGTCCATGTGTAGACAAAACTCACTCCCAGAAGTGGGAGACCTCCCCACTTCACTGAAAGCATGGGAGAAAGAATTGCTTATATATAAGTTTCACATTTGAAGATAGAAGTATTTGTTGGAATTATTGTCACCTTTCCTCTAATGAACCAGAGCTCAGACAGACTTGTTCCTTAGTCTTGTCCAGATTGCTACTACAGAGTTCCAATTTTAGTCCAATCTTGTTTATGCCCCCAAACTTGCAGATGAAATGATTGACATGGTCAGTCTAGGATCTTTTTACTCATAATCCATTCAGAAGCCAAGGATGTTTGTTTCTCCCTTATGCGGCTTTGCCTTCTTTCTCCCTCTAAATCTCTTTATCTTATTAAAGGATCTGATTATCTTATTACCAGCCAATTTCAAAATGGCTCCTTTCACTAACCTCTCCCGTCTTTGTCTTTGACCTTCATTACAGCATTATTGTAGCATTCTTAGGAGTAGTATCTTGGCCCATGTGTTACTTCTAATTCTTTTTGCTATGTAGTTACTTGCATCTCTCTCTCTCTTTCTCTCTCTCCCCCTCAGTCCTTCCCTCCCTCCCTCTCCCTCTCTCTCTCTCCCTCCCTCATGTGAAAAAACTTTTGTACTGTAGTTTATTTCACTTTTAATAGTCCTTTCAGCATTTTTTTTTACATTTTAGTAAGACAGATACACCACAGTTAAATGAATAGTACTACCCGGTCTTCATGTTGGCTTCTGACTGAATTAATACAGCCATCCTTTGGCAAGCTTAAATCTTCTGGGTTTTCCCAAAGTTAGTAAGAGAGGAAGAGACATAAATTTATTCTATTCTGTTTGGAACAGCAAAATGTCTTTTTTGCAATGGTTCAAAATATATCACAGGAACACGTTCATTCCTGGTCCAAATGAAATTGGCAGAGAAGACAACATTGAAAGGTTCAACTTCAGCAATCCTCAGCATTGTAGGATCTCCCCAAATATATAGGAATATGGAAAGATAAAGGAAGTGGACTTCTGCTACTTAAAAAGTTGCATTTTTTTAAAAAAATAAATTTGAACAAGACGACAAATTGTGACAAAACGTATTAAGCCCTGTTGAAAACAATGACGCATTTCTCCGCTGGCCAAGCTTAACATTTTATAAATGAGCAAAGAAGGAAAAGCTTGCCCTGGAGTCTCATTTAGAATTCATGGCAGGTTTGCAGTTAAAATCCCCAATTTCCTATGGCAGGGCTGTCACCTCCCAGCGCCTTCTTTTCCTTTCAAGGAGGGAGAGTCTCCGTGGCTTGGCAGGAAAAGTAAAATGTTTTCCATCACACTAGAGTCCCAATATATTTACAAATGACTTCTTAAAGCTCTTTTCAGTTTAAATAGGTAACACTTTGAGTTTCTTTCTCACACTTTCTCCTTGGGACTAATTCATCTTTTCTCCTCCTTTAACAACTCCTTGTTCTCCTCCCTCCTTCCCAAGGCCATGTCTACGTTCTCTCACAGAAAAAGAGACACTGCAAAAGGAGGCAGGGGTGGGTTCCACTTACCTTCTCTACCAGTTCGCATCGCAACGGAGGTGCGCATTTTGCACATGCATGCGTGCTTTGTTTGCACCCCTGTCACATCACGCAAAACACCCAGAAATGCCCCCCTGGACATGCGCAGAAGCCTTTGCGCATGCGCAGAGGGGTTTTTTTGCAAGCCGTGGCGACCAGAGGACCAGTTCGGGAGCGTGGACCGCCGGTCATCGCTGCCATTTTGGCGAGCGGCGGTAAATTTCCGCTACCGGTTCTAAAGAACCAGTCCGAACCGGCAGCAACTCACGGAAAGGAGGACACATCTCTGAAGGGCAGAGTGGATGTAATAGGATGAAGCTGAAAGGAGTCTTCTCCTGTAGGAGTGGCAGTAGGATCTCCTGGTCTATCCAATTCTGGATCTGAACTGATGTGAAGCTAGTGAGGAAAACAAAATATAATGAGTAGAAGTTGGGAGTATCTTCAAGATGAGAGACAAATCAAAGATATCAGGAGGCCTGGTGGCGTCGTGATTAAAGTACAGTATTGCAGTCAAATTCTGCCCACAGCCTCGAGTTCAATCCTGACGAGGTTCAAGATTGACTCAGCCCTTCATCCTTCCAAGACCAGTAAAATGAGGACCCCGATTGTTAGGGGCAATATGCAAATAATGCTTCTACATTGTAAACTTTCTAGAGGGTGCTATAAAGTGCAATGGGGCGGTATACAAATCTAAATGCTATTGGTATTGGTACTGATCATCTATCGGACAAGAAAAGTGGACAAGCAGTAATGTGAATAAGGAGAAAGCAGAACAATTTACACAAAAGCAGTTAACTAGTCTTTCCAACGTGATTGAGAAAAGAAAGGAGCATAGATTAGAACGGATACAGGAATAGTAAGAATCCACTTTGCTAATTTAAAAGAATTCAGGGCTGGATGTACTTCATTTAAAGATGTATACGTTGTTAGTACATGTGGAACCATTGATTGTAAATTTTTAAAACTCCTGGAAAATTGTTGAGATTGGAGAAGAGGTAATATAACTACAGTATTCAATAGAAGAAAGAGGGAGTATTAAAGACCAGTTAGTTTTAAGTCAAGGTACATTAAAGGCAGTAGAACAAATTGTAAAGCAGCATGCCAGTGAACATTTAGAAAAGAGAAATGCCTTTACCAGAAGTCAGCATGGATTTGTCAAAAACAAGATTTATCAGATTAAATTAATTTTTTTCTGACAGAATGACAAGTTTGGTATATTAAGGAAATGCTACTTAACTATCATAAAAGCATATAACAAGACATTTCCTGATATCCTTGGAACAAAAGAGGTTGTCCTCGACTTACGACCACAATTGAGGTCAAATTTCTGTTGCTAAGTGCATTTTTAAATGAGTTTTGCCCCATTTTACGACCTCTCTTGACACAACTGTTGAATGAATCACTGAAGTTGCTTAGTTAGTAAAACAGTCGTTAAGTGAATCTGGCTTCCCCATTGACTCTGCTTGTCAAAAGGTTGCAGAAGGTGACCACAGGACCCCGGGACAGTGCAACCATCATAAATATGAGTCCCTTGCCAAGTGTTTGAATTTTGATCACATGACTATGGGGATTTAGCAATGGTTGTAAGTGGGGAAAACAATCATAAGTCACTTTTTTCAGTGCCAATGTAACTTCGAACGGTCACTAAATGAACTGTTGTAAGTCGAGGACCTGTACATGGGCTGGATGGTACTAAAATCCACTAGATTTGCTAATGTGCAGACATCCCCAAAGAATATTCATAAATGGTTCTACATCATCTTGGAAAATCAAGTAGAGTGCTCTATGGCTCCAATCTCACTTGAAGCTATTCAGTTCTTTTATAAATGGAAGGGATTCTTATCAAATGCATTCAATTAGTAATGATTTATTAAATGTATTTGTCAAATTAGCCAAGGGAATTGACTAATAAAGAACAAAAATCACAGCTCAAAATATCAGGCTTGAACACAGTATGAAATCCAGCTTTGGAATGATGTTCAGCTGTAAAGCAGCTATAAAAACTCAAATGCATAGGTACAGCATTGGGGAGATCTGACTTGGCAGCAGAACAGATGAGAAAGCCCTACCATAATTCCAGCTAGACACAAGCAAGAAGTTGTTGAGGTGAGAATAAATATCTCATAGAGGCGATTTAGATCTTTTCTTGGAATTCAGACAGTTAGAAAATAAAACCGAGATTAAAGTCTAATAGAAAATATTTATTTCAGTACAAAAACAATAAATCCTGAATAAACTACATTGTGTTGAGTAACATGACCGTTCAGGTCAACAGCTAAGGCAGAAGAGAATTAATGGTGGTTTAGGAATACACACATGCGCACTCATGATATCACGTGTTCTGCTTGTATTGGAATGTACCATAATATTAGGATAGGGGTGCATCACCCTGCCTAGACATACAAATGACAATATTCATTACGTGACAGAAGTATGAGACAGCAGCTAAGACAATCAATCAATCAATCAGAATAGAGCTGGAAGGGACCATCGAGGTCTTCTAGTCCAACCCTCTGCTTAAGCAGGAGACCCTGTAACATTTCAGACAATTGACTGTCCAGTCTCTTCTTAAAAACCTTCAGTGATGAAGCACCCACAACTTCTTGAGGCAAGCTGTTCCACTGGTTAATTGTTCTCACTGTTAGGAAGTTTCTCATTAATTTCAGGTTGCTTTTCTCCTTGGTTAGTTTCCATCTATTGTTTTTTGTCCTGCCCTCTGGTGCTTTGGAAAATAAGTTAACCCCCTTCTCTTTGTGGCAACCTCTCAAATACTGGAATACTGCTATCATGTCCCCCCAATCCTTCTTTTCTCTAGACTAGCCAAATGCAAAACCTGCTACCATTCTTCATGTGTTTTTGTCTCCAGCCCTTTAATCAACTTAGTTGCTCTTCTCTGCACTCTTTCTCAACATCTTTTTTGTAATGTGGTGACCAAAACTGAATGCAGATTTCCAAGGTGTGGCCTTACTAAGGCTTTATCAATCGGTACTAATACGTCACGTGATTTTGATTCTATGCCTATACAACCAAGTACAGTATAATCATGGACTGAGTATAAATAAGAAAAGGTGTGAATTCAGAAGATTGCCAGGGTGATAAGTAGTCTAATAACCAAGACTGAGGAAGAATAGTTAAAATCTAGCATGTGTAATTTACAAAAGAAAAGGCTAAAACAAGACATAATATGCATTATTATATATAATAATATATATTATTTACAAATAAAGGTCTGTGCTGTTCCAGGGAGGGCAAACCTGTTCTGTGTTGAAATAAAGAACAGAAATAGACAAATGAGTTGAAGCAAAAGAAAACATGTATCAGGCTAAATATGCAAAAATATTTTCTGATAGGAAGAAGGGTGAAACAAGAAACAATTGGGGATATGGAAATTCAGTCTTATGAAAGAACTGTGAGTGTCCGGAGTGTCATAATAGTACCCTTAAAATGCCTAAACAAATCTCAAACCTGTTCTCCATCATTCCATAAACCTGGGATGCTTTCATTTGAACTTTTACACGGAGTGGATGGGGATTTGGTGGCTTGATTGCTGTAATTCTCTGACGGCTGTGAAATCAGCCATAACCATAAATGGCAGCTGAGCAATTCTCTCTGCATATCTGTAACTTAAATGAAAGGTCAACGACAAGGCTCAAATGCATATTCTTTGCATTTTGCTTGAAGGAACCTTTTTCCCCCCAGCCCCCCTGGTCTTGCAGAGAATTCGGCTTTTTCCTCCTTATTTTGGTGTGGCAATCCCTAGATAATGGGCACCGTGGGCAAGTCCAGGCATTTCATACACACCAATCTTCAAGAGAAGCATATGCCTTGCTACAAACTGGAACAGTTGCTTTGAAGTCCTTTCCTCCTTTTAAAACTTCTGCTGAAAACCTTATCAACTGCATATTCAAATTCATCTGAAAATTCAAGTTATCATATGTTTGATGATCTTTTCTCACATCTGACCTGTTCCCATGTTAAGTTATCCTTAAGGCACGGGGCATAGCAGCATGCCCCTAGATATCTGCAGAAAACTGCAGAAAAAACAATTACTGCCAGCCTGCCTTTCATTGAAGACCTGTATACTGCACGAGTCAAAAAGAGGGCCGTGAAAATATCTACTGACCCCTCGCATCCTGGACATAAATTGTTTCAACTCCTACCCTCAAAATGACGTTATAGAGCACTGCACCCCAAGATAACTGGACACAAGAACAGTTTTTTCCCGAACGCCATCACTCTGCTAAACAAATAATTCCCTCACCACTGTAAAACTATTCACTAAGGCTGCATTACTATTACTAATAGTCTTCTCATCGTGCCTATCACCCATCTCCTCCCACTTATGACTGCAGGACTGTAACTTGTTGCTTGTATCCTTACGATTTATATTAAGATTGATTGTTCCTGATTGCTTATTTGAACCCTATAACAATCATTAAGTGTTGTACATCATGATTCTTGATGAATGTATCTTTTCTTTTATGTACACTGAGAGCATATGCACCAAAGACAAATTCCTTGTGTGTCCAATCTCACTTGGCTAATAAAGAATTCTATTCTATTCTATCTATTCAAATCCTTGTCACACACACCCCTTTCCTCCTTTTTTTGACATCTTTCAGAAATTCTTTTAATTTAAAAACCTGGGCAGGAAGCAGGCAGGCAAAGCTCCAGCCTTCAGAAGCATTTTTTATTTGCAACAATGTCTTTTTATTTTTTATTTGGACCCTACAGTCTTAGAAACATCATAAACAGTTATTGCTCAGAGGTTTGGTTGATAAACTTTCCCTCTTGAAAGATCCTTGGGGCCTTCTCAACTTGATTGTTTTCTTGCAGACATTTCATTACCCAAACTAGGTAACATCATCAGTGCAGTGCAAAAAAAGAAAAATCTGCAAGAAAACAACCAAGCTCAGAGAACACAGAGCACCTCTCATTTCAACCCTGAGCCAAACATATTCTCCTTTATTGGAACCTGTATAAACTTATTTATAAAAGTTGCATATCAAAAACAGAAATGAAAAAGGAGGAAACAATGGAAATAATAGTGATTGATGAATTAAACCAGGGGGAAAACATACTAAGAGTGTTGGAAAATACGTTTGAAATGGAGGCAGGGGCCTCGGTAGAAATTTTAGGAACTAGGCAGTGGGAAAGAGTAGAGGTGGGAGGAATATCTAGATTGGACATCCAAGAAATAGGTATAGATGGAGACTTAAGAGAGGAATGTGGGAGGCAAGTCAAAAAAAACCCATAGCAACTAAAGTATTGAAGCGGACAAGAGGCGATGGGTAGATGATTTTTATCTTTATTGTTGCTTTGATTTGCCTTTCCATTTTCCTCTCTTCATTTTAAAGCATAGCAATCAAAGTACAGTATGAAGCAGACAAGAGCTGATGGATGGAGGATTCTTCTTTTTTATTGCTTTTCCCTTTCTCTCCCTCTCTATTTTCTCTCTTTTTCTAGGCAGGTGACATGGTTAGAAGTTAGACAGGAAAGAAAGAAAAAGTTTCTTAATAAAGGGGGACATGATTAAAAGCTAGAATAAGTGATAGAAATAAAGGGAATATTAATGTATACATTTTTATTTGATAAAATGAAAGTAATAATGAGAAATAGGTGGAATAATTGAATATTGATAGATTGTAATCTAATATAGATGTGTATTGTTATTAGAAATACATAAATTGATTGAATGTAATAATAATGTTTAATCTGATCAGTTTCATATGTATTGGAAAGTATGGCACCCAGGTGTCACACTATTCACCCATTGATTTGTTACTTTTATAAAAAAAAAATAATAAAAAACTTGGGGGGGGAGTTGCATATCACCTCAGTCACAGAGCGTGCCATCTACTCACAACAGAACCAAGGTAAGAAACAATGCTAGAGATTCTGGTGAAAAAGAACAAGGAAGATAATAAGTAATTTCTTCAAGGACCAATTACTAGTGTGTTGTGTTCCCTTGATTGCCATTTTGTGAAATAGAAACACCTATTTTGGAGGAAAGCCTGCAACATAACTTCAAGGAGATCCACTAATCCCTGCTCTCATTTATTTATTTATTTATTTAGTGAGATTTATATACCGCCTCCAGTGCAAGCACTCTCTAAGCGGTTTACACCAGTAAGCAATGTATATTTATATTGCCCCAACAATCTGGGTCCTCATTTTACCTACCTCGGAAGGATGGAAGGCTGAGTCAACCTTGAGCCGGTGAGATCTGAACCGCTGACCTGCAGATCAGTGTCAGCTAAAGTGGCCTGCAGTACCTGCCTCTAACCGCTGCGCCACCTCGGCTCTTTTCTTCTCTTCTCATTCTTCCTGGTTGTCTTGCCAGTTTCCCACTTTCCCTTGAATTCCATAGGAGAAGATTTATTTTTCATCAACACAGTTAGGAGAAACATGCTCACTTAAATGAGAAATTAAAGTGACCGAACATAAAGGCAACAAAGAACATTTTGTATTGGAATGCACTACAGTGATCTCCAGGCTCCCAAGGAAGTTGCAGGAAGGATACAGATTATGTAGGTTTGGCTTGTTACAATACAGAAAGAAAGGCAAAGAAAATAGTGTAAATTACAGTCCTACCTTTACACTGGAATGCTTTGAATTGATTCTCCTGTGGCTTTTCACACCATTAAGATTCTATCGGACTAGATATTGTCAACATGTTAAATAAACAGTGGGATTGATTTTATCTGTATCCATTCTATTCACATTCTGAAGAAAGGACAGGGGGTGTCTGGTTTCTGTTTTCAGTCCCAAGTCCAGGTATACAAAGCTGGGTGGCATCCTTTTAAATAGTTAAGCTAACAGAATATATGCTGTACATCAATCAGTCAATTTATTATTACAGTCTTAGACCGGAGACCAGAACAAATAAAAGCACACAGTATGTATACAATTAAAAATTCTAGAATAAAATAATAAATAACAACTAAAATCTATAATAAAATCTAGTCTGTCAATTATACATGGTCTAACTATACTAAAATTACAATCCATAAACTGTGTGGCCTATTGTAGGTTCAACACTAAAAGGGAAAGGACTAAGCAGTGCAAAGGGTTTACCACAATTGTTCTATAACATCACTATGGTGGAGAAGACATGTGTTTGCGACAAATCCCCAGTGCTGCTGCATAGAATCTGGCCACCTGTGCTGTAGTTATGGACTGTTCATCCTTAAGCAGCCACTGAAGATAGGTAGTGTCCGAACTGCCAGGATACCTAGCAGTTATTGGCAGAATATGTTTTTTCCTAATCTCCGTATAAAAGGAACATCTAAGGAGCATGTGACCCACAGTCTCCACCTCTCCTGAGCTGCAGGGACAGAGTCTTTCTGTCAATTGTATCCTTTTATACTTGCCATACAGGATGGTCTGGGGAAACGCATGGCACCGTGCGAGTTAAAATGCTTCCCGGTGGTTTGCTGACTCCAACTGACTAAGACAGCTGGCAGGAGCAACAACACATCTAATGGCATCTGGAGCCAGAAACAGCAGAACATTCACTAATAGAATATATGCTGTACATCTTAGGTATAAAATAAATATATAAATTAAACTTTCACAATACTTAATGATTTCTATTCATTTTAAGCAATTATATTACCTGTTGGTCACATCCACAGGGATCATCTCTCTTAGGTGAGCTGCACTGGCGCTGACTACAATTCAATGCAAATACAAACTTGGCATAGCACTGGGTTATTTGCACACTCATCTGCTCCAACCCTTCTCACAAATGTCCCTCATTGAAACAAAGTCATGTTATGGAACCCAGGTCTTCTGAACGGTAGCTCTTACCTTGGGTTGGGATGAGTTGAGGAATTATATTCAGCTGTGATCTCCCTTTAATTGTTTCAATAGTTTTAATTATAGATCTTGTGGGTTTTTTTAATGTTAGTTGATTATTTTTCTCTCATTTTTGTCTTTTTGTTTTTATAAGCTGCCCAGAATCACATTGTCTGAGTTTGGCAGTTGTATTCTGTAAATGTCTTCAATGAATACATAAATAAACAGGCAGTAATAATTGTAACAACTGTAATAGGTAACATCCTTGATAATGAAAGGAGAATCCCACATTTTTTTCCATTTGAATTTTATATCAGTAAACAAAAGACAGGCAGGGACTCTCTAAAATTAGCAACTTTCTCAACTCCCTTTTGTTTATAACAGGAATCATGCTCTTCAATTTGGCCAGCTTTTATGTTAGTGTTTTGATTCATTTGGTGCATTCAAGTCAGTGTTGACTTTGGTAATTGCCTTGACAAGTCCCTGCAGTTTACCTGGCAAGATTTCAGAAGTGGTAGGTCATTATCTCTTTCCTAGGACTGAAAGAGAGTGATTGGCCTGAGGTCTGATTGGCCTGAGGTCACCCAGTTGGCTTTGTGCCTAAGATAGGACAAATTCATGGTCCACACCAAACTGGCTCTCTTTTAATCAGTTTACTAGTAGTTTAAATGATTCATCTTCTCAATGCTAAAAACTCAGCAAATTGATCTCTTAACCTTGGTGATATTAATGGTGAGGGCCGTGGTGGTGCAATGATGAGAATGTAATCTTGTAGGCTAACTCTGCCCACTGAAAGTGTTCGATTCTGACCGGCTTAGCTTTCCATCTTCAGTAAAATGAATGACCCAGATTGTTGGGGACAATATGCTGACTCTGTAAACAGCTTAGAGATGGATGTAAAGCACTATGAAGCGGTATATAAGTCTAAGTGCTATTGCTATTGCTACCTTAGCAGTGCCTTAGTATACTAGCACTTAAAATGATTGATTAGCTTCCGTTCTTCATGTTTTATGGGTCATAATTAAAGACAGAACATAGAATAATAGGTTGGAAGGGACCTTGGGGGTCTTCTAGTCCAACCCCCTGCCCATGGCAGTAGATCCTATACCAGTGATGGCGAACCTTTTTTGGCTCGGGTGCCAAAAGGGTATGCGTGCGCGAGATAGCGTGCGTGTGCGTGCCCAATCCCATAATTCAATGCCCTCCCTGCGCATGCACACTATCCCCGCACTGCCCCTCAAGCATGCGCACAACCCCCCCGCACTGCCCCCGCACATGTGCACAGGCCTCACTGAAGCCTCCAGACTTCTGGTAGGCCTGTTGGGCCATTTTTCGCCATCCCCCAGGGTTCAGGAGGCTTTCCTGAAGCCTGGGGAGAGCGAAAACGGCCGAAAAGAAGACCGAAAATCAGCTGACTAGTGCGCACATGCGCGCTGGAGCTGACATAGGGCAACGCCTCGCGTGCCCTCAGATATGGCTCCGCGTGCCACCTGTGGCACCTGTGCCATAGGTTCGCCATCACTGTCCTATACCATTCCAGACAAATGGTTGTCCACCTCCAGTGATGGACTACCCACAAGTTCCGGAGGCATGCCCTTCCACGGATTAATTGTTCTCACTGTCAGGAAATTTCTCCTTAGATCTAGTTTGGATCTCTCTTTAATGATCTTCCACCCATTACTTCTTGTCCTGCCTTCAGGTGCTTTGGAGAATAAATTGACTCCCTCTTCTCTGTGACAGCCCCTCAAGTACTAGAAGATCACCATCATATTATCCCTTGTCCTTCTCTTTGTTAGACTAGACATACCAATTTCCCTCAGTTGTTCATCATATGGTTTAGTAGTCATATATCATTGACTCAAAAAAAAATGAGGAAAGGTTTATGACCAAGTACTGAAAAAGTATAACCAGCAAACAGATTGAGAGAGCATAGTGCTGTCTGAAGGTTGAAATCAAATCCTTTGATGCACAACACCCATTTCTTCTAAAATATTATTTGAATGTTTTGCATCTTATCAAGTATGTCAATATAAGACAAATCCATGGCTGAACTGCTGAAATAATTGTGAAGTTGACAGTCTCCAGTCAATGCAGCTGATGTGCATAATTATCTTTTCAGATACAGCTAACGTGTTAGATTTATATCGGTAGTCTGTTATTTTATTTGCTTATGTTCTTCATGGCTATGTTGAAATAAGAGACAGGGAGCTTGCCCAGCATTTACATTATCAATGCCTAAAAATGATTCTGCATTTGTGAATTCAGTCTGAGAATTCTAATTTCTTTAAGCAAACTGATCATTGGCACATATTTCACTCCCCCCTCCCTCCAGCACTGTAATATATTTCATCTTTCAACACTTTTATTTCCCAGAACTTCTAACACTTTTAAGTTTTGCAAATCTATATTTCATTATGGGCTTGTTTCTAAAAACAGGTGTTTTACTACATCTTGTAAACTAACTAGAGGTGTTAAAAGAATAGGAACTGCCACATACATTTTCTAAACAAAATATAGAATAATAAAATAGAATAATAAAATAAAAAAATAAAAAAAATAATAAAATAAAATAAAATAATAATAAAATAATAAAATAAAATAAAATAAAATAAAATAAAATAAAATAAAATAAATAAAATAAAATAAAATAAAATAAAATAAAATAAAATAATAAAATAAAATAAAAATAAAATAAAATAATAAAATAAAATAAAATAATAAAATAAAATAAAATAAAATAATAAAATAAAATAATAAAATAAAATAAAATAAAATAAAATAAAATAAAATAAAATAAAATAAAATAATAAAATAAAATAAAATAAAATAAAATAAATAAAATAAAATAAAATAAAATAAAATAAATAAAATAAAATAAAATAATAAAATAAAATAAAATAAAATAAAATAAAATAAAATAAAATAAAATAAAATAAAATAAAATAATAAAATAATAAAATAAAATAAAATAATAAAATAAAATAAAATAAAATAATAATAAAATAAATAAAATAATAATGACCTTTCACGTGGGGCTTTAAGAGAGACCTTTGTGACCAAAAGGGCAAAGAAGAAAACCCTTACAATCTGCATCAGAATCTCCCAGCACCAGGCAGAACAGTTCAAAGGAGCTCTCGAGCAAAGAAAAATCACACAGTTCAAAAATTGGAGAGGAAAAATGGATTAGAATAATCTTACTAATTTAGAATGAACTACAGGGAAATACAATCCTGCATCTATACCTTCACTTATTTGGAACCTTCCAACATGTTCGATTAGAATGATCCACATCAGCCAGAGTGGATAACAATGGCAGGTATGGTCATTTAGCTCAGCTTTGCAAAGAAAAAATTGAGCCTTTGTAATGGACTTTGAGAATAACATTGAGAGACAGGAGAAAGAGCTGCAGCCTAGATATTGACCTTCTAAGAGAAATCTGGGTCTAAAGCTAGAATGGGGGTGGAAAAAGTATCTCAGAAGAGACTCTCCCTAGTTCTCTGAAAAGTGTAGGTAGGGGAGGAAAGAAGCGCTTTCAGATTTGCAAGTTTCTGTTACTGCAACCTTACAATAAAGGTGGTGTTAGTATTCTTGATTTTGGTTTCCTGGTCTGGAATGCCCTGAAGACCTGACAGCCTCTTTGTAGCCATTTCCTATCCTTCTTTTCCCAAAAGACAATTATCTATATATATAAAAGTGAAAACCACTCACACATTAATCACAAAATCTCCAGAACCGTAAAGCCAACAAACTTGAAATTTGCCACGTATGTTCCTCTTGGCTTCTAGATGCTCACTGAGAAAGGGTTTTTCAAAATGACCATTGGAGCATGAGTATTTCTTATATTATTATTAACAAGCTTTGATGCTAAGGAGTTCTACTCCCCCCTCCCCACCTAAAAAGAAATCTGATCCAAATGCAAAACACAAGCAGAGGAGTTTCAGTTTCACTTTTGCTTTCACAGCAGCAAGCAACTCTACTACAGAACAGTTGAGCTAAGCCACACACAGACTCCTTCCTGTTTCCTTCTTGCTCACACAGCAAATACTGTTTGAGTTTCCAAACACCCCTCAACTCTCTCACACACTAACAAGATGCTAGCCAGATGAATACCAATGGATGCTGGTAGGCAGAGACAGATTCCCCCCCCCCCTTATTTTCCTCCTCAGTTCAGATGAATCTGTTCCTTCTACTGTAACACCAGTTAAAGGGAAAAGAGGCAAAAAACTCAGGAAAAGATTTACAGATGCGATTAGGAAAACACAAGTAAGGGAAGCTGCCTGTTTCTCCCATGACCAGTTCTATGTGGCATGCTCCAGAGTCAGTTCACCTGACAGCCTGGTCATCCTCCAGCCAGAGAGCAAAACCAGGAATGTTGTTTACAGGGAGGTCCTGAGCAATTCATCTGAGGGACGAATTGAAAGTCTATGCCAGGGGTCGGCAACCTTAAAAACTCAAAGAGCCATTTGGATCCATTTCCCAGAGAAAACAAAACACCCGGAGCCACAAAACCTGGGTGTGCATGGCCAACTCAATGTCACTCTCACCGAGTCACATGACTGCCCCCCAGCTACGCCTACCCAGGTTTTGTGGCTCTGTTTTTTTTTCTATGAGAAAAAGGTATCTCTCTCTTTTCCCTCTCTCTTTCTCTTTCTCCATCTCTCTTTCTCCCTCTCCTATCTCTCTCCCTCCCTCTCATCTTTCTTTCCCCTCCCCATCTCTCTCTATCTCTATATCTCCCTTCCTCCCCTCCCATCTCTCTCTCCCTCCCTCATCTCTCTTTTTCCCATCTCTCTTTCTCCCGTCTCTCTCTTTCTCCCTCTCTCTCCCCTTCTCTCTCTGTGTGCTGAGGAACGATCACCACCCCCAGTGGAGGCTTCTCTTCGGGCAACCCTCCTCCCCCTCTTGTGACTCCCTGGCTGGCTGTGGTGCACGTGGGGAAACCCTCCTCAAGCGAGCACCAAAGTGCAGCAAAGGTGCATGTGGAGGGTGGGCAGTCGTTCACTTAAGGAGGGTCTTTGGACACGGCTTCTTTCCTGCCCTAAGGATCTGGCCATTGCCTTGCCATGTCCCGTCCCCCCTCCCTGCAGTTCTTTGGCCGAGCTGGGAGGGTGTGAGCTCCACCCTGAAGTGGCAGGAAGTGAAGGCTGCCCTACACACAAATGTGGCTTGAAGGCAGCTACAGGGCCGCTTCTCTCCTGTCCTAAGGATCCGGCCATCGCCTTGCCATGCCCCCCCACCCTGCATGAGAGGAGAAGGAGGGGGAGGAGAGTCACCGGAGCGAAGGCAGCCTTCGCTTTCTGCCACTTCGGGCTGGAGCTTACACCCACCCCACTCGGCCAAAGAGCTGCGGAGGGGGGATGGGACATGGCAAGGCAATGGCCAGATCCTTAGGGCAGGAGAGAAGCTGCGTCCAAAGACCCTCTTAAGTGAGCAGCCGCCCACTCTCCACGCACGCCTTTGCTGCGCTTTGGCGCTCACTTGAGGGTCTCCCCGTCACAGCCAGCCAGGGAGTCCCGAGAGGGGGAGGAGGGTCACCCAAAGGGAAGCCTCCACCGGGGATGGCTATTTTCCTCAAGCAGCGCTGGAGAATCAGCCCCGGCCACTTCTCCATTCCCACCATCGCCCTTACCTTCTCAGGCCAGATGAGGAGGGGAGGACGAGGCCAGCCAGTGATGGAGCAGGAAGCCACAGCAGGGGGCCCAAAGAGCTGCATGCGGCTCCAGAGCCACGAGTTGCCAACCCCTGGTCTATGCTATGCAACTTATTAGCCTGGCTACATAGACAAAACAGCCACGGTTGCTGCTGGAATTAAAGGGCTTAAACCCATCTATTTCATTGTTGTCACACTTACAATAATGTATTAATCTGTAACAGAAACTTACTTTACCATCTCTAATGAAATAATACAGTCCCTTTTTTAACTACTTGTTAATTTTCAAGCTTTAAGTATCAATTTATCAAGCCCCATCACATAGTTTCGTAGTGAAACATGGGTATCAGCTAGTATCTCTAATATAATGAGGGCAGAGATTAGCACTGTTGTCAGCATTAGCAGATGCTACTTCTGTTGCCTGTAACCTTTTGTCTCTCTCCACATCTGCCACCTGATTGATTTTATGAGGTAGAAGTAAAATGTCCCACTGGAGGACAACAATATGGACAAGAGCAACTTAATCCACAGACAGTATGGTGTATTTGTTTAGATTTCAATGAGGGGTGAAAAAATGCAGGTTGAAGTACCTTATCACGGAAGCTCAGGGTGTAACTTGAAGCCACTCACTCTGTCTGCCCAACCTAGCTCACATGTTTTTTGGGGAAGGGGTGGGGGGACTGAAAGAATTTGTCATATTTGCCATTCTTAAAATGTAAGTATAAATCAGGGGTGAAATGCTCCCGGTTCGCTCTTACCTGTCAATCGTCACAGAGCCAATGGAGCCGGTGGCGGTAGCGGCGTGGGGCTGCCCCCGCCCACTTCCCCCACCCACCGGGACACCGCCATTTGAGTTATTTTGCCCTCTGTGCATGAGCAAAGCATTCTGCATATGCAGAGGGCAAAAGAACTCAAATGGTGGCATCCAGGCGGGCGGGGGAAGAGGGTGAGGGCAGCCCCGCGCCGCTACCGCCACCCGCTCCATCGGCCCTGCGACGACCGATAGGTAAGAGCGAACCGGGAGCATTTCACCCCTGGTATAAATAATAATGAATGATTGACAATTGAGATGGGTCAGTGGCTGAAGGGTGAGTTGTTCTTTCACACTATGATCTTTGATCTTCAAATTTGTTTTCCATGCAGCAACTGTAATGTGAAGATTTCATACTTCTGGTACAAAACCTACTGAAACTAATATGAGTTGCATTCAAATAAAAGTGTTTAGAAACAAAAAAAAATATTTTTTAAGAAGCTTCTTAAAGCCTGAAGAAGCTTCTTGGGTGAAAAGCGAAACGTCTTCAAAGAAAAACAAGAAATTCCTGTTGCCTCTTGAAAAAGCATCTTTGGGACAACCATCACCTGGATGTCTGAGAATCTCCATAGACATTATTTTTATTTATTTATAGATTTTATAGTCTGTCTGACTCCCAGAAAATCTGGATGTCTTGCAATTAAAACATAAAAAATAAATACAAAGAGGGGTCCCTGGTCAATAGCACTGATGATCTTACCTAGTTTGGGCGATGAAACATCTGTGAGAAAACAACTAAGCTCAGAGAGCACCAAGGATCCATCATTTCAACCCTGAGCTAAAAATATTCTCCTTTATTGGCAAAACAAAAAGAGAACATGAATGGACTGTTGACAAACATATAAACCAGAAAAACCTGTCCTTTGGGGGTTCATTCTGTCCATCACCCTGCAGCAAAGCCTGGGAGAATAGCTACAGCTTCAAGCACTTTCCAAATGTCATCAGGGTGAGAATGATGTAGGAAAGGAGACATAATTCCAGAGGGTAGGCATTGTGAAAGAGAAGTCACAACTCCTGGGTCCCTCCAGAAAACACTGCTTTATCTGTAGGACACAAAGCAGTCTCACCAGATGGACCAGAGCAATTGGAGAAAGGCATATTTGAATACTGCTGACTATGCCATGAAAGACTTTTTAGAATTACGACTGCAAGCCATAATAACTTGTAAAGCTCACGGAACAGTGGAATTATATGAGCACAACATGGCATGCATGTCACTGCTCACAATGCCACATTTTGGACTACTGTAATTTCAGTTTCCAAGTGATTTTCAAGCACATGTTCAACATTATCACAGTAGTTTATTTGTGAGATAAATAAAGCAAGTGTCTAAAGGCCCACTCAGTGCTGGGTAGGAAGCAACTTACACATTAAAGATCCCTTTGACCACGGCTGTCACCTGCTCTTGAACCAGGAATTGTCAGTCCATGACAAACCGCTAACTGCACACTATTGTTGATGGAAGCACAGCCCCATTCAAAACCATATATGGAAGATGCACAGATCCAGGAGGCCCAAATCTTCATAGCTACTCACGCTTGTCAGGATTGAACTTGAATCTGTTCTACCTCATCCAGATCTACATAACCTCCATACCATGGAACAGGACCTTGGCAGCATCACTTGACTGGCCTGGACTGTTGACTTGAATGTTATTGTCTAGATTAGAGATTCTACTTTGCATAGTATAGCTTGATCATGCTTGAAGTAAAAGTGGACATGTTTTGCTCTTGTGGCATATTGGCCAACGGGTGCTCAAACAATCTGGTACCATTCTTACCATTTGCAGGGGCGTTGCCTGTGGTAGGGTTATTTATTTATTTTAGTGTTCTTATATGCCGCCCTACTCCCTGGGGACTCAGGACGGCGTACAACATTTAAAGAACAACTAAACAATATAATAATTTTAAAACAGTTTAAAAAGAATTTAAAAAACATATAAAACCATACATTCATGGGGGAGACCTAAGATATTAAATGGTCTCCAATCACACCGCCTGCAGCAAGAGCCATGTCTTAATGGCTTTTCGGAAGGCCAGCAAGGTGGGGATAATTCGGATCTCTGGGGGTAGTTGGTTCCAGAGAACAGGGGCCCCCACAGAGAAGGCCCTCCCCCTAGTTCCCGCCAGCCGGCATTGTTTAGTTGACGGGACCTGGAGGAGACCCACTCTGCATGGGTTACAAACTAAGATGGTAACCTGAGCCAACTCTTCTCTGTTTTACCAAGAAGCATTAGATAAAAGCCTTGATTAACCAAAGCCATGAAAAGTACAGAGACCAAAATATATAAAAATCTACAATGGAGAGTGTAGGAACTTCAAATTGAAAAGATTAAGAATTTACACATGGTACGGAAGTAAAAAATTGATGTGCAATGTTTCTGTGAAACCGAAAAGACCAAAGATGCAGTAGATACAAATTAATGTAATCTAATTTTCTGGAGTGAGATTAGTGATTACAAGCAGGAGAGTTAAGATGTAGGACTAATTATTAATGACAAATCTAATATATATATATATATTAAAAAGTATTGAATCAGAGTCATTAGACTGTTGTAATATGTGTAATATGGAGGCAGAAAGTAATAGGCCGGTGATTATTGCAGGTTAAACTTCAGTGAATTGGTGATAATGACAGAATCAGAGGTGTGGGAGATGTGTGAGCCAATTGGGGGGGGGGGGTCTGTAAAAAAAAAGCTGATTGCATGAATGGGAAAAAGAAAAGTGTATAAAATAAATAAATGTTCTATTCAGAGATCCAAGAATGACTGAGAATTGTGAGTATATGCTTAGGAAAGATCTTTTTTATTTTAATTTATTTTAAACACAACACTATTCATGTATTCATGCATACATGCAGAAAAGAAATAGATTGAAAATCCTGATTGAATTGTTTATGAGAAAATAAATGTGAGAGAATTAGTGAAAGATATAAAAGTAATGAGAAGTTCTGAATATAATACCTGATTTTGGATCACGGATCAAGGAAAGGAGGGGAGGGAAGGGGAGGGGAGGGGAAGGGAAAGGGAAAGGGAAAGGAAGGAAAGGAAAGGAAAGGAAAGGAAAGGAAAGGAAAGGAAAGGAAAGGAAAGGAAAGGAAAGGAATCAGAGTGAAAGCATAACTACAAATAGAAGAGGTAAGAGTTCTACATCTTAATATATTTTTTAAAAACAACAGAATAAATGGACAACACAAACAAAGGAGGAGGATATGGAAATTGCTTAGAATACATTGAAAAGAATATTTATAGAGATTATCACATAAATATCCAGAATTATACTATCTAGATAGTATAAAGCACAATGCTCAGTAGAATGATATTTTTTTAAAAAAAATGAGAAAATGAGTTTTACAGGATAATTACTGTTCAAAATATTTGGATGAGAAGATGAGGGAAATAAATTGTTTTAAAAGAGAAAAGGGCTAAACAAGAAACCTCCAGCAGAATTTATTTATTTATTTATTCGTTTATTCATTCATTTGTTTATTTGTTTATTAAACCAGTCACCCATGTCGCATTGGGAGGGGGGAAGAGAAAGAGAGTAACAAAGAGAGATTTGGCTTGTCCCCTCCAAAAGTCTGTTACTATTATTGTGTGGACAGTCATTGCTCTATGACCAGGTATGACCAGGTATCAAGATTAAGGGCACTCCATTTACTTCTGCCTGAATACTCTGGTACACCCTTCTACCCTGGTACACAAGCTTTTTCTGAGCCCCTACTGTTTTCCATGATTGAAATACTCAGAACTATTTCAGAGAAATACAGCCATCCTGTTCAGTTTGTGTTTTGTTCCACTGAATCCATAGCACATGTGGGCTACCTTGACAGATCTTTCAGGATGAAATGTTGCCATTCTTCAAATGTTTTTCCTTGCCTTACAAGACAATGAGAGCATGAATGTGACACGGTACTGTCAGAAAATGCCATGTGTTCTTACCTCACAGATTTCTGTTTTGAAAATTGTTTATTTATAATTGAAGAATAAATGAATTGCTCTTTATCAGTAGAGATTCCAGGAAATATACAAAGGGCTAATTAAAGATAAAATGTTACAGTGCAATTTTAAAATAAGATGGCCTAAGAACAACATAACAACTTCAGGCGTCTGTACTAGTAAGAAAATCAATTCTAATAGCTCTATCAATTCTACCTTTTTAGGGCAGCTTTCTACAGATGAGACACTGCTTGACAAGTGATCATGGTTTAAATCAAAAGAAAATGAATGATAGATGCACTTCTAGCCTACTTCAGTTGTTATTTTGAGTACTTACTCCAAGTAATACTGTGCCAAAAGGTGCCTCCAAGTAATACTGTGCCTCCATATTACATACACCACACAAACATTCCCAAAATATAATGATAAAAAGACTGAAAGAGAAGATTTTGGGGTATGCATACAAAAGCCTTTATGAAGCTGGATTCCTTTGCTATCAAGTTTTATGTAGAACCTCTCTATCGACAAAGCTCCTTTTTCATGGTGCTCTCATTTATGTACAACACATGGACTCAACAGAAGGGATAACCAAAGTTTGTAACACTGAGGACAGAACTACTCAGTTGTCCCTATTCTCCGTTTCCTCCTTATGTTTAAATGTTTAAAGAAAACCTGATGAGGTTTTTTTTTTTCCTCACTGAGCAAAACACTTCTGTCAGCTTCTGAACTTGGCTGCTACGGTTTATTTTCTAATACAATTTCAGCATCCCCATTAGTAAAAAGAATCTCATCCACTGGAGCTAAATTGCATCCTCTCCTTCATCTTGGCAGGCATAACAAATCCCTGTGGGATATTTGTGCAGTATTTAGTATATTTTAGATCTGTTTAAGCAGCATCTGTTTGTACAAAAGTGTGAAACAATCGCATTTTGAAGAGTTTTAAGCTTTCCATTTATTTTACATAACCACTGTAGAGGTACATTAATTGCCAATCAGAAAGACAAGCATTCCCGTTGTCTAGGAGTCTTTGGAGCATGATTTCAGTGAAATGCCTGTTGTCCTTCATGAGTTTTTCTTATGCAAATACTCTGCAACATCAAATATTGTAACTCTTAATTATCAGTATTCATATTATTTTACAGTGATTAATAAAGCACAGGAAAATGCAATGTGCTGTTTGTAAAAATACTTCCCTTTAATCCTGAAACATTTTTTTAAAGGATCAAACACAAGGTCACATAAAGTTATATATAAAAATTCTGTAAGGAAAAACTAATCCATTCTGGCATCTTTTTTGATGAAACTTTAAGCCCAGGGATATAGTTCAGGCAAGATGTAAAGAGAAAATGATTTTCACCAGTGTCTGAATCATAAATCACTTTCATGGCAAATCATCATAACTTGTCTGTGACCATGATTGCAGCATTGCGAGTCATACATCATCGCAAAAAAATGACACTGGTGGAACGGATTTAAACTTCAATCAGCAAATGTTCAAGTCCTGTGCTTTTGCTTCACAAATGTCTCTGTGCTCTTTTAACTAATAAAACTGACCCGACCATCACCATTACCCTTCTTATTTTTGCAGAGATGTTGCTTATCTTTAAATATAATTTCCCAAACTGCCATTTTTTAGGGTGGAGCATACATGTTCCATACATTTGTATAAATGGTGTTCTGTGGTTGCTGTTCCACACCTGTTTATCTACAACTTTTGTCCCATTTTATTTTTCAAGAAAAAAAAAGTCAGTCAGAACAAGGTTCAGTTTTTTCCACTATTTATTGGTCTTCCAGGGGTGGGCAAACTAACATGCATGGCTGGCTCAGGAATTCTGGGAGTTGAAGTCCACAGGTCCTCAAAGAACCATAGTTTGCCCACCCCTGGATTCTACCCTAATAGTTATTATGGCTAAAGATTAAAAATGTACATCCCTGTTATTTTTCATCACCCTGTTAAGCTTATCAAAGTGTATAGTCTGAAGTATTGCTGAAAATCTTGGAATCATGGTGTGAATTTATCTATTGCTTTACAACATACATCTTAAAAATAAAAAAAAATGAAAATGAAATTGGTCTCTTTTTTAATGTTATTTTATAAGTGTATGTGAGGCAGAAAAACATTATTTTGCCCAAGGACATCCAATGATCCTGTGGCTTAGCCTTGATTTATAGATCTACCGTAAAATCATGTACTCAAATGCCTAGGGGTATGTAAAGCCTTCAAAAGACAGCAATATCTACAAAACGCAATGTTCACATTTTTGAAGCTGACAAGTCTTTTCCGCATGCATGCAGAGAACTTCATAGCAGCTTCTGTACCAGCCTGGAAAAAGATGTGACCAGTGCTGGCTCAAAAGTACATGGTACCCCCAGGCCACGTTGATTGACGGTGCCACCTCCGGCTGACAAAAAGGTTTGCATTTTTGCAAAGATTAGTCTAACAGTTGCTCTGTGTGATGTGACCTTGACAACCACAGCCTGGTCTGCTGCTGTGCCAGAGCAGATTTGCCAACTATAGTCAACTGAAAATTGCTAAGCCTCAATATAAAAGCACCTAAAATCTTATATTAACAATCAAAAGGTTAATTATTGAAAGGCAGATAAAATGTGGACAATTTTTCTTGTAGACTTCATTTTCAGAAGGACGTCATCTTTGGTACATCCGAAGGTTTGGTGCTGCAGGCTAGTACTTACTGAACCTTAGAATAAAGCCAACCCTGAATGTCACAATTTTAATAATTCAAAGAGAAATAATTTTAAGCCCTATGTTCTGTCCCCATGGGTATGCCTCCCAAAATAAGATGCACGGGAAGGAATTGGAAACAATACTCTTTTACTTCCAATAAGGTCTTAGCAAGAGTTGAATCTTTTCAAAAGAATATCAGGTAATTAAGGGGTTATTTACAATGTCTTCTCAGTAGATGGCTAGAGTCCCAGAAAGCAGTCAATTAGCGTTATCTCAACTCACAAATTGAGTTGAAAATCCAAATCTCATTAACACAGGAAAAATGTTCACTTTTTATAATCCGAGCCGCAGACACAAGAGCAAAATGCTGGAACCACAGAACGGGGTTGTTCTCTGCAATGAAACCCCTCGTGACAGACCCTTAAATACCCTCAGGGCGTGGTCAAGCCCTGCAGTACTACTCACGAGGAAGCCTCCTCCTGATTAGCCACTCATGTCTCTTTGAGAACCTGCATGCTCTGGCATCAAGAAGAGGCTCCTCCTCTTCTCCTGAGTCACTAATCTCAGGAGATGCATCAGGCTCTAATTGTTCGCCAGCCTCTTACCCCACGTCCTCTTCACTCTCCATCTCTGGTGCCAGGAACACTGGTCTTCTGTACTGAACCCTCACTACCTCCGAATCCTCGGGATCGGCTGCTAATTGCACTAGACTCGACCTGGCCACAACACCCTACTAGTGACTACGTAACAGGGTGAGCTCCCGTTACTTGTCCCAGCTTCAGCCAACCTAGCAGTTCAAAAGCACATAAAGAATGCAAATAGAAAAATAGGGACCACCATTGATGGGAAGGTAACAGCGTTCCGCGTGCCTTTGGCATTTAGTCATGCCGGCCACATGACTATGGAGACGTCTTCGGACAGCGCTGGCTCTTCGCCTTTGAAACGGAGATGAGCACCACCCCGTAGAGTTGGGAATGACTACCGCATATGTGCAAGGGGAACCTTTACCTTTACCTTTTACTAGTGACTACTAGATCATTAGAAAGCAGCAAGGGGAAATAGTAGGCAGAAGAAAAAGAAAATGCTGTGTTTCTTTAAAATATGGAAAGTTTACATTATGTCAGACACCAACCTTATTTCCTTGTTTGCGGTCATACTATGTTTTAATAAACTATTCTTTTCAATATTTTTCTTTTTGACTCTGAATTTCGGTCATTTGGTACTGGATGAGGTGGCATTGCACGAAATAGACCTAGTGTGCAATCAAGCGCCCTCCTAGACTCGTGTCTCCTGCTCAAGGACAAAGTAGCAGTCTTGACTAGGAGGGCTTTTCCAAAGGTTCATGTTACACAACTGTTGCACCTGTTCCCAGACTGGCAGGCTAGTTAATGGTCACTCATGCCCTAATGCAGTAGCTCAGGCATTTATGTGCGTCCCTAGAACAACACACATTCTAGACCAGTGGTTCCCAACGTGGGGCCCACACCCGGGGGGGGGTGTTCTAACTTACCTCGCTGCTGTTTCGTTTCCTCCCGTCACTTTTATGTGATGAAGAAAATATAAAATAAATAAAGGAATTTTCAAAGGGAGTCTTAGTTTAATATTATTACAAATAATTAGTTTAATAAATGTCAGCATGATATTCTTCAACCCATATAGAAAATAAGAATATGGTTCTGTCTCTATTAATCATAATTTTTTCTGCCATGTCCTAGACACATAGTGTGATAGAATGGATTTCTGGCCAAAAAGCACACATAGATTGCTCCCCCCCCTTCTCTCTCTCACACACACACAGAGAGAGTATCCCCAAATTCAATCCCTTTGTCTCTTCTAATACATAAAGAAAACCAAAAACAAAATATAGAAAAAATATGTCATGGAATTCTAAGCTTTCATATTTACAAGGAGAAATAACAAATGCAGCAATGTTCTAAATGATGATTAGGAGTTGTGAGGTCCTTGGTGCTCTCTCAGCTTGGTTTTCTTGCAGCCATTTCATTACCAAACTAGGTAAAATCATCAGTGTACTGATGATGTTACCAGTTTGGTTATGAAATATCTGCAAGCTCAGAGAGCATCAAGGACCTCACAGTTCAACCCTGAGTTACAAATATTCTTTTCTATTGATTAGGAATTGGTAGTATGGCACCCATTAGATGGGTTGGACTACATTTCTCATCATTCTCTAACTACTGGTCAAGGTTAAGCAAGAGTCATAGTCCAAATTATCTGGATGAATCAAGTTATCTATCAGTACAATGTATTATTGCAGACTGAAGGGGGAAAACTAAGCCTAGTTTTCATATGAGAAATCACATCTTTTCAATTTTCAAAAAGTTTTGACACTTCCAAAGTGTTAATTTAAATATGTTGTTTATCATTCAGGATTTATTATAGTTTATTTTTAAGAAAAAGCTACAAACCAAGAGTCTTATTGGAAACGATATGTTTGTAAGTCTAATTAAATAGGCAGTAAGCCATCAGCACAAGCCTTCAGTTCTTAGAGTAGAACTATGTTGTAAGGCAGCTCCCCTCAGATAAATCTAGATATTCTCAAAAATAGGCAGTAAAAGTAAACAATGTGTGCCACATCAAGATTTTTGTTTATAATGACTTCTCAACGTCAAAACAACGCAATATGATGGATAATGCTTTGATTTACAATGCAACAAATGAAAATGATGCTTGTAAATCAGGGAGACAGAGAGCAAGTTAAATGCAAAATTTGAAATACATTGAAAAGATTTAGTGTATTGTAGATAATGTTGAGCCTGTGCATAGAATCCTGCACTTACATAGTATTATGGCATAAAGATTTACAGTATATGGCCCTTTGTTTTAGGTAAGATTTTAAATTTTAGAATATAACAAGAGAAAAATATAGAGAATAAACTAATTCATATATAAATCAAAATATAAAAAACCCATTCTGCAACCAAATAAACAAGTTTCTTTTAGCCTGTTGTAGATTCTATCTATCCTATTCTTTTTTTCCCATTGGAATAGACCCAAACATTTCAGTGGAATCGGTATGAACCAACAAAGCAATGCATATGATTAATGCTACTAGCTTTCTAAAGCAAAATAAAATCTAAGTTAAAGAGAACATACTTAATATGGACCATCCTAAAATCAGATAAACATTTCATATAGTGCTTTTCAGTAAAAAAAAAAAAAGATCAACATATGGATACATTTCTGCATTGAAGAGAAATGATGTCTGAAGAATTTCACATTCTCTCTCCAATACACATGAAGAAAGAAAGATTTCCATTAATATGTTTCAGATATTTGTTTAATAATTGGCTGTATTTCAGCTTTAGGGTGAAAGCAGGGATTACAAATACAACAATTTCATTTATATGTCTTCATCGAATGTGCTGTCTTCAGTAGAACTTTAAAGTGTGTATTTATTTAATATGCTAGGATTATAAGTAATATAGAAGCCCAGACTAAGTGACCAAATGTATAGAAGTTCTTGTATTTGTCGTTTCTCCATTAAAGATAGAAATCTCTTCATAGTTCTCGTTTGCAGGAGTTCCATACCATTGGAATCTAAGGAATCAAGGGGGAAGGATGCTGTGGTATAGTGGTGATGGTGATGGTGATGATCTAAATTTGGATGCTGCCCTACTCTCAATGACTCTGGATGGTTCACAACCTCCCAACCAACAAATAGGGCAAAAGGATGAAGAAAAGTTGTGAAGCTATCCCTGTGCTGTTAGTCCTGTTACTCCTCCCTATGCCTCATCTTCTTTAGCCTACCATCAATCAATATGCAATGTTGAAATAACTCTTTCATAATATCTGGTGTGCTTTGTCATACTAATTCATATATATATTTGACACCCTCCTTGTCACCCTTTATGAATTTTCTGATTGGTAGTTGCTGTCTTGGTGGGTTCATCAAATCAGCTGTGAACTCTGGCATTAAAATCTCAACTCCTATCTGAATGGCACTGTTGCTTTCAATGAGTGGTATTTCCTATCTGATTTCTCCTTTTTTCTAAAAGCCTGAAAATAAATACCATCTTGATCTAATCTGTTGAGAACTCTGATGGCCTGCTATCTTGAATAATCCACCCAGAGTAGTAAATTATCTTTCCCCGCCCCACTCCCAATTTTTTTCTATCAGGTTTCCAGCGAAATAGAGTATAATTGGATGCCCAGTGGTTGCTGGGGTCACTCCAGGTTGAGGTTAACTCTGACCCAAATATTAACTTAACTACTGTATGGCATTGTGCAAATTCTATGTCTCAACCTCCTACCTATACTGGAATAACACATCTGTCCCTTGCTCTACTGACAACAGTGTACCTGAAGGGTCAGATGCCATGCCAAGGTCCATAATGCAGATTCCAATGCTCCCTGATGAGGCTTTCAAAATGAATAGAATAATAGAAATAGAATAGAGTTGAAATGGACCTTGGAGGTCTTCTAGTCCAACGTCCTGCTCGAACAGAAGATCCTATATCATTTCAGACAAATGGTTGTTCAGACTTTTTTTTGAAAGCCTTCAGCAATGGACCACTCACAATTTCTGAAGGCAAGCTATTCCATTGGTTAATTGCTCTCACTATTAACAAAATTCTCCTTAGTTCTAGGTTGTTTCTCTCCTTGGTTAGTTTCCAACCATTGTTTCTTGTCTTTTTGGTGCTTTGGAAAATAGTTTGACCCCTTCATCTTTGTAGGTGCCCCTGAAATATTGGAATGGCACTATCATATCTTCCTTAGTCCTTCTTTTCATTAGACTAGGCATACCCAATTTCTGTAACTGTTCTCCATACATTTTAGCCTCCAGCCCCCTAATTACTTTTGCTATTCTTCTCTGCACTCTTTCAGAGTCTCTCAGCATCTTTTTTTGTATTATGATGACCAGAACTGAATGTAGTATTCCAAGTGTGATCTATTCTATCCCTATATTAATGAAGCCTAGGATTGCATTGTCAAGCCCCACCAAGCTAACAAATTCAGGAAGCAAGAACCACTTGGATATTTGAAAAGGTCTTTATTGCTTGTAGGGTAATGTAACTATCAAGTAATTCTCCACACAACTTATATCTAATTAAAGCAGAGTCACTCTGAGTCTCTTTCTCACTCTTCCTTCTACCCTTGGGCTCAAGAACCTTTTTGTGTAACAGCCCATAATGCTGTTATGCCTTTTGTTGCCTCGTCTGCATTCCCATGGTTTGTTAGACATTCCATTTTAACTGCCCTTTGCTGTCACTAAAATAAAAGGCCATACTCATTTGTCTGGAAATGAACTGGCTGATTCTTGTGCTAAACATGTAGTACTCCAGTTACAAAGGTTACTGCAGAATGCTCTTTCCTTTGTCTTCTTTTGGAAGGCATGGATTCAGGTACATTGCCTCCTCAGGCCCCTGGGAGCTCTGAAATTTCTAAATTGGGGTGCGTGGGGAGGGCTGAGGAATTCTGGGAGTTGAAGTCTACAAGTCTTAAAATTATCAAAGTTGGAAACCTCTACTCTAGATCAGAAGGTCATTTAGTTACTCCTTCTTCTTTCCTTTCTCCTGTTCCCACTTAGTCTATTCAAATTAACAAAGAATGGGAGAAAGGATACAAAATTAAATGAACAAATATGGGTGGGAACCAGTAGTGGGTTCTAAAACCCATTGCTACTGGTTCGCTCGTGTGCACATGCGCAGAAGTGTCCCGGGCGGGTGGGTATAGCCTCCCGCCGCTGCCAGTACCGGTTCTAAGAACCAGGCCAAACCGGGAGAAACCCACCACTGGTGGGAACCTAAGTTTACATTGGTATTGCAAGAAGTGGTCCAAACTTTCCTTGAATGTCTTCTGCACAATGTTGTGAAGTCTTTGAAACTTTTTTCCCTTGGTTCTTTTGTCAGAAAGATCTTTTTAAAAGCCCAATTCAAATGATCTTTAGTGAATTGCCCCTTGCTCCAAGATAGTTCAGGAAGTTCCTGCACTGTTAACAGGTTTCGCAAATACCCTGAAGTTTACCCTGCAGCTAAACTGATGCTGTCACAGTGGCCAAAAAGCTGGTAAAGTGAACTGATCCTTACTTTGATACATCTGCCTATATACATTTTGATAGAGGAACACATTTTGTTAACCCCATAAATACTGTGCCATCTAAGCCATTTCAAAGTGATATGTGGTTTTGTTGTGTTTTTCACCCATAGAGCTCAATTAGTGGAATGGATTTAAGGAATATTGAAAAAGAAGATTTCTAAGATCTGTAGTCAATCTAACTTCAAATGGTCAGATTCTCTTCCTCTTGCCCTAACGTCCAGCTATTAATGCTCATTCTAAGAAAGTCACTAGATTAACTTTATATGAAGTGCTTATGGGCTGTCCCATGAGAACACTGACAGATGGTAAACGTTTCTCTAAATGACTGCAGTTAAGTAAAGTGTTGATGTCTGTGAATGCCACCATCTAACCCTCATGTTCCAGTATTTTCCAACCAGGTGTTTATGAAGATTCAAGTAAAAATAACAGAAAAGTTAAGTTCTCCTAATGACTCTTTAAGTCTAAGTTCTCCTAATGACTCTTTCAACAGTAAAGGTTTTCAGAGTGGGTTCCTATATTCATCAGATGTGCTGCAAGAGAACCTAAGCTTCCCCAGATGAACTGATTTCTATTGTGGGTGAATCTAATACCACTTTTGCATAAATTAACTGAAAGCATTTATTTTCAACTTGCTATGTGCGCTACAATGGGCCAAACTTTGCTGGAGCTAGAACTTAGAACAGAGGTCTCCAACCTTGGCAACTTTAAGACCTGTGAACTTCAATTCCCAGAGTTCCTTAGCCAGCAAAGTCCATAGGTCTTAAAGTTGCCAAGTTTGGAGACTCCTGGCTTAGAAGATCACCTTTTTTTAGTAACCGTAACTTTTTTTGGTCCTCCTGGCAAGAATTTGCAAACCTAGCTGTTTAATCTTGGAACAATTGACATATTATCATTTTTGTTTTGTTTGTAGACATTGTGTTTTACAAATTATCCTAATATTTCCTTACTTGCTTCTATCAAGCCTATGACTAATCCAGTTTATGTATGACTTCCAGGATGTAACGCTGAACAGTAGAATAGAATAGAATAGAATAGAATAGAATAGAATAGAATAGAATAGAATAGAATAGAATACAATACAATACAATACAATACAATACAATACAATACAATACAATACAATAGAATACAATAGAATACAATAGAATACAATAGAATACAATAGAATACAATAGAATACAATAGAATACAATAGAATTCTTTATTGGCCAAGTGTGATTGGACACACAAGGAATTTGTCTTTGGTGCATATGCTCTCAGTGTACATAAAAGAAAAGATATATTTGTCAAGAATCATGAGGTACAACACTTAATGATTGTCATAGGGTACAAATAAGCAATCAGGAAACAATCAATATTGATATAAATCGTAAGGATACAAGCAACAAGTTATAGATGGAGATGGGTGATAGGAACAATGAGAAGAATAATAGTAACAGTAATGCAGCCATAGTGAATAGTTGGACAGTGGTGAGGAATTATTTGTTTAGCAAAGTGATGGCGTTAGGGAAAAAACTGTTCTTGTGTCTAGTTGTCTTGGTGTGCAGTGCTCTATAGCGTCGTTTTGAGGATAGGAATTGAAACAGTTGAAACACAAGACATTGTGTTTTACAAATTATCCTAATATTTCCTAACTTACTTCTATCTAGCCTATGACTAATCCAATTTATATATGACTTCCAGGATGTAACGCTTAACAGTACAGGAAAGAGCTACAAAGTTTAGGTTTTTTCTAAATTAATGACTAGTTCAGAATGTTTTCCTTGTTGATTGGATGTTAAATGAATGAACAACAATATAGTAATGATATCTTAGTACATCTTTTTAGAAAAGTACTTTGGTTAGCAAACATCACTAGGAGCTGGTGGGCATACCATCATATTTCTCTTAGCTGCCATGGAAGCATTCACCTAGCTCCACACCCTTCAAAGGCACCTGTTTTAGTTCAAGCTTCCAACTCTTGGTTTCACAATCATATTAACAACAAACACATCTGTACAGATTTACATGTTGGTCACTCAATTTATTTAGTTGTGCTTTATAAGAGAATGATACATTGCATTTCCAACAATGGTACAATACAGAAGTTGCAGATGAACACAAAGGCAAGGTGACTGGGTCAGTAAAAATAGGATCAGAAAGTTATACTGTGTGGGAAGCCAATTTGGCTATCCTGGGTAATCTCCAATTCTTAGAGAATGGAAAAGCAGACTTAGTCATCTCTGCATCTCTAGACATTGCATTGTATAGTCTTTTCCCTTTTATGGATAGTGTCCCTCAAAGAATGACTCATCTCAAGGTGTTTTTGCTCTAGTTGCAACTTTTTCTTGTTATTTTGATGCCATTCAGGCCAAGGGTATGTGGAGCATAAATACTTTGGTGGAGGCCCACCTACACACTAGGAAGAATAATGAAACCTCACAAGCTATGGCATTTTAGCTTGGCTTGAAACGGAGAATCACAAGTTGTATAAAGTAGCTCTACACATCAGTGGAAAGGTTAGATAAGGATTTATCTCTGTATATCTACTCCATGCCTCAGATGATGCATCAATTCAATGCATTCTCATTGTTTCATGGACCATAATGGAAAGAAAAATAAAAAGCAATTGAAAAGCATAACAAGGGAAGGATTTGCTGTTGGCTCTGGGCATATATCGCCGCCCTGAGTCCTCCGGGAGTTGGGCGGCATATAAGAATACCAAAATAAAATAAAATAATAAATAAATAAATATAGATTATTCTATATTAACAAGTATTTTCTTTTTGTCTTAAAGTACAATCATTTCTCCTTTCCACCTTACAGAAGTAGTTTTCTTATAGGCCAGGTCAATAAATACCAGAATTTGTAAGGGATATGTAATATAGATAAACATAGAAACATAGAAATCAGATAACAGAAAAAGATCTAGTGGTCCATTGAGTCTTCCCTTTGAGTTTGTTTTTTTTTAATTTATTCATTAGTTTTAGTTATTTTATATTTTATTAATTTAATCACATCTACATCTACATGTGATCTTATTATCCACTATAAAAACATGTCTCTAATTCCTCACACACACACTCTCTCTCCAACATCTTCCTCCTCATCATTGTCAATATTATCTGTCTATCTCTAAACTATTTCAAAAGAACACTAAAGTGAAAAAAAAGACTGACATACATTTGCTTTCTGTTAATGCAACTGGCTCCAGAAATGAAAACCCTCAACTTTCTGTGGTCCAGTGCAGGCCCTGAAGGAGAATGATGGTTGCTTAGCAACCCTGATCCTTCCAAAGAACTGAAGAGAAATAAATTGGCTGGAGCCAAAAAGTCCTTTTACCCTACTTCTTTAAAGTCAAATTAAAGTTGAAGAGTTACATGGAAAGGAGTTAATGGCATCAAATTGGATCACTATTGTAAAAAAGAGGAAAAAAACCCTTGACTTTGATCAATTTTGTAGTTTGAAGAGATATATAAAAAAGCACAAGCAGTAACATGAAAACTTGGGAAGAAGTAGGGCTTTATATTTTAAAAAGGTGATTCTCTGAGATTCATAAGTAAGTGTCAAATGCCAGGAGAATCAGGAGATTCAGGCAGTTCAACTAAGTAGAAAAATTTATCACAAGCTTAAGCTCTCTACAAGAATCTGACCAACTGGCGGTCAAGGGAAATGAGAGGGAGATAAGATAGGAATTCAAGGTGGGCTGGACTTAGATCTCTTGCAGGCAGAGACTCATGACTTATGATGCTCAGGCTCAGCCTGGTCATCTCCTGCAGTAAGTACCTTCATTTCAAAGACATTTCATAGAGTTGTAGAATATGAGACTTTGATTGGATCCTGGAGATAATCCCCTCTTCTGTGCAGGAATCTGCACTGCAGCATCCCTGACAAATGGCTTCAAGCTCTTCCGCTAAAGAGGAGTCCATCACTTCCTGAAGTTGCCTATTTCATTGCTAAATAACACTAAACATTAGGATGGCCAGCCAAAATCTACTTAATGGGGTTTAAACCAATTATTTATTGCCCGTTTTTCTGGAACTTCATGGAACAATTTCATTTATGTAACCACCTACACAGTACTCTGCTTATTAATCCCAAAGAGTTATATTATAACAGTGTTTAATGATAATACATAATAAGAGTCATGCAGCCTTCTAAACTAGGCATGTCCAACCCACGGCCCATGGGCCTCATGTGGCCCTGGACAGCTAATAATGCAGCCCCACAAGATAATAAAAAATATTTTTAATTTTTTTTAAAAATCGTACATTATCTACACCACTTGAACTTCATCAGCATTGACAAATTCATCATCAGTCAATTGCAAAAGGAACAGCTTACATCTGTGGGTGGATAAAAATGCCAGATCCAAGCTGAATATCTGGATGACTGTGCGATGAACCATAATTCTATATTTTTATTCAACCGAAGACAATTCCTCTTCACTCAATGCAGCCCAGGCAAACCAAAAGTTTGGACAACCATGTGGTAAACTGTAGTTTGTTCAAGCCACAATAGGCTGGATTCCTTCCTTTTCTAAACTATGAACAATAATTTACAACTCTCAATAGCTGAATCTGCATTGTATTCTATGTCAGTGGTCACCAACTGGTGGTCTGTGGACCACTGGTGGTTTGTGAGAAAATTTTGGTGGTCCGCAGAAAAATTATTTGCATTTTTTATATTGCACTAAATCAGGGGTCCTCAAACTATGGCTCCTGGGCTGGATACGTGCAATGAACGTTTAATTTGCTGCAGAGAATCTCCCCCTTCGGTGTCTTCTTGTGCTGGTCAGAGGGGGGCAGAAATTCCAACTTGGAGTGTGCTTCAGCCTCCTGGTATGGGGCTTTGGGCGAAGGCTGGAGGGAAGTGCTGCTGGTGGTGAAGAGCCGGAGGGCCTTGTTCCAGTGGGACTGCATCATGGCCTGGAACTGGCTGACCATCTCAGTCCACTGAGCTTCCAGGCACATGTACCTGGCCTTGCACTCCTGCAGATCTTCCCTCTGCTTGGAAAGCCTATGCTCGTAGTCTTCAGTGAGGTGCTTCTGCTGAGCCACCTTCTCGGTCAGATCCAATTTGAACTGAGCCAGCTATTTTGCCAACTCTTTCTCATGGTGGCTGCTTAGCTCCAACAACTGCTTCCTGTTGGGCCCTAAGGAGCCCAGACGGGGAGGCGAGGAGTGGCTGGCAGGGGAGGGGTGAGTAGAGGCCGGCGAGGTGCCCTCGACATGAGTGACATCAAGTTGGCCACGCCCACCCAGTCGCATGACCACCTAGCCACACCCACCCAGTCATTAGGCAGATCATATTAGTGGGTCCACGGGATTTAAAATTATGAATTTAGTGGTCCCTGAGGTCTGAAAGGTTGGTGACCCCTGTTCTATCTATAGTGTGTGTACTAATTCTGTGCTGAAAATTTCTGGGCTAAAATTCATAGATTATTAGATAAACCTTTATGTACAATGATAGGATAATTAGATAAACATTATATCTGTATAATGTTAGAAAAACTTCCATGCCTTAACTTACAAAGGGTTGGGGTTTCATCATCATTATCATCATCATCATCATCATAAAACATTCCCTCCTATTTCCTTCTGGTTTTAAACTATAAAAATAACAAATTTGATTTGTTACTGCTCCATAACAGGCTTCAAATGGGTTTCCTGGTAATTACAAGATTCTAGATAAACCTCCAGAACTCCTTTTATGCTACCGGACTGCACTGGTTACCTGGTTCAAGGAATCCTGCCAAGGGTAATCTTGTGAAAGAAATATGAGACCAAATAAGAGAAAATTCTCAGCAATTTCATCAAATTACAATTTTTAATATTTTTGTGGAATGCATAAAATGGATACTAATTTAAAGGCTATTCCTAGATGTTTGCATTCTCTTCTGAGTGAAAGCTCATGTTGCCCTTGCATAAAATCTATACAGATGTATTGCCAAGTAAAAGGCATTCTTCTCCCTTCCCTTCTTGCCTCATGGTCTCACTCACTCACTCACTCTTTCAGATAGAAGTATCACTCCATCAATGGAGTGAAATGACCCCCCTGGCATGCATGCATGCAGGCAATCACATCACGTCCCTTCTTCTTCCTTCTTCAGTCACTCAGTTTGGGAGAAAGAAAAGTTCCCTGTTTGTTCAAAACCACTCAACTGAAACACGAGAAAATTGAGATTTACTATAGCTACAGAAAATGCAGCGGCAATCAATTGGGTCATCTCATTCCACCGCTGGACATACACCTCCCTTTATGATTGCCTTCGAGCTTTTTCCCATTTGTTTCCAAAGTTCGTTCCGAGCAATATCAAACAGTGCAGTGTCTGAAATTTGGTATACTTAGCAGTGTAGTTTCTCAGCTTTTGCCATTTAACCTCATCAACACATAAAATACATTGAATGATTTGTATGAGTCTTGAGAAATATGTTTAGAAGGCTAAAAAAAAAGTATCAAGATAATTCATTGTTAAAACAGGATAATTTATGTAAGCAAATAAGGTTTGGAATGGGATACCAGATGGACTTAAATTATACAACACTAATGATTTAAAGTGGGTTAATTTAACATTACAATAGTGCACAAATGCTCTCAATCGGGGGAAAAAAAACCTGAAGAAAAATATATCAACAAAATTAGAAAGCACCGCATGGGGCATCATTAAGTGTTTAAATTGAACAAGGAGCTACAAGAAGCCATGCAACTAATTTAAAGGACTCAGGGAAATGATATTACTTTTGTTCAGAGTATAAGAGTTGTGGTGGCACAGTAGTTAGAATGCAGTATTGTAGGCTAACTCACTGCTCATTCCAGGAGTTCAATTCTGACCAGCTCAAGGTTGATTCAGCCTTCCATCTTTCTGAGGTCAGTAAAATGAGGACCAGTCAGCAATATGCTGACTCTGTAAACCACTTAGAGAGGTCTGTAAAGCACTATGAAGCAGTATATAAGTCTAAATGCTATTGCTATTGCTTTAGGATTGGATGAGTTAATGTATAGCAAAATCAGTATAAGGCAGATTCTAAAATGTTATAAAATGTTATAAAATAACATATAAAATTAAATTAAAACATTTATTTTTTAAAATTACAACACAATGTGAATTTCAATTCTTTCATCCACATATTCTCCCATTGTTCCATTTTTATATGATAGTCTTTAATCCATGTTATCATACATTCCTTTACTTGTTCATCTTCTATTTCAAATTTCAATAAGAATTTATACATTTTAGCAATAACATGTTCAATTCTAATTCTGGTTCTAGTTCTGTCTTAGTATGTTCAAAGCCAAAAGTACTTTTGACTACTTTAAATCTTTCTAATAATTATACATAGAAAAAACATATATATCTTTCTGATATCAAATCCTCTCTTGATTTTATTTTAAAATTTCCCTATAAGAGTTCCAATATGTCACCATAAGTTAACTATTTATGCTTAGTTATCATTTCTCTTCTGTAATAAGCTTTTGTGGGGACAACCATAAAGGTATTTTGGACACAACCTAAATTAATATATGTTCCATATACTATGGCACTTCTAATAAAATGCTTTTTTAAAATGTACATTAAATTTAGCTTTGTTATTCCATAAAAAGCCATGCCACAGAAATCTCAAATCATGTCTTTCTACTTCCAATAACTTTATGTTTTTCAGGGTCATCCAATATGAGTCCTCAGGGAGTAGGGCGGCATAGAAGAACCTCTAAATAAATAAATAAATAAATAAATAAATAAATAAATAAATAAATAAATAAATAAATAAATAAATAAATAAATAAATAAATAAATAAATAAATAAATAAATAAATTTTATCCAAGCTAAGCAACAAGCTGCAAAATAGAATTTCAAATCTGGTAAACTTAAGCCTACTCTTTCTTTAGCATTTTGTAACACCTGGTACTTAACTCACATTTTTTTGTCTTGCCGCACAAATTTAGATACGTCTTTCTGCCACTGTTTAAATAATACATCAATTGTCAACACAGGCATTATCTGAAACAAAAATAACATTCTAAGTAAAACATTCATATTAACTACAAATTCTCCCGGCAATAACATTTGTAGTTTCCCCCCATCTTGACATATCTTTTTTAATCTCATTCCATGTCTTAACATAATTATTTTGAAACAATACAAAATTCATATTTTTCAAATTGACACCAAAATGATTTACCTTTTTCCTCAATCTTGAAACCCATTTTGTTCATCGATTCTATTTAGTCTTGTACCTTCATATTTTTATTAGCATCTGTGTCTTCTGTTAAAGCCAGCTAATTCCTCATTTTCTCATTAATGTTTTCCTCCCCTTTAAGCATTTTCCAATACCAGCACCAAATAATCTGCAAAAGTTTTCAATTTATAAGTCTCTTTTTAAACTTTCAAACCTATTATCCTCCCATTTTGCCTTACATCTGTATTCAAAATGTCAAGAATCAAAATAAGCAAAAGTACATCTCACAGATTTTGTTAAATCTCCACCGACAATAATTTGTGTTTTCTGCAACATATTTTACCCACTTTATAAAATTATCTCCAAAGTTCATATCTTTTAAAGTTTAAACAAAAAGGGCCAATTTAAAGTGTCAAAGGCTTTCTCTGTATGTAAAAAAAATAATGCTGCTTATTTTTCAATACACCATATCAAATATTCTATAATATTCAATATTATTCTGATATTATTGTAGGAGATGACCAGGCTGAGGCCAAGGGAGGAGTTAAATGCATCATAAGTCATGAGTCCCTGTATGCCCCAAGAGATCTATGTCCAGCCCCCACTTGAATGCCTTTCTTATCTCCCGCTCATTTCCTTTGACAATTAGTAGCTCAGATTTTTGTAGAGAACTTCAGCTTGCAACAATTTTTTATACTCATTTGAACTGCCTGAATCTCCTGATGTCTCCGGCACTTGATAATCATATCTTAATTGTATTTTAGGTAAAAAAAAATATCTTCAGACTATCTGCTAAAATCATTATGGAAAACTTATAATTACTGTTCACTAATTATATCAGTCTATAAGAGTACGTGGTGGCACAGAGGTTTAATGATACTGGAATGGCTGGCCAAAAATGGTCTGCACTCCAGCAGTTCGAGCCCAGCTCTGTGAAATGGAGTGAGCTCCCATCACTTGATCCCTAGCTTCTGCCCACCCAGCAATTCAAATGTATGTAATATTGTGAGTAGATAAATAGATACTACTTCAATGGGAAAAACCTATCTGCATTTGTGTGTGCGAAGAGCAAAAGCTGGTGCTGGACCTGGCTGGATGGGAGACATTGCAACACAAGGTGAGGCAAAGCGAGACCAGTGGAGGAGCCCGGAAGAGCCAGCAACCTGAGCGACACTAATTAATTGGTGTAAAGCTAGTTCATCCCGTACGGTCCATCAAGGATAGGTATGTAAGCGTGGAAAAGAATGAATTAGTATTCTAGACTTCCAGGACTGGATTATATGACTAGCATGTATACATTTCCCTGATATACCATGTAATATATATATATATATATATATATATATATATATATATATATATATATATATATATATATATATATATATATATATATATATATATATATATATATATATATATATATATATATATATATATATATATATAGGTTTTTTTGTTAAAGTTACATTTTGTCCATCTTTAAGTATTAATGCTATGTTAGCATTTTTCTAAGACCCTGAAATCTTACTTCCCTATATGTTAGAATTCATCATATCTTAACTAGGTTGAAAAAGTTTACCCTCAAAGAATTTGTAATATAGGAATCTAGTAATCCATCTGGTCCTGGTACTTTTCCTGGTTTAACCTTTTTTACGGTATTGCTTCTGACACTTATAGGTCTGTTCATTGTCTGCTTTTAGTTCTCTGCCAAGCCTTGGTGAATTTTGTTTTTTTTAATAGTTATCTATCTTTTTCAATGGGCTATCATATCCTTTGCACAATTTGCACAAATTGGAATAATACTGACAAAAAGTTTTTGTCTAGCCATATTTGTCCATTAATACAGTATCCCCTTCTTGAAGTTTCAAAACATTTTCTTTTCCTTCTCTTTTCTTAATTTATATGCTAACCATTTCCCTGGTTTATTCACAAATTTCTTACTATAGTTCATCTTGATTGCCATGTCTATTATTCTTAAGAGAAGGATTTTAAGAGTATTAAGGATCTTCAATCTTATATTAAAATGCTGTTGCAAAAGTTCAACCCTTGTCTTTTTCTTCATGAAACACACTAAAATGTTTCTTGGGACATTCCTTATTCTTGCAAACAGGAATTTATGTAATACTCTTTGTCAATCTCATTCTCAGTATCTTCCTCTACCTCGTCCTAATCTAAAGAAAATATGTCATTCATTCTTGCTTTGTGTGTTGTAATTGTCACAAAGTTAAAGTGTTAGGCAAAGGAAATACCAAGTACCTACTTTACTCACTCTGGTGTCTTTAAACCTGTAATTACAGGCATCAAATAACATATGGCAAGTTCAGTCTAATTCCCCCAGTTTTGAAAGATCCATTTGGAATGTTTAGCTGTCCTTTATTATTTTCATTATCCTAAAAATGTAATAAAAATGTAATACAATCTACAGACTTTATCACATTTTGCTCATATCAATTATGAAAAAGTTAAAAAAAAAACACTGATTCCTTTATAGATCCTAAGGGAGACCCAAAGGTGCTTTTTCAAGAGGCAACTGGACTTTCTGAGACATTTTGCTTCTCATCCAAGAAGCTTCTTCAGCTTTCTTTTACTTCCATCTAACAAATTGTCACCTGCAGCTATCAAATTCTAGTGTTTCAGCCTACCGTGTTTCCATGAAAATAAGACCCTGTCTTTTTTTTCCCACCAAAAAAGGCACCAGGTCTTATTTTCAGGGGGAAGGATGTCGTCCACTGACTCACCTCACTTGCGCATATCACCAACAGCCTCCTTTTCACTGTCAGAGGTGTTCAGGAACTTCTTCTGCAGCCGGCAAAGCCGGCAAGATTTTCCTGAAGGCCTCTGAAGCCAATAACAGATCTCTCGATCGATCTGGAGCTCTGTTATCGGCTGCAGAGGCCTTCAGGAAAGCCTTGCTGGTCTTGCCGGCTGCAGATGAAATAGGCCGGCAAGGCAGGTCTCGGGGTATGCGAGGCCTGGCTGCAACTGTCCAAAGGTGAATAGTAGGGCAGCTCCACCCCCCCATCCCCACCCTAGATTAATTTTTACTCGTGTACCCTGGTGTGGGCGGGGTCTTAATTTGGGCTTATTTTTGGGGTAGTGCTTATATTGGGCGCACGTGTAAGAATAAAGCTAGGACTTACTTTCAGGGTAAGTTGTATGTTCGGGAAAACACGGTACTATTTTGATTTTGTCTATCATCTCTTCCAATTCTGCCATTCTTATAATCAGCTGCATAGTAAATATAGCAGAAAGTATTCATCCTTGTAGAATTCCCTTTTCCTACTCTGAAACATTCTGTTTCTGTAAATTCTCACAGTAGCTGTATATTCATTATACTGATTTCTCAGAAGACTACTGTAGTCAGGTACTCTGGTACACCTAATCAATCTAAATATATTAATATATTAAGACTAACTATAATATATTCCACATTCTGGTATGATTTACATAGTCATGAGCATTAGTGCAAATCTTTTTCTTATTCTGTATTTTGTTGCTCTCTCCAATGCCCATTTCATATTAGTTATCTGAACTTGTGTCCTTCTGCCTTTTCCGAAATCTAACTATTCATTTGTCATTTCTGTTTCCGTTTATTTTTTTTGTTTATATTTCTATTATCTTTGTAAGTTTTAAGCAAAATCGTGCTTGCAATAAGGACATAATGCAATGTAATTTGACAAGCTCTTGAATCATTCTTCTTCAGTATAGAAATATACACAATTTTTAGGCATCAAGCCACAGATTGATCTTGTTCCATAGTTGTTGACATATAGCAGCTAGAATTTTAGCAGCTTTTTTCTGCAGCTTTAAGTAGTTCATTGAATATTTCATCTGTGCCTGGTGTGTTCCTTTTTGACAGCAGGCCTATTGCCTGTCTTATCTCACTTTCTAGTGAAGTCAGTTTCTGAATATATTCTCTTTCTACAAATGTTACTGCCATTCGACAATCATGTTTGCAAAAGGTTTTCACGTTTTCCATTTTTTTCTTATTTTCATTTGCCTCTATGATTGCTCTTCAAAAGTTCTACTTTAGCTATTTTCATGACGTTCCCTAATATATATCTTATTCTCCTGTTTGCATTGTATCTATTTGTTGACAGTATTGATTGAGATATTTATTCTTGAATTTTCCTGTTTCATCTAGGAAATCTTTGGTTGATCATCATATATTCTTACTGCACATGTTCTTGTGAGATGGGTGGCCTATAAGACAGGGGTGGGTTTCACTTACCTTCCCTAAAGGTTCACATCGTGATGGAAGTGCGCATTTTGCATGCGCAGAGGGTTTTTTGCAAGCCGCGGCGACCAGAGAACCGGTTCGGGGGGAGGGGTGGACAGCCGGCCATCGCTGCCGGTTCGGTGAGCGGTTGCCAATTTCCACCACCAATATGGGACAACCGGTCCAAACCGGCAGCAACCCACCACTGCTATGAGACAATAAAAAATATGAATAACAAATGAATAGGCATTTTATTTTTTAATACTTTATGTTTCCCTGCTACAAAAGCCACCTTGATCTTTTCCTGTATTGAATTTTGAAAGTACAGTATATCATGTACATCCCTACAGTTTTCTTCTTCAATAGTACAGGAATGGTTTTCATTTGTCTTCGTTAGAATTGATCTTGGCATTCTGCCTAGACGACTTGGTCTCACCTAGACTTGCAGACCTCACAAGTCCACCCACTTTCATCTTCTTTGTGGATTGCAATTACCTATTGAGAAAAGTCCATTTGACTTTCCACACTTTCAGGTTTTGCAAGGGATATTTAGCCAAGCAACAGTTACTGATTGGAATAAGGAACTTCGGAATTCCATATTTTAACAAGATCAAAGGGCTGAGATGAAGAGACAGGGAAGGTCATGCTGGCTGCCCACCTAAAGCCAGAAGGCACCTATGTTAGGCAGCAGTGATATAAAAAGATGCTGGAGACAGTTTATCACTTCAGTAACAATGGTAAAGGTATCAGTTCACAAAAAGTGAGAAAAGGCAATGGTAAATTCCTTCGGGAGTTGGGTGGCATAGAAGTGTGAACAAATAAATAATTTAATTATTTAATTATTTAATTATTTAATTTTATTTAATTTAATTTTTAATTTAATTTAATTTAATTTAATTTAATTTAATTTAATTTAATTTAATTTAATTTAATTTAATTTAATTTAATTTAATTTAATTTAATTTAATTTAATTAATAGATTTGTATGCCGCCCAACTCCCAAGGGACTCTGGGTGGCTAACAACATATAAAATCATTGTTACATAAAAACATCTAATTAAAAAATTAAAAAAATTAAAAAACATCTGACATTCATAAATCAAGGGGGAAGACCCAAATGTAATCTAATTGGTCTCACTTTCACCCCGCCTGCCGGAAGAGCCAAGTTTTTATTGCTTTACGGAAGGCCAGCAGGGTGGGGATAGTTCTAATCTCTGGAGGGAGTTGGTTCCAAAGGGAGGGGGCTCTCACAGAGAAGGCTCTCCCCCTTGGCCCCGCCAACCGGCATTGTTTGGTCGATGGGACCTGGAGGAGACCAACTCTGTGGGATCTAACCGGTCATAGGGAGGTATGCGGCAGGATGCGGTCCCGAAGGTACCCTGGCCCTGAGCCATGTCCACCTCGCCGAGACGACGCAGAAGGATACCATGGTCAATGGTATCGAAAGCCGCTGAGAGGTCAAGTAGCACCAGGATGGAGGAGTGACTACCATCCCGCGCTCGCCAGAGATCATCCATCAGGGTGACCAAAGCCGTTTCCATACTGTAGCCGCGCCTGAAACCCGATTGAAAGGGATCCAGAAAATCAGTGTCATCCAACAGCTGCAGGAGCTGGAGCGCCACTACTTTCTCTACAACCTTCCCCGCGAAGGGAAGGTTGGAGACTGGACGGAAGTTCTTTAAATCCGCCGGGTCCAGGGAAGGCTTCTTGAGGAGGGGCCTCACCACCGCAACTTTTAAGGGCTGCGGGATGGACCCCTCTCTCAATGAAGCATTGACCAACGCCTGGAGCCAGCCGCGTGAGACCTCCCTGGTGGCCGAAACCAACCAGGAGGGACACGGGTCCAATAAACAAGTGGCGAAGCTCATCGCTCCTATGGCCTTGTCTACATCCTCCGGAGTAGACAATCCTCAGGAGTCATCAAATAAATAAATAAATAAATAAATAAATAAATAAATAAATAAATAAATAAATAAATAAATAAATAAATAAATAAATAAATAAATAAATAAATAAATAAATAACTTGTGTATTTTATTAAGAAAACTACATGCACAGAAAATATAAAATGATTGGTGATATATTGCTGGATGATGGGCCTTTCAGATTTATTTATTTATTTTATTTATTTGGTAGCTCTTCTATGCCGCCCTACTCCCTCAGGACTCAGGGCAGCGTACAACATTTTATAAAAGAAACTCCAAACAAATTATTAAAAGCACTTAAAAACAATTAAAAAAATAAATACACACACCATACATATCTGGGGGAGACATTAGATATAAGATCGTCTCAACTCACCCCCACCTGCAGGAAGAGCCATGTCTTAATGGCTTTTCGGAAGGCCTCTCCTCGTGGCCAGATCAGATGGTACTCGAGATGCTACTGAGGAAGAACTGAGGATATTTTGGAGTACTACCGTATTTATGATGTGCCTAGATTAAAGCCTTCAGGATGTCTAGTCTGATGTTGCCATATAGGAAAAGAAAACAAAGACTACAAAGCTACAAAGATAGAATTAGAGTGTAAGAAGCATGACAATGGGAAAACTCAATACAGTGAAAGAAGAAATGACTAAAAATTGACATCTTGAAATTAGATGCTTTCAGACATAATGTCACCCTATTAATTATTTGAGACATAAAAACAAAGAAGGAACAGTATTACTTTTATAATTAGGAAGGGTATACCAAAAAAATAGTACTTTAGCCAAAATGCAATCAATGACAAATTAGATTTTGTGGACAGCTCTTTAACATGACAATAATGCAAGTTTATGCTGCAACCATTGATGCAGAAGAAGACGACGAAGAACGATCTTCTTTATGATCATGTTCAATTTAAAATTGACAACACAGGCAAACAAGACGAGCTGCTTTGTGGTTCAAGAGTGAAATGATCAAGTTGCAAATATTAAGGAGGAAAATGTAATTTGATTGTGTGACTTAGGAAACTGAAATGAAGCAGAAGAATGACCTATTATTTCTGACACTCCAAAAATTTCTTCATAGCTAGCACTGTTTTCAAATATCTAAAACAATGTCTGTATATAAAGACATCACCAGATGGAGTGTGTAGAAATCAAATTGACTATATTAAACTAAAAGGTCTAGAGGAGCTAAATTGTAGCATCAGATGCATAGCCAGATGCTTACTGTGGAACAGATCACAAACTGCTCTCGTGCAAGCTCCAAGAGAGGATGAAGGGAGATGAGGCAACCAATTTCCATAATATGACCTTGAGCATATATAGTATCTTATCATTTTCAGGAATCAACTTGTCCTGCATCTCAATAACTAGATAGCCAGAAGACTTTAAAGTAATTAAAGAATGGATGTGAAAGCTGACTGCCAAACTGTTTTGCCCCCCAAATCAAACTGGACGTCAGAACAGATGGTGCTGTCAAGAAGAGAAAGGAAGCCAAGAACGACAAACATCTCGGGAAGATACTAATAAAGAAATTTAGAGAACTGATGGAAACAGGCATGAAAAGTCTTCCAAAAGATCTCTGAACTCAGAAGGAAGCTCCCACCTCAGTTTGATACGCTAAAGGATGCCAACGGAGAGATAGCACCTGATTCAAAGGAGATCAAGGAAACATGAAGTATATTAAAATACTATACAGTACAGTAGTGAGGTCAACATCCATGATATTTTAGAAGATATTCCCAATTTACAAGAACCTCTAATACTAGAAGATAAAGCACTCCAATCCAAACCATATCAGAAGGCTGCAAGAAGAAACGGAATATCCACAGAAATATGACATGCAACAGAAGAGGAATCAGTAATGATTCTAACCAAGCAATGCTAGCAAATCTGGAGAATCTTCTGTCAACTGATTGGCAGAAGACTGAGATGGGATGTAGTCCAGAGTCACAGGAGGGAGGGGCTCTTTCCCAGAGAGCAAAGAAAGAGTAGAGCTTGGAATCTTTGTTATGCAAGAAGATTGTGAAGGTGGATCTTCCCCACGCAGCAATTCACAGAGGATATCTAAAGGTAATGCCGGTAGATGCTCAAGTCTGGCAAGATTAATGTCAGGCCCAAGGAACCAAGAATGACACATGGAGTTACTTCTGAGTAGTTTCTTCACTGTATTCACTTATAGATAAATAGTACTTGTAAGCTGCCCAGAGTCACTCTGGACAGTGAGTTGTGCAGTATATAAATTTAATAATAAATTAAAAATTAAAAAATAGGTAGAAATCTTGCCAGTATGCCATCTCTCTTTTCTTGCATGCCAAAGATCTTAAGCTCTCCTGTTTCCTTACTCTCTGGGAAAGTCTCCCTCCTTCCTGTGACTCCAGACTACATTCTACCACAGGTTTACATTCCAAAGAGGGAGGGAGAGACAGGGAGGGTGGGAGAGGGAGAGGGAGAGGGAGAGGGAGAGGGAGAGGGAGAGGGAGAGGGAGAGGGAGAGGGGGAGGGAGGGAGGGAGGGAGGGAGGGAAGGAGAGAGAGAGAGAGAGAGAGAGAGAGAGAGAGAGAGAGAGAGAGAGAGAGAGAGAGAGAGAGAGAGAGAGAGAGAGAGAGAGAGAGAACAGTGTGCAAACTATTTAAAAATATCCTTAATTTCACATGATAGCAAAATAATGCTTAGAATCATCAGTGCCAATTAGAATCCTACATAGAAAAAGAAATGCCAGATGTTCCATCTGGCTTCAGAAAAGGGAGATGAACACAAGACATTATTACTGATGCATGCCGAATAATTGAGAAAGACAAAGAAAACTAAAATAAATCATTATGTACTTCATTGATTACAAAAAGGCCTTTGATTGCGTTGATCATATCAAACTGTGGAACATACTTTAAAAATTGGGAATCCCAGAACATCTCATTGTCCTCATGTGAAACCTATAGGCAGGTCAGAAATTCCTTGTGGCATTTATTTTCTGGTCTGGTCTACTTCATGGAGCTGACAATAGCAGGCATTTTTACTTGGCTATGTATCACAACTGGGGAAAGTTAACTATCGTTTTCCAAAACACCAACAGCTTTCTTGCAAGTTATTCCCTTTGGGTGCAGCAATACTATTTTAAAATTGCAGCATACTAGTTTCACATTTATTTTTATTTAACCAAAACTCTTAAAAAATAAAAACAGATGACTACCAAGAGAAAGGAAAATGGATATACTGACCGATAGAGGTAGCACGTTGGTACTGGCAACTTTGTCTCCTCCAAATACCTGATAGATCTCTCAGCATTTTGAGAGGTTGATGACAAAATGTTCCAGTAATAAATTACTTTTATGGCTTGGCTGATTTCACTCTATATCCTTTCTGATATTTAAAGCAAATACTATGCCTACTATGCTCTTTTCTATCCTTTCTGCAGAACTGATATCCAGATGACTGTTTTCAATTGGTTTTCCCATTTTACCAGGTCTCCATTATATAAATATAAATATATATTTTAAATAAATATATTTAAAACCAACTCTTCCATTAGAGCACGGGTATCAAACTCATGGCGTCACGTTGCTGTCATGTAACGCTTCACGACGTTTTTCCTCTTCACGGAGCTGGGGTGGACGTGGCCTGTGCGTGACGCATCTGGCCTGCAGGCCACCAGTTTGACACCCCTGCATTAGAGGATTCTAAGAGTCACTTGTTAATATGTAGAAGTACCTTAAGTTCTGCTTTAAATATCTCTGCATTCCTTTTTTTATTAGCTATGATACATTCCAGCTTAGTTTTAACCTGTCTTTTTAATTATTATTTTATTATCAAAATACTACCTAAAGTTATTGTCATGATGTTCTCCTTGATCCAAACATACTTTTTGTTACTGAGCACCAGAAATCTGTTTCAGGCTGGACCATTTCATTTATTTAGTCTCACATGACTCAGCTTCTCCAACCTATCCTAGTTTAGACCTTTTCTTCTTCATTGTGACAAGCCAGTTTTATTTAACTTTCTACGTATCATTGATAAGAGCCGAGGTGGAGCAGTGGTTAAATGCACTATGAAGCGGTATATAAGTCTAAGTGCTATCATTAAAGAAACACTTATTCTGATTAAATAAAAACAGTTGACAGGGTCTGATTTTGTATATATTATGCTATTACTTGTATTCTACTGAGACTGACTGAGAGTAGAATTCAAATATTCAATACAATGTTCTTTTGTTTTTCTAAAAGCAGATGCCAACATTGGAAATGTGGATTACAATCAGTGGTGAGTTGCTGCCGGTTCTGACCAGTTCGACTGAACCGGTGATGGAAATTTGCCCCCACTCACCGAACCGGCAGCGATGGCCGGCTGGCCACACTCCCGAACCGGTCCTCCAGTCGCCGCTCCTCAAAAGTGGCTGGCAAAGAACACACAGAGGGTAATTTCCCTGATGTGATGTAGACGCGCCCGCAAAATGCGCACTTCCGACATGATGCGAACCTGTAGGGAAGATAAGTGGAACCCACCCCTGATTACAATATTGGGATTATGATAATTCTGAAATCTAGAGACTGATTTTTGTTATATATCTCCCTGGCCAGGCAGCTTCCTACTATGTTAAGTTATTAAAATGGCAGTTATTATATCCAATAAGCATACATGGAAATGCAACTGCCTTTGCCTTGGTAATCAGTCATGTGTTAAATAAAACACCTGTGAGTTTGTTTGTCTTTGTTTAGAAAAAAATGCAAACATGCAAAAAGTTTAGAAAATTAAGCCCAGGCTCAAAATCTGCAAATGAGCAATGCAGTACAACCAATATGTGGCAAGAAAAATGAGCTATGTTGACACTTCAAAGTGTCAGATGTGGCGAAGCTGATATTGGGAACTAAGTAATGCAAGATAGGCTTTTGGGCTAAATAATGCAAGTGAAACTGATCTATTGTAATATATATTTAATATATAATATATAGGTAACTGAAGACTTCAGAAACATAAGCTCTCTTGCAATCAGTTAGTCTATATGTAAAGCCCAAAGTACTGTATTTTTTTTTCATTCAGTTGTGTTTGATTCTTGGAGACTGTCTGTCCTGCAGTTTTCTTGGCAAGGTTTTTCTGAAGTTCCCAGAGGTGCTTTTTTTTCAAGAAGCAACTGGACTTTCTGGTTTTTCTTTGAAGACATTTCGCTTCTCATCCAAGAAGTTTCTTCAGTTCTGAAGGTCAACCATGACCTGGATGACTGAGAATCTCCATAGACATTTTTCAGAAGTGGTTTGCTACTGCCTCCTTCCTACAGCTGAGAGAGAGTGACTGGCCCAAAGTTAGGCTGGCTTCGTGCCTAAGGAGGGACTAGAACTCAAAGTCCCTCAGTGTCTAGTCTGAGCCTTAATGACTACACTATACTTGGCTGTCTTGTCAATATATAAGTATACTTACATGTGTTTTCTATTGTTAGAAAAGGAATTATACAAATTTGACATAAAACTCATCTTGCTTTCCTTCGAGCTATGAAATCAAACAATATCCACAGTATCAGTTAGACCATTACACTAAATATGCAATTTATTTATTTATTTGTGAGATTTATATACCACCTCACAGTGCAAGCACTCTCTAAGCGGTTTACACCAGTATGCAATGTATATTTATATTGCCCCCAACAATCTGGGTCCTCATTTTACCTACCTTGGAAGGATGGAAGGCTGAGTCAACCTTGAGCTGGTGAGATTTGAACCGCTGACCTGCAGATCATAGTCAGCTAAAGTGGCCTGAGTACTGCCTCTAACCGCTGCGCCACCTCGGCTCTCTAATAAGGTTCCTTCAACCTTATTATTATTGTTGTTGTTATGCTTGGGCAGGGGGTTGGACTAGATGACCTGCAAGGTCCCTTCCAACTCTGTTAATCTGTTAGTATTCCTTTGGTTGTTATGATGTATTCGAAATTCTCTAACTTTGTATTCTAACAGCCAGTTTGGTGTAGAGGTTGAGGTATGAGATTAAAAACTGGGAGACTGGGAGTTCTAGTCTTGCCTTGGGCTTAAAGTCAGCTGAGTGACCTTGAGTTAGTCACTCTCTCTTTCAGGCAGAGGAAACAAGAAAGGGCAAATTACTTCTGAAAAACCTTGCCAAGAAAACTGCAAAAACTTTTTCAGACAGTTGCTAGGAATCAGGAGTGGGTTCTGGATTTCTTTGCTGACGGTTCGGTTAGGGACGCGGCACACGGGTGCGCGCGCTTCACACGTGCGTGCATGCACAGTACTAAAACAAAGCTTCTGCGCATGCGCAGAAGCAAAAAACAAGATGGCAGCGCCTACAGCGGTGCCTAGAGAACCAGCTCAGGGGTGTGGCATGCCTGGGTCACTGCCCATTCCAGTGACCCAGGCCGCCAAGTTACTACCGGTTCTATAGAACCGGTCCGAACCGGTAGGAACCCACCTCTGCTAGGAATAAACACTGACTTAACGGTATATAGTCACTAGAATTGTAGTTTTGGAATGAATATGCTTATTTCTGTCATATAGGATTGTCCCATGAATAGTTATGAAAACACTGTCTAAACAGCCAATAACAAAATATGAATGAAAAATGTGTAATTTGGGGGTAATTGTCGCCTTTCTTTGCCTTCATCTCCATCTTGCATGGCAATAAGAAACTAAATAATCATACATTAAGTTAGGATTTAAATAGTGTCTCTAATGAGTAAAAAAGATGGGATTTATGAAAATGTTTATGACATCTGGGACAATTAGTGCTCCATTATATAGCACAATGGAAAGCAGCATGTCATTTTCATTCCAAGTGAAGAATAATAATGGATGCTGATACTGACCATACTGTTAGTGATTTTTGGATTATATACTGATGAAGAATAACCCAAATGCCAATTGAATAGAATGAATAGTTCAGATCCAGACTAGGTGGAAAATTAAAAATTGACTCTATGGGAAGTCATCTTTGCATATACAGAAATCTCTGTTGAGCTTCATCAGCTATATTGAAAATATGTTTCGCATAACCAGTAAGAAATTTGGTAACAATTTGGTAAAGATAGATATAATTTAAGCCTATAGGGTTTCCAAGATTTAAAATAGCCTTTCTATTGTGATTATCCCTGATGAAAAACCATTCACATGCAAAATATTTTAATTCAGATTTTAATGAAACGTGATTCATACAAAACAGGGTATGATTCTTTAGATTCTTTGTTTTGAAAGAATTATGTTCCCTAACCTGGCTCTATCTGGATAATTCATGGCACATGAAAGAAGATGAGGCATAAGTGACACGGTCAGGAAGCCAATCTGCTCAGACCAGACCAGTTATTCTGGAACATCTATTGTAGGGGTGCCTTATTGTATCTGTTACCTGATTTGGTATTTGTTCTGCAGTGCTGATTTGTCTGTGGGGGTAAGTAGAATCCTGCTTACACAGTCATTTTTTTAAAAAAAACTTGATTGATTGATTGATTGGCCAACAGGTTGACCAAGAGAGTATGAAATCATATATACAGTGAACCCTCGTTTTTCGCGGGGGTTACGTTCCAAAAAGAACCCGTGATAGGCGAAATCCGTGAAGTAGTAACCTTTATTTTTTTTACAATTATTATACAATGAAATACTCCATAATACATTGAAACCAAAGAACAAAACCTTTTTACAGGCCCAAGCATTTGTTTAACAAATAAAAGTACTGTATAAACGTTTTTTTTACAAATAACTACTGTACTGTAAAATAATAATTTTAATCATCAATACGAACTGAAGGCTTCAAATTGCGGAGATCAGCACCGCCCCACCGCGACCCGAGTCATTGGATTAGAACGGGAGAAAATGAAAAATGATTATGAGAAAAAATACAAAGTACAGTAGGACAAATAGTGACTCACGTGTATTTCACTGCTCTTCTGACTGAGCCGCTGCATCAGAAGAAGTGGAGAGACTGTTTAGCCAATCAGAATGCAGAACACAATGCACGATGCAAATCCGTGAAGCAGCAAGACTGTGAAAGGTGAACCGCGATATAGCGAGGGTTCACTGTAACTAAAAGATTTAGCTCTTATACTTCTTAGCCTACATAACTGGGATTTCGGTTCACAAAGGATGCTGTTTCTATGGAAGACCTGATTCCTCCCTTCCTTCCCTAATATAACATTCTTAACTCTCATACCAATCCTCACAGCAAAACTGTTTCCTTAAACTCCAGGTTTTCAAAAATAGTTATCCAGTCCAGTTCTAAAACCCTTTACTACCAGTTCGCGCACCAAGATGGAAGATTCCATATAGGATTTTTGATGAAATTTCCCTAGTGCAAAGCACGGTTTTCAGGCTTCATATCATATTTTTAAATGTGCAATTAGGTATCTAAACAACCTGTTGCTTAAACAACCAATGGCACATTTAAAAATATGATATGAATAATGATATGAATAATGAACCCCATTTTGAAGAAAGTAATTCATATTAAGAATCTCCTTTCTGAATCAGAATTAATTGTAGGAGATGGGAGGGGGGATAAAATATTCATAGAGAAAAGACAGAAATAAACATATCCCTATTATAGCATATGGTATACTTTCTCCATGTCTGATGAGACATAGTTAAAAGAACATCTTGAATTTAGAAAACACAGTAAGAATAAGCCTTGAGAATGTATTAGTCCCAGGTCATTAAGGGTTTCATAAAGTGAAGCAATTCATTTAGGCTTTACAAAAATGTCATTAAAGGGACATTACTATACAGAATAATCTTCTTTTTTTAGATGCACACTTAACTCAGATATAATCATTCTGTGGGAAAACAATATGTTAGCAAAGTGTTATGAAAGACAGAGAAAGGGGGCTCTAACAGTGGGTCCAAGTTCTTCCTTCTTTGATATTCTGTTTTGGATGGGCTGGCCAAGTCAGTACATAGGCCAGGAATGTAGAAATGTAATAAATTACAACCAGCACTATATGAGGTCTTCAGTTAATGATGGTAATTGGGACTAGAATTTCCATCACTAAGCAAAGCAGTCATAAAGTGTGACATCGCGTAATTACATCATTTAGTGTTGGCAATCCCTGCAGTCCCATTGCCACCTTAAAGCAAGAATTGCAGTTTGTTATGTGAGGACCGCATCACAACTCCTGCTGGCTTCCGACAAGTAAGATCAGCAGGGAAGTTTGAAAGTAGCTACAAGTTCCAGGGGGTTTGCAAGCAAGCTGGCAGGCAGATGAGGGGCTGGTGTCAGGCTCATGAGGGTGCACAAGGGTCTGGCTTGGGAAGTCTACTATAGGGTGCATGAGACTGCACAAGGGGCCACAAGGTGAGATGTGGTGCAAGTGTGGCAGGACTGGGGTAGCTATTGCAAGATCGGGAAGGAAGGAACTTGCAATCTTCCTGCTAGCTTCCCCATTGACTTAGCTTGTGGGAACCTGGCAGGGAAATTTGCAAATGGTGATTGGGCGCATGGGATGCTGCAACTGTCATGAAAACCAGCTGCCAAGTGCCCAGATAGCAATCACGTGACTGTGGCAGTGGTGAGACAGGAGGAACTTTGAGGACCAGTCATAAGTACCATTGTTCAGCACCATCGTAACTTAGAACAGTCATTGCAATGAGTGATTGTTAACCCAGGATTACTTGTAATCAGTCATAATATAAAACAACAGGCAAATTCAGCTATCAAAAATGGAGTCAAAAGTCAGATAATTACCCAAGATACCAGCAAAAAGAATAATGCAGGTATAACAAAATCAGAAACTGGAATTCAGACATTACTTTTGGCTCATATATTTAGAAAATTCTCCATTCCTGACATATGAATATTCCAGAGTAAACCTTTACTCCCAATGAGACTTAATTTGTGAGACTTAACCTTCAAACACCTTCGTTCTCTTGAGCTTAACAGATTCAGCTAAGGTTCTGCCTGATTCAAGCCTCTTCCAATGGGCCAAACCTGAGCCAATACTGTTCTAAGACCAGCACAATTTGCTGTACATCCAAGGATTGGGGTGTTGAGTCCTGAGATTGAAGAGGCTTGAGACAGGCTTAACTATTTATTTCAAGTATGTACAAGATCCAGCAAAGAGCCAGTCTGACAGCTAGCCTTTATATAGGGAGCTGTCAGATGGCTTAACCAATCAGCAGTCTCCATTTTTCCGCTTGAATGGAGGACCTGGTTGTAACCATGCAGTCTGGATATTTAACAGGGGTTTACTCTTTGATGAGATTCTCTGGGAGACACAACATGACATTCCATATTTTCACAAGCCTTTGACCACAGAAACCATTAATCAATCATTATAGGACAGTGATGGCGAACCTATGGCACGGGTGCCACAGGTGGCACGCGGAGCCATATTTACCGGCATGCGAGCTGTTGCCCTAACTCCGCTCCAGTGTGCATGTGCGCGCCAGCCAGCTGATTTTTGGCTTTCACGGAGGCTCTGGGAGGGCGTTTTTGGCCTCCGGAGGGCCTCCGGGGGAAGCCATTTTCACCCTCCCTACGCTACAAGAAAACCTCTGGAGCCTGGGGAGGGCGAAAAATGGGCCTACCGGGCCCACCCGAAGTCGGGAAACAGGGGAGCGGGGGGATCATGCACGCATGCACAGGGGCGGGGCAGCACGGGGAAATCACACATGCATGTGCAGGGGGGCAGGGGCATTGAATTATGGGCGTGGGCACTCGCACATGCGCAATAGCATGCACGTGCATGCTTTTGGCACCCGAGGGAAAAAAGGTTCGCCATCACTGTTATAGGAGGTGGAAGTGAAGCTACTTGCAACTATCATTTTATGACTAATGAATGCAATAGCATCACTAGTTTGACCAATACTTTCTGGGAGATGTTGTGCTAGATCTTACTAATTAAAATGAAAGACGGTACAAGATTCTTATACATAAAAACTGTGCAGTCCTTTATCTGCCTACTAAATTTTGTATTTTTGTTCTTTGTCCTAAAATGAACTTTTAGATATATTGAAAGAAATATATTTCTTAAACATATTTCTCAAACTTGACCCCAGTTTGTTTCTGAAGGCTGCACGAGCCCTCCAGCCTCATAATGATGTACCAATAATCACAGAGCAATTCAATGGGCTGTTATAAATTTCAATTTACTAGAATTCTTTACCTTTTTGTCTGAAGGTTAAAAAACATATGTTTATGTAAAGATGGTGAAAAAAGAAAAAAATCTTTAAAAAAAATCTTTACCAACTTTATTTAAAACAAACTTCAGTGACATTGCCATTTGCATTATATTTATTTCATGGAGCAATTTCATATACTGATGGCTATATGAAAAACTTTATACAAAGTGTATTATTTTACATCCAATCTTGAACAGAAAAAAGATGCCATAGCTAACTACATTCTACCTTCAGGCTTAAGATAGGCACTGAAGCTTTAGGATAAAATAGATTTTATTTCTTATCTATAGCTGCTGTCATGTTATCCCAAAGGAAATCTGAAAAATATTGACTCATTATTCATTGAAGTAACCTAATATGTTTTTTTAATCTCATTTTGTGTTTTTACAGGCTTCACTGTTTTTATTAATATTCTATATCACTCTGGCATTTTGTTCACTTGATTCCAAGGTTTTTCAATATTCATTACTCCAGTGACCACAGCATAAAACGTTAAGCTGTTTTGATAAGCAATTATTGTTCACTGAGAAGTAGAGTTTCCTAATAGAATTTAATTTTGGAAAAAGATGATTCTGAAAGTTAATGAAATTGCATGCTGAGCGTGTTTTAATATCATCACTGAAGGTAATGGTCTATTAAATAGAACAGTTTCACAACAACCTGCTACCAACTTGTATCAAGATATTTCTGTTGATCAAATGCTACAGAATTTCTTGATCTTACTTGTCTTCACAGAAAGTAAAACTTGTATTTTAAAATTATACCGTGTTTCCCTGAAAATAAGACCCTGTCTTATATTTTTTTGAACTCTGAAATAAGCCATTGGCCTTATTGCCATGCACTCAAAAGCCCGATTGGGCTTATTGTCAGGGGATGTCTCATTTTGGGGGAAACAGGGTACATAAAAATACCCCAATGCTGAGTATATAAATAAGGGCATTTTTTGTAGCTTTTGCTGATCTGATTACTTTTTAAATGAATAGGATAGAACTGATGTAGGTCTGTGATCAGCTAATAGTCTGGACCAGCTGTGCAAAATAAGCTTGTTTGGCCTCCTTAAAAATAGCAGCCCTGAATTTGATTTTGTATAGAAAAAAGGGTGCAAACAAGCAATTATTTAAGGAAACAAAAATTGTGATTAGCATTTTATATTAGAGAGTTCTCCTTGATTATTTATTCAGCGTTGATGCCACCCTACTGAAATTGACTTTGAGTGCCTCACAAAAAGAAAAATACGATGCAATAAAATAGGCAAATTACAAAAATAACTACAAAATAATTACAAGATGGCAATCCAGGCAAAATATCAGAACACAAAACAATAGAAACAGGGGTGTCACATCCATTTTACCCCAAGGGCTGGGAGAATAGCCCAGTTTTCAAGACCTTATGAATTACCATCAGGGTGGGAGCCTGACAGAGAAAGCATACAGTACTTCCTATGTCCTAGAACAGTGGTTCCCAACCTGTGGTACGTGTACCACTAGTGGTACGCGAGGGCCTTCCAGGTGGTACGTGAACACTTTCGGGGTCATGAACGATTTTTAGTTAGTTATTTTTTACTTCACAAAAATGTTTACTGCCTAACACAAGATAATCTGGCAACGATTTGCAACTGTTACCACACGTCACCCACCTGGTCCCAGCGGCCCGAGAATCCAGTTGCTGGATGCGCAGGGCCAAAAAAGGAAAGGTACAATTATGGAAATAAAGTGATATCTGATCAAATTTAGTTTCTCTGGAACCAGGTGGTACGCGGCGACTGTACGGGACCTCCAAGTGGTACTCGATCACAAAAAGGTTGGGAACCACTGTCCTAGAAGATAGCACTATTTAATTGAAGGGACTTGGATTATGCCCATTCTGTTGGATCATACTGGTCATGCAAAAACTGTGCAAGCTAGCCAATCTCTCAAATAATCAGGCCATATACCAGAGGTGGGTTCCTCCTGGTTCGGACTGGTTCACCCGAACCAATAGCAATCCGCTGGTGATGTCATGATGATGTCATGGAACCAGATCAGTCGGTGCTGGTCCATGGGTGCCACCATCTTCTTCTTCTTCTTCTTCTTCTTCTTCTTCTTCTTCTTCTTCTTCTTCTTCTTCTTCTTCTTCTTCTTATTCTTATTCTTCTTATTCTTATTAATAATAATAATAATAATAATAATAATAATAATAATAATTATTATTATTATTATTATTATTATTATTATTATTATTATTATTATTATTATTATTATTATTATTATTATTATTATTATTATTATTATTATTATTATTATTATTCACAAAAAATGTAATACACAGCAAACGAGATTTATATGCTGGATTTCGTATCACTATATCACAAGTCGAACACTTCCCAAGCGTCTAGGACTGTGTGATGTATTTTCGTATGATGCGCGCAGATCCAAGTACGGTGGCCTTTTGCAACTGACAGATCGTGATTTTGTCAATGTTTATTGTTTTCAAATGCCGGTTAAGGTCTTTTGGCACAGCACCCAGTGTGCCGATTACCACTGGGACCACCTGTACTGGTTTATGCCAGAGTCGTTGTAATTCGATTTTAAGGTCCTGATATCGGTTAAGTTTTTCTTGTTGTTTTTCATCAATTCGACTGTCACCTGGTATGGCGACATCAATGATCCACACTTTTTTATTTTCCACAATCGTGAGGTCTGGCGTATTATGTTTCAAAACCTTGTCAGTCTGAATTCGAAAGTCCCAAAGTATTTTGGCATGTTTGTTTTCAACTACTTTCTCAGGTTTATGATCCCACCAGTTCTTTACCACTGGTAGGTGGTAGTTGTGGCACAGGTTCCAATGAAGCATCTGGGCCACGTAGTTGTACCTCTGTTTGTAGTCCATCTGTGCGATTTTCTTGCAGCCGCTGAGGATATGATCAATTGTTTCATCAGCTTCCTTGCAAAGTCTGCATTTTGGGTCATCAGCTGATTTTTCAATCTTGGCTTTGATTGCATTTGTTCTAATTGCTTGCTCCTGGGCTGCAAGAATCAAGCCTTCTGTATCCTTCTTCAGTGTTCCATTAGTGAGCCATAACCAGATCTTCTCCTTATCAACTTTTCCTTCAATCTTGTTGAGGAATTGCCCATGCAAGGCTTTATTGCGCCAACTGTCGGCTCTAGTTTGCATTGCAGTTTTCCTATACTGATGCTTGGTCTGCTGCACTTTCAGAAGCTTCCGGTTGTTTACTTCAATCAATGCAGGTTCTTTACTTTCTTTGACGTATTCTGCCAATGCATGTTTTTCTTCTTCTACTGTTTGTTTTACTTGTAAAAGTCCTCTGCCACCAGTTTTTCTGGGCAGATATAGTCTGTCAACATCACTACGAGGATGAAGTGAATGGTGAATGGTCATGAGTTTTCTTGTTTTTCTGTCCAAATTGTCCAGTTCAGCCTGTGTCCAGTTTATTATGCCAGCAGTATATCTTATAACAGGTATAGCCCAGTTGTTTATGGCCTTGATGGTGTTGCCTCCATTGAGCTTGCTTTTGAGAATTTTTCTGACTCTTTGTGTGTATTCTTTACTGACCACATTCTTCACATGATCATGTTTGATATTATCCAGTTGTAGTATGCCCAGGTATTTATAGGCCTCTGGCTGATGACACTTTATGGCTTGACCATTAGGCATGTTTATGCCCACACTTTCAGTGATTTTGCCCTTCTTCAATGCTACTGTGGCACATTTGTCCAAACCAAACTCCATGCTGATATCATTGCTAAAGATTCGGACAGTGTTGGTCAGAGACTGAATTTCAGTTTCAGTTTTTCCATACAACTTCAGATCATCCATGTACAACAGGTGTGAAATTTTATTAGATTTTTTGGATGTTTGATAGCCAAGGTTTGTTTTTTGTAAGATTGTTGACAGCGGGATCATGGCAATGATAAAAAGTAATGGTGACAATGAGTCTCCCTGGAAAATTCCTCTTTTGATGTTGACAAATCCGTAATTTTCATTTCCCACAAACAGTTCAGTTTTCCAGTGCTTCATTATGTTTTCAGTAAAACTGCCAACATTTTTACAAATCCCAATGGTGTCTAGGCATTTGATGATCCAACTGTGTGGGAGTGAATCAAAAGCTTTTTTACAGTCAATCCATGTTGCGTGAAGATTAGTTTTTCGGCTTTTGCAATTCTCCAGAATCATTTTATCAATCAAAAGCTGATCTTTTGTGCCCCTGCTTTTTCGTTTGTTGCCTTTCTGTTCATCTGGTAAGATGTCATTCTCTTCAAGATAATCTTAAATTCTGTCAGCCATAATGCCAGTCAATAGTTTAAACATAGTGGGTAGACACGTTATTGGTCTATAATTTCCTGGTGCTGCTCCTTTTGCTGGGTCTTTTTGTATCAGATATGTTCTCCCAGTTGTCAACCATTCACTGATACTTCCTTTTTGCAGCATCTCATTGAATTTTTGGGCCATTTTTTCATGCAGACTGGTCAGATGTTTGAGCCAAAATCCATGCAGTTGATCACTGCCAGGTGATGTCCAGTTCTTTATTTTCCTCACACGTTTGCTGATTATTATTATTATTATTATTATTATTATTATTATTATTATTATTATTATTATTATTATTATTATTATTATTATTATTATTATTATTATTATGGAATTTTTTTCTATTTGGAGGGGTCCAGGTTTTTTTTCCAGTTTCTGGCACTGCGCATGCATCACCATCTTGTTTTTGGCTTTTTAACAAAAATCAATTTTTCCCCCACTGTGCATGCGTGTGCGCGGCCATGCAGCACGGGAGGAAGCAAACCGGCAGCAAGATAAGTTAGTACCCACCCCTGCCATATACAATATAGGGCTTTACAGGCAATAACCAGCACCTTAAATCAGACCCAGAATTAGTGTAGCATAAGAGACACATAGACATGCTGAGGCAAACCCATCACTCTTGCTTGCACCATTGCATTCTGGACCAGTTGTAGCTGCCCAGTAGACGTCAAAGGCAGTTTGACATAGAGTGTTTTGCAGTAGTTAAGTTGTCATGTGACTAGAGCACAAGTGGCTCTCTGGAGGGCCAACCAATCTAGGAAAGAGCACAATTGGTGTACCAGTTGGGCTTGTGCAAAGGCTGCCAGATTCTCTCTGAGCAGGATCTATGAATCCAAGAAAACCCACACGTTGTGCACTACTCTAAGTGTAAAAGTACAACCACCCAGGAATAAAAATGGAAAATTCCTGAATCTAGATAGTCCCAGCCATTCAGTCTGGATAGGATTGAGCTAGTCCACACAACATCTGGATGCTGTGTCAGAACTTTAACAATCTCACTTGACCAGCTTGTGGTAGAAATATATAACTGGGTATCAGCAGCATACTAATGACACTCTATCCCAAATTGGAAGATGACTTCAGTCATCAGTTTTGTGTAGATGTTAAATAAGAGGGAGAGTGTCAAGCCCTGTAGCATCCCACAAGGCAGCAACATCTCCCCATACACACACACACACACACACACACACACACACACACACACACACAGAGAGAGAGAGAGAGAGAGAGAGAGAGAGAGAGAGAGAGAGAGAGAGAGAGAGAGAGAGAGAGAGAGAGAGAGAGAGAGAGATTAGAACTGGCTATGAAGGAAGAGAACTATGTAATATGGTGCCCACAATTCACAATCCCAGAATTGCTACAGAAGGACACCATTGTTGATGGTATTAAAAGCTGTTGAGAAATCAAGGGCACAAGGGTACACATGCCACCTTCTTCACTGGTTATAGACAAGCATAACCATGGCTGTATTCGTACTGAATTCCAACCTGAAACCCAAGTGCAATGGGTCTAGAAATCTGCTCCCTCCAGGGTCTTCTGGAACTCCACCCCCCATCCACTTCTTCCCTAAAAGATTGGAGAAAGGATCTATCTAAAATAGTTAGGTCCAGGGATGACCTCTTCAGGAGGGGGCACACCACATCTCCTACAGACTGCCAGCATTACCAACCTCTCAATGAGGCCAACACCGCCACATAGAACAACTGGCCCTGTCATCTTCATGAGCTAGAAAAGCTCTGAATCCAACAAACAGTAGCCAACCAGTACAGTACAGAGAATCCTATTCAATTCCTCAAAAATCTTCCCAAATCACATGACTGTATCTCTGGCATCTCTCCTAAATCTGTCCAGTTGGAATCCAACTTTTCTGCCAGACAGCCAGAATATTCCTCAAAGCAGCACTGCCAATGATCCAATGTCCTGTCTGTATCCAACAGCTCATCCTACTAGACAGCTGCCAGTGGACACACTAATAGATGTTTTATCACCCTTATACCCTTGTTTAGTAGACTCATTTTGGTTTTCCTCCAATGGTGCTTCTAGCTCTCCTCTGGGGCTTCAGATCCCAGAGCTTCTCAGAAAGCCAAAGAACATTTCAGGAACAATCCAATCCAGAGCTCTGGGGTGACAGGGGTCAAAATGGGAAACATTGTCTAAAATCTTTTTAAACAGGATGTCTCTGAGACATTTTCTTCTTTTTAAGATGGGTGGCATTCAACTATCCACAGATATATTTTAAAGTTACATGAATATGTGCAACTTGTTTTTCAAATTACTTTAGGCACACGTTTATGGATGGGGGAGGGCAGTATAATGTTGAAAGCATTGAATCAGATCCAGTAGGTTTAGAGAAATATTGAGTACTTGAAATCTTAGAATGAGTACTACTGCCAAGAGGCTAAGGCAGGAGGAGCCCTTGCATCTCCATCTAAATAGAGAATTGGAAGATTGGAGTATCCCAACCAATAAGAGAAGACAAATATTCAAATATCATTGGAATGCTCTAAGAATTGGCCATTCCTGAAGGCTATCCCAGGAAGAAGGCTGAGAAAAGTGAGGCAAATATAAAGTGCATGATATTTTGATGTAGGCCCTGTGTTGCATTAACGTCTCATGTGTACTATAACTAATACAATTGTAACAAATTATTCCATTTTCTTAAACATGTGATCCAGAGGTGGGTTCGGACCAGTTCGGACTGGTTCTACGGAACCATTAGTAACTTGGTGGCCTGGGTCGCTGGAACCAGCAGCGACCCAGCCTGCCACACCCCCAAACTGGGTCTCTTGGCGGCGGCATAGGCACCGCCATCTTGTTTTTTGCTTCTGCGCATGTGCAGAAGCCATTTTTTGCTTCTGAGCATGCGCAGAAGCTATGTTTTTAGCACTGCACATGCGTGCCCGCACGCTGCGCTACTGAGCAAACTGGCAGCGAAGAAAACCGGAACCCACCCTGATGTGATCAGTTCAAATATAACCCAGTTTGTCTCTCCGAACATGCTAGATTTAGCACTGTCTGGCACATTGACACACAGTTCCACAAAGGAAAAATTTTCAAGAGGCAATCTGGGTCTGAATCAAGGCAAAAGCTCCGTATCCAGTTTGTTTCTTGGGATATTATTCAATCCTTCTATGATCTCCTATAATAAGAAGGATTTAAGGTTGATCAGTGCTGTCTTCCAGTTGCATCAGAAGCAAAATAAATGTTATATTAAACCAGTGGACTTTGTGACAAGAACAAGTCATATAGCTGAAATCTCCAGTGTTATATTGAACACAGGCCGCCGAGGTCAACACGAAGATGAAAATAGAATTCGGAAAGAATCAAGGAATGATTTTAGAACAACAATAACTGGAGGTTGAATACAATGGTTTCTGTATTAACCACTCTTTTTGGATAAGTTTTTTTTAAACATTAATTTGTTTTAACTGGTAAATCAAATCAACAGATATCACAAGATATATCAGTGTTCCTCTTTTTCTCTCTCAAATATTAATGAAAGAATCTGACACTTTTATTGCATTTCTATGCAAAATTCCATGGTTACAGAATACCCTGTTTTCCCTAGAACAGTGATGGCTAACCTTCTTGTTGTCGCGTGCCAAAAGCGGCCACACCAGGGGTGAAATCCTCCCGGTTCGCCCGGGCCAGTCCTTCGGCGTATAGCCGATGGAACTGGCAGCGGTTGCGGCGCGGAGCTTCTCCTGCCCGCTTTCCCGGCCCGGCTGAACACAATCACCGCTTTCCCGGCCCGGCTGACCACAATCATTTGGGTTATTTTTCCCTCTGTGCATGCGTGCGCATGCACAGAGGGAAAAATAACCCGAATGGCGGTGTTCAGCCGGGCCGGGAAAGTGGGCGGGAGAAGCTCCGCGCCGCGACCGCCACCAGTTCCATCGGCTATACGCCGAAGGACGGGCCAGGGCGAACCGGGAGGATTTCACCCCTGGGCCACACCCATAATGCAATGCGCATGTGACCCCCCATCCCATGTGCCCTGCCTTCCCCACGTATCCACGCGTGACCCCCTGCATTCCCCTGCCCTGTGCATGCATATGTGACCCCCATGCTCCCCCCGCATGCGCTTGTAACCCTCTGCCCTCCCCCTCCCTCCCTCCACCCCCGCACATGTGTATAACCCCCATGCTCCCACCACCCCTGCGCATGCGCGTGCAACCCCCCTGTGCTCCCACTGCCCCCCATGCATGTGCGTGTGACCCCTGCGCATGCATGTGTGACCCCCCCTGCCCCCATGCATGCATGCGCTTCTCCCACATGCGCCCCATGCCCTGCCATGCATGGCAGAGACCCAAAAATCAGCTCCACGGTGCATGCGCCGTGGAGCTGAGCTGGGATGATGGCTCGCATGCCCGCAGAGAGGGCTCTGTGTGCCACCTGTGGCATGCATGCCATAGGTTCGCCATCACGGCCCTAGAATATATTGAAGTTAATCAGTCCAAGGGTAGTTTATTGTTTTTGGGAAAAGAAATACTTGCAAAACATTACATGACTGAATGGTGGGACTTTTGCAAATCCTTATTTTAATATTTCTTTAACGACTACATTTTACATGTTGTAGCTACTCTTCTCTAATAAATGTTCCGTAGATGGCTTGGTTTTTGCAGTGTAATTCATCCTTATTTAGCGCTTTTTTTCATGTTATAGTTACTGTTGTTGTGAATGTGAACTTTATAGGAAATTGTTCTCTTTGCATTTTGAAAATAAATAAAGGTCTTAAGAAAACATATTCAGGCTCATAAAATAGAAGTTTCCAATCTTTGGACCTAGAGGGTATATCTGGAATTCTGAGAACACATCATAGATATTTTAAAAATGGCTGCATGGAGACTATAAACAGATAGAACTAGTGAGATGGCTTTCTGCCATCCTTTAGGATATTCCCTTTAATCTCTCTCAACTTATCTTTGCTTTTATTCTTTCAAGATATTTTCAGAGCAAAAATGGATTAGAATTGTTCTGTATTTTTTATTGTGAAATAAGGTTAATGGGACACAAATGGAGGGGGGCTATCTAGGGTCTGCACACACTATTTGATTAATTATATGTTGTCAAGTCAATTTTCTTGATAAAACACAGGACTGGTTTACCACTGCCTTCTCCTGCACAGTATGAACTTATGCATTTGCTGTTGTCCCTAAAGATTATCTCCAGCATCTTCCTATATTGCTGCTACCCAACATAGATACATAGATACCAACTTTCTCTAGCTGGATAGCTAGGGTGATCTTCATGCCCTGGGTGATACTGGTAGCAATATGTATATATTTCTGGCATATACTCCTGGTGTTAAGTTCTGGGCAAAGAATGGAGGTGGGACCTGAGTGAATTCTAACAGCTCTTTATTCAATACTGCCTGTGAGGCGACTGAACTCCCTGGCTGACACAGCTCCTTTTATAGGGAACTGATCAGCCAAACAACCAATCAGAGAGAGTATTTTCCCGCTCCCACAGAGGACTAGAATGAGAACTTCAACTGACAACTCTACACTATATACAATACATAACACCTGGCATTCTTCACTTACCTCTCCCAGGAATACTCCCACTCGACCCCAGAACACTGAGCACCATAGCAGAACTTAGGGGAGAGACATGAGTGTAATTAGCTTTTAAAAATAGATCGTGTTAAAATAAAAGTTTCAGAGATTTAAAGATAGGTGAAGCTTCAATATTCAGAATACCTTCCTACAGAATAACAATTGCTGAGATGGCTGTGAATCATTACATTCAAGCGTTGTGAATTTCCACAGAGACATTTCCTTCATTAATATTAATTTATTAATTTAAATTAAAATTAATAAACCAGGTTATTGTATCATTGTTAAGAGAGCAATTTGATGACAGGCATACAGAAGGTCCAATCTAAGTTATGGATCAGCCAGTGACAAATAGTTCAATACTTTCTTACATATTAGCAACATTATCAATTAAAACATGATATCATAATGTTAAGGAATTTAGATACAACCTTGGGGAATATGTGAAGAAACCATTCAGTGATTCACAGAAGAGATTATTCACCCTAGAGATTGAAGCTTGTGAGAAAGAAACTCAAGATGCCCTACCTTGATTTTGTTTACTATAAAATGAATCAGAGAAAAAAATTGAAGAGTCTTTAAAGATTCTGTAATTATACCCTGCCTCCAACAGTAAAGTAACATTTCTGGTATCCTTGTGGTGACTTTCTTGAGATAATACATCTTATTCATAATGTCAACTGGCTCTCCTTTTTTACTTTGTTTACATGGATCTAAATATACTAAAAATCTAGTATCATTGGAAACAATATGTTAGCTGGAAAGTTATATTTATTTTATTTATTTATTTATTTTATTTAAACGCTCTTATAGGCCGCCCAATCCCATGGGACTCAGGGCGGCGTACAGCATGAGTAAGAAGCGTACATTTAAAAACAGAATGTAAAATTATAGAATGTAATGTCTAATTAAAAAAGATTTGATCCTTTTTCCCATGCCAAGTTGACTATGGGGAAATTAAACTTTAAAATTGGGAGAAAAATGGTTATGCAGAAAAAAAATAGATGGAAGTGAGGCTATTGACTTTGGACCAACTGATAGATGATGAAAATGAATTTTTAACATGCTGTGAGTTAAGAGATAAATTTCATTTATCAGAAATAAGTGATGGCAATTTTTAATTTTACATTTGTTAACATTGCTGTTTGAACCAGCAGCATGTTCAGCTTCTGAGACAACTGAGATACTAGAATAACTTGCTAAATTCTTTAAAGCTAAAAAAAACCCTACTGTTAGTTTTTATAGATATTTGTTATCAATAAATCAATGTGATATGCAGATGTTAAGAAATGAATGGAAGAAATAACTAGAAGTTCCTATATTGTCAAGAAAATGGAAAGTGGCTTAACTTCTACAGCAAGAGTGTCAATTGAACTGAAATTATGACTTATAAAAAGTTTTTTTTAGAATTTTGGGGCTATAAATCCAAACAATTATTAAAATTGTATAGAAAAGGACTGTCAAAACCAGCATTTAGTTGGAGATGTAATAAGGATAATGCTTCTTAAAAACATATGTTTTTAATGCTTCTTAAAAACGTATGTTTCCACAGCGCCCTATACTATGGAATAGTTTTTTTGGGGAGAAAGAAGTCTACTATATAAATATGACTGTGCGACAAAGGGTAAAATTTTCAGAGGATAACTACATACATAAAACATGGAATTTGATAATTGGATTGCATAAATTGATTCTCCAAGTCCTTACTATGGCTAAGAGACTAATATGTTAGCACTGGAAAAATAGATTATGGTACTATTTAGTCAATGAATTGACAACCTGCTTGCACTTGCCACTTATGAGCAGATTACCTATGGACACAGACATTGTATAGACAAGTGCAGTGAAATATGGGACTCATTTTTGAAGAATACAGTAGGTATAAAAAAGCTAGTCCTATAAATATATTAGAAATATACCGTATTTTTGGAGTATAAGACGCACCTTTTTTCCTCCCTAAAAGTGGCTGAAAATTTGGGTGCGTCTTATACTTCGAATGTAGCTTTTTTTCCAGCCCTAACTAGGTGCTAACAGATCTTCCCAGCTCTTACCTTGCAGGCTTTTTCATTGTTACTCTCTCCAAAGAATGTTTTTCCAGCCCTAAGTCTTTGCAGAATTTTTTTTCATTGCTCTACTTGCTCCGAATAAGTTTTTTTCTAGCCCTAACCAGGTGCTAACTATCTTCCCAGCTCTTACTGGCTTGCAGGCTCTTTCATTGTTATTCTCTCAGAAGAAGGTTTTTTTAAGTCCTAACCAGGGGATAAAATAAGGTGCTGAAGCTGACCAGACTAAGGATGCTAGCCAGATGAATACCTGGTAGGCAGATTGTTTTCCCCTATTTTCCTCCCCAAAAACTAAGGTGCGTCTTATACTCCGGTGCGTCATATACTCCGAAAAATACGGTATGTATGCACGTGAATAATATTTGCATTAGACAAGTATATATTGAATTAAAACTGTATATTGTTATAACTCACATATCATTTCTTTTCTTTTTGCAGTTTTTTGTTTAAACACTTTTTTGTGTTCTTTTTTCCTTCTCTTTCACAATGTATGTATCTCAATCACTCTTACCTTTGTGTTCCGCTCCTTTTTCTATTTTTGTTATTAATTAAAAAAAACAATAGAAATAAATAGAAATGGGAACCTACTGTTATTCTTGAGGCCTTGAATGGCATTTGGTTCTGCTCTGTTGAGATTGTTTCATAAAGAGAGGGTTTTTCACTGGAAATTCTAGCTTTAGCATGCTATGCTTTTTACACTGCAGACTGTAAAATCTGTTACTTGGAAAAGATAATATCAGATCTCTGGTTTTTGGCTACCATTGACTATCATTGTTCTTCTACAATGTCTACTGTAGGAGAGAGACAGAGGGAGATGAGAATGATGAGAATGAAAGCATGTCATGCAGATCTTGGACTCAGTCATAACAAAAATGTAACCATCTGGATATTTTGTCAACACTGTCATTTCTGCTGGTGAATCGGTAAGCGCACTTATAGAAGAGTTCTGTCTATGAGCAAAATTTCCTATTCCTGCTTTACTTAGCAGTAGGTTACCATCTGTGATTTAAAATGGTTAATTTATGAGCAGCTTTGCCATTTTATTTATTTATTTATTTATTTACAAGACTTACGTGGCCGCCTATCACCTACAACGACTCCATATATTTCATGTATTGTCTCACAGAAAAGTTAAGTAGTCATAACTGAATCTAGCTATCCCTTCAGAATGAATATTTTTATCAATCTATGCTGTATTGTAACATAACTTTTTGATATAATGTCATTAATAAAATGAAGAAAAAGTGTGGGAGATTCTCTTCTGTTAAAAAAAACCATGGCATGGTAAAAAAGAATATTTCTAGCTAATAATTTAACTGTTATATCCACACTGTGAATGCAATAAATTACCTGGAAATGAAAAGATTTCTCAGGGCATACCCAAGCACATACAGAACAGATGCAACAGCATGCTGGAACAGGATTGGTCAACTGTCAGGGTTCAAAGTAACATTCCTAACGAAAGAAAACCCCAAGGCTTGGATTTCCTCAAAGCTAGATTTTATTAGAGATGTCATATTGGCACATCTGGCGAAACCTGAATCTGAAAGCTTCCAGGGTTTCCGCTACCCAAAGAAAAGTTCAAGTCCCTGCCCAACACCCACAAGTCCATCACATGATCCAATCACAGCACCGTCCCAACTGGAGATGCCTCCCAGATCCATCCTCCCAGGTGCAGGGCAAGATGTCCTTGAACTTCTGAGAAAGGAATGTCATTATGACTATATACTGTATATCCCAGGCTAATGGGTTCTAAATCCCATCACTACAGGTTCGATAGGTTCTAAATCCCATCACTACCGGTTGGGTTCTAAATCCCATCATTACTGGTTCGTGCGTGCACTTGCGTGCATATGCAATATTTCTGCACATGCGCAGAAGCATCCAGGGCAGGTGGGCGGAGCCTCCCACCACCACCACTACTGGTTCATAGAACCCATACCGTATCAGTAGCAACCCACCGCTGCCAGGCGCCATACAATCCCCCCTCCCAATTTCCCATAGCAATAAATGTGACAGGCCTGAAGGCCCAAGTCAAAAGATGGCTTCCAGGCCTGACATCAACATCATGAAGACGGCACACACTGTACTAGATTATTTAAGTGTACTTTTTCCTCCCCAATTTCTTTCTATTCTAAAAACAAAACAAAAATGCATCTTCAATCCTGAAGTCATATATATTAACTTAATTAAATACTCTTTATAATAATTAAATTAAACCTAAGAAAACATACAAAACTTTTATCAGACATACCCAGTGCTTTTCCAATTATTATTTTTAGACATCACCTATTTTTAAGCCACTATCATCTCCCTTCAATGTATTTATTTTTATGAACTTTAACTCAGCTTCGGTTTGCATTTGATAGATGTTTGGATTAGACGTCCTTTATTACTCCTTGCATGTATTGTGATGGTGATGTTACTTTTATTTAGTAAATAATTTTCAAAAACAAAGCACAATAGAATTCACTAAGGAGGTGAGACAGTTTGGTAACTGATGTTTGGGAAGTTACTAAATCAAACTAATCAAAGCAAAATTCCTTAGGAAACATGGGACATGAAAGACAGGAGACAACCACTAACAGTAGAGCACCTAAAGTATTACTTTCCATTTTTAAATAAGTCATAGTTATTCAGACATTATGCTTTGCCCTCAAAGTTTGGTCCTCAGAATAATGAAGTGATATACAGTATGCCTTAAAGGATTGACTTACATGGCAAATACTTTGTTGAGATCTTAGTATGTAATAAAGTACACATGGGTAGTTTTTAAAGCAATATTGGTTCAAACAAAATGTTTTCTCCTATTTTACTGTGTACTGAGCCTGTCCTGAATTTATGGCTAACAGAATTATCCTGTGATCTTATATATATATTTATATTATTTTCCCCCTAAAAAAACCCCATATATATCCCGTGTGTGTGTGTGTGTGTGTGTGTGTGTGTGTGTGTGTGTGTGTGTGTGTGTGTGTGCGCGTGCGCACACACACACACACGCACACACACTGCTGCATCCAGGCTTCCCTCAAGTCCGCAGCTGACATTGGGTGTTGCTGAGAGCTGATTGTTCGCAGCCATTCTGGCGCAACTATATAAAGCACTATCAGAGGTGCTGACTTTTGCCACTCTCGGTTAGTTAGAGCGAGCCACCGCTTAGCTGACAGGCTAGCACTTTTACTGTTAGCAATTGTTACATGAGCTAAATAAACTTATTAGCCTTTCGAACGTGTCTGCCTCAGTTTGTAAGTCTTCTAAGACTTATCAATTGGCGACGAGGATGGGATATCAATCCCCCAAACAAACGAGGCTATAAGACACGGAGCTGAAGAATCACGGAGCTGAGCTGTCACTACAAAGAGCTGAAGTCACTACAATAAATCCCCTTCTGTGGAGAATGGCAGCCTTCCCCGTTTTTGCCGCTTACAATCCTGCAGCTGAATCTTGGGACACTTATTTAGAGAAATTTGAATTCTTCCTAATGGCTAACGAACTCTCTGGCATTTCTAATGACAGGGAAAAAGCCCTTTTCCTCTCTAACTGTAGAAATGAGGTATTTGAAACTGCAAAAAATCTTTTGGCTCCCCAGAAAGTACATACTGTGCCCTGGGATGTTATCTCAGAGAGCTTGAGGAACCATTATTCCCCTGTTCCATCTGTGATAGCCAGAAGGCATGCATTTTATCACAGAAACCAAAAAGAGGGGAAAACTATAAACCAATACATGTCTTCACTCAGGGCAGCCGCCCTTTACTGTGAATTTGAACACCTAGATAATGCCCTGAGAGACAGGCTTGTGTGTGGCATCATAGACTTAAGATTACAATGCCACCTACTTACAAAAACAGTACTTCCACTACAAGTAGCCTTAGAGGAGGCAAGAGCAGCAGAACTTTCAAACAGGTCTGCTTCAGAGTTTCAGCAAACAACCTTTTCAATTTTTCCCACCAAAACGAAGGCTGTCCATTCGGAAACAGCAGACAAAATAGGGGACACTACTGAGGGAATTGAAGAGGACATCCATCGCTTCAGACTTCAGGACCAGAGAAAACACAACAAGGAAACACCTGCTTGAGCTGTGGGGGACCGCACCTGAGAGCTGCTTGCAAGTTCAGAAATGCAGACTGCCTGAGATGTGGACAAATGGGACATCTGGCAAGGGTATGCAGAGCCCCACAGCCAAATACAAGGCCACTAGCTAAACCTTTAAATTTAAAAAAAACCATCCTTCAAATTTGAACCCAGGGGAGATGACTGCTATACTATTAACAATGAAAGCTATCCCCCTGAAAACATAATTGGAAATGCAATTAGCAATAGAAAGAAAAAAAATTATCACTATACTTTTGGAGGGGTCTCCATGTAAAATGGAACTAGATACTGGTTCCTCCATGTCACTTATATCTTGGCAGGCTATAAAGAAATTGGTTCCCCATTTTACCAAATCTAAACTTAAGCCTGCCCCTATTAAATTAAGAGATTACCAGGGCAGAATCATTCCTATATTAGGTACCCACCCCTTCCATATTCAATATGGAAATTTCTCTGGTCACCTTCCCCTCATTATTGTACAAGACCCACTTCCTAGCCTTTTAGGCCTTGAATGGTTCCACTCCGTGGGCCTCTCCATTTCTGGAATCCATCAGATACAAGAGCCAATCCTGTCTGATCTCATCAGGGAGTTCAACACTGTCTTCACCTCTGACCTGGATAAGTACACTGGGAAGTCCCTTTCCTTTAATTTACACTCCCCCAGGTCATTCCCATTCGTATGAAATATAGACGAGTTCCCTTTGCCCTGAGGAAAAAAGTAGACACTGCGTTGAATAAACTAATAAGTCAGGGTATCCTTGAGGCAGTTGACCACTCTAGATGGGAAACTCCAATAGTCACTCCCATTAAGCCAGACGAGTCAGTCAGGATATGTCCTGACTACAAATGGACACCCAATAAAGCCCTCCAAAATTCCGCTTACCCTGTACCTGTGATGCAGCATCTCCTCCATTCCCTAGGCCAGGGCAGGATTTTTGCAAAATTAGACCTGACCCAGGTCTACCAACAGATTCCTGTTGACGAGGCCTCAGCAGAGGCACAAACTATCGTCACTCATAGGGGGGCATTTAAATGCCACAGGCTCCAATTTGGAGTTACAGTTGCCCCTGGCATCTTTCAGTGTTTAATGGAATGACTGCTATAGGGTATTCCTGGAGTAGTCCCTTATTTTGACGATATTTATTTTAATGGATTTTGGTGTCTGCTGCTGATATCTCTCAATTGAAAACACGTTTAAGGACAGTATTGGAGAGATTCAAGCAATCTGGGCTCACTCTTAAACTAGACAAATGCAAGCTAGGTAGTTCTTGGGCTACAAAATACATTCTTCAGGGTTACCCCCAACCAAAGCTAAAGTTAAGGCAATTCATGATGTCCCTATTCCAAAGAATAAAACGGAATTGCAGGCTTTTCTAGGTCTCATTAACTTTTAAAGTGTTTTTTTGCCCCACAAGACTTCAGTAGCTGAACCTTTACATAGGCTTTTAGATTCCGAGACACCCTGGCTGAGGGGCTCGCATGAAGCTGCCGCTTTTCAGGCAATAAAACAACTGCTCACATCTGACAGTCTCCTTTTGCAATAGAGTGACAAGTTGCCATTGGCTTTAACATGCGATGCCTCGCCATTTGGCATGGGGGCCGTCCTTAGTCATAGATTGCCTACAGGAAGGGAAGCACCCATCGCTTTCTTCTCTCGCACCATGTCCCAGACAGAAAGAAATTACGGATAAATAGATAAGGAAGCTTTAGGAATTCTCTCTGCAAACAGGCAGTCCCCTCAAATTATGTCCCCAAGGATGACCAGGTGTACAGAATTTCTGGCCTTCTATAACTCCGCCCTTGAGTACAGGCCAGGGAAACATCTTGCACACACTGATGCCCTAAGTAGATGCCCTCTACCTATTCCGGTGGAAGATCCAGCTCCTGTCAACTCTGTGCTGATGATTGAGGAACTACCAAACATTCTATCAGCAGTGGACATGTCCAAACACACATCCAAAGACAGGATCCTCTCTCAAGTTTTGGACTGGGTCAAGAGAGGCTGGCCTTTAGATTCTGCGGGTACACTGTTCTAACCATACCAGACAAGGCAAAGCAAACTTTCCATAATGAAAGGCTGTTTGCTCTGGGGACATAAAGTTATTATTCCTACCACTTTGCGAAACCGCATCCCGGCTACTTTACATGACAGCCACCCAGGCATAGTGAGAATGAAAGCTCTGGCCAGGAGATATGTATGATGGCCAAATTTATCTAATGAGTGTCTGGGTGTCAGACGTGACAAGAAACAAGAGCAAACCCACCTAAAGCAAACCCCTCCGAATGGAACACACCAAGAGGGCCTTGGTCTCACCTTCACATAGATCTGGCTGGTCCAATGCAAGGTCAGATGTTCTTCATGGGGGTGGATGCTTACTCTAAGTGGGTGGAGGTGAAGCTGATGTCCTCCACCACTTCTGACACAGTCATCAAGATATTACAGACTTTGTTTGCCACCCACGGTATGCCAGATGTTCTGGTGTCTGATAATGGGCCCCAATTTACTTCTGGCCCTTTTGAAGTATACCTAGCAGGACTAGGCATAAGGCATATTCTAACTGCTCCTTTTTTTTTCTGCTACCAATGGTCGGGCGGAGAAGGCTGTATGCTCGGTTAAGGAGGCCCTGGCAAGGTTAGGGCCTGGGGACTGGAACTATAAAATCTCAAAATACCTCCTGTTGCAGCATGCCACTCCATGTCCAGAAACAAACCAAAGTCCTGCTGAGCTGTTGATGGGAAGGAGAATAAAGACTAACCTGGACATACTGCACCCCAATTATTTCCCAGACCTTCCCAGGGATTCAACTTCAAAAATCAGAACTTTCCAACCAGGGGACCTTGTGTATGCCAGAAACTATGCAGGCCACTCCCTATAGTTGTCAGGAACTGTCACTAATCAAGCAGGCCCCAGGTCATATACACTGGTTCTGGACGATGGGCAAATATGGCGACGCCACATTGACCAACTAAGGGGTCAATGGAGCCCTAGGACAAAAGCATACATACTAGAAAATAACCCAAACATTCCAGATAAAAGTTGGTTTACAGATGGGCCTATTCCAGGAACAGAAGCGACCGATGACAACCAAAGAGAGTACAACTCACCTGGCACCAATGACTCTGTTCCAGCGATGGAAGCAGCCAGTGAAACAGAAAAGCCTCTACAGATGGCAGCAGGAACTTCTTTGGCGGTTCTATCTAGTCCAAGTTTGGCAGGAACTCTCAGATGGTCCAAGAAAATCAGAAGAAGGCCTACCTACCTACAGGACTATTAATGTGCCATCTAGTGACGGAGGAGTGCTGCGTCCAGGCTTCCCTCAAGTCCACAGCTGACGTTGGGTGTTGCTGAGAGCTGATTGGTCATAGCCGTTCTGGCGCGACTTTTGCCAGGCTAGCGCTTTTACTGTTAGCAATTGTTACATTAGCTGAATAAACTTGTTAGCCTTTTGAATGCGTCTGCCTCAGTTTGTAAGTCTTCTAAGACTTATCACATACATTGAAATCCTCCTTCAAGTCCCTTGATATCGACACCACTTCCTGGGAAACCCTGGGACAAGATCAATCAACATGGTGCATGCTGATCCACCAAGGCTGCCAAATATCTGAGGACAGAAGAACAGCCATAGCAGAAGAAAAGCGAGCACTCTGCAAAGCCAGAGCTGCAAATGCTGTGACAATGGTGCCCACACATGTCTGCCCAACATGTGGCAGAACATTTCGTGCCCGTATAGGTCTCACCAGCCACCTGCGGACACATCGTAAACAGCCCACAACCTGATAAATGTCAAGGTCCTCTTCGAACACAATGGACAAACATCATTACATACATGCATACATACATACATACCAGAGGTGGGTTTCAGCAGGTTCTGACCAGTTCTGGAGAACTGGTAGTGAAAATTTTGAGTAGTTCGGAGAACCAGTAAATACCACCTCTGACTGGCCCCACCCCCATCTATTCTCTGCCTCCCGAGTCCCAGCTGATCGGGAGGAAATGGGGATTTTGCAGTAACCTTCCCCTGGAGTGGGGAGGGAATTGAGATTTTACAGTATCCTTCCCCTGCCACGGCCACCAAGCCACGCCACGGCCACCAAGCCACGCCCACAGAACCAGTAGTAAAAAAAATTGAATACCACCACTGAATTACATACATACATACATTGAGTAAAAGAATCCAAGGGAGATTTATACATATATACCTACATACGTACGTACCATATGTACTGTATATGTGTATATGAAAATAATACAGAAATACCTGTAAAGATAGATAGATAGATAGATAGATAGATAGATAGATAGATAGATAGATAGATAGATAGATAGATAGATAGATAGATAGATAGATAGATAGATAGATAGATAGATAGATAGATAGATAGATAGATAGATAGATAGATAGATGGATGATGGGAAAATATTTATCATCATGTTTGAATACACTTGCTTAGAGCAAGTGTTTTTTCCATCATTCAATATCCACTCATCTATGCTGCCATCTAGAGTTCACTGTCAAATATAAGGAAAGAAATGAAACCAGGAAAGCAAAAATAATATTTACATAATAGTTACTAAAAATGTAAATCATATTTTTGCAGAAATGATAAAAGGTCCTGGTTTGGAATAACATTCAGTGGTAGAAAATAGTTATATGTTATTTTCCCTTTGCTTAGTGACAGATCTGCACAAAGGTATATGTTGTTTTATTGAGTTGATAAATTGTATAGAGTTACAGTAAACCACAGGTAATTGCTCCAAGGAGCATCACATTTTGGCATTTTGAATGTCTTTCAAAATTGACAGAAAATGTTTGGCTGGCTCTCGGTGAAAGTTTGAAAAAGCATGCTTAACTTTTTCTTCCTCAGGAAAATTCTACAAATGTAAAAGAAGAAGAAACCATATGAGGTAACCAACTTTGATATCCAAAATGCAACTTGGAAAATGAGCTACCCTGCCAGTCTTTAGAAATTGCTAACAGTGGCAGCTAATTTCTCAGTTAACCTGAAGGAGATGGCAATGTTAATTATAAAGCCTCAGTTCAGAACTTGGACTCCCGTGCCACATTGAATTTGTTTAGCGATAAGCTGTGAACCTGGATCCCAATTTTGAACAGCAGATATGTGATTTAACTTAATTTTTTGATTAAGTATTTCTTGTTATAGGTGCAATGGAATTACAGATTTCAGCAACAACCATAATAAAATGATAGTCTTTAATGTTATCTTCAGAAGTCTACATTAAGGGCAGTGTGTGTGTGTGTGTGTGTGTGTGTGTGTGTGTGTGTGTGTGTGTGTGTGTGTGTGTGTGTGTGTGTGTGTGTGAAATTTATATGCCATCCATCTCCCTTTTGCAATAACTCTGGGTTGCTGCAAAAGGAATAAAAATATTTTTAAAAGATAATGCAAAAAATTAAAATTTAGAAAGATTAAATAAAGACTAAAAACCAAAGGACAGGCCACACAGGGAGAGAGATCCTCTCTCTACCCCATAAGTCACCATCACCATTACGCACCCCTATTATGGCTCCAGACCAGCTGGCAGGCCAGGTTTTAAGAAGTGTGTACCTCACCTCCAGGGTAAAAATATTCAAAAGAGCAGGGGATACAACAGAAAAGGCTCTTCTCCTAGATCCTGCCAGTTGAAATTCTTTGGTAGACCTTTTCCATTGGAGTGAATGGAACAAGCCAATCCCATTGGGATGAGAAAGCTGCTTAGATACTTTGGACTCATGCCATGAAGGACTCTCCATATTTCCCAAAACTCCACACACTCCCCAAAATAGTAGCATTTGTCTATCCACATTTCCTTCCTTTTTGTTTTCTTTTCTTCTTTCACACTGTATTTTGGAAGCTAGAAATTTAAAAATAAATATTAGGCATAAAGACAAAAAAGTCAAATGTTTATTATTTCTCATTATCCAGTGTAAAATTCCTACTGCCTCATGGCTATTTCTTTCAAATGGAGAAATCTGTTCATAGCTTATAAGCCTTTCCAGAAAATTATAGTTATCCAGCTTTGTTTTTTCACTATAAAATACAGTACTCTGCATGTACCTTTACTGCTTTACTGCATGTACCTTTATCTTTATTCTGCATGTACCTTTACTTTTTGGATGGTGGCACTATGTTCTGTCCACTTCAGTTGGCAGAGAACGTTCAGACGACCAACCATCAATTGTCTCTGACATTCAGTGATTGTCCTTGCCTGTTTGCACCTGATATAGATGGGTCCTGAAGCAGACTGTTCTTTGTTTTAAAAGCTTTCTATAAAAAGACAAGAAAAGAACATACCAGCAGTTTACTTCTTCTATCCATAATCCTTATACTTGTTTATTATCATCTCAACATAAGCTTTAGCTGCTTTGCACTGAAAGAAGACAAGCAGTTATGATTGAATAAGTGTCTCACGAATATCTGGGAGATACTACCAAAAAAAAAAATTCTTTCACCAGGAAGAGAGAAGAACCAAGAAATGTTTAAATGTTTGAATAAAGTTGGGTATGACTGGTTTTTGAAGAAAAAAATTGCATGATGTCAAATCAGGGAAGAATTATACATACAAATATGCAGTGCTTTCAGCCTCAAGCCCAAAGATAACACTGTGAAATCCAACTAATTTTGTTTTTTGTTTACATCTAACAGAGACAGAATCTTGCCAGACTAAAGCTATAACCTTCTAACTTAATAGATATATTCTGTGAGACTCTAAGGTGTGGCTACTCTGAACCTCTTCCTATCTCCCCAATCCAGTTTAGGATTGCACAGTCCCTTATTTTGGGCTTCTCTCTGGCATGTACAACTCTGGTGCTCTTGCTGAGATTCCCTCCCTCCCAATTCTCCAGATGCACATTCCACCATAACTGCACTCTGTTGGCATCATCAGGGACTCAATAAATTTTCAGTAAATGGGGTATTACAATGGCACACACACACACACTCAAAAACCCCTAGCCATACAGAAGACCTCTATGTTTACCAATTGTAAAATAATTATATCTACTAAATTTAAAACAGTTTACGTGGACAGGCCAAGCCAGCTGTAAAAAGAAATTAATTAAAATGTCATTTCCCAATCTGCTTTGGATGTCACCTAAATAGCCCCTTTACTCATCTTATTATAAGCAGCACCTGGCTATTAACAATTTCACATGGTCATTTCTTCTTACTAAATAATATTCTCTTCTCTTTTGTTTATCTGTGATGTCTTCAGGGCAACCTTTCCACAATCAGTTTCTTTTTCCAGAGTTCAAAGCAGTACAGCTTCATCTAATTAGGTTTCTTAAAATAGGAAACAAATGTAAATACAGGTAGCATTACAATTGCAAAAAGGAGGGAAGTCACTTGAATTATCTACAATTCTGCAAGTGCCTTCAAAAGCTACAGGCCGCAGCCATGAACTGATTGAACTAGGGATTCAATAAATAAGGTTTTGATCTGTATATTCTAGGAATATTACAATGGGCAGGGAATACTGTAATTTGCTTTAAATAAATGTGGCATTAATAAAAAGAAAAGAAAATGATCCGAGGGAGCAAAGTACAAAACAAAAAAACAAGAAAAAATTACCCTCACATACACTGCCCCCAATTTCAATTTGTCCCATGTGTTTGCAAACCTCAATTTGTTCTCAAAACTATCAGTTCTGGTTCTTGCCTCCTCCCCTTCCCCATTTTACACAAAACTATAATTTAGAAAAATAACTCTTATTTTTACAAGAATATTAAAATGTGAAAAAAAGTTTGAATTAATAAGTAACTGAAATGATATCTCAGATCGCTTAGCTCACAGCATGTGTTTCAGATAGAAAGTTGGAAATATACATTTTCAAGTTAATTCTTCATATAACAGCAGTTTTTCTCCTCTTTCTAAACCACTCTGATACAGCTTTACAAGAAAATATAACAAAACAAACCCAAAGTTTATCTGGAAACATGCAAGAAGGTTTGATTTCAAAAAAACCAAAAATCAAATAATGACCTAAAAGTTTACAATTTTTCAGTTCAGTGGAACATATATTATGCTTTCCATCCCTTTTCTACAAGAAAAGTAAAGAAAAACAAAGACACAGGGAAGTGTTGCATACAAAACAGTTGTGTTCAGTATGTATGCAATATCTATTAACAGTGTCTATCAAGGGTACATTGCATTAAATGTTTAGTTGCTAAGCTAAATTATCTACTGCAGTATTATTGTGATGTTATTTTCTCATGCTTGTCATTTAGTAGTATTTTCAGTGTTTCCAAAACCAAAGGCCTCATTTTATTGGAAATATTCATATATAAAGGGGCATGCATAAGCGCACCAGCGTGCCTACTGTCGCTGTCCTAATGTTCCCTCTTATCAGTACTCATTTTATGTATATAAACAATGTTATATCTATGTATATTACCAACACGTACTTGACAAAAATAAATAAATAAATAAATAAAATATTAATACTAAGGTCTTTTCTGCATCTAAGTCCACATTTGGGCAAGTGTGTTTGTTTCTTTCCCACCTCTATTTTCACAAATATCTCAAGTTGGCAACCATGAATAAGTTAAAATTAGTAAATATGTATTTGTTCCAACTGTGGGAAGATAAATTATGATGTAAAATGAATGAAGTGATTGATTATCTGGAATTCTGGAATTTGAATTTGAACAATTTTATCCTCTTCCTTATCTGAAAGGTTATCTTTTTGAAGCATATAAAGAATTTATAACTTGATGTTTAATAGTAAATATAGTAAATATATGTAAATGTGGAATTTTTAAAGGATAAAGTTTTTTTTAGTTATATGGAAAAAAGGGAGTAAAGGAAAAAAAGGAACGGTGAATAAGGATGAGAAAGAAGCACTATGGCCTAGATTTAAGAAGTTGGAGACAAATGAATTAGCGGATGAAAGAGATAATAGCGGTAAAATTTACTTGGAAGATAATTTGGGTATCCAGATGACGAAACTAGACTAAGGAGGTAGTAAGAGTTAAATAATATATACCGAAGGTTAAGATATAATAAAATGGATGTATTTTTTAATGCTTATTGAAGGTATATATGATGTTATGTATGTATCTGTATGTATTAAGGTGGAGAAAAATATAAAAAACTTTTTCTTTAAAAAAGAGATGGCAACCATATCCAACACACTTTCCTCCTCCTATTTTCCTCACAACAACCCTGTGAGATGGGTTGAGTGAGAGTGAGTGACTGGCCCAAGGTCACCCAGCTGTCTTTCATGGCTAAAAAGGGACTAGAATTTAGGGACTCCCACCTTGTAGCTTGGAGCCTTAATCCCTAAACCAATTGGCTCAGTTTTTAAAAATTGTTGTTGTTAGTCGCGCAGTTGTGTCCGACCCATCGCAACCCCATGGTCAACATTCCTCCAGGGCTTCCTATCCTCTACCATCCCCCGGAGTCCATTTAGGCTCACCCCGACTGCTTCAGTGACTCCATCCAACCACCTCATTCTCTGCCGTCCCCTTCTTCTTTTGCCCTCAATCGTTCCCAGCATTAGGCTCTTCTCCAGTGAGTCCTTCCTTCTCATTAGGTGGCCAAAATACAGATACTCAGTAAAGCACTTCATACCTACCTCCTATATAGCAACTATCTCTCCAGTTGCTCCATAGAAGGTACCAATGCAAAATACAGACATACCTCCTCTAATTCATGCCACAGACGCAATTCACACTAAGTCCTGTTAGTTGTTGAATTAACCACAATTGACTTCATTCATAACATATGCAACTACTGGTCATGGTATACAATACACAACAGCTGCTTTCAAATAGCAACTACCAGTAAACTAAGACCAAACAAACAATATTGTCTTGATATAGGGTTGAAATATAAAAAATAAAAAATGTTTATCCTGCCTTTCGTCTGAGTTCAGTAATATTGCTTTCAGGGGATATGAAAGTAAAGGCAAAAGCATAAACCACGATAAATAAAACCATAAGCAACATTTCCCCTCCAGTTTATAGGTTTTTTTGCATACTGCAAATCTTTTTATTTCTTTACTATTCTTCCTCCAGAAAAGCCTACAGCAATTTATCAACCAATTATTGTCTTAATAAGCACAACAATAGCCTTTCACCCTAGTTCAAACTTATTCAAAGGCTGGAACAGAATTTTATTTTGAAGAGAATTATGCAATTCACCTAGAGCAGGAAAATAATCCAGCTTCATTTTGTAGTTATTGAGTGTGATCCATGCAATTCAGCATTCTCAATAATCTATCTCAGTAACTGAAATACAGGTAGTCCTCGACTTACAACAGTTCATTTAGTGACCATTCAAAGTTACAACGGCACTGAAAAAAGTGACTTATGACCATTTTTCACAGTTACGAAGCATCCCCATGATCACGTGATCAAAATTCAGATGCTTGGCAACTGGTTCATACTTACGACCGTTACTGTGTTCCCAAGGTCATGTAATCCCCTTTTGTAACACTTTGACAAGCAAAGTCAATAGGGAATCCAGATTTACTTAACAACCAGGTTACTTACTTATCAACTGCAATGATTCACTTAATAACTGTGGTAAGAAAGGTTATAAAATGGGGCAATACTCCCTTAACAAATGTCTCGCATAACAGCAGAAATTTTGGGCTCAATTGTGGTCATAGGTTGAGGAGTAGATGTACAGTTGGAGTTGCTGTTCAAAAAACTGTTTATAGTTTCTTAGTCCCTCCGGCTGGGTCTGGTGGGGACTTCATTCCCTTGAAAGTGTGTATTTGTGATCTGGGAGTGCTCCTAGATTCATAGTTCTGAATAGAGTTTGAACCTATAAAAATATTGAAGTCTGAAGGGGTGGCGGTATGATCAATCATGCCACAAAAAAATGGTGGTAAGTAATTGTTTGAAGGTGAAAATATTTTTGCCCAAACATTTCCTTTTAAAGTGTTACAGCCAAATTAAATAACAAAACATGTTATTTTGCTTACTTACAGCTGCCAAAGATCTAGATGGCAAGAAGCTAAAAGAAAGAGACTTGGCATATTTACTATATAAGAAGCAGTCTATCATATTTCCCACTAAAAATGAGATCTGCACTAAATAATAGGGTCTTGATTAAAAAGAACACCCCTTGAAGCAATGCTTAGATGCCACATGTTTCTTTGTGATCGGTAATCTAATCTAGGATATACACATGAATGCATGTCAAAGGACCCCGATAGTACTGAATGGTTTATTTTGAGAGATGGGATTAAAGGATTGGGTTAATACTGTTGACAGTGATCAAAATAAACTGGGCTGATCTCTTTTCAAATGATTCAGTATTTGTGGGTTCCCTCCCCCACGCACCCGTATTCAGAAAAGGATTATCTATGCCCTGAAAGAAAGCCAAGTCTTAAAATGCTGCTATACACTCACAGGTAGTCCTCAACTTAGGACGAGTCAGTGACCATTCAAAGTTAAGACCTACCCCCTCCTCCTCACCCCTTGTCACCGATGGTTTGAACTTGGACCTATCAGCGGGGGGGAAAGAAGGCTAAATCTGAAGCATAAAAAAAGCCTTAAAACCCAAACTCAGTCAGTCCTCGATATACGACCACTATGAATGGTCACTAAATGACCTGTTGTAAATTGAGGACTACCTGTAATCTGCCTTGCATCTTGGTAATAATTTCATCTCACATCATTCCTTTTAGTATTTTTTTAAGATAGAATAACACACGAGCACACAACAGATACAAACTCAAAGTGAATCGCTCCAAACTTGACTGTAGAAAATACGACTTTAGCAACAGAGTGGTAAATGCCTGGAACTCACTACCTGACATTGTGGTTTCGTCACCAAACCCCCAAAACTTTACCCTTAGACTGTCCACTGTTGACCTCACCCGATTCCTAAGAGGTCAGTAAGGGGTGTGCATAAGCGCACCAGCGTGCCTACCGTCCCTGTCCTAATGTTCCCTCTTATCAGTACCCATCTTATGTATATAAACAATGTTATATCTGTGTATATTACCAACACGTACTTGACATAAATAAATAAATAAATAAATAAATAAATAAATAAATAAATAAATAAATGAATGAATGAATGAATGAATGAATAAATAAATAAATAAATAAATAAATATAAATAAATAAATAAATAAATAAATAAATAAATAAATAAATAAATAAATAAATAAATAAATAAATAAATAAATAAATAAACCATTAGCAATGTTGGTTAGACATTGTTGTCTTGTAATGTTGCCAGCAAACTGCATCGATTCTTTGCATTCAGTGAGTAATATATATGAAGTGTGTATGGAGTGTGTATGAACTTGAATACTTTAATTTGTTTTAACTTCCCTCTGAAGCTGCGATTTGGCTGAATGAGCTTTTTGCCAAGGACAGATCAAGTTTGACCCTAGGTATGAATTAGCTAGAATATGCTAAAAGAATTGGCTGTAAATTCATTAATTAAGATTGTCATCCAATGCAAAAGCCATTGAAGCATACAACTGAACTAAATTAATAAATCATAGATTAGCTCCTAACAGAATGACACCGCTTTCTATATTAGATTCTAATATAGCAGTTCAGATCTGGTTTAAACTTGATTAAAACAAATACTGTCCAGCTTTCTGAGGATTTTGAGGATTTTTGGGGTGGGAGGGGAACTTTTTTACACATAGTCATTCAAACTTTTATATCTTGTGACCTTGTAAATTATCTGCTTCTTTCTTTCATGTCTGTCGATTCAATAACTTAGACTTACGTACATTACTCAATTTATTTCCTGCAATCAACTTCAATCCAGCCACTTCAAATCTTCAATCACTGTAATCTGTTGATCACATGACTTATATGTTCCTATGGTAAAATTTGAAAAGTATGTCATTGTCTATTCTATTGCCAGCATATATTCTTGAAAATAAAGGTTTGGAAAATATTGTGATTGAAAAACCAATCTTTCTGATGTTAGAAAAAGTTATTTCATCTAAATGTAAATCTAAGAGTTTTTTCCTCAGTCTTTCACTGTAATTTTTGTTATGAGTGCCAGGAAGGTTCAATAATATGTTCTCTTTTTTGTGCCCCATTTGTCCTTTTTTTTTCATCTGTTCAGATATCTGGTAACTCTCTCCAGGCTTGAAAGGATCTTATGTAAGATATCTTTGGTATTCCCTGTATTCTAAACTATTTTAGTTTCCCATAATGCCTTTTTAATTTTACACAAATCTTAGAGAGTAAGGAGCATTCAGAGGGATGACTGCATGAACTATATGAAGTGCTGAATTACAAAATAAATTTTAAGTGATATCTAAGAAATTAATAAAATGAATAAACTGTTCACTTCACTGCCCCATTAAGAGCTCATTGTCACAACCATGAATCATTTTTCAGTCAGACATCCTCAGTGACATTGACATTGTCTCACCCATGGGTGGGTTCCTACTGGTGCGGTCTTGCCTGTTCGTCGCCGCAGAGCCGAAGAAGCTGTTGGTGTTCGTGGCGCGGGGCTTCCCCCGCCCGCTTTCCCCAGCCGCCGGGACGCCGCCATTTGCGTTCTTTTGCCCTCTGCGCAAGCAGAATGCTTTGCGCATGCGCAGAGGGCAAAAGAATGCAAACGGCGGCATCACGGCGGCTGGGAAAACGGGCAGGGGAAGCCCCACGCCGCAAACACCAACAGCTTCTTTGGCTCTGCGGTGACGAACAGGCAAGACTGCACCGGTAGGAACCCACCCCTGGTCTCACCCTTATCCACAGTGAAGATATCTCAAAGGTGCTTTTTCAGGAGGCAACTGGACTTTCTTTCTTTCTTTCTTTCTTCTTTCTTTCTTTTTCTTTTTGGATGCCATTTCGCTTCTCATCCAAGAAGCTTCTTCAGCTCTGACAGTGGGGAATGGAAGGATTTATATTCCTTGCAGACAGCTGGTAATTTGCACCCTTTAGAGCAGGGGTGTCAAACTGGATTTCTTTGAGGGCCGGATCAGCATTGTAGCTCTCCTCCACGGGCCGGCCGGGGGGAAGGGGGGAGATGGGACGGATGCTTCCTGCAGCACCCTGCTGGCCAAAATGCCGATGCAGGGGACCACATGTGCCCCCCGGTGGCCCGTGCTACACGGCCTTCTGCAGCACTTTACTGACCAAAACAGGCACCCCCTGCCCCCCATTTTGGTAGCCAGAGGTACCATGGGCTGGTCCTTTGCTATTTCCAGGCGAGCACCACGGGCCAGATTTAAGCACCTTGAGGTCCTTGAGTTTGATACCCCTGCTTTAGAGGGTCATTGAAGTACTTGGAGGTTTATCTGTGTCCTTAGGGTCGCCTGAATAGTGCTCCTGGTTCCTGTAGTCTGCAATTTTTTTCCTTTGGAAATCCATTCCTACTCTCACACCATTCAAAGGGTGTTCATCCCAAATTGTATAGCTAAAAGAATATAAATCCTTCCATTCTCCACTATCCTGTCAGAGCTGAAGAAGCTTCTAGGACCGGGATGGTGAACTTATGGCACTCATGCTGGAAGTGGTACGGAGAGCCATCTCTCCGGGCATGCCAGCCATCGCCCGTTGCTCTTCTGGGTTCTGGTGCACGCATGCGTGCTGGCCAGCTGGTTTTCGTGCACGCATGCATGCCAGAAACCAGAAGACCAGGTGGCCGGCACGCATGTGCACACTGGAAAATGGAAGCTCAGCTTCCCAGCATGTGCATGTGCGCCAGGCAGCTGCTCTTCCAGTTTCCGGTTTCTGGTTTCTGGTGCTCCTGCATGCGTGCGCTGGGGCGCTGCTCTTCTGGTTTCTGGTGCTCCCCCGTGCGCACGCTCTCCCATTTCGGCACTCGGTGCCGAAAAGATTCGCCAACACTGTTCTAGGATGAGAAGTGAAACATCTTCAAAAGAAAAAACAAGAAAGTCCAGTTGCCTCCTGAAAAGGCATCTTTTGGATAATCCTGACCTGGATGACTGAGAATCTGTACAGACACAGTGAAGATAGTTTACAATTTTATTTTTATTGACAATTACTATTGATAGTATATCTCAACATAAAAATGTATTGAATTCTTCCCCCCCCTCTTCTCCACCACAACATCTCCCAGGAAGAATAGAAGAATTCTTCTTTCAGGTTGTAACCACCACAGAGAGGAGGGGGTCAGGCTGTTCTCTATATGGCACCAGAAAGCCAAACAAGGAATAATGGATGGAAGCTGACCAAGGAGAGATTCAACCTGGAAGTGAGGAGAAACTTTCTGACGGTGAGAGCGATCAACCAGTGGAACAGCTTGCCAGCGGAGATTGTGAGAGCCCCAACACTTGCGACCTTCAAGGAGAGACTGGACTGCCATCGGTCTCAAATGGTGTAGGAACTCCTGCTTGAGCAGGGGGTTGGACTAGATGACCTACAAGGTCCCTTCCAACTCTTAATAATAAATCTAAAAATCTTACCACCAACACAGTAGCCAAATTTTATGTGACTACAGTGAAAATGTGACAACTACAAATGTGACACATTTGTCAATCTCATACCACTAATTCCAATAATTTTATCTTGGGGGTGGGGTGACAAGTTGAACTTTGATTGTAGAAATATATTGATTGGATATGATTTTTACCTGCCTGCAGATACCTTTCAATGGATTATAATAGCCAGTCCAATATTTATAACAACCAATTTGAAAGAATTTTTCCCCTGAAGGTTGTTATAAAGGCAATTTAGAAATTAAAAATTTATTCAACACATTATTCTCTCCTCCAGTATCCCAAATATCCCAAACATTTTATTGCATGAACAGACATTCATTCCTCTGATGCTATCCAGCTATTATTGATCACTCTAGCTAACATCCTTATCTAAGGACTTACACTAGATAATCACTGGACTAGCACAAGAAAAGATGTCCCAAATGTGATCGGCTACAAAGTTTTACAGCAATGTTTAACTTTGTATAAAAATTTGTGCAGTCTGTTGACAGGCATTGTACATCATTTAATATAACACAATCCTTTAAGTGTTCATTCAACAGTGAAAGTTTCTTGCATTTGGCAGAGCTAGCAAGCACTTTGCTAACCTTGCCTGGAATCAGAAACAAAGTATGATCAAGCCTGAGCAGCTATTAGATGGGGAAACACTTAGAAAATCCAGGACTACATGTTGGGGGTGGTAATTCTCCAGAAAAAGACCACGACATACCAGTTTTACATTTCCATCAAGCAAAACTACATGGACTGTCCACCAGACATACAACTTGATTTGAAGGAGACTGTACTTCTTCTGCATCTTTAGGGTATCTACAAAAATACCATTTGTCCTGGTTCTGGCTCATTTCCATGTCCCTCTCTGTTGTCTTAGTTGTGGAGCAGCCTTTATTTATTGCCAATTTAGCTTCAATACATCAGAAATCGCCAGGCTCCTTTAGGTCAACTGCTTTTCAGCTTCTGGGCTCTTCTCTCTCTCTCTTTAGAAGAGCTTCAGTTGAGGAGGCAACGCGTTCGGGGCATTATCATTTCGCCGTTTAACCACTGCGCTTCTCAGTTGTGTTGATGTTTTGCAAACGCGACCACAGCGTGGAGGAGGAAAGGTTCCGTCTCGCGCTGTTGTCGTTGTTGGGTTGTTGTTGTTTTTTGTTTCTTTAGGGGGGGTATTTTGTATTTTTCAGCTTTCTGCTATAGGTTAGCTGGGTGGAAGGAGTACAGGTTAACTCCCGTGGAGTTCTCCACCTGTCAAGATCGATTCTAACAAACCTTAGACTTTTTTTTATTTTCTTTTTTGAGTTTTGGGGAAAACGTCGTGCGAAGGAACTTTGCCACGATTGTTTTAAGACACTCAGAAGGGGAGAGGGGTACCATCCTTTGCCCCGGACCCGCAAGTTGTTTGTCAGGTTAACAATTGTTTTTTTATTTAGTTTATAATATAACATACAAAGAAAATACAAAAGTAAATAGTAGGAAAGTTAGGGAAGGCAAAAGTGGGGGAAAGCAAGGGGGGAAAGAAAAAAAAAAGTCGTTTCTCGAACATCGTGAAATGCGTATTGGTTTTTTAAAAAGATTTTATTCCAATAGGGTTGCAGCATACAGAGACGGTTTTCTCCTTTTACTTTTAAAAGCCTTCCAGGGGCAGCGTATTTTCGGAAATGTCAAGAATCAAAAGAGTAAGTCTGTTTGTCCACGCACCCACGACCACAAGTCATGTTTCCTCAGGTTTCCAAATCGGGAATGGCAGAAACTCAGAGAAGCGATCGGCCCGCATCTCCGCTCTCTCCGCCCTAACAGACCATCTCTCCTGCAGGTGGCGCTGTCACCGACCGAAGCGCCTTTATGCGAAGACGTGAGGAATATTGTTCCTGCTCGCGGCCGGTTGCTGGGATGGCTTCGTTGAGCTGACGTGTGAGTTTCGAAAGCCTTCTTTTTGACACGCCCCTTTCTCCCATCTCCGTCGTCTCTCCACCCTCCCCAGACCAGATCTGGGGCTGCGATGGCCGCTACGTGGGAAGAAATCCTCAAGTTGTCCCAGCAGTTTCAATCCGCTCAGTTCGCCCAGGCCACGCAGAGGTAAGGGGAGGGGAAAGTACTAGGTGGGCGGAGCGAGGAAGAAGCCCCCCCCCCGCCCATCCGCTCGTTGCAGTCACGAATACACGTTCCCCCCACCATCCCGAGCAACGCTTTTCCAATGCTGTTGCCCCTTAACTCTCTGCCCCATGTCAGGGCCGTAATACTTGTGGAAGAAGCGGCGCGTCCTTCCCGCTTTTAATAAAAGGGGAGGTTTCTGAACAAGTCTACCGTAATCTCTCAATTACAGCTGCTCTTTCTTTTTCTTTTTCTTTTGGCTTCCTTTCAAAAGCATCACCTGCATGCATCCCATATTTGACTGCTGCTGTCGAGTGATGATCGACTGGGATGATTTTTCCCTTGCCAGGAACTAAGCAAACATGATGGTTTTCTTCGTGCCAGCAACTAAACAAACAATCATGGGATTTGCTTAGATTTTCCTGTAAGCCTACTATCAGAAGAATAAGCCCAGGTCCACAAAAAAATCTGCCTATATATATCTGTATTTATTTATTCAGCATGTCAGGATTTCCTTGTTGCTCTATATATCTGAGTTTCCTTGCTGCTCTTCATGGAAAGTACATGAAATTTACCAGTGTGGCGTTCCTGTCTGAAACATGTTTATAGGGAAAATTTAATTTAATTTAATTTAATTTAATGGATTTCTATGCCGCCCACTCCCTGGGGACTCTGGGCGGCTCACAGCATGTTAGATTCCACTACAAGTAAAATGCAATAATTAAAATATAAACAATATCAATACAATAATTAAAAAATACAACAAATACAAAAGTTAAAATGAGTATCTCATTACCATCATGGGGGGGAGACCCTTATTTCATCTAATTGGTCCCACTTTCACCCCGCCTGCCGGAAGAGCCAAGTTTTTATTGCTTTCCGGAAGGCCAGTAGGGTGGGAATGGTCCTGATCTCCGGGGGAAGCTGGTTCCACAGGGAGGGAGCTCCCACAGAGAAGGCCCTCCCCCTCTGCCCCGCCAGCCGACATTGTTTGGTCGACGGGACCTGGAGGAGGCTGACTCTGTGGGCCCTAACCGGTCGTATGGAGGTATGCGGCAGGATGTGGTCCCGAAGTTAACCTGGCCCTGAGCCATGCAGGGCTTTAAAGGTAACGACCAACACCTTAAATTGGATCCGGAGACTAATGGGCAGCCAATGCAGCTGGCGGAGGATCGGTGTTACATGGGTGCATCTGGGTACACCCACCATAGCTCGCACAGCTGCATTTTGCACCAATTGTAGTCGCCGGACACTCTTCAAGGGTAGCCCCATGTAGAGCGCATTGCAGTAATCCAGCCGTGAGGTGATAAGGGCATGAGTGACTGAGAAGTGCCTCCTTCTCCAAGTAGGGTCGCAACTGGTGCACAAGACGTACCTGTGCAAAGGTCCCCCTAGCCACAGTTGAAAGATGTTGCTCCAATTTTAGCTGTGGGTCTAGGAGGACACCCAAATTGCGGACCCGTTCTGAGGGAGCTAATTTTTCCCCCCCAAGAACCAAGGAGGGACAATTGGTCGAGTCCTTAGGGGGCAATATCCACAGCCACTCAGTCTTGTCAGGGTTAAGTTTTAGCCGGTTCTTCCCCATCCAGACCCTAACATCGGCCAGGCAGCGGCCCATTACGTCTACGGCTTCCCCGAATTGAGACGGGGTGGAGATGTACAACTGGGTATCGTCAGCATATTGCTGATACCTCACCCCGTGTCGTCGGATGATCTCACCCAGTGGCTTCATGTAGATTTTAAACAGGATGGGTGAGAGGATCGAGCCCTGCGGCACCCCACATAGTAGGGGCCTAGGGCTCGACCTCTGCCCCCCTGTCAACACCGACTGCGTCCTGTCAGAGAGGAAGGAGGAGAACCACTGCAAAACAGTGCCGCCCACCCCCACCTCTCCGAGACGACGCAGAAGGATACCATGGTCAATGGTATCGAAGGCCGCTGAGAGGTCAAGTAGCACCAGGATAGAGGAATGACCCCTATCCCGGGCTCGCCAGAGATCATCCATCAGGGTGACCAAAGCCGTTTCCGTACTGTAGCCGCGCCTGAAACCAGATTGAAAGGGATCCAGAAAATCAGTATCATCCAACAGTCGTAGGAGCTGGAGCGCCACCACTTTCTCAACAACCTTCCCCGCGAAGGGAAGGTTGGAGACTGGACGGAAGTTCTTTAAATCCGCCGGGTCCAGGGAAGGCTTCTTGAGGAGGGGTCTCACCACCGCAGTTTTTAAAGGCTGCGGGACGGACCCCTCTCTCAAAGAAGCATTGACCAACGCCTGGAGCCAGCCGCGTGAAACCTCCCTGGTGGCCGAAACCAACCAGGAAGGGCACGGGTCCAATAAACAGGTGGCGGAGCTCATAGCTCCTATGGCCTTGTCCACATCCTCGGGAGTCACCGGTTCAAACCTATCCCATATAACCGGACTAAGACCTGCCCCAGTCATCTCGGCCTGTACTGCCCAATCGGAGTCCAGGTCTGTCCGAATCTGAGTGACTTTGTCCGCCAGAAACCGAGAAAATTCCTCAGCTCTACCCTGCAAGGGGTCTCCGCCTTCCTCCTTAGCAAGAAGGGTGCGGGTCACCCTAAACAGGGCGGCTGGGCGGGAGTCAGCGGACGCAATAAGAGCGGAAAAATGCGAACATTTTGCCACCCTTATCGCCACTAAGTAAGACTTAATGAAAGTTCTTAAAAGTGTCCGGTCAGACTCAGCTTTACTAGATCTCCATCGTCGCTCTAGGCGTCTCTTGTGGCGCTTCATCTTCCGGAGTTCCTCGGTAAACCAAGGAGCCCTCCTGGATCCACTTCCACGGAGAGGTCGCAAAGGCGCAATCCGATCCAGAGCCCCCGCTGCCGCCTGATTCCAGGCGGCGACCAGAGACTCGGATGAACTGTGTACCAGGGATTCAGGTATTTCCCCAAGTTCCCTCTGGAATCCGTCGAGCTTTCCTGGTGACATCTTCAAATGTTCAACAATTGAACTACCACTTTCTTTTGCAGACTGCAATAATGTCAAAGAAAAACATATTTTTAAAGACCAGAATAATGTGTCTTCTGAATTTACTGTCACAAAAACTGTTAATATTGGTTTCCACTGGCATAAGAAAGCACTGTAAAAAAAAAATTCCTGGCAGGTAGATGTTGGAACAGCTGGAAATCTGAAGCTTCTAAATTAAAAAAAACAATTTGTCATTCTCCTATTAAAGGATAAAAAAGTTCCTTGTAAAATGAAAGCCTTTCAGTTTTTTCCACACACTTAATATATTTATGTTAGAATTTTCATAAATATTAGAACAGTGCAACGCTTTGGATTCAACTCCAGATAAGAACATTGGCACGCATGGGGATAAAGATGTAGAACATGTAACTCCTTAAAGGACCGGAAGTAAAGCCACATACATTTTGGAAAAAATGCGGTTGTCATAAAGAGTTGCATGATTGTATTACATTGGGCCCCCACATTCTGAAGTATCTGTGGATTTTATTTAGCTTATGGCTGGTCATACACAATATTAAAACACTTCATTTTTACAAATTAAAAACAGTTAAAGCAGAAAAGGAAAACCTAAAAAGGAAAACAGAAATAACATTTCAAAGCTTAATATCAAGTTTGGAGATCCAGTCAGTAGCTGCCTTTGTTGTGCAGAGGAAGTCCCTACAGTCTCCTAGATATCTTCTGTTAGGGCATTCCCTTACTATATGCTGAATAGTCTGTCGAGGAGCCCAGCAATCACAGTGTGCTGTAGGTGTCTTTCCCCATTTATGCAAGGAGTCAGCACATACCCCATGAGTTGTTTTAATTCTATTATATGTCACCCACATGTATCGGGGTAGGCCAAATCCTGGAGGTATACTACTAGGGCTAATGTGCCCAGAGACATCTTGGGGGGTGCAGCTATTCCACGCCTCCATCCACTTTTGTGTGATGTTCTGATGGTCAGCCATCAACTTACGCGCTGTCAAGAGTGGTGGATTTCTTGATTTTAATCGACATCTTAAGAGGTCAGGAATATAGTATCTATGGAGAATTTAATTAATCCAAACTACCTACATCTATTCATGAGGTCTTTAACAGACAGATTTTAATTATAAAGTTGAGGATTCCATGATAGTTGCAATGTATGTATACATAGCAGGCCACATTTTTGTAAATTGTCACATTAACGGTTACTTTACTTCAAAGTCTGGATATATGGATCAATGTCCAAAATATTTTGTGATGGACATATTGTTTGGAGAATTCTGAAAACTGAAGTCTATATGTTTGAAGAATACCCAGATTGAGAACAGTTATTTCAGTTTATTACAATTATTATGAAGTATATTATGAACTGGGCCCATATCTGCCTATGAAAAGGGTTATTAAAACTGGATTTCATACTATTCCTTTCAACAATTGCATAGCTTGTATAACAGGAAATTGAGAAAAAAAAGTGGTGTTATCAAAAAACCGTGGTGATAAAGTACTTAATTCAGCAGGATTCTTGAAACAGAATTTTTGGAAAATGAAGTTACAATAATAATAAGCATTGGAAAAATCAGCTTTCATAAAATCCTGCTTGGATAAATATATCTGACCCTACTGATTTTAAATGTATTTAATTCGGAAATAGTAGTCTCCATGATTCATATTTAAAATGTATTTCATATAATTGTAGGTTCTGTAGAATTTTCAAAACACTGGGTGCTGAATTTCTGATAAATTGGATACTGGAAGTTTGATAGAAAATAGAGAAGAAGGTCCAGACCTAAATTATAGGCAGCTTTGAACTTTTAATTTTTGACTGTGGCAGCACATATCACAATGCTGGTGTGTACATTTTTGTCAGATAGCACCAGTATTGACATAATCCTAATTTAACCTAAACCATGGGAGATGGATATTATTTACAAACAATAAATGATTGAAAATGTTTAAAATTACACAGATATAAGGGGATAATATTTGGGTTCTATATGTTTAGAGAAAAATTATCCTAACAAATATATCTAAAATATAAATTGTTTATATATCTGTACAATATATTACAGGGAATTCTTATTTAGCAATCATAATTGCTTCTAGCAATTTGGTCATTAAAGGTAGCACTTGCTACGTGAAAATTATGTGACAGTGACTATGCTTATGATTTTACTTCAGCTCTCCTTTGCTTTACAGCATCAGAAGAATACGACCCCAAACAGCCAGCTAAACCAAATATGGGGAAAGTTTCCAGAGCCCAACTCACAAGGAAACTGAATAAAAGAGCAAATGTTATAGTCCTTTTTCCTCACTCCTCCACCATTTGGAATGCTCAATCAAGCGCTAGAATAATTAGCAAGAAGAGAATCAGTGTTTCTATTTAAATTCATTGTAGAGGAAAGGATTACAAGAGAGTAAGCAGGCAGACAATGGAGTATATACACTGAAAGGAATGTACTGGAGTCTGCTGCTTGCCTAGCCTCCTCACACTTCCTGCCACCAGCTGCTTAAAAGGCCAAAAATCCTTTAGTATGAAACTGATTAAGGTCTGGTCAATTTCAAGCAGCAGCTTCTCCTGGAGAGATTTAATCAACTAATTAAGCTCATACAGCTGAGCTTATTAACTTGCAATAGAGATGCACTATGCTGTGGAGAAAAGTAACTGAGGAAGAGAGAGCTTGTTCCGCAAGTGGTGGAAAGGTTGCTAAGAGGCACAGGACATTACAAATTAACTGACTGTAATAGTGAATACATGACTAATAGAGAGAGAGAGAGAGAGACTGCAAGCATTGTAAATGTAGGCATTGGTCGCAAAGTTACTTTTTAATCACTATCATAACTGAATAATTGCTTTCTGAAGCAGTTACTAAATTAGGACTACCTCTAGTAGCAAAATGACACATTTAAAGTCAGATATTTAGGATTACATGCAAATTCTCTATCTGTTCTTTCAATATACAGACTGTCAGAACGTAATTGCATAGAGATTGTTTCTAAGTTAATTGCTGAAAAACAGTTGGATGTAGTACATACTCTTGATGGAAAAGAGTATATCACTCCTGCACAGATTAGCAAAGAAATACGTGATGAACTTCATATTCGTGGTGGTAAGTGTGCATTGATATAATTTTCAAAATTTGACATAATTTGTTAAATTGTTAAACATTTTTTTAAAAGAAAGGTGTTACTAAAATGTGTATCTTATTTAGGCATTGCATAATTATAATTTTAAAACTGAAATCATGGTACAGTGCCTAATAGTAGATACTGAGATTCTACAAAGCCATATATCCAGTAGAAATGCATTTTTCCTGCCATTAGACTGTTGAGAGAGTACATGAATTTAGTTAGACATTTCATTTCTAACAGCATTAGCCAAAATGCTAATAATAATTTTGTTTACATTTATGTTGAACACTAAACATCTCTCTTTAGAAATTTCACTGAGTTCAATGACATTTCCCATCAGGTAAGTAGGTATATGAAATCCCTTTTGTCAAGCTATATATTGCTTGGCTAATATAATACTCAACAGTCATTTCTTAGAAGGAATGGCAAGAAAAGTATTTTTATATGGATTCCAAGCGCAGAATTCCTCTCTGGTGGAAAATTACATATCTGTATTGAATAGAACCATTAAAACAATTTATTGGGCACATTTCTTTTTTAATCACTGCATTAGTTCACTGATATTTTATGTATGAAGTGAATAAGAAACAAAAAGTAGATCTCCCATCTCTTTGCATTTTTATAAGAAGTGCCTCTGTGGTATCCCAATGTGATTCAGGACTACATTGCTTTGAATATTTTCTCCCTCCAATGACATTTTCTTGACAAATCTTGCATAACTTCCTTCATCCTTCTGAAACATTCCTTGCATGATAAAGGCAGTACTCCTGTAATATTACCCTGTTTCCCAAAAAATAAAACATCCCCTGATAATAAGCCCAAACAGGCTTTTGAGTACATGGCAATAAGGCCAAGCGCTTATTTCAGGTGTTGTGGTCCGCTCGCAGCTTGTGCAGCCTGGGCCTTTGGAACCTTCAGTACCTCTTGGCAGTGCTGAGAAAGGAGGGGTTACTCCTTTCCTGAATGCAAGAGCACGCAGGGCTGCCAAGAGGCAGGAAGGTTTACTCCGGAGGAGGTCTACTTGGGAGTAAGACTTGGGGGTAATTGGCCACTCCCCTAGTCTATTTAAGGTTATCAGTTGCAGCTAACAAGCTGCAGAGAACAACATTTGAAAAAGAGACCTGTCTGATCATAGCTTGCTCCATGACTCTTGTTTTGGCATTCTCTGCGTTGGCTTGGATTATCAAAGACTAATTTCTAGGAACTTTGGCAACTCTTGGAAACTCCGTAAGATAAACAGACTCAATTGCTCATCATTGTCTTCAAACTCTTCGAACTGATACCAGCTAGTAATGAAGCTTAATTGATAGCTGGTTGCTTGCTGATAACAGTTTGTTTGTAAATTGGTGTGTGCATCTTGTTTACTACTACTGTGTTTCCCCGAAAATAAGACCCTGTCTTACATTTTTTTGAACCCTGAAATAAGCGCTTGGCCTTATTGCCATGCACTCAAAAGCCTGATTGGGCTTATTATCAGGGGATGTCTTATTTTGGGGGAAACAGGGTAAGATGTTTTATTAGTAGCCTTTGTTTCATTAAATAAGTGTATACAATCTGCTTGTGTGGTTGTGTGCTTCGTAGTGACAGAACATCAGGGTTCAAAAAAATATAAGACAGGGTCTTATTTTTGGGGAAACACGGTAAAATACTTTCCAAGGCAGCTTTCATTCTTTTGAATGTGTTCGCAGCACCTTCACAGCCTCGTGAAACAGAGATGATAAGAGTTTAGCTCTTTTGAAGTTCACTGTAAGGATTATATCATGTCTCTACAATAAAATGATTGCAGTTTATATTGCAGAATGTAAAAAAAACCGCTGTCAAGACTTCATCCCTAGGAATCTTGTTCTTTCGTTACTCAAATTAATGTTTGCATTGTTGAGCTGATTTCATTTTTACTTTAGCCAGGAAAGAAGGCATCATTATGCCCCCCCCCAATTTAAAAAAAAAATCAATGAATCAATCTCTTTATCAAAATAGCAGCCATACAAGTTTAAGGCTTATTTTGAATACTTGAACTCAGCATTTTCTCTCTCTTTACTATTCTTGCTGGTATTGATTCAGTCTTTGCTTTTAAAGTTTTTAGAAGTCCTGTTCTGTATCCTAAATGGTATGTTTTCCTTAGTGCAAGAGAATACAGATAGTCCTCGATTTAACAACAGTTCACGTTCAAAGTTACAATGAAACTGAAAAAAACTTATGACCATTTTTCACACTTACAACTGTTTCAGGGTCATGTGATTGACATTCAGATGCTTGACAACTGACTCACATTTATGACAGTTGCAGTGTCCCGGGATCATGGGATCCCCCTTTTGGGACCGACTGACAAGCAAAGTCAACGGGGAAACAAGATTCACTTAACAACCATGTTACTAATTTAACAACTGGAGTAGTTCACTTAACAAATGTGGCAAGGAAAGATGTAAAGTGGGGCAAAACTCAACAGATTTCTCACTTAGCAACATAAATTTTGGGCTCAGTTGTGGTTGTAAGTTGAGGATTACCTGTATATACAGATGAAAGTAGCATACAGATGGGGGCAACCAAATATTGTAGGTAGCAGTCATAGACATAATTCAAAGTTGTCCCAAGTTTGGAGAGTTGAAGTAAAAATGAAAAACATAATGAACAAATATTAATATTTCACGGCATTCATTTTTTTACCTTATTACAGGTCGGGTGAACATTGTGGATTTGCAACAGGTAATTGGACTTTATTATAAACATTGTTTATTTTCTCTTTATTAAGTCAGATTGAAGTTTATAGGTGTTTTAAATAGCTCTGTCATTAAATAATTTTTAAAAGAAGTATAAACTCTATTTGATATCTGTAGATTTTATAATCATTGTATATATAACCTATTTAGTTTCTATTATGTTTATAATTTTGTACTTAAATATTTTTATTCATACTGAAATATTTTATCGTATTGTTTTAATTTCTTTAATTTCTCTTAAAGCTGTTGCAACTTTTTGAGAAAAGCTTTCCTTTTAGTCATCCATTGTTGAATGTTGGTGAGAGTATAAATAAAAATGAATATTCACCGATGCATGCAGAAATATAATATTTCATTTCCAGTAATCTTTTTTCTTCTCAAACTTCAAGTAAATTGAATTATTTTATAACATTTTAGTGATATGTTACTTAGTGTTTTATCTTGTCTTAATCTTTTTCAGATCCATATTTTAGTTAAAATTTTGTGTATTGAAATAGCTGCTAAATAATTATGTAGGAAATTGTCAGTAGATTGTTTTAACAGGAGGTAACAAATTGGATTTATTTTGCTACACTACAGTATTTGTAAAACCAGATACATTTTGATTGCTATAAACCCGTGATGGCGAACCTATGGCACGCGTGCCACAGGTGGCACGCGGAGCCATAGGGGAGGGCACGCGAGCGTTGCCCACCGGCAAACCGGAAGTGCGGAAAAAACGCACTTCCGGTTTGCCGGTGAGCTGTTTTTTGCACTCCGGAGGGTTCAGGGAAGCTTCCTGAAGCCCCAGAATGCAAAAAACGACGAAACGGACAAACCGGAAGTGCGTTTTCCAAACTTCTGGTTTGCCCGTTTCGTCATTTTTTACCGTCCCAGGCTCCGGTAAGGCCTTTGCGCGGGGGTGGGGGGGGTGTGCACATGCGCAGGGGGCAGCATGGGGGGGTTTGTGCACATGCGTGGGGGGAGGGAATGGGTGTGGGCACGTGTGCACGCGCTAGTGCGCGCACCCCCCCCTTTTTGGCACGCGAACCAAAAAAGGTTCGCCATCACTGCTATAAACTATTGCATTTGTTCTGTTTGAACTGCTGTTAATTTGTTGAATTCGGATCAGTGACAGTGATAAAATACTAATTACTAACTTATTCCTCCTTTCTTTGCTCTGCCAGATAATAAACGTTGATCTGCTCCATATTGAGAACCGAGCTAACAACATTGTCAAATCAGATCGAACAGTTCGATTGGTATTGGGACAACTTATAGAAGAGTGAGTTCCTCAGGATAATTAAATGCAATCTAATTATGATTGAGACATAATTTTGAGGAATTGCTTTATCTACATTTACATAAACCTTTCAGGTTTCGAACCCAATCATAGAATAACAAGAATTAGCTATTTGTTTATCTCCATTTCCACTTTGCAGTTATATACCGTAGACCTGTGTGCAATTATATTCTATTATACCCTGGCTGTGAACTGCTTACAAGAAAAAACAATAGATTGAAAACAGTAAACAAAAACAACATTAAAAATAATAGCCTCTACTAGGGAAGGCACAAACTAACATTCCTGAAGCCCTCTTAAAACTCACCAAAGAAACAGAGATCCAGAGGTATGATAGCATAATGTTCCACAAACAATGAAATTGTTGCTTCATCAGCTGAAAATATGGACTTAACAGTAGCTTTTATTTGAATAAAATTACTCTGTTCCTTGAAAGTTTTATAGTCAGGCACCATACAGCTATATCTTTTTTGTTTTATCATCAAGTACCACTCCTAAACCAAATACTGATATGATGTATATTTAATAGCACATTTGAAACATTACACTAATACTGATTCTTCATGTCATATCAGAAATTACTTAGATCACATAGCAGAAGAAATAAATGACAAGTTGCAGGAATGCGGCCAAGTGAAAATATCTGACTTATGCAAGGTGTACGATCTTCCAGGAGATTTCTTGAAGCAGGTAATTTGTCTGAAAATTATTATTTTTTTCACTGAAACTATTTCACTTTGGTAGTTATTTCGATTGCCAGATATATCCTAAATGTAATGTGATAACACTATTTTGACTTGAGATTTAAACCATAACTTATCTCATCTGCATAGCTTTAATTTAGTTCTTTCTGCACATTGTTAGAGTAAGGGTTGTATCCAATTCCTTGGCAACTGCTTGCCTAATAACCAGGAAGTAAGGTAGCTTTTAAATTATGAAAAGTAATTCAGAACCAATTATATGATTGCTTTGATGAAATTCTCTATAAAACAAAAGTAGTTTGAATCCTGAGATTGTGTTAATGTGTTGCTTATATTGTATCCTCTAGTTCAGTGATGGTGAACCTATGGCACGCGTGCCACAGGTGGCACGCGGAGCCATATCTGCCGGCACGTGAGCCATTGCCTAGCGCGCATGTGCACACCGGCCAGCTGATTTTTGGCTCACACAGGTTCTGGGAGGGCATTTTCTGCTTCCGGGGGCAGGGGAGGGTGTTTTCGCCCTCCCTAGGCTCCAGGGAAGCCTCTGGAGCCTGGGGAGGACGAAAAACGGGCCTACCGGGCCCACCAGAAGTTGGGAAACGGGCAGTTTCGGGCCTCCAGAGAGGTGGGGGAGGTGATTTTCGCCCTCCCCAGGCATTGAACTATGGGTGTGGGCACTCGCGCATGCACGACAGTGCGCACGCATGTGCTTTCGGCACTCGAGGAAAAAAAGGTTTGCCATCTCTGCTCTAGTTGGTGGGATGTAGGCAACAGTAGATTTATTAATTTATCTATTTTATATAGCAGTCCATCTCACAAGCAAGTGGCTCTGGGCAGCATGCAACAAACTGAAACAATAAAATATAAAACCATTATTAACAGTGATGGGTTCTAAATCCCATCGCTGCCAGTTCGCATGCGCGCAACACTTCTGCGCATGTGCAGAAGCAGGTGGGCGGAGCTTCCCGCCGCCGCTACCGGTTCATAGAACTGGACTGAACCTGTAGCAACCCACCGCTGATTATTAACAAATATTTAAAACATTTTTTAAAAAACCATAAAACTGCTAAAAACAAGAATAATAGATGTTAATAATGCCACCTCACTAGTTCCCCTGCCTCTGGGGTCCTCAGGCCCCCCTGGATAACCAGGTCTTAAGCAACCTTTGAAAGCTTACAAAGAGAATGAGATTTGACAGTGTGGGGGCCACAGCAGAAAAGGCCCTCTGTCTTAGGGCCCACCAAATGTAACTCCCTAGATAGTAGAATCTATAACGTATCCATTCTGATAGATCTGGTGGGATGGATAAATGAAATTGAGCGAAGGCAGTCCCTCAGTTAACCCCATCCTATGCTATCTATGGCTTTAAAGATCCACACCAACACCTTGAATTGGACCCGGAAACAAACTGGTAACCAATGCAGCTCATGCAGCAGTACTCTACCAGAGACACTCATGGCTGCTTATGACACTGCATTTTGCAGCAGCTGAAGTTTCTAGATAATCTTCATGGGCAGCCCCAATGTAAAGCACATTGTGATAATCAAACCGGGAGGTGACCAGGGCCCATTGATCCAGAAACAAGTACAATTAACGCATAGTTTGAAGTTGGGCAAAAGCCCTCCTTGCCATGACTTCCCTGACTCAAGAATCCAGGAAGACTCCCAGACTGCACACTGGGTCTGTTTGGGGCACTGCAGCCCCATCCAGTACCAGAGATGGGGTAGTACTAGAATCACCTCCCTCCCCAAAAAAACACCCAATGCTATTTAATCTTGTCGGAGTTGAGCTGAAGTTTGTTGTTCCCCATCCAGAGCCTTACAGCCTCCAGACATCAGAGTAGGATGTCCATTGTATTGCTTAATTGACCAGGAACAGAAATATACATTGGATATCACCAGCATACTGATGATTCTTCACCCATAGAGATGAATGAGCTCACCTAGCAATCTCATTAGATGTTAAACAGGAGAGGGGAGAGCACCAATCCCTGTGGCCCCTGCACACTAGGGCCAGGGGCAGGATCTCTCCTCCCTCATTACCACCATCCAAAATCGTCCCCAGAGAAAGGAAATGTATCCACATAATACTGTACTGCCCACTCTCAATCATCTGAATGTATCTAGAAGGATACCATTGTTGCATTTTTCCTAACTCAATAAGCATTATATGAAAGCCTTTACTAACCAAGTTATGATGGGTGTTGTCAATCAATAATTATTGTCCTATCTGTTGATGTTCGTGGCATATGAAACATTGTGTATTGGCATATAAGAGAAGTAAATGAAAGGGATGGCAAATTGACAGGAAAACAAATAGACAATGAGTGATAGTGGTCCATTCTTTAACATTTGAATTACATATTAGCAAGATCAATTAATCTCTAATATTGTGCAGCCAGGAGTGAAAGAATCATTTTCTTATATTAATGTACAAGTAAAAATATAAGAAAATATTAAATGGACTCCAGAGGATGGTAGAGAACAGGAAGGCCTGGAGGAATGTTGTCCATGGGGTTGCGACTTCGCAACTAACAACAACTAACAACAACAAGTAAAATAAGATAACGTGCAAGTTAGATATTACTCATGTGTCGAATTTAGAATTTTCACGCACAAGAATTTCTCTTACATAATACCATGTAATGTGATTCTTCTCTTAATTAGTGTATTTTTATTCTAGGCATTTTCTGCTCGCTTGGTAAAAATTATTCATGGCCAATTCGATCAGGATAACCGTGGGGTGATTTTCACTAAGACATTTGTCACAAGACATCGGGCCCGTATTCGTGGCCTCTTCCGGGCTATTACCCGGTAAGTCAAAGAAAATGCAAAGATGGCTATGAGTAATTTAATATGTTTATAAATGTTTTTGGTGAAATGTGTATTTTGAAGATACAAGTAAAATAATTTAGCCTTCTGTTCTTCACAGATAGTCATGAAGTTTAGATTTGTGGAGTGCCAAATGTGGGTTGTTTATTTTTTGCTTAGAATCCGGCCATTCAGTTTTTAAACTAGCAGTAGCATTAGACTTATATACCTATATATACTCACAAGCTAGAACTTGTCAATGTTGGCTGCCTTGTAACTCACTACATTATGGGAAAGTTTGTTTGGTACCCATCGTTTTTGGTATTTGTACCTCCTGGAACCAATTAAAGATGAATACCAAGGTAGCACTATATCTGTCTTGGAATGCAGTTGCATGAAAAGGTTATATTGTATGTTTTCTTTTATAACTCATTTTAAAAGCATATTTTGTATTTTATTGTTTTTAAAACCTGAGACCATTAATCTTGTAACAACTTTTCGTAAACATTTCAGTTATCAGTAAAAGTGAATGCTGGTTTAGCTTCTGAAAATATTTCCTCTAATACATTCAAAACTATATGAGTTTCCAAAGCAGTCAACATACTGCTTGTTAGCTGCTTTGGGCCAATTACATTCTTGATAAAATCCTTCAAAAGTTTTAAAAGATACATAAAAGATCTATGTAGAGCAATAGAAAAAATCTGGAATGGCTTTTTACTCTTTTCATGAAGAAAGAGGGGAAAAAGAGATAGGAAAAAGGATACATTCGTTCATCACAACTTCTTGCCCCTATCCACTTTTTACCTCTATTCCAATTTACTCTTATTTAATTGATTTTTGAAACATGGTCCCCAGACTAATGGCGATTCATAAAATTCCATCAAGAAATTCATGGTCTAGAAGAGCCCAGTCCCTGCCTCCCTATGTGTATCCTGACAGTTCATTTGGGGGCTTAAAACTGGTTCATTGACTTATACAATTGATAATACAAGTAACAACATTTTGAGTAAATTTACTGTAATTCTAAGTATGTAGCGCTAGATGGAATGGTGGTCTTGCACAAGAACCCAAAAAGGAAAATATGAAGTGGCAATATGATGACAAATATCTAAAAAATGGAATTAATTGATATCTACTCACTCTGGATCCTTAATACTGTACTCAGAATTGTTACATCCTTAACCATCAAATTTGTACTGAGAGTTGTTATTATAATATGGTGTGCATAAAATAATCCAAGTAAATGTTTAATTTGGAATTAAATTCTGTGGCATAAAATCTAGTTTATAAAGGCCTTTAAAACTAAGATGGGAATGCATTCTATATTCATAATTTTATTTGCCAAAGAAGTCATTAAAAATAAAAACAAAGGGAGAGGTGTTAATTGGTGATCCCTGCATTTTCCAAACAGTTGTTTAAGAGTAAGCATATGCTTCCTCCCCAAATTTCCACACTTTTTCATTGTATTACCATACAGTGGTAACAAACACAAAAACAGTATTGGTTATTGAGCACAGCAAACACTAGAAAATAATTCGTCTGTACTGAAGATTATATCTGGTTATTTAGGACATGGTGACACGGTATTTGACATGATGCTTATGTCACTTCTTTCTTAGACCTACACCAATAATTAACCTAATCACTCGACATGGATTTCAGGAACAACTGCTTTACTGTGAGTTTTGCTCAGACGCTTCCTTTATTTTCCTTTTCGTAAAAGAAGCATTTCAAAGTGATAACAAACTCATTATCTATTTTCTTGCTACCTCTTTGTAAGCAACCATATTAACTTTTTAAGTCACCTGCAGAGCTTGGCAATCGGAGATATGGTTTTTGATTGGTACTCCTTTTTCTTCAGTGGGCAGTGTTCAGCTGGTACTGTTGGGGGAGGATCTGTTGGGCACTTCAGTGTGGAATGCTTGACCTTCTCTCCCATTTTATAAAAAATCTGTATGAGCCTGCTGGACAAACCATCCATCCATTTGGGATCAGATATCATCAATACATTTGTGGTATCAAATTTTAGATGTCAATCTCAGACTGAACAGGTGATGTAAGAGGTTCTGACTCAGGGGCTAGATGCTGTGAGAGGCTAGAATGGGACAAAACAGACCATGACTCAGTTCTAGCAAGATTTCGTTTCTGAAACTTTCTTGTGTGATGGAATAGTTCATCCTTTAACTTTTGATTGGATAGCATTGCCCCCGAAGGAGGTGATGTGCATTCCCGGGTTGTCGTGCTAAATCAACACACAGAAGGCTAAAGCCAAGAGAGCCTTTGACTAGCTTCAGCGCATTTATTAGTTTTGTCCTTTTAAAAAAAAAATGAGAGCTCAAACTTTGTTACGCTACTACATGTTACTTTTGATGGCGCTACCTTTGAAAATGATTAAGAGCCTACATCTGCTACAGTAAGCAATAGCTTACATATTGACGTGCATTCGTCAGTTTAGCAGGACAACATCTGTTTAACTGGCTGCCAGGTCACTTCTGTATCCAATTTAGTTGCCAGTAGGTTACTTTGACTGTCATCATAAAGAATTTGTTTGATCCACACAGTCTAATAAAGAGGTGTTCCAAATACCTAGCCAGAAGTAAGAAGAAGATATGGGACCTTCAGATTGACCCCTCTCTCTGTAATAGCTTACCCCCAAGTTAAGTGTGCCCTTACTAAACTAATGGCATTGGATGATAATGAAAAGTGTTATCTTCAAGAGAGGATTTGAGCTAATATGATATGCATATATTTATATATTTTTTTACCTTTTTGTTTATTATTATTGGTTTTTACAATTGGGTGTTATTTTATTAATGTTTTATCTCATGTGTTGTAAGCCACTTAGAATCAGAAGACTAAGTGACATATTAAATAAATAAATTGGCTGCTATAAACAATCTTGTTATTCTTCCAGGTTGCCTTCATTAATTTCTCCATGTTTAAATTTGCAATCCTGTTGAAATCATTCTTTCCACTTGATAATATTTGGCAGCCTGAAACCCACATGTCATTTGTCTTAGCACAGTGTCAGATTTGTTTTTGCCAGTTATCTGTTGATTTTTAAAAACCCATAGAATTGGGTCTGATCTAGTTATTCCAGGTTTCCAGATGACTATAGCGGAGAAGTTGTTATGGAAAAATGGCTTGTTTGATACATGTCAGGACCATCATGATAGCTAATTGTATACAAAAAGTAGTTTGCACTCTATAGTTCAATCTCTGGCATTTCTAGGCAGATCTAGAAAAGATTGGTGCTCTGAAACACTGGAGATCCACTACCTGTCATTTAGGTACTCATAAGCTTGAAAAAGCAGTGAATCTGTCTCTGTACCATATAAGGCAGCATATTAACGTTTCTTTTTTTAAAATTTTAAAATAATTTTTTATTTAAAAATATTTTTTAATTAAGTAATTTTAAAAACAACATATATATACAAATATACATATATACAAATCAAACGTATACAGAACTCCACATAACATCAACATTAATGTTTCTTATTAACCAATTTTGTTGTATACATGATGTACAATGACAATAAAGGCTATTATTATTATTTCGGTTTATATATGCGTGCTCACAATTAAAACAAAGAAATTACTGGTCAACAATAACAATAAAAATATCAGTTTAAAAACCAACTAAAATCATTCATTCTCTTAAAAAGGCTTCAGAAAAGAAGAAGGCTATAACTCTCAAGGTGCAGGTAGTCTCAACTTGCAACAGTTCATTTAGTGACCACTCAAAGTTATAACAGCATTGAAAAAAGTGACTTATGACTGTTTTTCACACTTACGACCTTTGTAGCAGCCCCATGTGATCAAAATTCAGATGCTTGGCAACTGGTTCATACTTATGACCGTTGGTGTATCCCAAGGTCATGTGATCACCTTTTGCAACCTTCTGACAAGCAAAGTCAATGGGGAAGCCAGATTCACTTAAAAACCTTGTTACTAACTTAATAACTGCAGTGATTCACTTAATAACTGTGGCAAGAAAAGTTGTAAAATGGGGGCAAAACTCACTTAACAAATGTCTCACTTAACAGAAATGTTGGGCTCAATTGTAGTCGTAAGTCGAGGACTACCAGTAATTGCCTCTGCTCTACAATGCAGAGATTGGGAACAGTGTGTCTTCCCCCCCACCCTTACTCTAGGAAGAGGCCTTGGGCTTTCTTTGATCATCATTCAACTGTTTCAGCCTTATTCACATGTTATTTTCTATTATCCCTAAAGGAGCCCAAAGCATTTTGTTCTGGCCGTTCAACCACTTTGTTGTCTGCCCTTGACAGAAAACAGAATAGCCATGCTATCAATAGCATGCAATGGTTGTTTCCTTGAATGCAATGAATTGGATTCAGATGGTACCCATTTAAAATAGATTCATCGAAGTCCATAAAATGTAATCATAATTTGCTTTGGAGCCAATTGCTTAGCCCACTCAACAGGTTGGTCTTCTTAGTACTAAAGTGCTATTTCCAGAAAGAAATGATTGTCTAAACTCAAAATGACTCTGTTAGAAAACATGTTGCTATGAAATCTATTTTTATTAAAATAATGGATGTTACAATGAAAATTTCTAGGGACTTTATGTCAACAAGCTGAAGTCTGATGTAAATAACTGCTTCCCAAAGTCCAGAAGCTTTTTAAGCAAGGTGATCAAAAACCCAAGAAAACACACATCATAACCTTTCACTTCACTCCAGTGTTAATTGTTCTTGGAGTTTTAAGTATTGCAATAGTGAGAGAGATCTGCAACTACTTGCTTTAAAAAATGTGGCTGATATTCCCTGTGCTTGTCATTTTTTAAGACCTGGTTGTTAGCTATGTTCTATTTTATATATATATATATAAATGCTTGTAAATCTATACATATTAGAAAAGAAGATTCCCCAAAATGTGCACACAAATGTGTATGAATTGTCATGTTTATTTTTTAATGGTTGAATTTATTGCTGATGCAGAAATGGGACTAAACCTGTAAAAAATGCCCCACTGATGATGTAAGAGTAGATGGCAGAATATATAGAAATACATAGTCATTTAATCTAAGGCCAGGTACATGCCTAGAAGCACTTCTCCATTTCCCTTTTTAATAATTTGAATTTGACTTTTGATAGCCGTTATAAGAGACAGATGGGATTTGTAAAGCAAAAACAATTTTTACACATTAAAAATCACTTTGAGAAATCCGTAACCCAAACTTTCATGCTTCCAAATTACTTCCAAATCAATGCCTGAAACATAAGGGTACATACTTTATTATTGCAGCTAAATTTGCTTTCATGATTTCTTTGTAAATCTTCCTAATACTGCGGCTACTTCATTTTTTTCCTCAGCTTTGCTTGAAGAACTTATTAATTCTGGATGTCTGAAAGGCACAGTGGTTGGTGGAAGGCAAGATAAAGCTGTGTTTATCCCTGACATTTACGCCAGAACTCAGAGTAATTGGGTGGATTCATTTTTCAAGCAAAATGGTTATTTAGGTAACAAAATCCTTTTGATCAACCCTTTTTAAAACAATTAAGAGAAATATATTCTAGAGATTGTTTATACACATATGTGTGCAGACTTTGTACACTTGCCAGTTCTCGTTATCCTTGCGTACATTTGTATAACCAAGAAAAGAACTGCAGTAAGTAGGGAAAACATGAATTCTTAAAAGGTTAGCATCACTAAACAGGAGTTTTTACATTTGCTCTTTTATGTTCTCCTGTAGGGGATTTTGACCATTAATCGTTATGGAAAAGAAAGAAAGCGCATACTTGGGGACTGGAACCTGCCCATGATTCCTGAATTAGGAGTCACAATCACCAATTATTACATTCCCAGAAAGAGAGCAATATGTTCCTTTTTCTCCTGTAAAATAGAAAGAATGGAGAAATGTTTTTATATGTTTCACCAAAGCCCATGGATACAGATTCTAAAAGCAGTTTCTGGCTCAGAAAAATAATATATTGCTTTCTTATTTACTTCCTCATTTACCCTGTAGGAGCTGGTAACCAGTTTATGTGAGGGACAAAGCTGGTGGCAATCTGAGTTGTAGAAGGCTCTATAGATAGAGCTGCCCTTCGTCTTTGGACTAAAGCTAAGGTTGCTTTGACCACAATTCAATGTTCAAAGCAGCCTTTGGGCATAGGAAAGCTTCTAAGACTGGGATGTTCTGGGAAAAAAATTGGGGTGGTCTATATGGCAGGTCCCCTCTTTGCAGTAGGTATTATTTGCTCTTAGTACTGTTTTCCTTGATGTGTTAATGGCTAGGAAGCTGATTGATACTGCTTTTAGGGTTTGGTTATTTATTTTTGTATTACCTTTTGTATTAATAAAAGTGCCTCAGAGCCTTTTCGGAATTTAGTAGCACATAAATTGCAGAAATAAATAAAATAAATTAATAAACAGACTTTTAGGTAAGCTCAGAATAAAACCCACAGTCAATATATAAAGAAGGGTCTAGAATCCACTGAGAAGTAAATATCCACACACACCCATGCCTAATACTTTGTATGTCATTGTAAAAAACCTTATATAATTTTTTAGAATTCGATGCATTGTCAAGACTTGGCATCCCTGATCCTGTGAGCTACATAAAGAAAAGATACAAGTCTTTGCCAATTTTGTTTCTGAAAGCATCTTGTGTTGGTCATGAAATTTTGGATCAGGTGGAGGCATCTGTGGACGAAGCCATCAATTCTGGTCTGTGGGTGGATATTATGGTATGCTTTTTCTGACTTTTGATTAGTTTTATTGTTGAGAAATAAGATCTAGTTTTCAGTGACATATGTTGTCTGTAGAAAGTCCTACATTCAATCCCAAATCTATGTGGGAAGGGCTGAGAAAGAGTCTTGAATTAAATCTTACAGAGTACTTCCAATCATAATATGAGATACGATGTATTGTACCTGTATTTGTATGTAGTTCTATAATATAATATTGTATATCTAATTGTGACAGATTGAAATAGTGTGAGTTCTAGAAGTACAGCCTCTCCAAGTGTGAGACTGTTGAAAATCATTCGACAATCATTTATTCTAATTTGAAAAGTATTACGGGTTTAATTTCAAAGAGTAGCTTATATCAAATCAATATTTAACCTGAGCAACAAAATGTAATGCTGTTTGAAGTGCTATTTTCTTATGAATCTTGAATGAACAGATTTATTTCTTAATATAGCCTTCTGTATAATATCAGTGACATACTTTGTATTGCTCCATGATTCAGTTGGGAAGAATAATGTATTCTATATTTTGAAATTCTATCAGATTTGTGACCGTTTTTGTTTTGTGATCCTAGCCTCTTCTTCCAAGTTCATTATCTGTAGAAGATGCCGGCATGTTGCTTCAGCAAGTGATGAGATCCTTCAATAAGCAACCTTCAGCCTTGGTCTTTGGTGACACTAATGTAGTCAGTGAAAAATTTATCAGCAGCTGTGCTGATTTGTTTAGTGATCTTATGCACCAGAAAGCTGAAAAGGTTGGTTTACTGAGCGTAACATTTCAAAACAATCCTTGGAGAAGATTGCTTGCCTAATTTATAATTTCTAAGAGGGTAGCCTAAGCAAAATTACAGGCAAGACATGGATACTGTAAGCAATTTTTTGAAGCGTTGCAGTATAAAGTGTAAACATTTATCTGCAGGAAAAACAGCCATTTAGAGAGAAAGACCGAGTAAGATTAAATGTTTCCTATCAAAAACTGACATAATGCAGTATGTAGTATCCAAGATAATAGTAATGGATTTGGATCTGACACATACCGTATTTTTTGGAGTATAAGACGCACCTTTTTCCTCCCTAAAAGTGGCTGAAAATTTGGGTGCGTCTTATACTTCGAATGTAGCTTTTTTTTTCCCAGCCCTAACTAGGTGCTAACAGATCTTCCCAGCTCTTACCTTGCAGGCTCTTTCATTGTTACTCTCTCAGAAGAATATTTTTCCAGCCCTAAGTCTTTGCAGGTTTTTTTTTCATTGCTCTACTTGCTCCAAAGAAGTTTTTTTCTAGCCCTAACCAGGTGCTAACGATCTTCCAAGCTCTTACTGGCTTGCAGGCTGTTTCATTGTTATTCTCTCAGAAGGTGGTTTTTTTAAGTCCTAACCAGGAGATAAAATAATGTGCTGAAGCTGCTCCGAATAAGTTTTTTTCTAGCCCTAACTAGGTGCTAACGATCTTCCCAGCACTTACTGGCTTGCATGCTCTTTCATTGTTACTCTCTCAGAAGAAGGTTTTTTTAAGTCCTAACCAGAGGATAAAATAATGTGCTGAAGCTGACCAGACTAAGGATGCTAGCCAGATAAATACCTGGTAGGCAGATTGTTTTCCCTTATTTTCCTCCCTAAAAACTAAGGTGCGTCTTATACTCCGGTGCATCTTATACTCCGAAAAATACGGTATGTTACTTTTGCAGAGATTATTGGAGCTTGTATCTGTCATCAAAATATAATAATCATTCCCCATTAGAGAAAAGAATATATAGTTCAGTTAAACAGGGGTGAAATCCAGCAGGTTCTGACAGGTTCTGAAGAACCAGTAGTGGAAATTTTGAGTAGTTCTTAGAACCGGCAAATACCACCTTTGGCCGGCCCCAGAGTGGGGTGGGAATGGAGATTTTGCAATATCCTTCCCCCAGGAGTGGGGAGGGAATGGAGATTTTGCAATATCCTTCCCCCAGGAGTGGGGAGGGAATGGAGATTTTGTAGTATCCTTCCCCTGCCACGCCCACCAAGCCACACCACGCCCACAGAACCAGTAGTAAAAAAAATTGGATTTCACCACTGGTTCAGTATTGTCTTTCTAAAGGTAGCCAAAAAGCCCTGGGAAACAGCTAACTGATATAAAGCTTTGGCCTTTCCCTGTTTATTCTTTACTGGTGTGCAAAGATACAATACTTTGCCACTGAGTCTCTTCCCAGGTGTCTCAACTGATGCACTTGAGACAACATTGCAGTTAAACCAAGTACAACGGAGAGGGAACAATGATTTCTATGTCTGTAGAAATATATAGGCAGGATTTTTTTAAAAAAAATCAAAAACACAAAGCAAAGTGGCTGATCATGCACATGCAAATGGACAAATGAACAGCTGTTCAAAAAGAGATGATTTGCAAAACGTCTTCTGAAGGACTTGTCCTGAGCTTTTTTTAATTTGCCTATCTCTGAACAAGGCTACAGACATACATTCTTATAACTAGAACTGCTGCCTGACTTGGAGAGGAGTGCACCAATGGCTTAGCTTTACAGTTTTTATGACATGGAGGGTATAATTGAACTGCAGATTGCCCACATAGGATCTCATAGATGTCCAAACCATTTCCTCATTACATAATTTTTCTAGGTTTAGCTTCAACTGAATCACAGATTCTATATTCAGTTCTGGGTCTAGAATTTAAATGAGATACCGTATTTTTCGGAGTATAAGACGCACCTTAGTTTTTGGGGAGGAAAATAGGGAAAAATTAATCTGCCTACCAGGTATTCCATCTAGCTAGTCCTTAGTCTGGTCAGCTTCAGCACATTAGTTTGCTGGTTTTGAGCACACGTGCTTGCTTTTTATCCCCTGGTTGGGGATAAAAAACAATTTCTAAAACACTTCACTTCGCTCTCTCTTCAGAGAGAAAAACAATGAGAAAAGCAGGCAAAGGGAAGATCTCTTCGCTATGCTTCACTCATTAGCACCTCGTTAGGGCTGAAAAAAAGGCGGAAGATCAGTTCATCGTTAGGGCTGAAAAAAGGCTTCTAAAGCCCAGAAGCCCAGCTGATTGTCCAAAGGAGCAGCAATGAAAAAAGCAGGCAAAGGGAAGATCGCTTCACTTGTTAGCACCCCGTTAGGGCTGAAAAAAAGCTTAGTAAAAGCTACATTCGGAGTATAAAACGCACCCAAATTTTCAGCCTCTTTTGGGGGGGAAAGGGTGCGTCTTATACTCCGAAAAATACGGTAAATTGGGACCTTCCGTGATTGATCTCATACTGCTTCAAATTTCTTTTGGTCTCAGGCTAATACTAAACTGATGGGTAGATAACTGAAAATCTTGACAACCCACAGGAATTCCTAATATAACATACATATTTGGATATGATCTTCATTTCAGGAAATGAAAAATGACCCCGTTCATTTAATCACAGAAGAGGACCTGAAACACTCTGCTCTTACAGAAAACACATTTTTGGGCAGAAAAGAGAAAAAGGATGAAAGAAGGAAGAAAGCCTCAGGTAAAGAAGCGGGACATAATCATGGGTATCCAAAATAATTTGTACTTGTCTCATCTTGGACGATCTGGGTTTCCAATAGAAATTTTGAGTTTTAGATACTCTGTTCTAGATACAGTGGGAAACTGAATGGTCTTGTTTCAGATATGGAAAGTTCCTTTTTTTTCCTGGACAGAAGGGTTTCCTGTGTTTTGTTCTCTTTGATGTGGTGGTTGGAACCAATCTTGCCTGTTGTAGTTGACTTGTTATCTTTTGAATTCCCCGTTTGAAGCTGACCAGCGGAAGGAACGGTGGTGTTCCTTCTGTTGTTGCCCTAGGGAGGCCGGGTTTTAGCTAGAATTTGGGATGATGACCTAGTTTAGGCAGGTCGGGTAATAGTTTGGGTAATGAAATGTCTGCAAGAAAGCAACCAAGCTCAGAGAGCACCAAGGACCCCTTGCAGTCTTTCCATTGTGCTGCTGAGGAGATAGTAGCATGGTACATGTTTACTCAGAGTTAAAGCCCTCTGGCTTTTCTGGGGCCTGCCTTCAAAAGCATTTTATTCCTCTCTCTGCCCTCATTCTTAAAAATTGTGAATCTTCTGGAATAGGGATTGCAGGCAGTGGAAACTTATGGTGGGAGGAAAGAAAAGAAAGTTCCATTGAACAAATATCAAAAATTTTATTAGTGTGGATTGCATGAAAATCAGTCAAACCTGTGTTAAGTGATGTTTATCACAGGATGGATAGCTAAAAGACGGTTTTGTTCTCCAATAACAATAACTATGGAGGAACAAACACAAAACATTTTTTGAAGAATGCACTTTATTCAGGCATTTCTTTGTAAAAGTGTTTTAATATAAACAATTTAAGCCCTCAGTAACAATGCCGCTCTGTAATTTTTCTGCTTACAACTATTTAGTGGAGCGTACATCTAAAGCGTTTGAATACAGCTTGTAGCTAAAATGTTTTGGCTGGTTTAATTGGGGTCATTTTATATGAAAAATACTACAGGACATTGTTCTGTTTAAATTACCTACAATAATTGTTTCCCCTCTTTTGAAAAACTGTGTTATTTTAATTCCAGTGTTGGAGATTTAAATGTGTTTTCTTTCATTCCTAAGCAAATGTATGGTTGAGGTCTTGGCTATAGATGTTGCTCTCTTTTTCCTAGTAACTGTTTGATTTACATAGGAGTTACATTTTGCAACCAGTTCTATATATATTTTATGGATGAAGAGAAAAATTAGAACAAATATTGAACTATTGTGCTCCTAGTTCTCTTTAATTCATTATTGTGCAATCATGTCACAGTGGTTTTTACTAATTCCATGCATACTTTTATAAATGCAGGACTACTATTTTTTTTCCTGTTTGTTTTCACAAGGATATCAGTTCCATTTCATTATGTTTATGAAAATAGATGATGTTCTATGAATGTGTTCCGTGAATATGACTTGACTCATTCATATGGCCAATGGTAACTATATTGTTTTTCCACCAGAGGGCACTGGAAGGGTGAGAGATAGTGGTGGTGGAAATGCTAGAGAAATCAAAACTAAAAAAACCAAAAAGAAGGCAAGAAAAGATGCCGATAGTGATGACGAGGCACAAGCAAGTAGCACAAGTAAGTAGTGCTTGCTTTGATTATGCCACCTCTTGTAGTTTTCCAAGTCTATTTTGTGTTTCATTTCATTTGTACATGCTTGGGTTATCATAAAATGCATGCCTACAAAAATGTGTATGTATATGAACATACCCCCATTAAAGAGTTAAATATGATGATGATTTTAATAGATAATGCTTTGAAAAGTGTCTTGAAGTAAATTAAGGACAATGTGGAAATGACACTTCCTGAAAAGATCTATCTCAAATACTAAAGAAATGAACAAGAACAAGAAATTTCAATATACAACTCTTTAGTTACTTTAATTTTTAATTGATTTTTACCTTAAAAATTACATTTGATTGTTATCTGGTGGCACTATGCAAAGCATTTGAAGGAAGGGGCTGCTTTAATAATTCAAGGAGAGGTGAATCATTTATGCTTTGTATGTTGTGAAGCACCTTAATAGCAACAGCAATAGCACTTAGACTTATATAATGCTTCACAGTGTTTTACAGCCCTCTTTAAGCGGTTTACAGAGTCAGCATATTGCCCCCAAAAATCTGAATCCTCATTTTTTGCCAACCTCAGAAGGATGGAAGGCTGAGTCAACCTCGAGCCTGGTGAGATTCGAACTGGTGAGATTCGAACTGTCAAACTGCTGGCAGCCAGCAATCAGCAGAAGTAGCCTCCAGTACTGCATTCTAACCACTGTGCCACCACAACTCTTAATCAAACGCTTTGCCCAACCCCAATACCAGATGTATACCAATACATTATTTGCACCAAGTAGCAGTGATGGGACATTTAAACAAGTAGTTTGGGGTAGGAAATCCATTTTATTAAGGCTATCTCATAGACTGTTTTCCTGGATTAAATAATTACAGATTTTGAGTCACCTGTCTCCTGGTGGCTTCACATTCACATCCATGTAGTTTTTGTGGCATCTGTTCAGAACTGGTTTGCTATGAATTCTTCCAGGATGTTTCTCAGTTTCCTTGTCCAACCTACAACTATAGTTCCTAAATTATTTGTAGACTAAGTACTAACTAGGTTTGGCCATGCTTAGCTTTTCGAGATCAGCCAAGACTGTTTAAATAATGCACCTATCTGTGTTTTGAATTCAATTCATCACCATAACTTTATAAGAAACAAATCTTAGATTTGTGGCCTGAACATATCCATCATTTAGAATAATTTTGGAGCAATGCTCAGCACCTAATGTTTTCCTGCAATGCAGAATTATCTTTGATATTAAGATGACTTTATTTTCTGCTAGCTTTTACTGTAAAGATCTAATAGCTTCTTCTATCTATAAGGATCTGTTAAGTCAATTAGAAATGTTTGTCATATTACGACAGGTAGGAGCAAGCAACTTGAGATCCATTTTATGTCACAAGAAGAAATTGAGGATGTTTTAAGAAAGCACATAAGGGACTGCCCTGAAGAGCTCATCACAGAACTTGCGGGTCATCTAATCAGGTAGCTGCAATCATTTATCTTGGGAAAATATTAAAACTGCATCTCTTGTACACAGAGACATCTACAGGAGCAGCAGAGGGCAAGTGACAAAATCTGCATTGAGGCACACATTTCCACTCCTTACATACTTGGTGGCAATTTCACAGTGCAAGAATGGAGAGAGTTTGCATTGTGAAATCTCAATGGGATTTTTGTCATCGCTGCAGTTAGAAATGGATGCCTGCACCTATATTGCCCACAACTGGCCAAGCAGAAACCCAGCATTTCATTTTGTAAGGAATACATAGAACTTGAAAGGGCAGAAACATTTTTCAGTATTTTAACAAATGAAACTACAGCTGCAGGTAGTTTTGTAATATTATTCAGGTATGGATCGTTGTAATGTTTGTTCTTTCCAGAGAGATAGAAATTTATATTATCTTAGACCAGGGGTGTCAAACTCGTGCGGGCCAGATGCGTCACATGCTGGCCACACCCATGCCCAGTTTAGCGAAGATGGGAAAAGTCGTGATACGTCACGTGACGACACTGTGATGATGTGAGTATGACACCCCTGTCTTAAGACTATCCAGTAACTATCTGGGGATATCCTGTTAGATGCAGTGCATTGACAAATCCCTGCAACTTTCATAATTTTTCCTACATGCACATAGACGTACGATAGATGCATAGAATCACTCCCCATACATGTCTAGAGAGTATTTTGTTCTCACTAACAGTTGCATGTTACTAATTTTTCTCTTAAGTCACAGATAGTAATATTTGTGAAACGTTGGTAAATATAATAAGAGCTAAAAAGATGCTTATCTTGGTTAGAAGGATAGAAATACAAATATAGTCACCATGGACTAAAAATAGTCTCTGGTTTGATCTGCAAGTGTATTCTGATTGTTTTGTAATCATCTAGCTTTATCTAGAGCTTGTAACTTGTGGCTTGGTTGCAATTTCACAGTGCAAGAATGGAGAGAGTCCGTGCTTTCTTAGATTCCCTTATGGTTCATGACCTGAAATCTTTCACACACCTTGGAAGGTTCATTCCTTCAAGCAGCTCCAGCTGATGAGTGAAAATGCTCCTGCTTTGTTAGGCATTAATGCCCCTGAAGAAATGAAACTTCTTTCTTGACTCTTGTTTTCTTGACTTTTAAATTGTTTGATCAATCAGCATATCCCAAGAAAAAAGTGAATGCTGCTATTAGTATCCAGCAACCTCAAATGGATATTAGAAAAGTATCACTGAAACAGCTAACCTTTGATTCCAGGAATTGCACAGGATGAATCAAGTGACTTATAAAAGTGTCTAACACCAGAGGAAATGGAGCCATGTATTCTCTATTTTCCCTCCACCCCCCCTGAATGCACACGCGTTCACACACACACACACACACACACACACACACACACACACACACACACACACACACACAATTTTCCCACCCACTATCAACCCTTCAGGATAGATCAACCTAGAAGACCAAAATCATATAGACCTATATTACTTGTATTATATGATTATAGTAACAGAATCTTGAATGCATTTCCTCCTCCCTTTATCTTTGTGAGAACATGTCTGATTTTTTTTTTCAAGTTACATTTCTTCCGCAGATTCAAGATTGTTGTTTTTTTATCTGATCATTGTCTTGGTAGCAACTCTTCCTCCTATCCCTCACCCCTATTCCATCTGCCTATTATGCCCGCTGGGAAAATTAATTTTAACAAGGCCAATAAGACACAAAGCACTGCAAGGGCTAATTCTTTTTCGTGCCTGGGCATTCTGCCACCTAGTATGGGGTCCTTCCCTTTCCTATCTTTATTGGAAGCCATTCACTCCTCTGTACTGATAGATGTGAAGGTCAGCCTGACATCAGCAGTTCTCTTGATTCAAGATCAGGCTGTTTTGTTTTGACAGTCTACCATTTTGGACCAATGGTTGGTTTCTGCTAATTGTCACCCTGCATTCTGTTTCCCCTCCCCCATCCTGTAGGCCCTTAACAAAGAACTATCAGGAAGTGTTGCGTTCAGTATTCATGTCCTCAACTTCTTATTCCGGAGCTAGCAGAAAAAAGACCATTAAGGATTTGCAGGAAGAAGTTTCCAATTTGTATCACAATATCCGGTTATTTGAAAAAGGAGCAAAACATTTCACAGGTGAGATAAAGAGCTTTCATAACAACATAATAAATAAGCATTTTGTTGTTAGAGTAGAGAATTATTGATTATGGAGAACTGAAAGAATAACAGTTGAGCTAAACAACAGATAGATTAGAAAAATTTAGGTAGTTACAGTGAGTGCCAAATTACAAAGGCTGGGTTTACACATCTTGAGAAGTCAATTTGCTTTAAGAATAATTTTTTGAAGATCATTATAGTGGTTTGGTTCAAACATAATTTTGAAGTTATAAAACTTGAAGTTGGGTTCCCATGGTTTTCTAAGGAGAAATTAAATCATATCATAATTCAGCATTCTATATGTGATGCTACTTGACTCTGATCAATCCAGGTTTTTTTTAAAAAAAATTAATCAGAAGAAACAAGAAAAACAGATATATATATATATATATATATATATATATATATATATATATATATATATATATATATATATATATATATATATATATATATATATATATATATATATATATATATATATATATATATATATATATATATTAGCTGTTTACTGTGCAGTAGCTGAAGTGCCTCCATTTTTTTTGTTCCAGATTTATTTTACCTCTTTGTTTCATATGAACCATTTTTTATTGTTTGCTAACTGTTTTGATTTCCAGCTGGTTAATGAACCTGCTGCTTCAATTTCTTTAGACCATTTTCTGCTACAGTTTTGGCTCATTGTTTTTTCTGGTCTTCTCTCTGCTGCTTCATCTCTACCATACTTTTGTGTTGATCTTTATTGATTCTATAATTTGTGATTTACATAGTATGGGTTGTTGTTGTTGTTTTGTCTCCTGGAAGCAGGATGACCTAGTTTGAAATATTTGACATTTCCAGCAAGCTTTTCATGCTCTTTGATTTTAGTAATAAAAGCAGCTGGACACAGAGTTTCACAGTGTGACCCAAAGAAAGTTTACTGGATATAAAGGGATAACTATGGCAAGAAATCTGTTTCTTTTTTATTCCGAGATTTCTATTTTGCCATTTAATCCGAATATACATATTATGCTGAACTTAGATTGTGGAGATTTCTTATGTAATGTGCTGATTTTAAAGTAGCATTTTAATAATAGAAATTTTATTTTACAGATGAGACGCAAAATAACATTGCCAAACACATGCTGAGGACAGTTTGTACAGATATCACTAATCTTATTTTCAACTTCCTTGCTGCTGATGTAATGATGGCAGCTGATGACTACACCACCATTACAATTGAGGTACTACAATGCAATTTTCTTGGTGTCTTGGTTTCTTAAATAATGATGGGGTTCCCAAGCTGTGCAGGAAATCTGCCCATTTATAGTTAATTTAACAACATTTCACTTTGTTTGATTATGGCCTCCAGAATCTTCCAAAACACACCTAAAATTTAACACTTACAGCTTATAACTTAAATTGATTTTCAAAAAAGCTAAAATAAGAAAAAGAGAGATGGGGAACTTGAACCCTTTAAGAGAGAAATTAAAGCAAATACATTTGAAGTCATTTTACAATAATTAAAATGGAAATAATATTTTCAGCAGCCTGCTGAAAACATCACACAGGTGGTGTAAGGACAGTGGTGGACAGGGGGCGCTAGCGTGCTATGGTCCATGGTGTCATGAAGAATTGAAGATGACTTAGTGACTAAACAACAACAAAAATTGGCAGGTTTATAGAAAAATGGGTGGTATTTCAGATATCCTGATCTTAAACCATTTAGTAATTTGTAGAAATAACCATCACCTTTAACAGTGCATGGAAACAACTTAGCAGCAGTACAATTAAGGTGAAACCTGTGTAGTAGAATCAACGTGACATATTGAAAAGCATCTGTTGTGTTACATTATTTTCTAATTGCAGTTTGAAACTTAAGTGTATCTTAAATATGTAGAAATAATCTAAACAAGAAAAAATTAAGCCAAGTATTGTATCATTTAGAATGAAGTAGCTGTGAGTTAGGTATCTTCTTTCCTCTCAGATTAAATAGCTTAAGGATAAACTTTTCAATATTTCCTGTCTGTTTCCCAGACTGGCATGTAAATAAAAAAATTATTTAGGACATTATCATCCAATTCTTTCCTTATTTGTAAAAATAAGGAAGAGATAGATTAGGAAAAACAAATTACACGTGTGTGTGTACGTTTTTAGAATATATTGATGTTTGTGAAATATTTACGCATTTTTGGAAATAAATAAGTTAGACCTTGAAACCTCACACACAGACACACACACCAGTTTTTAGAATATATTGATGTTTGTGAAATATTTACGCATTTTTGGAAATAAATAAGTTAGACCTTGAAACCTCACATTATCTTTAACATGTTATATTCTTCTTAAAACTCAAATAGATGAGGAAAAAAATTTTAAGTACATTATCTGAAGAGATGAGAGGTCCTTTAACAAAGCTCCATGTTTCTCTGAATGGCAAGGTAAGTTCCAAGTTAATTACAAGTTTATTTGTTGAAGGATATTGTTAATTATTTATTAGTTTAATAATATTTTGAAATATGTAGATATTAAGTCTGAACCACTCTTCCCCAACCACTATTAGGTTAATAACAGTCAGATTGGGGGGAAATGACATTTTATCTGCAAAGAAATCAAAATGGAGATGAAGGTAGGAACACCAATGGTAGAAAATTAATTTTCATGTCTATTTGGAGGAAGAGAGTTATAAAATCATAAAACTTCCTAACAGGAATAGGAAAAGTTAATTATATTTTTCTCAGTTGAGAATGTCAGATTAGTTTTTAAATGTACTGTTTTGCTTTTGAATGAAATCTGTATGAATTGTGGATAATTTTCATTTGATCCATCTCATTGTATTCCATACCTTGATATAAGAATTGTGTTTTGTTTTTTCTTATGTGACTCATTGTGATAGAACTACGAGGGTGAGTCAAAACGTAATGCCATTTTCTTTAGGACAGGTATAACTACCAACAGAGGAACATGTAGCATACATCAAAATGAAGCTGGTCCTCTGTGGATCACATCCCTACTTCTCAACATAGTCACTGTTTCTCTCAATAGCAATGTTCCACCTTCGAATGAGAGCATGTATCCCTGCCTCATAAAATTCTGTTGACTGTTCTTTGAGCCACTTCTTCACTGCAGTTTTCACTTCCTCGTCACTGGAATAATGTTTGCCAGATTTAGCGCCTTCAGACTATCATCTCTTCGGACCCATGAAAGAGGGTTTGAGAGGCAAACATTATTCCAGTGACGAGGAAGTGAAAACTGCAGTGAAGAAGTGGCTCAAAGGACAGTCAACAAAATTTTACGAGACAGGGATACATGCTGTCATTCGAAGGTGGAACTTCGAAGGCTATTGATAGAAACAGTGTCTATGTTGAGAAGTAGGGATGTGATCCTCAGAGGACCAGCTTCATTTTGATGTATGCTACATGTTCCTCTGTTGGTAGTTATACCTGTCCTAAAGAAAATGGCATTACGTTTTGACTCACCCTCGTATTTTTACAATGTGTAATGGGTAAAGAGAGAAAATGGCGGAGCATCTATGAAAGGTCTATCCTCACAATCAGTGATCAGATTTAGGAATGGAATCACTTTTCAGTTAACTGCATCTATCCAGAATCCTATATTTAAATTGTTGTTTTTATTTATCAAACCATTATATCTGACCTCTCAAATGTTTATCCTATATCTCACCTAGACTTACTATAGTCCTATCTGTGGTACATACCCCTGTGTGAACATCCTTGCTTCGATAGATGAAGAGTATTCTCTCTCTCTTTTCCCCTTTCTGGCGATTCATTGATTTACTCTTTTTTATATACCTAGAAAATAATATTTTTGTTAGAGAAATTGCTGGAACCTGAACTGGTAATAATGAGTTGTTTCTTTTCTTTTTTTAAGACTTTGGAAGAGTTTGTTTCTTGTCTTGATGCTGCTTCAGAGGCTTGTGATATTATGGTTAAAAAGGGAGATAAGAAGAAAGAAAGGTAACTGTTAATTTGGGGGTGATGGAAGATTACCATCTTGTTGTGGTGAAGATATAATAGTAATTCCTATGAGCCTGAGGGCTCCAGCTCTGTGTAGAATCACCCTTGCCAATAAGATAGAAAGGGGAGCGTGAATACTAAGACTAATCGATAGCACAGGGATTAGCTGGTCATGTTCTGTCTGAAGAAAGTCAACTGATACAGCAGAAGAAAAACTTCAAATTCAAGACTGGAAGAAGGCAATGGCAACCTACTTCTGTACTGTTGTCTATAAAACCGTAAGGTCAAGGCTGTAACATTTAGACAGGCTTTGAATGCCAGCTGGAAAGACTTCAACTTTGAAAGGCATTCATCTAATTCCCAGGGAATTGTTTTAAAAGCCCACAAACCAGATCAAATTGCAAGGATTTTGCTCACTGATGCTGCCAGTACTAGAAGAACAAGGGTTTTTTTTCCTTTTCTTTTTTTGCTTTTTAACTAAGAACATAGATTGTGGGGGGGAAATGAAATGAAATTAAAATTATCAGATTGAAAGAGGGAAAGAGAGAGGGGGGGAGAGAGAAAGAAGGAAGGAAGGAAGAAAAAAGAAAAGGAAGGAAGGAAGAAAAAGAAAGAGAAAGAAAGAAAGAAAGAAAGAAAGAAAGAAAGAAAGAAAGAAAGAAAGAAAGAAAAAAAGAAAAAAAGAAAAAAAGAAAGAAGAAAGAAAAGAAAAGAGAAAAATCTGTGCAAATGGAAATTAATCTAGTCATGATTTTCAGCTTTGCTCATGAGGCCAGATTTGTCTGTAAACATTTTATGGATAGAGAATTTTAATTATGTTATATTATTGATATAATGAAAACCTGTTAAATTCTTAAACATTTATTATCTGCTATTGTATTTAAAAGTTATAGTATAGGACTCCAAAATTAAATATAATTTAAATATTTTCAATTTTATTGGTAGGTGAATACAGGTAGATAGAGCAATATTTAGCAGTATTTAATATGCATATTGGCTCCCAAGAGAATGATCCTCCAAGCCCAGAGTTTTATGTTTTTTAATACATTATTTTGCAAACGTGCTGAATATTATGGTAAATGTCAACACAGTTCAGTTGATAAAAAACTTTCTTAACATTCTTCCTGTTTAATTTCTTAGACAACTCCTGTTTCAGCATAGACAAGCTCTGATTGAACATCTGAAAGTCACAGAAGATCCAGCTCTTATTCTCCATCTGACATCAGTCTTGCTGTTTCAATTCTCAACCCATTCCATGCTTCATGCACCAGGAAGATGTGTGCCACAGATAATTACCTCCTTAAGTACAAAGATCCCAGAGGTATTTTCACTGAAAACTAAGAGATTATTTTATATTCCTATGTCCCACTCGTAGTCATTCGCTGACGAATGACTCAGCACCAAACTCTCCTGATCGTGTTTTTGGCTCTAAGGCGCAACTGGTTTTGCCTAACCAAAGAGCAGAGGGTATTAAGAAAAGAATTGTGCCCAGTCCTGGTGTATGGGGTTTAATATGTTGGAAACCATATGTCATTCAGCAGGCTCATGAGTTTTATGCAACCACAAATCAGTCATTAAAGTTCCCAATGAATGTTAAATGGTTCTTCCAGTAATTGAGAGTTTGTTTATTAAAGTAGAGCTCCTCAAACCACACCATATTCACAACTCTGCCCCTGTTGGCCAGAGTCTAGGACAGGGGTGTCAAACTCACATCGTCGTCACATGACGTATTACAACTTTTTTCCCCTTTGCTAAACTGGCGGTGGGCGTGGCCACCATGTGACACATCTGGCCCACAGGCCGCGAGTTTGACACCCCTGGTCTAGGGGCATTGGAAGAATCCATGTCCGGATTCCAACACTTGTTTCCTTCCTGGTTGGTCTCTTCACAAGCAGCACTGCATTCCTCATCCTAGGATTGAAGGCCTTTTTCTTTTTTGAACTTATTTTTGTAGCTGACTGGCTTCATGTCTTTTCAGACATACGTGTACAGTTGAGCCAGTGCCTTTTCATTCCGTCAGCTTTGAGGCTTCGTGTCTCCACTCCAGCAGTTCTACATTTTTGTGGTTGCTTCTCCTCTAAGGTCATCTGCAGTTTCCAATTGAATCTCCATATTGAACCTGGCCTCACAATAATTAATATTACTATTATAGTCTGACTTGCAATCTTTGGGTCCTGGGCCTTCTCACAAGTGTCCATTCTGCATCTGTAATAGGGGTTGAGGGGGCAAAAGAAAGGAACATACTGACATTCATTATACCATTTTTATAATGACTTACAGTGCATTGGTAAACCACTATTTTTGAAGAACTGGCAAAATTAAAATAAAGTAGAGAGGTCTAAGAAAGGAGACTTTGCTATGACAGAGTTCCAGTGATTGAGAAATAGAGAGTTAGTTTTTGGAGATCCACTGGATCAAAAATTGACCTTTCGAAGAGTCTGACTTTGTGCCATAAGCTATGCTACCCTGGCATAATTTAAAAAAAATCCTTTCCCACAAACACACAGGATTTCTCATCTGACCAGTAGAAACAAATGGAGCTTGGGATATGGTAATGGATACAATACTGTCTATCGCTAGCCCTTAAATTGCACCGCTCATGGGCACTGCTATGTTCATTTATTGGAAAAGATCCATTGAATTTGATGAGCCTTGATTTTATGTGGATGTACAGAATTGTTTTGTAATGGGTTGCATTTCTGTTACCATATTTTAGCAAAATGTTTTAAGTCTGCAAGGAAATGAAAGCCAAATAACTCTGGGTTAACAAATTAGGCCATTTCTGGATCTGACATATTCTTCATAAAAGATCTAAAATGTGACATGGTGTACAAAACTGCACATTTCTCTTTTGCCTTGATCCCAATGTTATCATGTTCAAAAACATTAATTATTTAATTTGTTAAATTTTTATTCCACTTTCATTTTGTGCATCTCGGGGAAGCATACATAATTCTCCCGTCTCCCATTTCCCCTACAAAAACAGCCCTTGAGGCGGGTTGTCTGAGAGAAAAAAGCGAGTGGCCCAAAGTCTTCCATACTTTAAGGCAAGATTGGAACTCACGGTCTATCATTTCCTTTGATCCATGCTGTTTCTCTGGATTTTTGAGTTTATTTTTGTCTGTTTCATTTCATCTAATCAGCCTTCATAAAAGCCACTTTGAATTTTAATTTATTTCTTTTTAGGATCAGCATTCTCTTCTTGTCAAATACCAGGGATTAGTAGTGAAGCAACTGATCAGTCAAAACAAGAAGATTGGGCAAGGTGATGATGATTCAGTCGAGAGCACCTTGAACACAGAAGAAAACACAGAAGCAATCTGGAAAGAACTTCAGGAGCTGTCTGGCTCTGTCAAAGATCTTATTCTCAGGTCCAGAAAATCTTCTGTAACAGAGGAATGTTAAAACTAATAAACTTCCTTCAGGCTTCTCAGAGTCAGAATATTTTCTTAGAGAAAAACATTGCTGATGATCTTGAAACATCCTTGGCTTTTAGAAGCTTTGCTTGGAAAACTCTACTGTATTATGAAACCCAGAAGGTGATAATGTAGTAGCAGTGTGTGCATCTAGTCAAGAAATATTCATTGAATATTAATTATGAAGAAAGAGAAAATAACAAGAGCTCTATGTGGGAGGTGAGCAGTTAAATAAACAAGTTGTTGTTTTTTTGACAAAAATTATTTACATTTTAGTCAGTGGGCAGTTTATTTCCCTATTTTTTATACAGCTGATAATTCTTGAATCATTATTAGGCAGGTTTATAAACAGAATTAATACTCGGTTTTGGAGACTGGCTGCCTGCAGCAATGATCTCTAAATATAAAATATATTAGTTATATCAGTAATAGTATTATTAAAGTGCTTTATATAGAGTCGTGCCAATTTTCAGATTTTATACAGCACTGTCTAGGAAATTCTTTGTAATTTGACAACCTGCAATTTCATACATTCAATACAAGAGAGGTTTTTTTTCCACTTAGGAAATCTAGTATTTTTGCAAAATCATGACTTGCCTGAACATGGAATCATTCTGAAACATTTGGTAACAAACAAGACTGTGTTTTGGATCTAGTATGTTATCCTACAGAACTGTCCACTGGAGAAAGAGCGAAATAGCAATCTTTAGATTTCTTTCCCCCCTTAAAATTAATTGATTGTATGCCATCAAGTCAGTGTCAGCCCTTAGCAACCACATAGATTTTTCTCATTAAATTCCAACATTAACTTTCAGCATCTCCTTTTAATGAATATAGTACTAGTTTATTCATGCTCTGATCTTGCTTTAGATACTGGAAAGGATCAGAGAAATAAAATGACAGGGTTGTGATTTAAAATAACCTGGTCTTTCAACGGCCATCACTATAACCTTTTTTCAACACACATGATTTTTGATGAAGAATACAATACATAATGCATAAGCTCTTACAGTTGCAAAGTCAAAGCAATATTATTATGAAGAAAATGGAAGTGGCCAAAATTGTCTGGTATTCTTAAAGTTACTCAAAAAGGCTAAATACTATAAATTAAATAAAGTTACATTTATATTAAATATAAAGATATATCATTTTGATCTTTTGGGGGGGAGAAAATTTGCTCACCCAAAATTTTTTAAGATTCCTTGGAGGCCAAGTGTATTCTAGCTTATGTTTTTGCTAGCTTGCAGTATTTTTATAGTAAATGAACTTAAATAGGATCTATGGCTGTTTATTGCAAGATGCTGCTTCAGTAGTATCCATAATAATAGGATTTTATCTTCTTTCAGAAGGAAAAACAAGTTACAGTTTATCACTTGCACTTTTATCAGTTTCTGTATTTCTCAGTGTTGTTGAGTGAGTTATTTTGTCCTAATGCTATTCTTGGAGGATGTTGTTCTTATTTTTGTACAAAGTGCTGCTGTGTTCTTTCATTTTATCAAATTGTGTTAGCAGTATAATTTCACCATACTTTAACGCTATATTAAACATTTGGTTTATTGACACTCATGTAATTCCTGATCCCACCCACCCACCAGGTTTATATGCAGCAATATGGTAGTGCTTTTTGGATACTACCATATTAGCAGGTTTTATAATGCCAGAATTGATGTTTCTCCATGTCTTGTCTGCATTTGTAACATGATTTGCATCTGCTGGCTTCAGATCAAGGCACAAAATAGGATTATGACAGCTGGATTCAAAGGGAAGCAGTTGTCTTCTACCAAACTGGATTCCTTGGAAGAGTGTTTCGTCAGAAAAGCATAACAGAATTACTTGTCTCAAAATGATATTCCTTTTTTCCTTCCCTCTTCTTGGACAGATTTTTTTTCCTCCCTGTCTTATCCAAGTCTTACCCTACTGGTTTTCCCACACCTCCATCATGTACCATGATGTTGCTCCATGCTAGTATCCACATTTTGTGCCTGTCCTTCCCATTTTCTCTCTCTGTCCCTTACTTTGGATCAGACCTCTGCTACTTACATCAGTTCCAATTTTCTTTCATTCTTCAGTATTCTGCTTTCCTCACTGCTTCCAAGTTTCCTTTGGAGAACAGTCTTGCCTTATTCTGTATTCCTGTGCTTCCTTCATTTGTTCTTACAAATTAAACATTGCAATTCAATTTTGATCTACTGATCAAAAAGAATGCATAATAATCAAGTTTTTTAAACATCCCCCCCTCCACTGCCAGCTATGTCCAAATGTGAAAGGATCAGAGGCAATCTGTGAGTGTATGTATGTTTGTGTGTGTGTGCGTTTATGTTTATATTTCAGAGTTTCTCATTGAATCCCAACATTAACTTTCAGGCTCTCCTTTTAATGAAAATAGTACTAGTTTATTCATATTCTGATCTTGCTTTAGATACTGGGAAGGATCAGAGAACTAAAAAGACAGGGTTGTGATTTAAAATCACTTGAAAACTGGGAAGCAGCAGTACCCCCCCCCCCCCCAGGTTCCAGCCCAAATTTGCATGGAGTGCTCAATCATTTGCAGATAAGGATGAGTTGCTAATTTATTACTTGCCAAACGGTAAAAGCAGCCAAGTAAATCACCACATGCCAGCTTTATGTGTACATTAGCTAGTAGTCTCACTTTTTTATTCTAAATGTAACTATGACTTTTAGCATCTGTGGAATGTGTTGTAATCAGTTCTGTGCCTCCGTGTTGCATCCAAACAGCATAGCACTAAGCCAATGATTAAAAAAACACAGATGACAGAAGCTAATTACTCAAATACTCTGATTCTCATTTTACACAAGCCTGTTCAGCATATTTAACTTGTTACTGGATATAGCATTTTGTGATTATCTATCCTAAGTATATATACGATAATGCATTTCATAAGGGCTTCTGAATAAAATTATCTATTTAAAATGTTTTAACTACAGCAAGTAAGGTTTTCATATATTTATTCTAACTAGAGGATTACAGATCTTTTGCTATATTTGTAAGCAAGAAGAACCAACTTTAATACGTTGGGATATTTATTTTATCTTTTTAATACCCTGAGGTATCAAAATTACAATTCTGATACTGGTTTTAAACCAGACAACCATAGGCATTTATTAGACACTCCTGTGTCCCTGCATGAATCTGTATTTCAAATTTGCCTGGTGCAACAGATAAAGGAAAAAAATGCTGGTAATTTTTATATATTTTGTAATATGGAAAATAACTACAAACATAAATTTGAAAAAGGGCATAAATATAATAAATTGGAAAAGCAGTTGGGATGGAAGTCAACATTTTGCATGGGAACTCTGGAAGTTTACTATTTGTTTTAGAAGAGTAGAAGAAAGCTCCAATTTTATACAATAATTTCTACCCATGTGTACAAGTAATTTATTCTATAGATTGCAGAGTATAGTAATTTGCAACTAAAGTGGAACTAACACTGATCATTGTGCTTTGAAAGCTGAAAGTTTGTTCGATTCCAGTTAAGGAATACTATTTAACCATTTCCATTATAACCATAAACTGAAGAAAAACCTTGATGAGCTTGAAGCACATGAACAAGCCCAAAAGAAGTACCTCTCCAAATGAAATGGAATGTGTGGATGACCTGACTTAAATCAGAACAGAGCTGGAAGGGATCTTGGAGGTCTTCTAGTTGAACCTCCAGTTCAGAACCTATATCTGTGATGGTGAACCTATAGCACGCGTGCCACAGGTGGCACGCGGAGCCATATCGGAGAGTACGTGAGGCGTTGCCCTATGTAAGCTGATTTTCGGCCTTGGGAAAGGCCGTTTCGCCCTCAGGAGGCTTCAGGGAAGCTTCCTGAAGACCCGGAGTGCAAAAAATAGCCCAACGGGCAAACCGGAAGTTCAGAAAAACGTACTTCCGGTTTGCCATTGGACTGTTTTTTGCACTCCGGAGGCTTCAGGGAAGCTTCCTGAAGCCCTGGAGTGTGAAAAACAGCCCAACGGGCAAACCGGAAGTACGTTTTTCTGAACTTCCGGTTTGCCCAATTTGCTGTTTTTCACCATCCCAGGCTTCAGTGAGGCCTTTGCGCATGCGTGGGGGTGGGGGGGTGTGCATGCGCAGGAGGCAGCGTGGGGGGGTTGTGCGCATGGGGGGAGGGAATGGGTGTGGGCACGTGCGTGTGCGCTAGTGCGCACACGCACCCCCTTTTGGCACACCAACCAAAAAAGGTTCGCCATCACTGCCCTATATCATTTCAGACAAGCAGCTGTCCAGTCTCTTAAAAACCTCCAGTGATGAAGCGCACCCACAACTACTGACGGCAAGCTGTTCCATTGGTTAATTGTTCTCATTGTTGGGAAGTTTCTCCTTCCATGTTGCTTCTCTCCTTGATTAGTTTCCATCCACTGTTTCTTGTCCTGCCCTCTGGTGCTTTGGAAAATAAGTTGACCCCCCTCTTCAAATACTGGAATACTGCTATCATGTCCCCTTCTTTTCTTTAGCCAAACCTAAACCTGCAACCTTGGAGACAAGAGAAAAAGATGCTGCCTAGAGGAGATCAGACAAGGGGAAGGAGCCAGTGGTGGGATTCAATTTTTTTACTACCGGTCCTGTGGGCGTGGCATGGTGGGTGTGGCATGACTTGGTGGGCATGGCTTGGTGGGCATGGCAGGGGGAGGATACTGTAAAATCTCCATTCCCACCCCACTCCAGGGGAAGGTTACTGCAAAATCCCCATTTCCTCCCCACTCCAGGGGAAGGTTACTGCAAAATCCCCATTTCCTCCCGATCAGCTGGGATTCGGGAGGCAGAGAATAGATGGGGGCAGGGCCAGTCAGAGGTGGTATTTACCGTTTCTCCGAACCACCCAAAATTTCCGCTACCGGTTCTCCAGAACTGGTCAGAACCTGTTGAAACCCACCTCTGGAAGGAGCCTACAATTCTTTGACTGGCAGAGAATGAAACTTAGGAAAGACCTGCTCAACTGTCAAATGGTTAAAAGTGAGCACATGTCGAGCTACAAAATATGAAGTCAGCCAGGAGCAGCTATCCTGGATATGTATGTATGGGTTGGGCAACCGAAGGAAAGAAAAACCTTGTGCGTGATGATGTAATCACAACAGTGCTGTGACTTGTGTACTTGCATCAGACTTCCTGAAGCAATTATATAATTAATTGCAGCATTTGGGTGATTAGAGCAACCCTGTGACATCACTATGGTTTGCAGTGGAGGCTGCTGGTAGTTGCTTTTTAAAAGACAAAAAGAAATGGGTTTGTGCCCCAACACATTTCAAACACCTTGCTTGAAATGGAGAGCTGTAACCTGAACTGTTGGATCCAACTCAGACGGAGATGGCACCTAGGCAACCTTGATCAAAATGCTTCCAAAGGAGGATGGTATTCTGAAAAGCCAAGTGTCATGGCAGCCCAGAAGCTACGGTAGTATTTATGGAAAGATGGCCCAGTTTGGATGGGCCCATAGAATCTGGCACCTTATAAGACAGTGACTGACTTCATACATTTTACTAAGCCACCATGTAGCTGGTTTGGTTTTTGCTTAATTCAATACCATATAACCAGCCAACTGCGACTTAGTAAACCACTGTTCCACATGAACAGCTCTTTTATATGGAAAAAACAGGACAAGTTATTTTGCCAGTTGTGGCTTCTCAAATGCCCAGATCTTTGAAATGTCTCCTCCCTGCTTCTGAAGTATAAGCCTGTTTAAGACCCTCCTACATGGATTTGCACTCCAATTTGCAAGCTGTGTGTAATGACAAATAGGAAGGGAGTCAGCTGTTTGAGATCTAAAGGAAACAGTGACCTTCTTGGCTGCTTTTTCCAAAACCAAAAGAATCTTGCAGAAGAAAAACAGGGCTGGCGGTTGGAAATCTTGTTTCTTCAAGATTTTTTGTTTGTTGTTCTCAGGTCCAAAGATGACAAGAAGCAGCTGTTAAAAAAAAGGTGAGTATTGCGACAAGTTTTTCTTTTCTTTTCCAATCTATTTTTGCCTGTCATGATTTCAAAATATTAATCAAATCTGTACTAAGCATCTCCTCCCATAGCTGCAATTATGAACCACAATGTATTAACAAAATGTGTCAATTAATATTCACTATGTGGATAGTGGAAAAACATTTATATATAAAAAAGTACACTTTTAAAGAAGTGTGCATGTTATGCACTGGAAGGACTAATTAATGTTAAATGCTTCAGAAGTTTTTATTTGTTCTGAGAAAAACTATGGAATGGGAACATATCCAGAAAATTGAATAAGGAATAATGCTGCAGATTGTATGTTGATGGTGTGTTAAAACTTGTGTTAACCTGCAGTTAGAAGTCATATTCTATTATGTATTTGCTTATTTAGAAATAAATATCTTTATGATGCTCTTTGACCAACTGTTACAATAAAAACAGTATTCTGTGCAGTTATAAATACAACATTTTTAACAAGAGTATAAGTCCCTTGGTACGTTAAATAAATAAATAAATAAATACCTAACAAATTATTTACTGCTACCAAAAGGAATCTATCACCCTTGTGTGATACATTGCTAAATAAGATAATTCTTACAGTACTGTGGAGTAAACGGCATAGATGCCAAGATAAAGTAAAGTAAGGGCTATAAAAGGATGAGCAATGCTCAGGCAGGTATAGGAGAGAGATATTTATTTATTTATGGAAAAAATAAGCAGATTAGTGTATTTTACAGAGTACATTGTTCTCACCGTACGAAATATAAGGGTTTCTTAGAAGAGCTGATCATCACTACATTCCTCTAAAAGTTTCTAATTAAGTAAACAAAACACTACTTTAATAAAGTATCTTCAAAGATGAACTCTTAAATTGGATGATATGTATCTTCTATGCCTGGGAATTTTACAAGTTCCGAGAAGCCACAGAACAGGCCCACCACTCCCTGAAATCCAGAGTGGCATCTATGTAATGGGTGGGTATATAAATTTACTGAATAAACCCATCAATCTAACTTCACTTCCTGATGGTCCGTAATCTTACCATGAGAAGATCTCGTGGTTTTCTCTTCAGTATGTTGCTTTCAGGAAGAACAGAGGTACAAGCTGGCATTTCTCACATTAAAGATTAACAGTAACCGAGTTGGAAGGTACCTTGGAGGTCATCTAGTTCCAACCCCCTGCTCACGCAGGAGACCTATACTAGGGATTTGAACCGCCGAACTGCCGACCTTTCTGATCGACAAGCTCAGTGTCTTATCCACTGAGCCACCTAGTCATCTGATTCCAATTATTAACAATTAACCACGTCAATTCCCAATACAGGAATCTGCTTCTGCATCGTGTAACAAATGGGACCTGAAATAGGGATCTGTTTCAATTAGTCAAACAAAATATATTTTTTCCACTTTGTTGCAAGCCCCTCTTCTTGACATAGCCACATCTATGTATCTACTGCTTAAGCTTGAAATAATACGTCGAATTTCACAGCATGCAAACCTCCTTAGTTTCAGTAAGGTAGCTATTTTCATTTGCCTTTGGACCAGATTATTTAAATCATTTTAAAAAATGATGTTATGGTCAATAATTATGTCGACCATATGTCATAGTTTCAAACTTTTTTAAAAACAAAGAATCCATGTTTCAACCTTCAGGAACCGCATATGTTAGAGACAGGCTAATATTTTAAATTTAAAAATGTTTCAATGAGAAGAACCAGCTAGGACAAAGAATACTACCTGGACATCAGCAGATGCCTTCAGTTTTCTATTCTGCAATTATTCTGGTTGCATCCATACCAGGGGCGGGTTGCTTACTTACCGATACCGGTGCGCTGCGCGTGCATCCACATTTCGTGCGCGTGCTCGCTTGCTATGTGTGCGCGCCCCTCACACGATTTTGAAATCTCACCAAAATCTTGTGAGGGGACGTGCGCGTGCGTGAAATTTTGGCGAGATTTCGCTTCTGCGCATGCGCAGAAGCAAAAAAGCCCAAAAATTCTTTAAAAAGATGGCGACCCGCGCGACGGACCGGTGAAGACGGCACCAGAGCAGTCGCACTCAAATTAGGTAATCAGCGGGTCCCTACCGGAGCTGCGCACTGGACCACACCAGCAGGAATCCACCCCTGATCCATACCATATATTTGTGGCTCTGCATTACTGTGCTAAAACTGGCACTTTCATTTTTCTAATTAGAATCAGAATCGGGCTCTTTTTCGCCCCCAGTTCAAGTAAGCACTGAAGATCTGAAATGTAAGAGGCTACTTCATCACAAATGGTAGAATCAGCTGTACAAGTAGTCCTTGACTTACAACAATTCGTTTAGTGACCGTTCAAAGTCACAATGGCGCTGAAAAAAGCGACTTATCATTTTTCTCACTTATGGCCGTTGCAGCATCCCCAAGGTCACGTGATCAAAATTCAGCCGCTTGGCAATTGACTCATATTTATGACGGTTGCAGTGTCCCGGGATCATGTAATCACCTTTTGTGAACGTCTGACAAATAAAGTCAATAGGGAAGCCAGATTCACTGCATGACTGCCTTAACAACTGCAGGGATTCACTTAATCATTGTGGCAAGAAAGGTCATAAAATGGGGCAAAACTCATTTAACAAATGTCTCGCTTAGCAACAGAAATTTGGGGCTCAATTGTGGTCGTAGGTTGAGGACTACTTGTATTTCCTGCTCCTAGTCCCTCCCTTGCTATTCAACCTCTGCACAGCAGCTCCGTTTCATAGAAGGGATTCCCAAGTAGTTTAATCGTGAGAAGCATACTTTGAGCTCCTGAAACTCTTTGGGGAAAAAGAAAGAAACTTTATACCCCCATCATTTTGAAAAAAACTTTTTATTTTTATTTTTTACTTCTGTCAAGCTTGGAATTCCTCCAGAGAGCTACCAGGATGTGCCTTTTAGGATGTAATTCCTCTGCTTCAAATTTAGGACTTTTAAGTCTACTGCAGATTCCCACCACTCTTTATAGATTTTTCTTATGTAAATATATATAAATCAAATTTTTAAAGTAAAAATTTAAAAAATATTGGAAGAACCTAAGTCTTCCATTTTAGGTATGGATCATGCTATATTTGGTTGATTTGGTCTTGTGGAACAAATCTGGTGTTCTAACGAAGCACATTTGTGCGTACAAATGTAAAACCAATCTAATATCCAGGAGGCTGTCATGTTAGCTGAAAGAGATTAATGTGGTACTATTTTTAAAAAATTCCTGGGTAATCTGACATCACTTAAAGAATTTTAAAAGGATGCAAGATCAAACAAAGGTTACCATAAATATTTTAAAAGTATTGAATCAACAAACTTCATGCCTAAATGGAATTTTCTCAGAAGTAAGAGTCAGGTAGATTGGTGTTTTTACCCATCTACCCTCCATAAAAAAGAGGGATAAAATTAGGAAACATAAACCTAGATATTAATATATTACTATGAGGAAAAAAATTCTGACATGTCACTTGTTCTAATGTGATGTTTGTTCTAATTTTTTTATTGATATTTCATACCCTTGAGATTTAAAAAAAATATTTTTCTCAATATGGATAGAATGAATTTGTCTCTAAATTTGTTGACATTGTGGTGTGTGTAAGCTGAAAAAATATCTGCAAAGGCAGATAACTTAGTTTTCTTAGTTATGAATTGATTTTTATGTTTAAAATCATATTTCTGTGCTAGCAATAGAAAACACAAGAAGTTAAAAACCAAGGATGATAAAAAGGTACTCTTTGGTGTTGTAGTTTAATTTCATAGGATACGGAAGAAGGGAAAAGAAGCTAGAATATGTAAAAATGCCAGGCACAGGGGTGTCAAACTCGTGGCGTCACATTGTCGTCATGTGACGTATGGCGACTTTTTCCCCCTTCGCTAAAACAGGGTGGGTGTGGCCAGTGTGTGTTGCATCTGGCCCGGGGGGCGCAAATTTGGCACCTCTGGGGTAATGTGTAAAAAGGGGTCATTTTATAACAGTTGCAATATTGAAGGAATATTGATTGGAGTGAAAGCAAAAATGCAGCACCAGCTTCAAAGTTTGAATTTGGTTGATAATTTCTCTGTTGACCTAAAGTTAGGAGATTTTCTTGCCATATACGAATGTAATCAGTTATTCATGAGAGATAACTTTTTTTTCCTTTATAATCTTTTGTAAACCCTTATTCTGAGCTCTTGGTCTGAGTGGCTAGGAGCACAAAGATCCAATTTTGTTGCCAAAATACCATAAAAACTTTTTTCAGATCTTAATTGTTGTGGTTTATAGTTCTGTATAATGCGTTAGTTTTTTCCCATCACATCATATTGTTAACTCTGTTATTTCATTTCATTCTACTTCCATGCAAGTTACTTTATGGTGGTCTAATCTATAGAAGTGAAAGAAAATATTGGCAGCATTAATGATAAACAGTGTGACTAAAAAGGGATTTGATCAGTACTGACAGATGTTTCTCAAAGTTTTTCTGTGACAGGAAAAATATCACTTAATTATGAATTTTAAATGTACCTTCATTGACCAGAATACAACCTTCTTTCTAGCTCTATAGGTTGCTGTTAATGCCACCTTTCTGTCTGTCTGACAAATGAGTGTATTCTACATGAGGTCATCAGCCATTTATATAGTCCAAGTAGTTCTATGTGGAGCCCAGACTGGTTTGAGTAAAATTGATTTTTGATTCCACATTTTGTATCTGCCCTTTAATTTAATTTAAAATCAGTTGTGGCAGGAAGTGTGGTGGGCACCAAGAAGATACTTGTGGGCATATTTATATTTTATACTACTTCATAGTAAATATCATGTTAAAATGTAACTTTTTACAGAAGAAACAAAAAAAGTGTGAAAAGTATTACAGGTTGCCCTTGACTTGCAAGCAAAGTTGGGACCAGAATTTTTTTTTTTTTTTTTTTTTTTTTGCTAAGCAAAGTGATTGTCAAGTGAGTCATGTCCGATTTTACCACCTTTTTCCACAGTTGTTAAGTGAATCATGCAGACCTTAAGCAAACCAGCTTCTCCAATTGACTTTGCTTGGGAAGGTTGCAAATGGTGATCACATGACCTCCGGTCACTGCAGCCATTGTAAATACATGCTGGTTGCCAAGTGCCAAAGTTTTGATCACATGATTGTGGGGACGCTGTAACAGTCTCAAATACAAGAACCAATCATAAGTTGCTTTTTTCCACTGCCATTGTAACTGTGGTCACTAAGTGAATGGTTGCAAGTCAAGGACAAACTATACTCTGATGTAGGTTTAATATGTGAACATTGGTTCTGCATGAATGCAGTCACACAGTTAATAAATCTGCACCCTGAAGAACCAAAGAAAATAGGATTTAATCTTTTAGTCCAGCAATGTCAGCAGCAGCAGTTCTCTGTCTTTTTATCTGATGTAACCAAACACAAAATCTAACTTCTAGTGAAATTAAAGTCCGCATGTTCCTCTAAAGATTAGGCTCAAAGAAGCAGAAAAAAATTCCTCTTCAACAAAGTAGTGCATCCCCATATTTATCTTCTGAGGACAGAAGAAACAGGAATTAAATCACTCTGATGGGCTGTTTTGGGCCCATGAACAAACCTGGATTAAGTCACTCACTTTTTCACTTTTTTGTCATTTCTGTCTTGTGGTTTTACCTGGTATTTGCTGCTTTTAATACAGAGTCAAGATCAAAACATTTCAAAGAGGCCTCTTTTCTATCGATGCTGACAAAGATATAATTTAAAGAACTGGCAGAAGACAGCTCCCCAATTCCAACTTGTCTTTTCCAATTTCAGGAAAGAGATTGACAAAATTTTAGGACTGGGAAAATGATACTGGTATAATAAAGTTCAAAGGAAGAATATATTAATATCCATGTCTGTAAAAAAAAACAGTGTATGTTTATGGGATTATGTTAGTTATAACAAAGCTAACCAGTCAGGATAAGCACATCTAACTCATAGTAGTTGTCATTCAGTTCATGATCCCTAGTGGATAAAGGTAAAGACAAAGGTTTCCCCTGTCCAGTCACTAGGCAGGAGCTGGGACAAGAACAGGAGCTCATCCCATCACATGGTACTCAGGTCTCAAATCCAACCTGTCAGCTTTCCAACTGACAAGCTCAGTGTCTTTAACCGCTAAGCCATCACTCCTATTAACTCTGTGGATCTGATAAAGATGCAATAAAAAAGAAAAGTTATTTACTTCAAAACTAAAATTAAATTTGGAGAAAGAACTCTGACTTAGTCACCTTCAGTTGAACACCTGGCACTACCAGTTAATATAAAACAGAAAACACTTCATAGTTAGCAACTGTATAGCTTTTAAGTTTCAAACTACATCACAGGGTTATCTATCTGTAATCCTTATCAGTTATGATAAAGCAATGCTTTTAAGTTTCATACAGCAGATCGAAGGATTGAGACTGAAAGAACATACCTTGCTCCCTTGTTCTTTCATTTGCAGAATTCATCAGAAAGAACAGGAATCAGATGAAAGACATTTTTAGCCAACTGTTGTCACAAATTGAGTATGAACAATGATCTTCCTTGGTCTAGCTAGGATCACTAATTTTTTAGGTCTATATTGTTAATATAGTTACATGTTCACTAGGACTTGATTTGTTGGGTTCACACATTATGCTCAGACATAAATCATGACTTGCCAACCACAGGGGGTTACTTCACCCAATATTCTAAGCCAAAACCAACACACTATGACTTAGAGTGATATGTGAACCCTACTCATTGAATCTGGATATTTCTGCATGGTTTATTATCCTGTCACTCTCTCTGCATGCTTTAAATGTATAGAGGATAAAGTTGATACTGTTTAAATGATTAACTGGCAAGAATTCTGTGCTAAATGATTCCAGCTATGTACTCTTAATTCATAACCATAAAGAGTGGTTTGTTGGAGCAGACTAAAAAAAATTTCCATTTAGAATATTTTAACAATTCTGATAGCCAGAAGATGAATTTTAAAAAAGATGGTAAATGATCCATTTTCTACCAAATGTTCTCTTTTAAATATTTATAAAACAAGCCATTGTAATCTATGCATACAGTACATTTCTGGAAATAAAGCTCTTGAAATCAATGCTCTCTCTCTCTCTCTCTCTCTCTCTCTCTCTCTCTCTCTCTCTCTCTCTCTCTCTCTCTCTCTCTCTCTCTCTCTCTCTCTCTCTCTCTCTCTCTCTCCTATAATACTTCTTTGCCAAGCATACAGTAAGTAACAATGCCTATTTGTTTGTTTGTTTATTATAAGAAAATTTCACATAGGAGTTCAATATTCCTGCTTTAATTGTTCCAATGGAGCTGCTGACCACCCCCACAAATTGGATTTCAGCGTTGGAAAGGTTTCTACTCCAACAGTTATCTCTGTTCTTGGGATTTGTGGTGCTCTTCTCACTTATTTGATCTAAAACAAGCGAACAATATTTGCGAAAGTATGAGGCTTTCACATATGATTATGCTGTGGCTTGTTTTAATGGGTTGTGTTGTGTGTCATTTTGGAGAGTGGAAAGCTGTGACAGTTGGAGATGCAGCAAAGCACTTAAATGCAATGATTTTGAATGCTCTGGGTAAGAAATTTTCCACTGCTTATGCCAAATAAAGCTATTGCTATTTTTAGCCTGAGATAGCATTCCATCCTTGTCATACTCTTCTACTCCCCCACGCTGTCATACCACAAATCCTCCAGGAATAGAATTTAAAACTCAGTTCTCCATCACTAGTTCATTTTTACCAGAGAAATTTGCATTAGTAATAACTCTCATGGATGTGCTTATATATTTAGACAATAATATCTGTTATTTGAATACCAATCCCAGTCCAGTTCAGCACAGATCTGCAGGCAGGGAGAACCAAATTTAAGCAGTTTTTTTCTCTCAAGCAGATGGTAAACAAGGCCACATGATCATCTCTGTGCCCTTCCTAGAGGGCTTCAGACAAGTTAAGTCAATGCAGGAAGCTGGATTTGCTTAATGAGCATGGTGATTATGCAACAACCACCTTGCTTAGTTATGGAAGTTCCAGTTCCCATTGTTGTAAGTCAAGGACTACCTATATATGCATGAAGGTTTTGTCAGAGTTCCAAAAAACACCCCCAATGAAATAAAACTCCAAGGCTAGAAGTTCCTCAAAGTTTCAATTTATTAGAGATGTCATGTTGGCACATCTGGGAAAACTCAAATCTGAAGCTTCCAGGTTTTCCCCACCTAGTTGAAAGTTCACAACCCTCCCCCACACCCACAAGTTCATCACATGGTCCAATTCAATCTTCACATTCAACTGGAGACAACCCCCAGTCAGTTCCATCCAGGTGCAGGCAAGTGTCTTTGACTCCCAGAGTAAGGAATGTTGTTATGGCTAACCTACCACTGCTCCAACCAAAACCCCCTACCAATTTTCCAGACTAAAATATGTGGCAGTTAGGAAGCTGAAAGAGAAAAGATGGCTTCCAAAACTGACAGGCTTTTCTTTTTTTTGCAAAATGTTGAATTACCTATTCAGGAATAGGAAGCTGGATTTAATTTCTTCTCCTTCCCAGCCCAACAAGGAATGATTAGAATATAACTTAAAATGCAGGTGAGGGGTCCTTGCATGCCATATCCTCTCCTTTGAGAGAAAGAGAGAGAGACAAAGAAAGAATTAGACTTAACAGGGAAGTTAGAAATGAAATAGATAGTACTGAAAAACGTTGTAAAGTGTTAATTCACAATAGCAAGAGCACTTAGACTTATATACAGCTTCACAGTGCTTTACAGCCCTCTCTAAGTTTACAGGGTCAGCATCTTGCCCCCAACAATCTGGGTCCAGTAAATACCATACTATAGGTCAGTGATGGCAAACCTATGGCACACGTGCCACAGGTGGCACGTGGAGCCATATCTGCCGGCACGTGAGCCGTTGCCCTAGCTCAGCTCTAGCACGCATGTGCACGCCAGCCAGCTGATTTTCGGCTCACGCGAAGGCTCTGGGAGGACATTTTAGGTTTCCAGAGGGCCTCCGGGGAGGCAGGGGGCGTTTTCGCCCTCCCCAGGCTCCAGGGAAGACTCTGGAGCCTGGGGAGGGTGAAAAACGGGCCTACCGGGCTCACCGGAAGTCGGGAAATGGGCCATTTCCAGCCTCCAGAGGGCCTCTGTGGGGGCAGGGGAGGCCGTTTTCGCCCTCCCCAGGCATTGAATTATGGGTGTGGGCACTCGCACGTGCGTGATAGCACGCGTGCACGTACTTTCGGCACCCAAGGGAAAAAAGGTTCGCCATCACTGCTATAGGTCATTGCAGAAGAAGGTAAAAGTGAATGCCCACAAAATGAGAAAAGTTATATATTGTCATACACCATGTTAAAAATTGCTGAGTAGAATTATTAAAAACTGAAATAAAGTAGCACTTCAGAAATAGTGAGTTCAGACAATATCTAGTCAGCACTAGAATGTGACCAGTGATTTAATGCATGGAGAAAAATATAGGAATAAAGAAGTATCAGTAGAAGACTACAAAGAAGGAAGAAAAGTTTTCATTTGGTTGATTTCTTCTAAGACATATTCCAGAGCACACCCCTTTGAACCAGTTTACACATCTATGCTAAAGATGTGAATGTAGGTGTTTTTTTACCAGATAGTTCTTCTTTAAGCCCATAACAGACCCTATGCTATGGGGTGGGAATTGCACAGTGAGTCCTTCGGGAGTTGGGCGGCATATAAGAATAACAAAATAAAATAAAAATAAATAAATTATAATAGAGAGAATTCAATGAATCCAGCAGATGCGCTTGTGATCAGCTTCACTGGGAATTCTTTTGGGTTCTGTTTATTTCTTCATTCTCAGGAACCCGTGCCCTAATTTTAGCAAAGTTCTTCTGGTCCAATGGGCAAATAACGAGACTAAAATAGCTTGCCTGCAAGCCTCTGAAGATTCTGTTGTATCGTGAAGTTTGAATGTTTATCTAAAACGTGTTTTTCTCAGTTTGAACAGGCCAAAAATAGACATGTGTGGGTGTGTTGGGATAAGGAAGATTTGCAATGGACTGATAATGAATCTTTCTAGAAACGCATTTCTGAAAAATATCCAAAAATGGGGGATGATGTCTCGTGCTACTTCTCTGAAAAGCAATCTGCCAATCAGTTTTCTATTGATCTTGGTTGGTCCTATTGAAGATCATGGGGCTACCCTTGAAGAGTATCCGGAGACTCCAGCTGGTGCAAAATGCGGCTGCGCGTGCTGTGGTGGGTGTGCCAAGGTACACCCATGTGACATCTATACTCCGCCAGCTGCATTGGCTGCCCATCGGTCTCCGGGTCCAATTCAAGGTGTTGATCACCATCTTTAAAGCCCTTCATGGCTTAGGACCAGGTTATCTCCGGGACCGCATTCTGCCTCACACTTCCCTTCGACCGGTTAGGGCCCACAGAGTTGGCCTCCTCCAGGTCCCGTCGGCCAAGCAATGCCGCCTGGCAGGCCCTAGGGGGAGAGCCTTCTCTGTGGCAGGCCCCGTGCTCTGGAACCAACTTCCCCCAGAGACCCGAACTATCCCCACTCTGCTGGCCTTCCGAAAAGCTGTCAAGACATGGCTTTTCCTGCAGGCTGGGGGTAGAGCTTAAATCCACTCGAGCTCACCCCAAGTATGTATGGTTGTTGAATGGGTATTGGAGGTTTTCAAATATTGTGTTTTTAATTTTTATATCTCTTTTTAATGTGATTTTTATGAATTGGTGTCTTGTATTTTTTTCTGTTGTACGCTGCCCTGAGTCCTTCGGGAGTTGGGCGGCATATAAGAACACCATAATAAATAAATAAATAAATTTAGCACCCATAAAGAATCCTCTGCTCAATGTTAAAAACTGACAAGTTGTTTAATTTTTATATTTTGACTAGCGGGGGGGGGGGATTGAAAAAGACAGACTAAATCTGCCAAAATAATCAATGAGAATAATGAAGATTTAAAATTGTTCCTTCCTCTGTATTAGAACTTGGGGGTGGGAGGTTGAATCCTTGTGACAGTGCAGAACTTCCAAAATTGGGAATCTTGATCTTGCAGCCATATTATTTCATCGACACGTGCCTTGTCTTTCCATCTGCAGCAGCATCAAAAGGCTTAAAAATGGCCAGTGATCAGTCAAACTGCTTTCACTGCAAGGATTCACTTTGTGGAAAACGATACGTCGCGAAAGAAGAAAACGCTTTCTGTGTGAAATGCTATGACAGCCTCTTTGCTAACTTTTGTGAAAAATGTAAGAAAGCCATTGAATGTGACTCCAAGGTAAGCAGTAGTTAGTTTCATGACCATCTATATTCCCACTGGAAAATGAAAAAAAAAAAAATACCCAGACGCTCAGCTACGCAATTATTATTTATGATGTGAATCTTTTCTTCTCTAATAATTTGGAGATTCTTCCTAATGCTACTCTAATGTTAATGCAGCTATAGAAACTGATCCGGCTTAGATTGTCTACGCTGAAATCTTCCAGCCTCATGGGTTCGTTTTCAGCATGTTTTAAGTCAGCAGGGAACAGAAGAATGCTATTACTTATTTAAAACTTTGGAAACAATTTAATTTGGGTAACGAATTTAGCACTGTACTACGCAATCATTTTTTTCCCTGTACTATCTGATGTGGATGTACTACTAAATGAAATAACCTACAGATTGGCAATCTGCTACTAGTGGGACCCTGGATATCTACCTAAGCACCTGGCAAATTTACCGTCCACTTGTTTTGTGAGCAACAATTCCTAGCAACCTGGTAATTATTAGGGAGTCATGCTTCTAATATCAGCTTTACTTCCAAATGTATTCCTGGACAACAGAATAACACATAGATGTTAGTACAAATAAACAATAAACATGGATGGAGGTTTTCTTTGGAAACATTTGATTTGTCAATGAAACAACAGAAAACTAAAGTAGGCAGAAGTGATAGGGACAATCCTGGAAGGGGACAGGGGCCTGCAGGTAACAATTTCACCAATTGTCTCTGGGTGAATGTGTCTTCTGATTGGCCACATCACAAAAACCACTACATTTTGAATAGGCAGGAGTACAGAATATCAACATCTTTTTGATATTCCTAAAATGTTACCTGACTGCATAAGTCTGCTTATTCAGAATTAAGTAGAATTTCGATAGCTGCAAATTTCACCTTCTTATTTCCTAGGTATTATATCACTTGTCTGGTATGATTGAACTCTTGTGAACCCCAACCAGAGTGGCCAATAGTGAGAATAATGAAAGTCCCCACCCCTGTTCTGAAGACCATCTGCTGCTGATAGTCCAGCAGTGCCCATTATAAAAACTTAAAATAAAGATTTATATCTAATATTGCTGGCACAGAGATAGGGCCTCATTGT